>JADLZK010008219.1:0-600000 GCA_015847255.1 Hyparrhenia diplandra | reverse complement strand
GTCTTGTTTTTTTATTAGTATTATTGTAGGTCAGTTGTCGGTCACACATACATGAGCTCGCCTCGGTTTCCATCTCATCCCTACATGGTCATGCTCCTCTGTTCCCTCTATTGTTTCACATTCCATGCATGGTATACATATTATCCTAGCATAGTTGCTCTGTCATTCTACTCAATGCATGGTTGTCACTTCATTTTTCTCCTCCCACTATTCCACAATCGATTTCTCTCATCAACAATTGCTAGCTTTCCTGTTACACATTGGGAAAGGGTTTGGTGTTGTAACGATGACCAATAACGATTGTAGATGCACTATCCTACCCAATAGTAGGTGCCCATCCAACAAAACTCATACGATTTCGCAGCCACAAGCATTATGCTCGACAATGGGCACAAAACATATAATAATAGCCAAAATCACTAGTTGTCAAGTGGTCCATGTCTATTAACTAGAACAAGATCTTTCTCTAAAAATAATTAATTTCAATCTACTTGTGATAGGATGAGATTGAAATTAATTAAATGGATGCAAGTTCTTACTCAAAATTCCACCTATATGGTTGATTTATAAAGCTTAGATGATTATTCCGAAAAAAGGAATAATGGTTCTTTCCGTGAGCATATTGAGCAGATTGGTACCTTGTAGCGTGCTAGCACGCTAACACCCTTTACTTTTTTTTTGAACCGAAACCAGGGGCAGAGAGCCCCTAACAACTTAGTATTAAAAAGGAGAGCTCAAGAGAGTAAACTTACAACAAAAAAGCCTAACCAGCAGTTAGACAAAACCGAAGGAAAAAATACAAGGAAAAAACTAGGCTATAAAATACATGAAAGAAACAAAATTACATTGCATCAAGCCAAAAGAGCACCGAATGATGAAGACTTTGCTTGATCCTAGTTAGATGAGCAACGACCTCTCTTTTGAAAGAAGCTTTCTAAGTGTTGAAGTTTGGGATTCTATAACGCCCAAAAAAAAAAAAACTACAAAAAGTTATGAGAAGGGCAAAAGGCCCAGCCAGCCCACCATCACCACCAAGCCCAGGTGGCCCCCAACTTTAGAAGGCACATTCCTTCCCATCTACCGCCCTCCCTCCTCTTGTTCGTGCCCCTCCCTCCAGAAGCGTCTCCCCCTGCTTCCAATCTTCTCTGCACCCTCTCCCTCTCTAGCACCTTCACCAAACCAATGATAATCAAGAAAAAGAGGAAAGATGGATTGAGGGTGAGGGATCCTAAAATACAAAACAATAGTATCAGATCAACTCAAGTAGAACATCCTAAAATAGAACCCGTGCTTGTTTGAGGAGGGGACTCTCTGTCTTCTATGGTCTGAATTTAACTATCATCTTTAATAACAGGTCATGCAGCTAAGTTCTCAAATTCATTCATATACACATTGAAACATGGGACCCATATTTCTTTCATTTCTATTTTTTTTTAATCAAATCCACCTTCTCTCTCCGACTGTCTCCCGCTCGGTGTTGTTGGCCAAGGTGTACTAGTTGGGAGGCCACTAGCCGAGGATGGACCTGGGCGAAAGGGAGCACTCGATCATGGAAGAGGAGCTAGTGGCCAAGCAAGCTTAGCCGGGGACGAGACCAGCAGGAGGGAGCTCGGGTGGGGATATGGTGCTACCTTTTGTAATGTTGTTCATCTTATTTTTTTGCTTGACCACTTAATATCAATAACAAAAAATGATATACATAATGTTATTTATGATTAACTTTGGTTATATGCAAAGCATTAAACAACTTGCGCAACAACAAAATAGGCAATTCATATGCGACTTGTCTTTTTTAATTGTCCGTGTTCATACTTGTTGATGTTGGTTAAGTGCTAAAAGAATAAAAAGGATTCTGCAAGTGCACGAGAACACCATTGTAGCTTTTCCCTAGGAGAGTATTCTAAAATATTGTATCCACATGAAAGCTTTGGATAAGGAATCTAATAATTCACAATCATGTATCTACTAACTTAGCGGACAAACTAAACTAAAGTAAGAGTAAGTGTAAATAATATAAATAAGAATAAACTATAAATGGTAATAAAGACTTAAACTAATAACACGCTATGGCGCTTAGCTAAATGTGTTTAGCGGCGCTATAGCGCCAGCAATAACGCAATAAGCGCAAAAGGTAAAATTGCATCGCAGAATTTGCTTTGGTGCGCTTATATAACACGCTATTTTTTTGGGGAAAAAATCATAAAATAAAAGGGTAACGAATGCAAAAACTAAGAAGGAAAAATAAAAAGGTAACAAATGCAAAAATGTTAAGTCGCAGGAAAATCCTCAAAGTTAATTAGATTTTTCTCGTTTTATGATTTTTCTATGATTTACCGCTGTAGCGCTATAACAGTTATCCATACGCTATTGACAAAATTGCTGATTTGATTAGCCCGGTCTAGTTAGTGATTTCAGTTAGAGATTTCTGTTGATTCAAGAATTAATGAATTATCTATAATTATATAAGTTTGTGATTCAAATCCACTGGTAGTGATTTCAGTTATTAATTATATAATTAATGAATTATCTATAATTATATAAGTTAGAGATTTTGATTGATTTAAGAATTAATGATAATTTGCGGTCCACTTAACAAATAGTTTGGGGACCTAGATGACATAGCCGAATAGTTTAGAGACCAAGATGACACAACCGAATAGTTTGGGGACCTAGAGGTGCACTTTCATAGTTTGGGGACCTAGATGACACGGCTGCAATAGTTTGGGGATCTAGATGACACATCTGCAATAGTTTGAGGATCTAGAGGTACACTTTTATAGTTTGGGGACCTAGATGACACATCAAGAATAGTTGAGAGACCACTAGTGTAATTCACTCCTCTAAAAACATAGTATATGGACATAAAGCTGTTTGTCGATTGCACATGCCCTTACCGGTACGGTGACGGGAACAAAGCTAACAATTCTGATTTAAATCTTACTACCGTTATTTTCTATACGCCTCACCATCCTCTAAGACATCTTTGATTGGTCCAGCTCTTAGAACTACCTTTTTTATCCAACGGGAAACTCTCCAATAAATTCGGGTGGATTTCCTGAATGGTGAGTCGTTGTTTTCTTCGCTCCACACACAACCATAGCACATGCCAACAAAAACCACCTTTTATCCATCAGAAAACTTTCAAATAGAATCGGGTGGATTTCCCTCATCGTTTTCTTCGCTCACACAACTTAAGCATGCATAACACATGCCAACAAAGCGCCTCACTTTCCTAGAAAGAATAGGGCCTATAGCGCAAAGTAGTACTCCCCCTCCATCCTAAATTATAAAGTCGTTTGACTTTTTTGACAACAAGTTTGACCACTGCCTTATTTAAAATTTTGTGCAAAATATTACTTTTTTGTTGTGGCTTTCTTTATTAATACAAGTTCTTAAAGAATGATTTAAATTTTACTATATTTGCAAAAAAAAAATTTGAATAAGACGAATGGTCAAACTTAGAGCTAAAAAGTCAAAAGACTTATAATTTGGGATGGAGGAACGGGTTTGCAAGTTTGAGGGCTAGATGTGCGGACCTATTTGACACAACCGTGCAAGTTCGGGAGCCTACGGTGTATTTAACTCAAGTATTTGGTATACTCGTATCAGGCGGGTCCTCAACGGGACGAAAGAAATCTCTAGGATGAGCTCCAGAAAACGATAAAAAAGGGGGGGCATTAAAGTGCAAAGCTGAGCGTGACAGAGATTTTTTGAATACGTGCGGACATTGATGAAGTGCAAAGCGCTGAGCGTGATATATAGAGGTTTTTGTTTCCCGAAAACTTGCGAGACTAGCTATTGTTTTTTTTTTCAGATCCGAGATTCTCGAACCGTGAGGCGCCTGTCGTCGACGGGAACGCCGCTACCACTTAATGCATAACGCCGAAAATTGCAGGGAAAATCCCAAGAAAGGTCGCGAGCACCGGATTTGAACCCCGCGGTGGGTAGCGGCCCCACCTGACCGTCCTACCATTGGACTACAAGCCAATTCGCGACTAGCTATTGTTTCCTAGCTGGGTAGCGTCCACCGATAAAAGCTCTCGTCTCCTAGACTATCTATTTGATCACTTTGCTAGCTTTGACATCCGTCAGGATCATATATATCATTTCAGATCTTAAGGTTCACCCGTAATTCAATCAGATGTTTTATATTTTAATTTAGTTTCTGTCAACGTACATAGCCAGAAGTTGATATCCAAGCTGCCACGGGGACTTTGCCTGGAAGGAAGACTTTAGCGCGTGTTTAGACTAACTCTAACAGCTTGGCTAAATATAATTGTTAATACTGAAATTTGGTAAGACCGAATGACAGGTAGGCTAGTGCAAGATGCTAATAAGGCCAGTGCAAGATGCTAATAAAAGGGTTCAGCAAGAGGGCATTCGGCAGGCAGCCCGTGCAAAATATTTGGTAGTGCTACAGTGTTCCGGAAGCTGTCACCGTTCGGCAAGACTTCATACGGTCAGGTGATTCGGTAAACTAACAAGCGTTGAGGCAAGCTACCCGAGAAGAGAAGGGCCCACGATTTACACGTCATCAATGACTCTGAATGGACTTGGAGTCCAAGTTATCTTTTAGTTAGTTTTTTCCTTCTTTGTAATCGTAATCAATTAAGACTCGTGTCAAGTCCAGGGTATAAATATTAAACCCTTGGCAATTGTAAAAAGATCTCAACAATCAATACAACCAAACCGGCCCTGTGCCACCTTCGAGTCCAAGTCGTGTCGTCGAGTTGCCGCAAGAGGAATCATTGACCCGTCGACCTCCCTGAGTACCGGCAACCTTGTATCATGTCTAGTATTATGCGGTGGATTTAGGTTATGATGCAAGTAATCTTGTTACCATGCTTAGTATCATGCGGTAGATTTAAGCTCTTGGTACAAGAGGGTTCTCTGTTGGATCATGAGTCGCGGCGGCAGGCTAAGATCTAGCTCAGAGCTAGTTATCGGCTCTATTAGATTTGACAAGATATAGTAGATTCATTAAGTTACCACGTGTTGCATGCTTTATATTTATTTTAATTATGTATGCACACACTTTTTGTCCAATTTAGATTAATAGGGCTCGCACTAGTACCGAAAAGATTTTGGGTGACGGGCGGTTTGGATTTTGCGTGGCGGGCAAAGCTGCCCGTCACCCTTTAAAGGACACGGAAAATGGAGGACTTCGCGTGGCGGGCGGATTGTGCCCGCCACGGTTAATCAAAAAAAAAACCCATGCCCAACGCCAAGCCCATACGGGCCCGGCGTCGGCGCACGCGGGGCAAACCGCCCGCCGTCGGATTCGCGCCCGTGGTGGGCCGCGCGCCCGCGTGGTGGTGATTCTGCCCCCAGCGTCCCGTCAAATGGGGACTGCGTCGCCGGGAGGCTAGGATCCACCGCCCGGCGCTTCTTCCCCGCCCCGGTCGATCCGGATCGAGGAAGAGCACCGGCCCATGAGGAAGGAGTTCGCGGCCGTATGGCCGGATCCGTGGAGGAGGACTCGATCGCCGCCGGGATGCACTCGGGAGGCGCCGCGCCAGGAAGGGAGTACCCAACCGCTGGATCGCCCGCGAGCACCTCAGAGCGGATCTCGCCACGGGGGAAGAGCAGCCGCGCCTCGAGGGCCGGATCCGGCGCCCTCGGCTCGCCGAGCCTGGATCCGCGGCCCGCCGCCACCCGCTACGAACCGCGCCGCCCCGGGCTCAAACACCGGATCTGCGCGCCGCCGTGCCGGAAGAGGAGGAAGAGGCGCGGGATCGAGGGACGCGTCCCGAGCACAGGAAGGCCGCGTCCGCCCGCTTGTGTGAGTGTTGGGCTGCGAGTGAGACGGGAGAGTTAGGGTTTGAGGTGCCGTATATATACTACGTAATGTTGTCGGGCCCAGAACTGGGCTAGTTGGGCCTCTTATTTTCCGTGGCGGGCTTTTAAAGACGCCCGCCACGGTAAATTGTTTTTGCGTGGCGGGCAAAACCACCTGTCGCGGTAAATAAAAAAACCGCCACGGTTAATCGTGGGGATTAACCGTGACGGCAAAAAAGACGCCCGCCATGGAAAATATTTTGCAAAGATCACGCAAAATCGCTTTAGATTACTAGTGTCGGCTTCATGTCTTTATGGATCTAGTTGTCTTCAAGGCTTTGATATTCATCTTACCATGTTACTAGATCTAATCATTCATCACAGCTGAGCTTGGATCAATCTAAGTTGTTACGTGTTGTGGGTTCATGCACGTTAGATGTAGGATTAGCCTTGATAGGACTGGGTACCATACGGCAGATGCGGGTCTCTGGATAGGTTTTGATCATGTTTTACTTGTGTGTTCCTTCTTCATGGACCTTGATTCAGCAAGCTTGCCAAATACGGTTACGCTTTAACGAGTAATGAGTATTAATAGATCTGTTTGAGTACATGCATGCTTTTAGCTTCTTATGATTAGATTGTATCATGGGGTGGATTAATCTAGTTTTGAGGAGTGATTTAGATCTATAATAAGTCGTATCATGCGGTGGATTAACTTGTTAGGGTTTATGCTAGACGAGTAGGAAAACTAGATGTGCGGCACTAGTTGGAATAGCCTATGCATGTGTTACTCAGATTAGATTTATATTTATGAATCACCTGTTTAATTATCATGTTAGCAGTTGTATCGATTTATGTAATGAGCTTTACAATCTAATATCTTGATGATCGATTTTCACTTGTTCAAACATGTCTCTTTATGATCATTCGGTAACCGCACATTTGCATACTTTTATTTATGCTTACCAAATGCATCTCTAAACATGTGGGCGAGATAGCTTCTATAGCTATATGTCGCCGTAGTGGCTTCGGGGCCGTGCGTGTGGAACTGTCTTGATCTCACTAGGCACGTTCTTGCTCTCATGGTTTGCTCCCTTGACAGTTTTAGGTCAAACCGACCGCACGCATCCGAAATCAAAAAGCCTGTGCACCTGTTTGAAGCTAGCTAATCCGCTTTGCTGTGTGGGGAGGCACAAGGACGCATTTTGTGCCAACAATAATAGTCAAATTTTATTGTTTATCTATTTTGTAAAATAACAAACTTGTCATAAAAAGAAACGATCCACAACAGACTTGCTATTTTACAAAAAACATATTGCAAATGGCTATGATTGGTTATATATGGCCACCAAAATTTCAGGAATATCATGTTTGCTATTTTACAAAACCATATAGCATGTCTCTTGGAGTTTAACTTTTTCTCTAAAAAAATCCATATATATCCTACCAAATAAGTTTAACACATCTCTTGGAGTTGCTCTTATAGATTCAAGGCTTATTGGGGAATACCCCAGAACTGCTTCCTGACGAATCTCCAAGGGAAGTGCTTCAATTGTCTCTCCACCGCCCACAAGGTGGCAACCTGCAAGCTGCCTCCACGCTGCCTTCGATGCTGCCTTCGCTGCAAGGGGTTCCACACATCACACGGGACTGCAAGCAACGGCGTGGGGTGCCTTCTTCATCCTCCACCGTAGAGGGCAATCGTGCTTCGGGCGGTCGTGCCTTGGTTCGTCCCCGATGGGCTAGCGAACTTGGTCTACGACGGCCTTGGTGGAACCACGGCGAACACTATCAGCCCAGCTACTAACGGTCAGCAACGAAGGCGGAGGCGGCAAGCGCCGAAGGCATTCAAAGCGGTCGACCGAGCCCGCACAGACTGTGCCGACCTCCACACCTCGATTGCTTCTGAGGCTCTGCAGACTAGGATCACCCAAGCGACATCAGGCACCCCGTGTGGCCGCATAGTGCCTCCTCAGCTCGACCCGCTTGCGGAGGCAATGTGTGTGGGCGATGATCCTCCCGCTTTGGTCGTCTCCTTCGACCTGATGTTGGAGGAGCTCCTAGTCAATGCTCGCCGTTAGTCGCTTAGTTGAGGCCGCCCCTAGGTTTCTGCGGATCCGCTAATGGTAGCGGATTGCCCCGTCGTCTCAGCCATGGGTGCCAGAACTGTCACGTCCCGAGGCATCCTTGGGAGGATCAACTCATCATCAAGGCAGGCGACGTTGCTGCCTCGAGGGGTCCACGGAGACACCTCCAGTGGCGGCCGCCTTCTCACCTCAGCCATCGTCATAGGAATTGGTGCCACTCACGCCTCCTCGGATTGGTAAACTCAAAGTCGAGCTTGGTGATGAGACGAACACGCCGAGCCCAAGCTACTCAGCGCCTCACACGGTTGTGAGCTAAGGTGCTGGTCCAGCGGGAGCCGTATCTGATTGCCTCTCCACCATGATAGAGGGCGAGAACCAGAAGCCCATGCCTATCGGCCGCTGGAGCAGACGGATAGCCGCTCAACCGTTGGCTCATGTACCGGCCGCCTAGCGGGGCACGGTACTCCTCCAGCAGAGGTTCCAATGTTTCTTCTGTTCTTTGATTAAGTTTCTTTTGTTCTTGGACCAAAAAGTGTAGTAGTAGCCCTTTTTAGAATTCATATTAGAGATTTGCGCATCGGTGGAAAACATAGGAATTGTGTAAAGATGTTGTGAATGCTAGTTGGAGGTAACAAATTAAAGGAAACATGAATAGCTCGCCATGCAAATTTGCCAAAATGACAGTAAAAAAATAGATGTTGTATAGACTCTTAAGAAGAGCAAAATGACACTTCCAACCTCCTTGCCACGATTGCCTTGATAAATTATCCTTTGTTAATATTACTCTGTTATATAAGTACCAAAAAACACTTTAATTTTGAGAGGTAATTTCAGTTTCCAAATCAATGTGTTATAGTATAGCTTGAACTCCTAAGATAGCTTTGTACATGGATTTGACTAACAACAGAACCATGGGAACTCCTAAGTCAAGCAGGCATGGGACGGAACAGAACAATACAATTTATTATGCCGCAGTATGTAGTGTTAATCTTTTTGACTTGAATACACAAAAGATTTGCATTTGCATATCATTGCATTAAGAAGAAGAGTCTAACCATACAAATAACGAGCTTTTGATGAGCACCCTAGGAGGTCTTACAGTCTTAGGCTGGAACATCCTAGTAAACAACTCCAAGCTTCCATATTACATAAATGATGTACAACCAAGCTAATAGTTGTGCTACTTACGAAGTTGGGCGCCTGCGCTGCTGGCTGTGCGATCCTACTAGAAGAGAACGTTGATTCTTCTACCAGTCTTGTTGTTGATCGCTAGGAATAGCTCGTCCAGAGCCTCAACTTGCCTCGTAGTCAAGTTCCCTACGAATATGACGTCGTATGGTCGCTGGGAGTCTGGGACACAGATGAAACTGGAGCCACCGGTGGCGCGATGCCCATCTTTTTCATGAGGACTACCTTGCCCCACTTGAAGGTTTTGAACGTGCGCCAACAGCTGAGCAGCAATCGAGTTTTTTCTTGACTAGCATGCCATTTGTCATGCTAATTACTGTTTCGTCGGTTCGTCCCATGTAAAGACTTTGCAGGATTTGTTTTACGGATAGGATGGAATGGTTACAGTTACAATTGAAAGGAAATAAGAGTCCAGATAGTACATCGACTTTTAAGACATACTGTAATCTACTTTCTGCTCTCTCTCTCTCTCTCTCTCTCTTGTATTACGCTTATTATACAATAATACAGGTACCATAATTGTGTCCTTTTCTTGTCACAACCCCCAGTGGAGTTCCTTCTGATCACTTCTTTACGACCATATATCTTCAAAGATCCTTAAAGATCCCTCAGGTGTCCCTGCCATTTCAATATCTGTGAAATCTCCCAAATATTCTGGTATGCTTGGGCTTGGAACCATGAATAAGTCTTGAAAGCTTTCATCCTGAATATCATGAACATCAGTATGCACAACCGTTGACCCACTATTGCTTTGGCTATGATTGCCAATTGGTGCAGTATAATGTGTTGTCTCAACAACATATGGATGGATTATGTCATCCGTCTTACAAATGTGCTGGCCGTAATAGTCAACATGGAACAACAACACTGTTCCAGTGTTTCCATCTGATTCCTTCTGTTGAACTGTCTTAGTTACAAGACACCCTTGGTCTTTACTATTGGCACATCTATAGTAGGTCCTGATTAAGCATGAGATCATTATATATATATATATAAAAGGCAAAATTTGCAAAATACTATTCATTCACATAAATGATAATATGTATGCTGCAGTTTTGACCTACAGTATGCACAAAGCTAATCATCCACACACATGAGAATCCGAATTCAGTATAGAAAACATTATTGTATATATGAAAGTACATCAACACACATGTTTTCTTACATACCTAGAATGCTTTGCTTTGGAGATCCACTTCTGCCCATACTTCCTCCATTGATATCCATCAAAGTGTGGTGCTTGTGTCACAACTGAGCCCGTGAGTTGTGCATTCTTCTTCCTAAAAGAGAATGGGGGAAATTAAGCCACAGTAAATGATATACAGGTAAACATGATATGCCCTTTTTGCTACATACCTTCTCTTATTTCCAATTTCTTTAGATTCCTCCCGCAACATGGAACGATCCATGTTATTTTTACCACCTTTTCTTCTATATTTGATAAGATTGGCCTGTTTGTTACTGTTATCACCAAATTCGAGAAAGGAGATAACCTTACTTGAGGAACTGAATATATCTTGAAAGAGTTGCTGCGCAAGCTTCTCCTGCCTACTATAGGGATCAAGTATTGGTAGGATAAGGTCATGTAGGTCCATCATGACAGCCCTTTGGTGTTCAATCTCGTTGATCACCACTTGGCAGCCACTAGGACTGGAAGATTCAAGGATGTTCATTTGTGTGTTTTCTCAAATATATGTGGCTATAATAGTTGGACTTTGGAGTGAAGGTGCTAGGTACATGCAGCTTTAGGCATCTATTTATACAAGCAGGTAGCAGCACACAGCCACACACACAGTATGGGCTCGGTGGAGGGAATATGGACTTTTCAAATTTTCTCACCGGAAAAGACAAGGGAGTGTACTGTCCCTATCCAGCAGTGGAATATTAGAACACTAGAGTGATTCAAGATCCTGTTATTCTCACATTGATGCATAGATATATACATAGATCATGACTGTTACATATAATTGTCATTCGATGCTTGCACATGTTTAATTTAATTACATTATGTTTGATGGGCCTATGAAAAAGACTGTAGGTATATGGTCTTTTTTTCAAAGTTATCTCTACGACCCTAGAAAAATTTGAGTTACCTCCATGGCCTTCTATTAGGTCTGTTAGAGTCTCGTGTTAGTTTGGCCACAAACCCAGTCACAAAATGTCTAAATTACTCTTATGTTCCCACGTACCCCTTGAGGCCATCAGGACCGAGCGCCCCTCCAGGATGACCCCGGCCTCGTGAAAAAATATCGGGCAATGGGGAGGCTGCCGCTCTTGCCGGCCAGGTCGCCGCTGCCAGCAGTGCAGGCGACACGGCACGCAGAGGCTATAGTGGCACGGTAAGCGCGCGGCCGGCAGCAACACTGAGAGGATGAGCCGGTGCACCACCACCGGCAGACGCGCCCAGCCGTAACACGCTGACACCCTACATATTTTCTTTCGGGGCTCTTTGTCATGTTAGAGTGGATCGTGAATTCGTTGTTCATTCGTGTACATGCGCGTGTCAAGCCTGTGGTACTGAATTTTGCTTTTTCTTTTCTTTTTGTACTTTCCTGTGGTTTTGGATTCATGCAAATTTGAGACCGGGTGAGTGGAGGTTCAAGTTGTAAATTGTATATGCACGTTATTGGCGCTCCCCGGTAAATAAAAAGTTAAGATTTGAATTTGTTAGCAGCAAAGAAAAATCTTTGATTTATGATGTGTTTGTTGCATTGGTTCATTGCATTTTAGTGTGGGCTTATTTATGTTTTTTTTTTAAATTGTGTGGGCTTATTTACGTGACAGTGAAATTTGGGATCTTAATTACGTGAGATTCAAACTATGTTTAATTACAATGAATTTTATTACAATATATATGTCCACTTGATCATATGTGCTTATGTGTGCACGTAAATGATTAATATTATTCCAAATATACAAAGAAACAAACAAAACTAGTTTTTTTTCATCCAAGGGTAAAATAGTCTTTTGACCCTTTTACTTGACACTGTCGAGTGTCAAAATCTAACGGAAGGTCATAGAGCTAACGAAAAAGTTTTCCAGAGCCATAAATAAAACTTTCAAAAAAAAAGAGACCATATACATACAAACTTCTCTTTTTTCCGGTTCATACAGATAATTCTCCTTAATCTTATTATATGGTCAGATGATGATATATGATTAAATATCACGCACTAGTGGCACTAGTGTTTTAGTTGTTGGGGAAGAAAAATAAATTAGTATTAGTATGAATTTATCTGTGAGCCATTCATGGTTACGACTTACGATCATCACTTAATACGTGAAATATTTTTTTTAGAGTTCAAGGGCATAGCCCCGGCCATTCAATTATATTGAAAGACCAAAGTTATTACAGTTCAAGCGTCCAGGTCCCAAAGCAAACCAAATGCTCGCCAAGCCAAATGGTTACACGACATAGAATAAAGGTTCTACTACCAGCTAAGCCTTATTACATGAACAGCTCATTGAGCTTAAACCACCAGGGGACTGTCATTTGGTCTTCATCTTCGATAGAGAACTCTGTCACCACCGGGTGCACCATCTTCTTCACCTCTTCAGATTTCATCATCTTCAGTTTGTAGCTGTTCCCATTGAGATCCACAGCACTTTCCCAGCCTCTATCTTGACTTGCTTTGCCATATGTAGCAGAGTGTTTTTCTTCTCCGGAGGGCATAGGATTGACCAGTTTCCCAACAGATTTGCTATCCTGAACAGCAGCATTTCCATGCCACTCCAACTGCATCTCTGAAAATGTAAATCATTCCTTAACTTCCATAAAGACCAAATGACTGCTGAAGAAATAATATTAGCTAGACAGTGTTTTTTATTACTTAACCAACAATTCCCTACATGTAACAAGCTTTTGCCCAATTTGGTATCCCAAAACTCCGGATAAAATTTTCCAACACTGTTTGGCAACCACACATTCAAACAGGAGATGATGTACAGTTTCTTTCTCAAGTACAAAATAAACAGGTTTCATCATCTAACTTCTGTCTTTTAGTTAGATTATCTCTAGTTAAAATTCTGTTATTCATAACTAGCCGTAGAAAGAAATGCACTCTAGGAGGAATTTTCAGATTCCAAACAGCTGGAACATGGACTGCTTCAATACCTCTAAAATTGATAACTTTGTATAAGGATTGTGAGGAATATATTCCAGTAGATGTAAACTTCCAGATCATAACATCTTCTTGACTAGACATAGGTATTGAAGCAATTAACTCAATAATCTCCAGCCAGTCTTGATACTTTGCTCCCTCGAAACAGTTCTTCTAAAAGTACACTTAAGATTCATACCATCCCAAAGTTCAGCAATTGTCTTACCTTTTCATTAACAATTCTATATAGAGGGTAAAACTGAATAGCCAAACTAGAAGATCCTAACCAGTTATCTTCCCAAAACCTAATTTTTCTTCCATTCCCTACCTTCCATCTATAACCTATCTTAGCTGCTTGAGCTGCCCACATAAAAAGCTCTTAAAGAAACTAGAAGCTCCTACCGTACTTGTTTGAAGAATATTAGGATGATCAGTTCTATACTTGTAATCAACTAGCTCCCTCCACAATTTATCTCTATCTGTATTATACCTTTTTGATTCAAGACGCCATTAAACTAATATTTAGGTCTCTCAAATTGGGTAAGCCTAAGCCCCCATATTCCTTCCTCATAGACACTAAATTCCAGTTGGCTAGATGGTAGTGATGACAATCTACGTAATCATTCCACAAAAAATTGCTCATCTGAGAATTAAGAATTTCTAGGGCCCATTTAGGAATTTAATAAAAGACAAAAGATATACTGGAATACTAGCAAGACAGGATTTTAACAACATAGCTCTAGCAGCTAGAGATAAAAATCTACCTCTCCAAGGAGCTACTCTTTTCAGCAGTTTATCAACTAAAGGTTGTACATCCTCTCTTTTCAGTTTTTCATAATGAAGAGGTACACCAAGGTATTTTATAGGAAAATCTCCTAAAGGGCATGAAATAATATGAGCAAGATTATGAGCCTCTATTTCCTCTAGATTCAAAGGCACTAGTTCACTTTTGTGGAAGTTTATTCTCATGCCAGAGATTTGTTCATACCACATAAGGACTCCTTTTAGATTCCTAAGATTTTCTTCATCAGCTTTGGCAAAAAGAATAGTATCATCTGCATATTGCAGTGATACTATGCCTCCGTGCCTAAAATCCTCTAACAACCCATGAATTATGTCCTTATTACTAGCTTTCTGCAACATTTTTGTTAAGCCATCTCCTACTAGGTTAAATAAGAATGGAGACAGTGGGTCTCCTTGTCTTAAACCTTTACCAGTCTTAAAATAAGAGCTATCCTCCCCATTCAGCATAATTCCTACAGAACCACCAACTACTAATTGTCTAATCCAATTAACTACTCTTGAATCAAAATTCCTTGCTATAAGCATATCAAAAAGAAATTTCCACTCACTGGTCATAAGCCTTCTCATAATCTAACTTGAGAATGACTCCTTTCTCTCTACTGTGAATGCTATGCACTACTTCATGAGCAATAACTACACTCTCCAAAAATAAATCTTCCTTTTATGAAGGCTGATTGATTTGGGGATACTATTCTCTGTACCACCTCACTTAGTCTAATAGTCATAATCTTGCCAAAAATTTTAAAACTACAATTTAAAAGACTAATTGGCCTAAATTGTTTGATATTAGTTGCATCTCCTACTTTGGGAATAAGAGTTACTAAGGCAAAATTAAGTCTATAGAGATCTAAATCCCCTTTATGGAAAACCTCAAACATAGCCACTAGATCATCCTTTATAATGTCCCAAAACTTCCGGTAGAATAGAAAAGATAATCCATCTCGGCGGGGGCCCCTTCAAAGATAACAACTAAAAATGGCTTGCTTAATTTCGTTTTCAGTAAAGGGAGCAAATCAACATATCATTTTCTATATTGGATACTTTGTCATTCTCCTCCCAGAAACTAGAACCAACTTCTACATTAGCTTCTTCTTCTTTTGCAAAGAGGTTTTTATAAAAGTCTCTACAGCTATCTTCATCATACCAGCTTGGTCATAAACTAGCCCTGTACTTCCTTCTAAACATTCTACTCTCTTCTTTCTACTTCTATAGCTTGCTATTGCCCGAAAGTAAGCAAAATGTTTCTGTCTCCCTCCAATAAATTCCTATCCCTCGATCTTTGTCTAGCTTTAATCTCCTCTAGAGCCCAAATATGATTTAACTCTTTCTCTATCTTTTTAAACTCTATGTATTCATCAGGAGCCAACTCCCTAACCTCAGTTAGATTTTCCAGTCTACTGAATTCCTTAGTTAAAGATACTTTAGCTCTATTAAGAGCTGCTATCTCATTAGCTGCCCAAACCTCTAATCATCCTTCTCAAAATCCTAATTTTGAATTGCCATCTGTCAATGCTATTTTTTAAATCACAAGGGGTATTCCAAGCTTTTTCTACCATGCCTCTAAAATTCTCATTCTCTAGCCACCACTTTTCAAACCTAAACCTTTTTACCAAAACTAACATTGTCTCCCCTGTTTGATAACTAAAGGATTATGATCACTAGGGAGACGCTCTAATGCTTTAACCCCAGCCATGGGAAAAAACTCAACCATTCAGGAGTTGCAAAAATCCTATCAATCTTTGCTAAAATGGGACATTCCCGGTTATTGGTCCAGGTAAACCTCTTGTTATTAGCACTTAATTCCCGACAGAGACCATTTATTAATCCACTCATTGAAGCTATCTGCCCATTTGTGATTAATGATACCATTATTCTTGTCCCCTACAAATCTTACTAAAATGAAATCTCCCCCAATGAGTATTGGACCTTGCCATTTACTCATTAAATCTTCTAAAGCATCTAGAAAAGCCTGTTTCTCGATCCTCATAAGCAGCCCATAAATAACTACCAACTTCCACCGAAAAACCAGTTCTCTTGCAAGTCATCATAGCACTAACAAAGAAAGGAATAGAATCACAAATGGTCATATTAAAAAGATCTGTATTAGCTCCTAAAAGGATCCCCCTGCTGATCCTTTAGCTTCTAAATGATGCCGTGAAAAGGAATGTTGTGAGTAAGGGACCTTAACAATCCATCACTAAGAAAACTCTTTTTAGTTTCCATAATCCCAACAAAATCTAATCTATTGTCTTTAATCCTACTCCTTAAAGCAGGAATCCTATCAATTAACCCAAGACCTCTTATATTCCAAAACATACCAATCATTTATAAGATATCTTTTTTTTCCTACTTGGTCCAACTACTGACCAACCTTTTTCTTGGTTGGCCTGCCCTCTTCCAGAATACGTGAAATATATATTTATTTAATTTTGAATGTTATAATGCACTATATCTCATGACCGAGGAGTACGTAGTCAGTGTGTGCACATGAATAGCGTGTGTGTACATGGTTAGAGACTTAGAGTTTGTACGTGTATACATGTACATGGTTAGAGTGGGCTTTAATGTTGAACTGCTAAATTAAACATTACGTGATTGTCAAAAACATGTTGGTGGGAACCATGAAAATTCCATGTTACATATTTAAATAACCTAGATACTTTACACAATATGAATAAACTGACAGACTAGCCGCCATGCATAGCCTAGCTTGAACTAGCTCTGTTGACCACCATCGTTTTCAATCAAAACAAGAGAACAAAATTAAAGTAAGTGATATGTGGTGAACCTTTTAGTATTTCTGAACACCACATGAATGCCGTGTAAGCCTAACATACCAAATGATCGCGACAAAGATAAAAGAATCAGTAGTTATGAGATATTTCCAAACAGCACAAGATATTTCCCTACAACATCCAACATGTGCCGCAGTTGGTGCATCCAACATGTCTTTTTTTTCAAAAGCATGCTCATGCACGCACGAGATTAAGGGAAATCAGAGTTGTCACAATTGTAGCCCATAGCGTCGATAGCGAGATCCCAAAGTCTGTTAGAGGCAAACACTTAACAATAGGTGCCCACTTGAACAGCAGAGCAAGACAGTTGTACTAACTAATTCACAACTGTGCTACTGAGCAACCTAGGAGCCTCTACTGAACTGTGGCGAGCAGCTTGAGACTGAACTTTCGCAGCCAGCTGCAGCGGCGAAGTTGTAGATGCCGCCGAACGCCCTGGATTGTGCTCCTTTCAAACTTCCCAGGTGGCGAGCAGCACAAGGGGAGCCGAACCTTTACGGAAAGGATCTGGAACATGGAGCCTTTAATGGAGGCACCAGTCATCGGTGAGGAAGGTGTCGGGCACAGCTGCTTGAGTCTAGCAAGCCGAAGTAGGTGGAACCAAAGCTCCCTGGTGTACACGCATGAGGTGGAGATGTGATCGGAGGTCTCAACCTTCTGGGAGCATAGCACGCCGTCCGTAGTTGGTTGTAGGTTGTAGCGCATCCAGCATTCGGCGCAGTCCACAAGCGACCATGACGGGCTAGCCAAAAGAAAAGTTTCACCTTGGGGGTGCCAATGTCCGCCAAACCTCCCTGGCCCACAAGCGCTCAAAGGATTCGATGAAGAAAGCGCGATAAGCCGAGGAGTTTGTATACTCACAGTTAGCTGTCCACTTTGAGATGAAGCGGTTGGGTGTGTCGGGGTTGGATTACCACCCCATCCACCTTGTTCCAGGCTCCGCGAATTCGACTAGGACCGCGGCCATGTATACTATGGTGATGTCTCATACCCACTGATTGCTTATCGGGGTGTCACATACCGATCGCCACCGCCTTCGGCATTCCACTGCCCGGAACATGTTGGGGCTGAGCAGTAGATCGCGCCGTCCGGTAGCCAGGCATCCGTCCAAAACCAGGCGGCGGCGCCCACCACCACAGAGACTGCATCCAACATATTGTGGTTACTTTTAATCATACGACGTATGTTAAAAGGTGTATTTGTCACATTGTATGTCTAGGTACGGCGCCTAGGTGCATAGGCGTGTTTGTTCCTAGAATGTAGGATAAGATAGATATGTTCTTGTTGTACATGATGATGTAACAAACTTCTGATTGTATGTGCCACGCCAGGGGCTACTCCAGTCCTATTTAACACGGCGCCAAACACACCTAGGAAGGTTGCTCGTTCAAACCACTTTGAAAACCAAGTCTGTTAAAAAGGTGTATTTGTCACGTTGTATGTCTAGGTACGGTGTCTATGTGCATATAGGTGCATAGGCGTGTGTCTAGGCTGTGTTTGTTTTGGGTTGGTGTGGGTTGGTGCGGGTTCGACCCACACCGACCCGTGTTTGGATGAAAAGTGAAGGGGGTTGGGTTGGACCTGATAGGGAATATGCTCTCCAGATGCGGGTCGGCGGGATTCCTCCAAAAGAGCGGACCATTCCAACCCATGTTGACGCCCGTCTGCTCCCGTCCCGCACTCCGTCCGCATCGGCCGCTGCGGTGGGCGCCGCCTCCCGCATCCCGTCCGCCGGATCGCCGTGGCGCCGACGGAGCCGCGAGCCCGTCCGCCGGCCGCCGTGGGGCGCTCCTCGCGGCTGCCGCCTCGCATGAAGCGCCGACCTCCGCCGTCGGCCGTCGCGCCCCGTCGATGACGGAGGAAGAAATCGCCGACCTCCGCCGTCGGCCGTCCGTGGCCGCGCTCGCCGGCCGCCGCCCGTCGCCGCCACCGCCGCCGTGGAAGTGATCTCCGCCGCTGCCGCCGCCCGGCCTCGGCCGCGGGTGAGGAGCCGGTGGCTGCCGGGTTGGGGATGCGCGCGCCGCCGCCGCCGACAAATCCACCGCCGCCAGCCCCCATGCTGCTCACCGCCGACCACCTTTACCGCCAAGACGCTCAGCTCCTCCCCTTCTTCCTTCTTCCTTCTCTCCCTCCCTCTGACAGCCGCGGGGCGTGGTGGTGGAAGCTACGGGCGGGCGGCGGTCTTGCGTGCGAGGAGGCCGGAGTGGAGGAGCGGCGGGGCGGCCCCGGGAGAGAGGCCGGGAGGATCCGCGGCCGGCGACACTCCGCACGGAGTCTGGGCGGCGCGACGCCGCACGGAAGAAGATAAGGTAGAGAAAAGAAGAAGAAAAAAGAGCATGACACCAGGTGGGTCCCGAATTGCATGATGCTAACGGTGTTAAAGTGTTGTGAATCTTAACCCTCTCAATCCTCCCAACCAAACAAGAAACCGGTTGACTCCAATCTCCTAACCAAACAAGATGTGGAACGGCTCCAACCCACAAAAACCGGGTTGGCTCCAACCCAACCCACTTGGCTCCGGAACCAAACACTACCCCTGTCTAGATTGTGCGGTGTCGCGTGTAAATAATCAGAGTGCAGGATAGAGAAGCAGCACCAGGTGCGTGTAAAGTCGCGTCCCTTGCGCCTTGTTTAGTTGGTAGAATTTTAGCAAAAGTGACTTTTCGACTCCTCATAGCACACTCGTAGCACGTTTCGTTTGTTTGTGGTAAATATTGTCCAATTATGGATTAACTAGGCTCAAAAGATTTGTCTCGTCATGTACAACAGAACTATGTAATTAGTTAATTTTTTTTATCTACATTTACTGCTCCGAACATATGTCTTTTGGTGTATTTAATGTGATGTGATGGAGAGAGTCTAAAAATTTGCACTTTTGTGACAAAAAATCTGCCAACTAAACGTGGCCTGGTGTGTGTTGATCTTTTCTTGGAGATACGGTGCATGCAGGGTTTGGCCAATTCTACTAGCTCTACAGTGACCCCGCTTGATGACATCACGGCATGGAAAGCAGGTTTGTCTCAATAGCTAGCTCTAATATCTCGTGATCTCATCTTCGATCTGTTGGGTTGTTACCATGACAAACACACGTTAATTTACAAGGTTATCCATTAACATCGCATAATCAATTTTTAGTGGCAACACAATTGGCGACTCCGCTAGGGATCTGACGGGTTTTGCCTAGTTCGCAGCCGAATTTTGCCGTCAAATATCAAATAATTTGGTTGTCACCGTTGCATCGGCTTGAAGTCTCAGTTGCCTTCGTGGTTCTTGGCCTCGAGATCAACGGTTCATCGCGACGGTGCAACTAGAGGTGGAAGGCAAGTTGCACATCCATAAATTTTACTAAATAAACTAGGAATTTAAATTTTGGTGGGTGAAAATAAATTCTTAGTTCATTAGTTTGAACTATAGGGTATCCATTGAATATGCATAGACATCTAACTTTCACGGTGCAACCCCACGTAACACTACAGATGAAAATTCTAAATTATCTACTCAAGATAAAAGGGATTGAATTGGCTAACCTAGATGAAAAGGAATCTTTGGTTGATGTTGTTGAATGTAGTGATGCAAAACACAGGTGATAGCAGTTTTAATTTTAATATAGAAAATACCATAGATAGTTCAAATGATATCCATGTAAGGTTAATAATTATAAATAGGAAAAAAAATAAAATAATTAAGGCTTCATTTGGTACAACTCAACTTCACTAGAATCTGTGTTTTTTTAGAAGAAACAAGTTCATGAGACTTTTTAGGTGAAGAGTTAAGCTATTTTGAAAATTTTGTTTGGCAAAATAGCTTCACCAATAGCTTTTTGTATGCATGGGAAAATATATGTGAAAGCAGATCCTCCTCTGCTTTTGAAAATGAACTACGCAAAAACTACTTTTTAGCTTCGGTTTTAGGTGGCTCTTTGGTTGGGTTTTTGACTTTTAAGGACAAACACTACAACCAAAAGCCCAATCAAATACATCTGAGTATAAAAAAAGAGGTCGATGCAACGAGCTAATCGGCCTATATAACAATATAAAAGCCCAAGCCTAATTCATCGGCCAGCCCAGCAAAGGTGCTACTGCCGGCGGCCCTCATATCAGTATGCTTTCGCTTCATCGCCAGCCTCTTGATTTTTTTTTTTTTTTTTTTCGCTTCTAACGTGCTGATTGACCTCTTGAAGCTGTGTGGCCCAGTTTCAAAAAAAGTGTGGCCCAAGCCCTATCTATCTTCATCCGCCAGCCCAGCAAGAAAAATGCTTGGTAGGTATGTTCAACAATAACCCGGGGTACATCGCGAAGGAGTTGGCAGATTGCAGTTTGGCAAGTGCATTAAAAAAATGTACGGCAAGATGTGACGACAACACGTAGCGCTCAACTCCGTTGGACTGCGTACAAGGACTGGGCCAGAACTAAAAGGCCAGAGCCAGAGACATACTCGACTGGACCTGGATGGAAAACCTGACGGAATGGGTTGGGTCAGCTGCGATGGAGAAACGGCCCACGGCCTAGGTGTTCACTTCTACTCTAGGATCGGGCGCACGTGCAAAGCTAAAAATAAAAAATAAAAGAACGTGCAAAGTCGGTGGGGCGTGTTAGCGGCCGCCCAGGTTGGCTGCCGGGCGGCCCGCCCTAACGGCCCCTGCTCCGACGCCCGTCCTTCTTCAACCTCTCGCCAGCCCCCCCGCCCGCTCCTCCGCCCCCGCCCCGCCGCCGTAGGGACTCGCGGAGCTTCAGCGGCGCCCGGCGCCGGCGGCGCCCTCCTCCCTTCCTCCTTCTTCTTCTCCTCCCGTCGAGCTTCGAATCAGCGCCGCCGCCGCCATGGACGACCTTGAGCTCCCCCGCCGCCGGCCCATGCCCATCCGGGATGGATCTCTCCCCTGGCCCGGACTTCGGCGGTGCCCCCGCCGCCGAAGCTCACCGCCCGCCCGAGCCGCCGCCCGCCGTGTCGGACGCGGCCAGGCGGCCGGCCCTTTCTATGGCCGGGGAGGCATGGAGGGGGGGAGGAGGTCGACGGCGACGGCGACGAGCTCCACCCTAAAGCTACGGCGAAGGTCGGCACCCGTAAAAGCTACGGCGAGGGCGGCGGCGCGGCGATCACCGTCTTCAACCTCCGGTCGGGCTCTGGCGGGCTTCGGGGGCCCGGGCCAGGGCCGGGTGGTTGGCGGTTAACATTCGCCAAGTCGGTGCGGGCCATGGATTGATAGACTATCTACCGAATGAAGGAAACTTTAGTGGTGTCGAGTTTGTACATGAGTATAGGGACTCAAACATTGATGCTTATAGAATAGCTCGCAACTTGATCGATCCATGCTTATAGAATAGCCTAGATCCACAAAAGCTTCTATCTATCACTTTTAAATCGAAACTCTGCAAGAGAAACCAAATTGGATTTTCGCCCTTCTTGTATGTTAGTAGCCGGCGCGACAATGGGGATTGAGCGAAGGCGCTCTCGGCCGCGTGGGTGGCTGACCAGCGCTTCGCGGCCGCGCTCCCGGCCACAAAAAGCCGATAGTGGCGATGGGGATTGAGCGAGCGATACTCCTGGGCGCGTGTGGCTGAGGCTGGACGGCGCGTGGCGGCCTGCGCTCCAACTCCGGCTCGGCTTGCGGTGACGATGGCCTCCCGGCAAAAGAGTCGGTGGCGGCGGAGTCTGCGAGCGCCGCGGACTCGAGACGCGGGGAGGAGACCGAGCAAGCGGCGATTTAGGGAGCGGGTTCGCTCCGTCCACCCGATTTCGAGGAAGGGAGCGAACCCGCATCCGGAGAATATTCCTCTCCGGAGCGAACCCAAACCCCTCAATTTTACATCCAACACGGCCGTGGGGGCGGGGTCCGCTCCAACCCAGCTCGTCCTACTCTCCAATCAAACGAGCCGGTTATTATTTTTTTTTAAAAAAAAACTAGTACCAAGTATTCTCTCTATTTTTAAATTGTATGTAGGTCGTTTTGGTATTTCTAGATTCATAAGTTTTGCTATGCATCTAGATATAATATATGAGAACGTATCATATGCACACTGCATTTATATGCAACCATGCACACTTCTAATCTGGGCCATAGGTTTGCGAATCCAAGGGTTAGACAATTTTATACTTAACCCCCCTGTTATAATCACACTTTTACAAATTCCTCCTCCCACCTCCCC
This sequence comes from Hyparrhenia diplandra, assembly GCA_015847255.1. Taxonomy (NCBI): domain Eukaryota; kingdom Viridiplantae; phylum Streptophyta; class Magnoliopsida; order Poales; family Poaceae; genus Hyparrhenia; species Hyparrhenia diplandra. The sequence continues at coordinate 577,105 of JADLZK010008219.1, read as the reverse complement.
AGTGGTTATCACCCCTTGCCCCTTGGATCTACATCCTGCGCCCCCGTTATTAGAAGTGTGCATGGTTGCATATAAGTCCGGTGTGCACTAGATATGTTCTCATAATATATATCTAGATGCATAACAAAATGTATCAAACTAAAAAAAGCCAAAACGACCTACAACTTGAAACATAGAAAGTACTTCCTAGTCCTTTTTTCCAAGTTAACTTTGATATTTGTAAACATTACTCCCTCCGTCCCACCGAGTTTGTCACACTTGGTTTTAGTGCCATCTTATTTGATGCTTCGTCTTATTCAAATTTTTTACATAAATATAATTTATTTTTTACGACTTATTTTATCAATGAAGATACTTAAATATTGATTATTTTATTTTATGATTTGCATAAATATTTTGAATAAGACGGATGGTTAAAGATGAAGTTTAAAAATCAAAAACGCGGCGACAGATATGGGGATTGAGCAAGGGGCGCCCCCCCCGGCGTAGCTGAGGCTAGACCGCCGCGTGGTGGCTTTGTGCTCCAACGCGGCTCGGCCCGCGGCGACGGTGGCCTCCCGACGCAATAGCCGGTGGTGGCGGTGGAGGCTGCGAGGCCGTGGACACGAGAGACGGAGACGTGAATGTAGACCGAGCGAGCAACGAGGATAGGAGTAGGTTTGTTCCGTCTGCCGATTTCGAGGGAGGGAGCGAACCCGCGTCCGGAGGGAATAATCCTCTCCGGAGTGAACCCAACCACTCGGTTTTACATCCAAACGGCCCGCGGCGACATGCACGCTCCAACCTAGCCGGTCGCGCTCTCCAATCAAAACGTACGATTCTACTGTTTAAAAGAAATTAGTACTGAATGTTCCCTCTATTTTAAATTGTGCGTAGGTCGTTTTTGGCATTTCTAGATTCATAGTTTTTGCTATGCATTTAGACATAATATATATCTAGATGCATAGCAAAAAATCTATGAAACTAAAAACCAAACGACCTACAATTTGAAATGGAAAAATGTTTTTTAGTCTTTTTTCAAGTTAACTTTGATAAAACATCTAGACATACTGCATGTGGGGGTGGCGGAGTCGTCGTCGTCGTTTCCGGACGGAGCGTGACATCAGATGCGCATGCATGTTTGTACAGCAGGTGGCGTCACGGAGGTGACGTCATGGGCAGGAGGCGTCAAAACCGTGCAACTCGTGCGTGGTCCACCGGCCTTAATTCAAAGTTGACGGGTACAGTACTAAACAGTGATGCAAAAGCATGGCCTGGTCCCTGAGCTCGTACTCACGGGCCCAATTCCCGCTGGCCCATCAAGTCAAGGGGCCCGTTGCAAACTAGTACTCCAAGCAAAAAGTCCATGTTGCCTCAAAAAAAAAAAGTAAAAAGTCCATGTAATACAAAATTATTAAAGAAAAATTCAAATAATAACTAATAAGAAATATATTTAATAATAACAGTAAATGTAGATATATATCGTGGATACCAGGTTGCATGATATGAGACCGAAATGCTACTCCCTGTGTTCCAAATTATATGATGATGTTGTTGGTTTTCTAGACGTACAACCATGCATCTATAATTCTAGATATAACAAAAACATCTTATAGTTTCAAATGGATGTAGCATAATGTTATGCTACATGTGCTATTTGCATGGAGCACCTTTGCTAGTTGGTAGTGTTCGTAAATGCAAGAGAGGAGCCATTGTTTCGGAGCAGCCATATCAAATGAAATCAAATCGAGTAAATTGACACTTAGCACAAAACTAAATTGACATACAATTTAGAACAGAGATAGCTAGAGTAATGTTCACATGCCTGCAGATTATTACAATCTAATAATGAATCCATTTTATGTTTTCACCAACTTGCAGATATATCATCTGCAAAATAAAATAAACAGGATGTACGTACGTTAGCGAGGCCACCATCTTGGTGCCTCACGCAGACCCTGTAAAACCTTCTCGATCTATACAAAACTCTATCAAATTGATTAGCCAAACAGATCGATGATCTTGGCCAGTCAAAACTTCGCCACGCGTTCCCCAAACAGAGCAGAACACGTACAGCACAGTACAGTCAAACTGTACACATCCATCTCAACACCAAAGCAGCACAGCTTAGAAATGGCAGACAGGCTCATTAACGAGGTGCAGCAGGAGCTGGTGCTGGCCGTCAATGGTCCAACAACCAGCCGCCGGAACGTGCACCGGTGACCGGATCGGTCCAGTCAAGTCCTCCATCTCCTGCAACGACGCCGCCGCATCCGCCGGTCCGCTCGTGGTGGTGGCCCAGCCACTGCCATGTGCGGCAGCACCGAAGAACAGCCCGCCAGAGTAGTAGTCATCGGCGGCGACGTAATTGTTGTAGCCGTCGCTGCTAGCGCCGCTGGTGGTGCTGCTCCAGCAGCTGATGCCGTTGCCGTAGGAGATCGCCGGAGATTCAGTCCCGGCCGTGGTGATGCTAGTGGAGGCGGTGGTGGTGGTGGTGGTGGTGGTAGAACACGAGCCGGCTGACGTTGTCGGAACGGCGATGCTATCGGTGTGTGTGTTGTTAGTGGCAGCAGCAGAGGGGACGACGACGGTGGTGGTCTCGAGAATGACCGGCGCCTCCAACGAGTCGGTGGCCGTGCAGGTGTGGTCCGCCAGGTACACCACCGTGTACTCCGGTGCGGCAGCGGCGGTGGCGTCGCCGCCGTCGTCGTTGCGCTGCACCGTCCGTTTCGCCTGGCAGCCTTGCTCGGCGCTCCGTGTGCACCTGTAGTAATTCCTGCAGGGATACAAACGTACAAGTCAGTGCACTGAAACAACACTGCTGATTGTTTTTATATAGGGTAAAAAAACTGTGAAGAATGTAGAGGCAGTATTAGTAAGCTTATAATTGCCTACAAAATTGAGTTTTGCAAAAGCATATAAAACTGTCTGGATCGATCAGGTCAATGGTACCCTTAATTGCATGCGACAAGGCACAACGTGTATCACGACGGCAGCAGAGGAGTCATATTTTTGTGGTTAGCTATCACTAGCGGGGGACCCAAACTAATGGAAGGGGGACAACAGCATCAGGCATCCACTACAAAGCTAGTATCACTGTCCAAAGATTGATTGGTATACCTAGCTGCATATAAACCGGCCCCAGAAACACACAGATAGTATTTTTCTTCGAACACAAAATGGCATCTTTTATACTATGGTAGTGGGCAGCTGTAGCTCTCTCTTTTCCCGTTCCATGCATATCTCCTTTTCTGATTGGACAACAACGCCATTCTCTATTAAGATTTATTCTCAACACCTTTTGTTTCCTTTGATGAACAAGCTACTACTGAACAGGGATGACGATCGAAGAAGCACTACTCTTTATTGTTTATTGGAAGTACTTACAGACTAATTGAATGATAGAAATCTGATTTCAGGAAGTACGTAGTGATGATCGTTTAGGTAGAAGAGATGGAGATGGCCGGAGACGGATAGTTAGAGTATGATTATACTATTGGAATTCCTTATACTATTATACATACCTGGGGTACATGGCACCTTCGATCTGCTTCTGCCTGTACTTCCTCCATTGGTACCCATCGAAATCAGGCACTGACGTCACCATCGTCTTGCTGATGCTCTGCTGCTGCTTCTTCTTCTTCCTGCAGCCACAGCAGCAGCATGACATCAGCCACCGCCATACATCATCGAGCTCATCGACATCGGAAGAATTATTGGTTGCATGCATAGACCGCGCACCTTCTTTTGCAGCAGGGAGGAGAATAATGATGAGGCTGTCCAGCTGCAAGCTCGTCCTTGGATTTGCTGTCGTCGTCGTCTCGGTCTCTCTTGCTCATCCCCTGTCGTCGGCGCCGTGGCTCGCCACCGCGGCACGACGACGCCTCGGCGTCAGCGGCTCCGCGTCCACGTCCACGTCTGGCGCCACTGCCCGTGATGGTTGCAGGTAGCGGTCCGGCGGTGGACTCCACCTTAACCGCCGGAGCTGCTGGTGTCACCGCCGGCGCCGGGGAAGGTAAGAAGAGTAGAGCGTGGAGCTGCGCCAGGAGCTCCTCCTCCCGCCCTACTGCTAGCGCCATAGCCAGGACCCAGTAGGAGCTCTACACCTAGCTAGTGTCCGAGGTTGATGCACAGGTAGCTTGAGTGCTTGACTTCTGGCTGCTGATAATATATTTTTTTTTGTAAGCTCGCAGCACTCCCTTGCTTGTTTATAAAGGGAGCAGCTTCCAGAAGGCAAGCGTGAACATCACACATGCTTTGATGTCTCGCGTGGTCCCTACACTTACGCCCACGTGGCGTTTCTTGTCGGTATGGATCAAAAAGACCAGCGTGTGTAGACCCGCGCGCGCGATCCACATCGTAGCTCCCGGGCCGGTTGGATTAAGTATGTGTGGTGGTGACACCCTACTTACACATATAGCAAGCTTACATGTGGCTAGTGGCCATGTATTCAATTCTCTGTACGTGTTGCACGAGGTCCGTGTACTCAAGGTATTACGTATACTTCAGTTTTTATAACTATATATAGTATATAAAACACATGTCACATACAGTTTTCGAGAAAAATCTTGTGTTATTATATATATAATTGTGACCCGTTTGTAACCTAATATGCACATATGTCAAAGACGTATGTAACATAAGGTCAGTCGCAGTGGTGAGTTTCATTGTGTTGTTTTCAAAACTGCCATGTCATATGAAATAAAATGAAACTTGAATGAACCCCCTACTTTCAATGGAGAGTTTCATTTTATGGTTTCATAAGCATTTAATTTCATGACTCGAGAGATAGTTAATTGGTATTGGTGCCAAGAGAAACTCATTTCTTCTCTCTCCTCTTAAATACACAGTCATTTCTTCCAAAAGTGCTTATGTGGCAGTCTAATTAATGCAAATGGAACTACCATGACACTCCCACTAAGACTGGTCTATAACACACCTAAGTCTTTTTGAAGAAAGTGTGGTGAACCCAAAAAATCTATCCGCACTGTTGTTGATGAACGACACAAATTCATTATCCATCTCATCCATTCACTATCAGCCTCATGATCTCTCATCTCCTTTGCTTCAACTGCCCACCTCTCCTCCATCTCTCTCATCTCATTTGCTCTGACTTTGGTCTCTCTCCCATCCCTCTCTCATCTCCTTTTGCTCCAACTGTTTGTCTCTCCCCCATCTCTCTCGTGTCTACATGTTGCCAACCTACCATTGCTCCCTACTTCTCCTGGTCACCAGTAGCCCACTTGATGCTACTGGTATATGGTCGGTAGACTCAGCTCTTGATGCAAGGGTAGATCGATCGGACTTGACTCTTGTTGCAAAGGTCGTCCTTGAGATGGCTAACGTGAATCGATCCTGATGGGTTGTTTACCACGGACCGCAAACTATGTATATGTACTACCCATACCCAATAATAGATACTCGTATATGGCCAAGTGGAATGCAATACATACAGAACACTAAGCTCGTACTACGGTACTAGATTAACATTAACTAACCTAGCAAATTTGTCATACCACTTGACGTACTTTTTGGAGATTTTTTTCTAGGCTGTAGAGAGAATGTCTCCCGGCCTCTGCTTCATTTATTTAGTATGTTGTACAAGAAACCTGTCCACACAAAAAATGCAATAGTTATCTACTCATACTAATAAAAAATATACACTCCTAGTATATATGCTACGTATTAATTCAAGACTTTTTTCTTTTGTGAAGAACAAAAGGCGTGGACCTCGACAATACAGCTAACTTTTAACTAAGCTGATGGCGGACTGTCCTTTGTTTTAGTTTGTGCAGTAGTACTACCTGCCATTGAATATGCATGGGCCAGGCCGCCAGGATGACAACGCTGGATGCACACGTCACACCGGTGGCGTCAGCACCGTGACGTATGCTTGTTGAGTTCTTCGTTGCAGTTCATATATACAACAAAGTCCAGGATTTTCTTTTGCTTTTTTTTTTTTTTGGAAAGGGGGGAAGTCCAGAACACAGGTTACAGATGGAGCACACGGTATCGATGATCACTACGGCGATGGATATATGTAGATGTAGAGTGAGGATGTGCAGATGGGAAATAGGTGTGAATATTTTACTTATGCCGCCGGCCGTTGCCTAAATATACATGATAATAGAGACATTTCCTTTTCTATGTTCACAAACTTCACAAAGCGGACGTGGACCAAAGCATGCATAACAGAGGATCGATCGTAACATCATATCTATATATCTTTATTATATGGATCCCTCGGTCCAGCCTCGGAGTCGAATGGGCAACAAGTCTACTAGTCCACACCGTACCGTACACCACAACAGGGGAGGAGCTATGTTCAAGAGTGTGGGTGCCCAAGCACCCACGAGAATTTGAAAACCTACTATTAAAAACAAAATTTCGCCATGTTTCTAGATTAAATTTTCACATCTATAAGGAAAAGGCACACCCCTCAAAATTGCTCTAGCTTCGCCCCTGCACCACAACGTTAACACGGTGGTTGAGTGAAGTTAAGGGGCCTGCTGCTACTGTTTGTTATTGATTTTTTTCGTCGTAATCGATCGTCGCCCGTCCGCCGTCCCTTCTCCGTATAGACGAGACGAGACGACTTCCGCGTTGACGAGGGGGCGGGCAATATAGATCATGTGATGTGTGCTCATGAAGATCGATCGGCCATCAGCTGTAGTGTCAGACCAGGGCCACACGTACGTACTACACACACAGGCCGGTCCAAGCGGTCCACCATTCAAATTAGTAGCTAGTGAATCGGATTAGCTAATAACGAAAGGGACAGTCGGCAGCAGTGCTCGCAGGTACGTTGTTTTCTTTTTACATGCCATCATCCCAAATTACAAAGCGTTTAACTTTTTTTAACATCAAAGTTTGACCACTCATCTTATTTAAACTTGTCTCGGTTGAAGTTTGGCTAAACTTATCTGTGTTGAAGTTTGGCGTGCTACCAATAAAAATATCCCCAAACAAACTTTTCGAAAAAAAAAAGCCCCAAACAAACACACGTTCACGTGACCGTCCTCTTGTCATCCTGTGTGGGCTTCCATGCGCTCTCCTTTTTTTTGCTCGTGCCTCACGAAGATGCTCTTTCGACTCTCTCTCTCTCGCGCCCCTACCCATGTAATTAAATGTTTTGACTTAATTAGAAAACGACGGCCCATTCCGAGTCATTTCTTAATGCAAGTATAATAATAAGAATGCTAAATGTTAAGATGGAGGAGAGATCAAAAGCGGGTCATAAGTTTATAGTCAGCTTGAGCACAACAACTAGTAAAATCTATGAGAAAGAAAAGTGCGCATAAGTTAACTGTGAAGATCAAAGTATTATTCTGATGGACCGAGAAAAAGTTACAAGGGATATAATCTAGCTGGTTGTATTATTAACTTGCTACAAAAAAAATATTGTACTCCCTCGGTCCTAAAAAAGAGTGTCGTTTTTACTTCCGACATCATATTTGACCGCTTTGTCTTATTCAATTTTTTTTTTTTTGTGTCAATTATAAAATTAAGTGAGACCCCTAGCTAGCTACCAACGACCACATCACCTTTATTTCCTAGTACTACTAGCTACCTAGCAATAGGAGTAGTACTAGCTTGCATTAAGCGTTGGACGATGGCTAAGGCAGAGCTGGTCAAGGTTACTGATGACTAGTACGCCGGCAACACATGCTGACATGCAACCATCCATCATGTGCTGACATGTCTGATATACTCCCTCCGTCCCAATAAAAATGCCATTCTACGACCCGAACCATGTCTCGATTGAAAGTGTCGTTTTTTAGGTGCGGTCCCCCTCCTATGCCTACCACTGACACCTCTGCTTTCCTTCGTCGGCTTGCCTCCCTCTTCTCACTTTATCGCACTTTTCTATCTCCACGGCCAGCGCTCTCCCTCGTCTTCATCGCCGGCAATGTTCCCATCTCCATCTCCAACGCCGGCACCCCTCAACCTCAAGCGGTTGGATGAGCACAACCTACGCTTAGCGGCGAGGAGGCCTGCTCTCTCACATCAATCGGATCTAGAGGCCCACGACGCACGAGCCTCTCTTGTGACAAGGACAACGAGGGCGGCGCGGAGTCCAACACGGGTGCGCCCGGCGGGCGCTGCCCGTCAGAGTGCCGCCGCCCCGCAGTGCTAGCGCCCGATGTGACCGTGATTGCCGCCCGTCTCGGCGGCGGGCGGGAGGTGTCGCCTCGTCAACACCGCCCCGCGTCGGGAAGGGCCTCCGCGCTACTAGGGAGGGCCGTCTCCGGCAACACTACCGCGTCGGGAAAGGCCTCCGCACAGCCGAGGAAAGCCGCCTAGGCAACATCGCCGTCACCCCCGTGGGGGGCGTGCTTGTCCGCCTTCGTGTGATGTCGTGTGGGCCAGTCGTAAGGTAAGATTGAGGAACGAGAGAAGGAGAGAGATTCCTTTTTTGAGAGTTTCTTGCGCATACTAGGAGAGTAGGTTCCTTGGTGCGAGTGCTAGAGTCTAAAACGACTCTTTTATGGGGACAGAGGGAGTAGTTAGTTAGTATTACGTTTATTTGTAGTTATACTGTTTATAGAAATCATTTTATCTCTCATGACTAGTAATTTAAAGCCGACACCTTTGTAACAATATGTCGCACAACTAGAGCCTTAATAAAAGTGCCCTGCTAAATAGGACCTAAGTTACTACTCCCTCTGTTTCAAATTATAGTTCACTCTAGTTGCCTTTCTAGATATATTGTCTTTGCTATGCACCTAGTTATACACTATGTTTAAATGCATAGCAAAAAAATACATCTAGAAAAGACAAAACAACCTATAATTTGGAACAGAGGGAGTACCATATATTAATTATTCTCGCACGGGTTGATGGAGTAGTCTAATAACTATATCATCCTGTAAAAAGCCTCTATACATATAACAAAGTATATGGGGGCTAATAAGAGCAAGTATTATAGAAGGCTGTAAGTCGGCTAAATGATGACGTGGAGGAGAGAAAGAAGGAGAGAGAGAAGAAGCGGGCTGTAAGCTTACAGCCGGTTTGGACACAAGAACAAAGAAAACTCTCGTGGTACGCATTAACCTGGGCCCATTATTAAATGCTGAATGCTTAACTATTGTACGGGTGGGCTAAGAAGTAGGTTGTAAGGATCCTTACAGCCGGTTGTATTATAATACTTGCTCTAAGCCAGTCAAACTGTAGTTACATCCATCAACCAATAACAGCAAAGCTAGTACTAATCTACAAAGACGTTCAAACCAGAGCTTAGAAATGGCAGACAGTCTCATTAACGAACTGCAGCAGGAGCTGGTCAATTGTCCAACCAGGCGCGGGAACGTGCACCGGCGACCGGATCGGTCCGGTCAGGTCCTCCATCTCCTGCAACGACGCCGACGCTTCCGAGTCCACCGGTCCGGTGGCCCAGCCACCACCACCATGGGCAGCGGCGGCGAACAACTCGCCGCTGTAGTAGTAGTCATCGGCGGCGAAATTATAATCGCTGACGATGCTAGTGCCGCTGCTGCTCCAGCAGGCGACGTCGTCGCCGGAGATAGCCGGAGATTCGGTCCCGGTGGTGGTGACGGTGGTGGAACAAGAACCAGCTGACGTAGTTGGAACCATGCCATCGGTGTAGGTGCGGTGGTGGAAGTCATCTCGAGGTCCCTTGGTGTTGTTGGTGCTAGTAGCAGCAGAACAAGGGACGACGACGGTGGTGGTCTCGAGGATGACCGGCGCCTCCAGCGAGTCGTTAGCCGTGCAGGTGTGCTCCGCCACGTACACCACCGTGTACTCCGGCACGGCAGAGGCGTCGCCACCGCCGTCGTCATTGCGCTGCACCGTCCGTTTCGCCTGGCAGCCTTGCTCGGCGCTCTGTGTGCACCTATAGTAACTCCTGCATGAATACAGTCGTGCGCCAAAGTATCAGTGTACTGAAAGTTTTTCCTTTTTTTTATATAAAAAAAGCACTGCTAAGAATTTGGAGACAGTAATGCTATCACTGCTAGCATACTATTACTGTAATAGTGACTTTATAATCCTACAGTACACTACTGTATGAAGTTTGGCAAGCATATAAAACTGTCTTGATCGATGAGGTCAATGGTACTCTTTAATTGCATGTGACAAGGCACAACGTGTGTCACGACGGGCAGAGTCATAGTATTTGGTTAACCATCACTGCTAGCAGGGGACAGACGGACGGGGAGGACCCAAACTGATGGAAGGGACAGCAGCATCAGGCATCCACTACCACAAGCAGCTGCAGCTAGCTTGTGTGTCCAAAGATCGATTGGTGGACCTAATTGCATTGCTTACCTAGATGCCACACAAAGTATTTATTCATTCGAATTATTTTGTCTCGATCGATAAATATGTATACGAAAGTGAAATGGCATCTCATCTCATAGCAGGGGCAGCTATGCATGTATAGCTCTCCTTTGCCTTTCAATTCATGCATCTCTCCTTTTCGGATTGGACAAACAACGCCATTCTCGATCGAGATTATTCTCAAATCGTTTTCTTATCTTTGATGAACAATTGAGCTACTACGACGACTGTATTTTATACTATTGTACATACCTGGGGTACATGGCGCCTTCAATCTGCTTCTGCCCGTACTTCCTCCACTGGTACCCATCGAAATCTGGCACTGACGTCACAATCGACTTGCTGCTCGGCTGTTTCTTCTTCTTCCTGCAGATAGCCAGCAGGACCGCCATCAGCCATGGGCGCATCATGGAGATCAAGATCAGAGGAAATATTGGTTGCATCCATGCGTGGACCACGCCGGCCATTTGAGCTAGCTAGCTACCGCACCTTCTTTTGCAGTGAAGAGGAGAATGATGACGCAGTGCAGCTGCAGGCTCGTCCTGATCATGCTGTTCGTCCTCCGCTTTACTATCGTCCCGGTCTGATCTCTTGCTCCCCTGTCGTCGGCGGCGCCGTCGCCCACCGTCGCCGCCGCACGAGGGCAGGTCGGCTTCGGCGGCCGCCATAGCCGATGACGCTTCAGCAGGTCTGCGTCCGCCGCCACTACTGCCCATGATGGCATCTAGTGGTCTTCCGCCGGCGGACTCCACCTTAACCGGAGCTGCCGGCGCCGGGGACGAAGGCAGGAACAGTAACGCGTGGAGCTGCGCCAGGAGCTCCTCCTCCCGCCCTACTGCAAGCGCCATCACCAGGAGAGCTCGATCTAGCTTCCAGCTGCTAGTTGTGTGAGGTCGATGAACAGGTAACTATATTTCTTCTTCGATTCAGCTCGCAGCAGCTCACTTGCTTGATTTTTTTTTCAAACTACAGCTCACTTGCTTGTTTATAAAGGGGACCAACTTCCAGAAGAATGGCTCGTGAAAACATCACACATGCATGATGCCCTCGTGGTCCCCACACGTACGCTGACGTGGCTTTTAATTTCTTGCGAACCAGAATATGTATGTGGTGGCCGGTGGCATGCCAGTGGCCTGTATTCAATTCTCTGTATGTGTTGCACGAGGTCCGTGTACACAAGGCACTACACGTATACTTCAAATTTTATTTTAAAACTTTATTTCCAATCTCTTCTTGGCGACGACGACGTGCAGTGTTTGGTTTATTCTCAACTTCAAAGAAAATGTATTAATATGTATGCAATATTAAAGCGAACAAAATCCAACACTATGCCAGAATAGCACTACAAGACACCAGTCACACCACATCAGACCAAACAATAGGTGTGTGTTTGTGATATGGTATTTGGTGGTGGCACGCAGGACAACTGTCACCCACTACTACACATGGGTTCTATAGGGGCGGCTAGTAAGCCTCTATAGGGGCGGTTTTGCCGGCCGCCCCTAACTTTCCGTTCCTTGAGTGGAATCACAGTAGGGCGCTCGCGATACAACCGCCTCTCTTGTATGAACCGCCCCTACAAAGAATTTCAGGAAATCGCGTTTTTAAAATTCAAAAAAAAATACTAAAACATTTTTATTTAATCGAGGAGGAGGCCCCCACCGGTCGACCACACATCATCCCATGTCTCCATCTTTTTTCGAGTTTTTCGTAATTGTTTCGCAATTGTTGCGCTTATGGGTTTCAAACCCAAGACCTCTCTCGCCAAGGCGGAGAGTCTCCACCACTAGCTACACATGTCTTTTTGTGTCTATATTCCATTCGGGATCCCCACATATTATACAAATCCGAGTGTAAATTGACTATTTGAGGGCCTAAATGGATTCAAAGTAAAAAGTGGTCAACTACAAACTTTCATAACTTTTCGAGATCTACATTTCATATATGGGAAGTTTTTTCATCCGGGTCGTTTACTTAAATTTGAATTTCAAATTTGAGACATTTGAACACGACTTTTGCATGACTAGATGATTTCAAAGTAAAAAGTGGTCAACTACAAACTTTCATAACTTTTCGAGATCTACATTTCATATGTAGGAAGTTTTTTCATCCGAGGTCGTTTACTTTAAATTTGAATTTCAAATTTGAGACATTTGAACACGACTTTTGCATGACTATTGATTTCAAAGTAAAAAGTGGTCAACTACAAAATTTCATAACTTTTCGAGATCTACATTTCATATGTAGAAAGTTTTTCCATCCGAGGTCGTTTTACGAATTTTTAATTTTTAGTGTCTCGTTTCAAAATTCGGGATCCCACCGTAGGGCGCCTCAATATAGAGCCCCCTATTGTGGACCGCATTAGGGGGCGGTTGGTGATTGAACCGCCCCTAATAATAGTAGGGGCGGCTCAGTAACACCAACCGCCCCTAATGTGGTCACTATAGGGGCGGCTCGTATGGTGTCTCACTATAGGGGCGGCTCGAAAAATGAACCGCCCCTAATGTAAACGGTGGGCGTTCTCTTAGTAACGTTTTTGTACTAGTGACCCCCACCTTCGATTCAACAGGGCTCCATAGAAAGACCATCCAAGAAGTGTCGCCCCGAAGGTATGACTCAATTCAGGCCGAAGGCAACATCATCGGTTCCTTCAGCATCGAAGATCGCGCCTTCGGTAAGCCCGGCCCGTGAGGCCATACCTTTGGTGTCGAAGCCCACACTTTCGAGGCTAAGAGGAAAACATGGAGAGAGAGAGAGAGAGAGAGAGAGAGAGAGACTTCGGGAAAGCTTCGCTCTTCGCATTACGCATTTCACCAAAGGTTTTACTTTCGATGGCTTGTGCTTGACGGAAGCCACGATTGGGTGAACATTAAGGCAAGGCCCTTCGGTTCTTTGCTGTGTATTTCTTTCCCATGACAGGTGTGAGATGGTGTTTGATCTTGGTGGATGACTAGAGGACCCTTCTCCTAAAGCGAATATTCCAATATACTGAGTAGGTAGGAGGTAACTTTGGTCATGCAAAAGCCTACGGGTGTGTATAATTAGTGCCCCTAGAGGGAGTGTAAAGGGACGGATGAAAAGTTAAGGCAAGTCACTTCTCACAACTATTCGGTTGTCTTTGAGTTTGTCTATTTGGTTTGGCTAGTTCGGCAACCCCGTGGTCCTGTACTTTTGGTACATACCAATAGTGTTGGAGACTGGCCCAGTTGCAACATGTCTCTGATGTGTTAGCTCCACCCAAACACGCATTGAAGACCCGATCGATCCATATATTGAATAAACCCATATATCCCATTTGCTCCAACTACCCATCATCTACCAACCCACCATTGGCCCCTTCTCCTAGTCGTCACTATGTGGCGAATTCATGGAGAGTGGATCTCTTTAATGTGGATCCACATCCGCACAATGCCACCAGCCCATCGTTGCCTGCCTATTTGCATGCTACTTCTTCCTCTCGTCCACCAAACCGTGGCTTACTTGACATTTGGGCACTGCCACTACAGTATGAAGTCCTCCCAAGATAAACCCACTTTGAAATGGTCAAGGGGGAGGAGAATATTGGTCTGTTTTTAAACTTAAGGTTTTTGTATTGCTGCCTGGCATTGGTATACGAGAATGAAGGTTTTTTTTTCAAATCCAACAATGATTAGGGATTAACTTGACTCTTAATGCAAGGGTAAATCGGACTCAGATGCTTGTTGCAAAGGTCCTAGAGGTAACATAACCAAATTAATGGAATTAGGGGTAAGTTCTAATGGGCTATGTGCAATGCAATTCATACAGAGCACTCGTACTATTGCACTAGATTGACATTAACAATCTAGCAATTTTTTTCATAATGTTTGACATACTTTTGGAGATTTTTTTTTTCTAGGAGACAAATGTATCCCGCCTGCTTTATTGAGCTTGTTGTGCAAGAAACCTGTCCTGCAAAAATTTTTTCTACTCATACTAAAAATAAGTATATATACCAACATACTGTATTAAAGAGTTTTTTTTTTCTTTTGTGAAGAGCAAAAGTCGTTGGCAGTGGTCCTCGACAATGCAGCTAATTAAGCTGGTGGTGCCTATATTTTAGTTTCTGCAGTACTCCCTCGTCCCTTTAAAAGTGTCACTTTGATTTCCGCACCATTTTGTTTGAGCACTGTCTTATTAAAATTTTTTGTATAAATAAATATTATTTATTTTGTTATAACTTGTTTTACTTTTAAGGATTATTGATTATTGTATAGTTTTTTTGAATAAGGCGAATGGTAAAACTTGATAGTCAAAAGTTAAAAACGACAATTTAATTAGTTTTTTTTTTTTTTTTTTTTTTTTTTTTTTTTTTTGAGAATTACACAATTACAACGCAGACGCTCACAACACGCACGCACACTCACCCCTATGAACACACGTGACGCAAACCCTACCCCTATGAGCACCTCCGGGACCGGGCGTATTTGCAGATCGGAGATTCTCGAAGTCACCATAGGCGCCTCGTCGTCGACGGAACGCCGCTACCACTTAATGCATAACGCCGTAAATCCTTGGAAAAATCCCGGGGAAAAGGTGCGAGCACCGGGATTTGAACCCCTCGTGGGTAGCGTCCCATTTGGACCGGCCCTACCATTGGACTACAAGCCAAGGACGGAGGGAGTAGTACTGTACTAGTACATGTCATTTGCATGGGCCAGGCCGGCAGGACGCGGGCTTTTATTATTATTTGACACATGCACACGCAGTCCTGAATTACGTGCACACCGTGACGTCAGCACCATGACGTAGCTTTTTTGTTCTGTTCTTCATCACATCATGCATTCATATCGATCGTTGTTCCAGACTATCGGGTCGCTGGATATCCACATCGATCTATATATAGTTACTGCTTTGTTCCTTCATTCAGGCGCAGGGATGATGTGGCCACGACGTTGCAATTGCAAGCAACAGAGTCCACGAGTTTTTTTAGGAGAAACGTATGAAGTCCACAGGTTTAGAGCACACACGGTATCCACGTCGTAGAGAGAGGATGTTCACATGGGAAATATGTGTGAATATTTACTTATCGAGATGCCGCCGTTGCCTACATATGTGATAATGACAATGACATTTCCTTTATTAGTTAATTTCCTTCATATGTTCACAAACTTTACAACGCATACGCGAATCATATATGTACTCCCTCAGTTCAGATAATTATCTTTATGATGAAAAGAAGTATATATCATTAGATTATTTATGGAATATATTTTCATAATAAATGGATTTGAAGACATAAATGTGAATCATATTTAATCTAAACTTGGTCAAACATGAACTACTCATGATATAAAAGAAAACAATTATAAGTGCTACTCCCTCCGTCCCATGAAGACCGGCCGTTTGAGGACCACGCACGGAGACCAAGGAAGGCTATGAATGACTGAGCACAATCTGCCACCGCAGTAAACAAGCAAGAGAGAGTATCTTTTGATATAAAACGTGTGGAGAGAAGAGCACCCACGTGTACATGGAGGTCTTTTCTTTTTCTCTTTTTATGGCCACAATGCTTTTCGTACGTGAGATGGGGATCAATGGTGTCAGGAATGGGTCCCATATCGCCGCTACCCTACTCGTTGGCTATATGGATTGCGTAATCGACAATCGCTTTGGGACAACCAAAGAAATGCTAGAACGACGAACTCTATAGGGCCCTGTTTGGAATGGATTCTAGATTTTGAAAATCTAGATTCTAGCTACATTTGTAAAATCTAGATTTTAAATAAAATCTGATTTTATTGTTTGGATCCTAGATTCTCGCTATCAGATTTCATCTTTTTTTCTTGCATTCTTTTTATGCCCTTCACTATTGGCACTTCATACATACAGAGCAAATATTCATGCATACAAAGCAAATATACACAAAGCAAACACAAGTCCATACAGAGAGCATACGTAGTGCAACTGAAACCCACATGTCCATACATACAGAGCAAATATACATATAAAACATGTCCATACAAGTACCCTCACAAATCAGTCTACTCTCTATGACCAAACAAAGCATCCGCTATCGAATCACGGAATGCATCCATGCTAGCATCATCAGCGCTGTATCATTACTACCACCATTCTCTTGACATGGAGGTTCCCAGGGCATTGGCATGTAATCCTCATCTTCATCACACATGTCGAAGTCTTGATCTCTCATGGCACTTTGGCGGATAAAATTATGTAGGGCCATACATGCTAGTATTATTTTGGTCTGTTTGTTGGTTGGGTAACTAGGTACATCAAACAAAATCTGCCATTTCATCTTCAACACACCAAAAAGCCCGCTCAATGACATTGCGCAAGGATGAATGTACCTTATTAAATACCTCTTTCTTTCCTCTTGGTCCTGGACCCGCCGGAATTGTTGGAAATGGTACTTAGTGCCCTTTGTGCGGTGCAAGGTACCCCGTTGGTTAGGGAACCCGAATCAACAAGGTAAAATTTACCCGCATACAAACATTGTACCATTACAATGCACGAATAAACAAGTATATTACAAAACTAAAGAATCATCAACATCACCAAGTTAGTGAGATTACCTGGTGGGGGGTGAGGAAATTTATCGCCATACTTCTCAATTGCATCATTGAACACCCTCGTGTCATGTACCGAGCCCGCCATCCAGCAAACCGCAAAGGTGAACCGCATGTCGAAGTCACAAATAGCCATTACATTTTGAGTCGTGTAATTGTGGCGCCCCACATGTTGAAGCAATTTTGATGACGGCACAACAACAGGTATGTGTGTCCCGTCTATTGCCCCAATGCAGTTATCAAAGTGTGGTGAAAAAGGTGGTCTATGCAATTTTGGATGTACTGTCCTGAACTCGGATCTATCGGTTTCACAATATCTTTGGACATCCGAAAGACACTACGCAACACTTCATTGAATTTTCTACTGATTGTCTCGCTTGACCTCTCAAATCGATTTTCAGTTTGTCTCACCGACTGTGGTGCACCAATAACCCATAGAAACATGGCCAAAGCCTCCACAGAGGTCACAGAAGTACTCTTCTCACTAGACTTCAGTTCATATTTGGACACCAATGCATCATGTAACTTGTAAAACAGTTCACTACTCATTCTGAACATGTTGTAGCAAGCAGTTGGGTTTCTAAGGGTTGCCATGACCCACTCATATCCAGAGAGACCAGTTCTTACATTCTTCACTTTATGCATGAAAGTAGTGTCGTAGTACATACCAAACATGCATGCCACAGCTCCACATTGTTGCACAAGCTCTAACTGGTTCAATGCAATCTTCTTCATATCATCGTCATCACTTGAAGATTTCTCATCGTCATCACTTGAAGAAGGGTTCATCTACAGTGCACAAAAAAATCAATTAACATGACATAAACTCCCATAAGGCAACACACATAGTACATTAATAGTATAGGTCATAATACATGATATGAGCATAGTTAGAATACATGGGCATACGAGTACTAGTAATGGCACACATCAGCATAGGAGTACTAGTAGTGGTCATAACACATGGGCATAGGAGTACTAATAATACAGGTCATTATGTGGCAGTGCATAACAGTTCTCTACTTCTTTTTATTCTCCGAGCACCATCTCTTCAACCAATTTAGCCTGGCTTCTTTGCTGCTCAACGTGAGGAACATTGCACGGTGCTCTGGTTTGACTAACAATTTTGTTGCCATGAAATGCTCATCGGTTCCTTCTGTTGCCCCACTTTCCACAACCAAGCGCATCACTTCTTTGATTTGTTCTGCAGCATAGTCCCCCTAGAGTGCCTTCTGTGCTATGGAGCTAGTTGCTTGCATAGTATCCCATATCCCTTTCATGACCTTCACCATAGGGCTCTTAGTCCTCTTCTTCGGACTAGTAGCTGTTGTAGTTGTGCTTGCTGCCCTCTTCGCGCCACGCATACTGACATCTCCACCGGCACCGTGATCCTCATCTTGGACTTGGCTTTCACTCGTCTCTTCTCCAGGTATGCAAGAAGATGACCCATCCACGGCAATATTATCAAACATTATTTCAAGCTGGGCTAGATTCTCTGGAGGACCATATCTGAGCCTCTTCCATTCGCCATGCTGCAAAAAAAAAAGAGATCAATGCACACTAACATAGGTAGCTGTCAACAATTTTGAGACTAGTGCACATTAACTGACTGGATAGGCATCCAATACCTTTGCGTGCTTCTTCCACCATTCGTCAGGTGCCACGACCGTTCCCCTTGCCCGGCCAAGTCCGCTTTGTTTGTTCGCCCAAAGCCAAAATGTGTATAGACGCCTCAGTGCATCCCATCTGTTCTTCAGTTGCATCTTGGAGTGCCGCAGCCCTGTCCTCTCTTGAAATTTGGCCGCTAAATTCTTGTATCCCGTAGTAGTCATGGTTCCATTGCTAGTATTGCCGGCGCTAATTTCTTCAACACAAATGTCACAAAATGCCGCATTGTTTTTGCTGCTGGCCCAGTTGGCCTTGTCAAATAGTTCATCATCATCTCTCTAGTGGAACATAACGTGATTGTTTTATTCTCAATGCAAACAATTTTGCAACTTTAAAAAATTCAATGCAAACAATTTTGGAACTGTAAAAAAATTGTTTACTGACCTCAACATCTGGATCGTCGTCGGCCTCTTCATCATATGGATTCTGACTCCACTCCCATGCCCGAGGATCCTGGACACTTGACGGCGGCGTGTCATGGCCATCAGCAGGGACGCCGCCATCTCCGGCAATGGTGCATGTGCCACCTGACTTGGGTCGGGTTCCAGCTGGCCGAGGCGCACGGTATGGACGAGGCGTAGGGGCGAGAGGAGGACGGACGATGCAGGGGCGACCTGCAGCACGGCGGACGGACGGACGGTGCCCAGCGCGCGGCCGGCAAAGACGGGGAGGACGTTCGCCGACAAAGATCGAGGGCGGCGTCGTCGCCCCCTCGCGACACCGTTGGTCTGGCCGACCAGTACTCCCTCGGCCGTGGAAGACTAGAGCCATGGCCACCTCGAAGATAACGGTTGTGGGAGGTCGTCGTCGTCGAGCAAGCCGGGCCGACGACGACCGGAGGAGGCCGAGGAAGGAGGAGCCGTTGTTGATGTCCATGGCCTGAGTTGAGGTCGAGGTCGCCGGGATCGCGACGAGGAAGACCTCCGCGGTCGGCGTCCGAGGAAGCCGACGCTGGAGGCTGTTGGGGGCGGAGAAGAACTCCGTGCCAAGATTTGGGGCCGGCGCGTGGAGTCCCAATAGACGTCGGGGTTGCCGCCGACGCCTTGGTGGTCCATGGGGCTATGGTGGATGGTGCTTGGTGAGGGCGAGCGGCGGGATGGATTGCTGGGGGCGAGCGGATCGAGGGAGCTGGATTTCCGGCGGGGGACGCCGGGGCGAGGGATTGGGGCGGCGCTTGGGCGGAGGAGGTCGGCGCCGGAGATGGAGCTATCGAGGGCGAGCAGACGGATGGAGCGGAACGACGTCGGAGGAAGAGCGCCGCGGCGGCGGACGGATGGAGCGGAGAGCGGCGTCGGGGAAAGAGCGCCGGGGCGGCGGATGGATTGTGAGCGGAGACGAAAGGATGAGGGGTAAAACGGTAAAATGTCCCTCGAAATCCGCCCGAAGCCGCCCCGTCCCGGATTCCGGATTTTTGCAATCCATCTACCGAATTCTAGAATTCATGGTCTGTTTGGAAGCTGCGTTGATTTTTTCTCAAAAAATCGGAATCCAGCCGGATCCAAACGGGGCCTAGGACGAGGGGAAGTAGCTGAGTTACAAAGCGTTGAAAGGATGTCGTATGTTTGAAAGTGTGAATGAATTTATCATAAAATACATCTATCTCATGATAATAATTATGTAATATTAATATTTGACTTACGGGGAAGGGAGAATGATAATTTTTATGTGACAGAAAAGAGCAGACCAACACTACTACACAATTTGTTAACCATGGCGTTTTTGTAACCGCTTGTAACTTCCATGAACGAAAGGCTAACCGTGGCAGTTTTTGGTGGATGAAAAACCGTCACGGTTAATCTTGTAAACAAATAAAAAAATAGAAACTCCGGATCCCAAACTCTAACGGGCCTGGATGTGGGCTTCTTTGCCGTTGGGTTTCGATGGGAAGGAGCACCGCTGCCGCCGTGGTAGGAGGATGGATCCGCCCGGGCCGGGGCCAGATCCAGTACCGGCGAGCTTGAGAGAGAGGGGATTGGGCCCCTCCTTGCCGGATCTGGCCACCGTGAGGGGAAGGGGCGCCGGCGGCCTCTTGGACGGAGAGGGATGGCCACATCCCATTAGGGAGAGCCCACGCTAGGAGGAGGAGATCCGCGCCGATGGCTGGCCGCCTGGAGGCGCCACGCTATGCCGCCCACCGCCTGGATGTGCACTGCCACATACACTGCCTGAACACGCCCCGTCGTGCTGCCCGCCTAGACACACGGCGCTCACCACCGCCTTGCTCAACGAAGCAGGGAGGGAGGAAGATGGAGCGCCATCGCCTAGCTCAACAAAGGAAGGAGGGAGGGAAGTGGATCTGAGGAGAGGAAAGGAGAGGGAGTGGAGATGAGTGTTGTCGCCTGGGAGTGGATTTGAGGATGAAAAGGAGAGGGTTGGTCCCTTCAGGGTTAGGGTTTGTCTTCGCTATATGTATACAGACAACCAGTTAACGGGCTAGTTTGGACTTTTCCAATTTCTGGTGGGCTGGCCTCTTTAACCGTGGCGGGGTTTATACAAAAACCGCCACGGTTAGTAGATTAACCGTGGCGTTTTTCTGCCTCACAGGCTAGCTTGGTTGGCCTCAATGAGCCGTGATGTTTTTTTTTTTAAAGAAAAACCGTCACGGTTATAAACCCGAAATGCCTTGTAAAAAAAATTGTGGAGTAGGGCAAACAGATGATCGGAGTATCTATATCTAAATATATCCATCGGAGCAGCCGCGGTGTTGAATCGCCAAAAAGTCTAGTCCACACGTACACCACAGCGGTGGTTGAGTGTGTTGGCTTGCTGCTTGTGTTTGTTGATTCATTCTCAGTATAGACAAGACGAGACGACTTCCGCGTTGACGAGGGGCGGGCGATAGATCATAGATGCATGTGTGTGTGACGATCGATCGGTCGGAAGCAGTATGTACCCATTCTGCATGCAAGCAGCGCAGGAGGGCCAATAACGAAAGGGACAGTCGGTACTGCTCACACAGCAACGTCATTTTCTTTTTACATGCATGTGGAACTGCAGCAGTACTGTAGCTTGCATGCATGGAGAGTTGGACGGCGACCTAAGAAGGTCGTAGTTGGTCAAGGGTTGACTCACGGGCTCACTGGACCTATCGATGACCATCCATATTCCATCGTTAGTCTGACTCATGACCAGTACTCGGCGGCAACACATGCTGATATGCAACCATCCATGCTGTGCGTGACATGCTTGACATATAGTTAGTTAGCATTACCGCTCTCGGCTTCTGTTAACACCAAAGGCAATAATTGTAGTTACTGTTTATTAAAAAAAAAATCATTTTTACTCTTATCGTGAAATAAACATGGAATCAGAAAAAAAAAGGCTTTGGCTTTTTTACCCTCGTTTTAAGCTACATGCTGATTTTACCCTCGTTTTTTTTTTTTTTTGTGATTTTACCCCCTGTTATTTCAAAACGAAGGGAGAATTTACCCCTATTCTGTTAAGTCCCTCTAACGGTGTTAAAAGGTAAAAAAAACAAGGGTAAAATCACCATTTCGCTTAAAAAGCAAGGGTAAAATCACCAAATGCCCTTTCTTTTTTGTTTCTTTTTCATCATTTAATATGACATGGACCGACGGTGTTAAATAAGAGGGGTAGACGGAGGTTTTGTTTTAAAAAGTGAGGGTAAAAATGCAAAGTTAAAAAAAGAGGGTAAAATCACCATCTTACTAATTGGAGGCTCCAACGGAGGCTCCACGTTAATTCTCACCGATGTACTAGAAAAAAGAGAAAAATTATAGACATTCTCAAAATAATCGTGAAAGATCTGGCCATTAATTTAAAAACCATAGATATTAATAGCCATTAGATCTATTATGTTTTTTAAGAAAATTACCCACCTACCATTATAAAATATCCTATTATTGAATTCCTCTCGGGTTTAACAATAGATCTAATTACGTTGCCATCTTGTCCTATCTCACGTCACGTGGTATTATCCATGGGCCGCCGCCGAGATCTAATTGAGAAGGAAAAAAAAGTTAAATTACTATCCCATCCAATTCACGTGGTACTAAGGACAGGCGGCGGAGGTCCTGGGACGTCTTGAGCTTCGATGAATCAGGTAAAGTAAAACGACCTTTCAATCCTGCGGTGTGTTATATATCCTTGCTGTTTCATGGCAGATCAGTCTTGCCGTTTCTTGGCGTTCCCTGATCGGTGAGTTTCTTTAGAGTAGTAGTTATTCTTTCGGTTGCCTAATCGATGTCCTAAATATGCAAGGTTGGTCATACAGCCACTAACCAAGATCTAAAAGATACCCGCAGCTACACTTGGCATCATTTGTCGACGCATTGGTGGAGCTATAAGTATGCTACTTTTTGATACAGGTACGTTGCTCTTGCTTCAGGCGCGACATTCGGCGGACGTCGAGATCTTTGTCTACATTGTTGGCATCGACGAGTGCCATGTCACCACCAAGCCCCTGCAGGTATGCTACTCTTGGTCGCTCCGTCTACCTATATTTTCTTGCTTTTAAAACACATTATTCTTTAATAATACTTTCCAGATCAAGAAATCATATTTGAATTACATTGCCATAAGTTATTTAATGATGCACATAAAATCCATAAACATGTTACTGGAGTATTTTATTAGTAGAGGAACATAAGTAAGTGGAGTAAATTTTCAAAAATAATATATAACCATATAAAATATATACATTGATAAAAAAAAATTAATTGAGCCCCCAGATGAATTGAACCAAGTACATTAGAAAATAATTAGAAACATCTAGCCTTTGGTTGGTAGATTCCAACCATCATTGTCAATTATTGACAGATACTGGATCTATTTGTTTTACAAAAAAAATCCACATCTACCATTATATGAAGAATGCATAAAGTAAATATATTATTAAAAAATTAGTAAAACTAATGTCTTACGATAATTAAAAAACTTTTACTAATGCCTTACGGTAATTAGAAAGCTACTGTAGTCTAATTTATTTTAAAAAAAAAATTACCCACTATTGACATTAATTATTATTTGTATAGAAAGAAAAAAGGGTAAATCTATCATTTTCTCTATCATAACTTCCACGGAGGAGGACTGAGACGGCGCAGCCTCAAGGTGCCTCCAAAATAAATATATTATATTTACCATGTTCTCACGAAGGAGGAAATAAGAGAGCTATGCGGCAGCACCTGGCATGGCTTGACGCTGTATTTACCTACCATCTTCACACGGCACCCGACATGGCTTGACGTTGTATTTCCCTACCATCTTCACGCGGCACCCGCTGCTGGCACCAACGGGCATCTAATTTGTGTGGTCAGTCAGCCAAGCAAGCAAGGATGAAGCCAATACAACACAAGCAGGCGTACATCTACAACGGTGCCCGAACGCCGACTCCTTCAATGTTGGGTGCTCGATGCCTCCGGTGTGTACCGGGACAAGGTCTGTGCTCTACCACTCCAAGTTTTTTTGTCGAACTGCTTGTGGCTGTCAGTGACGGGGAGGCCTTCCTGGTGTTAGACTGTGTCATGCGGTAACGAGGTTGTATTGTGGTGATGTGTGGACAATATGAATGGATGTTTGAGGGTGCTTATGGTGACGTCTACGTAGGGTGGTAGTGCACTGTGAATGAATATTTGGAGCTTATTACTATGGTGTGTACTGTGTACATGTAAATTTGTTTGCATTATTAGCCTCAAGGTTGTGCCGTACACGGCTACAGGCTTATGTTGTTTATTTTGATCACTTTTTCATAAATGAATATTCAGAGCTGATTAATATGGTGTGTACATGTAAATTTATTTGCATTATTAGCCTCAAGGTTGTGTCATACATGGCTACAAGCTTATGTTGTTGATTTTAATCATTGTTGTCTCTTGCGACGTACGGCTTTAATGATTTTCTTCTTGGATTATTACTTGAAATAAATAAATTTTGAAATAATCCTTATTGAGTATCTGGTATAAGTTTTTTACTAACATAATAACAATGTTTTTTTGTTTGAATAGGTGCAGAGCAAATGACTGCCTCATCTGACGTTGATGCACAATAGGGATCCCCTTGATCGCCACAGATGCACAAGCCGGCTGCACAGGGGACACTAGCCCCAGGCCTCAACTCTTCATCAACGGTATAAGAGCTTGCCGGTCAAGTACGGAAGACTGAAGCGAATGCATTTATCAGCAGCACCAATTACAACACGAGCAAGCTGTGCCCAAGCCGACGACGCGTCCAACAACTTTCTTCATGATCAACACATCCTTCATCTATCAATGTCCGAAGCTCCCGCAGATCATTACATGGTTTGTGCCATCAAACAGAGATCAAAGACAATGTATTCTAGAAATCAAGAGGATGAAGGCATGCATATCGTCCTCGGTAGGTGAAACATTAATCTGATGTTCCCCTATTCTTGCATAACTCAACAAATATTGGTTGGTATTGTCCGGAACTCGGATGCATAGAGTTAGGATGGACGCCATAGAAACCAGCCCCACATCCATCAAGGAAACCGACCCGGTGTGACGTTCGATCGACCCGGTGTGGCGTTCGATCGAGCCACACAAGCTAAAGGTATGGCCATCTTACTAGATTCCATATTTACAATTTAATTTTTCTCCTATGACCTACATGATATGATATTTATTGACCATTAGTCATAACTTTGATTTAAATTTTAGTGTCCTTAGATTTGTTCACAAAAATAAATGTTGATATTATCCTTATTTAGCATCAGCTATAATCATTGTACTAACTAAATAATAATTATTTTTAACCATGGGAAGGGTAGCCCCTATCTATTTTTATGTTTTCTAAGACAGCTAGGAACCTATGTTGTTGGGGTGCTATTGAGTCTATGATCCGTGAAGTCAGCAACAAAGCCTATATGCAAAATTCAAGCCTCATAATTATAAAAGATAATTAAACTACTCCAATTGTCTTTGTGTATAAGTTATCCATCTCAATCGTTATGAAAGATAATGCTTGATGCTTAAATTTGCATTCAAAATTCTGCATAATGGCATTATGACAGATAATGTAAAATAATTTATACCTATATAATTTGTACCTAAATTGTCCACCTCTCAACCATTATAAAAAATTAACAAAAGTCTCTACATGTAAATGATAATATAAGCAATTACAAATAATAATTAATCATCCGTAAGTTCAAACTTGCATTAGTATAAATAATTATTTTTTATAGGCTTATCAAGCATGTAAATATATCCTTAGCAAACCTCATAATAATGACACTTACAACTCACTTTAAGTTATATTAACACTTTTGACGATAAAATGTGTAAGTCATTGTCTAGAGAAAGTTTTAAAACATTTTGATCAAAATAGTATGAATATTAATAACTTAGTTTTCTTTAAAAGAAGTTGTTTAAAAAATATTAATACAATATAATAATCTTAAAATCATGGGTGACATGGTGCATGTTGAAAAAAACTAAGAGGGTAGACTAGGACCTAGAATATTCTTTCATTACAATAGAACATGAAATTTTTGAATAAATGATAGAACAACCATTAAAATTTCAAATCAATACATGTAAAAAAATATTACAATAACTAGATCAAAAGCTAAATGTTAAATATAGATTTTTAAGATATCACGTAAATGGATGAAATAAGAGTTTATATAGTTTATGTTTATTTATGTTTTAGCTAAATACATATGGTGCTAAAATTATTAGTCATACAAATTGTTACAAAAAAGCGGTCATAGATAAAAAAACCTTACATCCTAAAATTCATATAAAAAAAAAAAAAATTACCATCAAATCGGTTGACTATACTCAGCATTGTAAATAATAGCTATTGCATATGAGGAATTAATAAGCTTAAAATTTGAGGGAAAGAATCAAAATTCAGGTTTATGTCCTCAAAATATAGATGGCTACTAAAACTATCATAGTTTAAGCAATTGTTTCAACTAAATAACTACCGGAGATACACACCCAAGGTGTGCTACGCAAAGAAAAAAGATATGAATATGGATGAGAAAAACATTTAAATCAATATAATATTTGATAGATTATCACAATTGAATACAGATTATAGAGTACCTATTACAGGTATTATATTACAATATTAATAAAGAGAACAAGATATTTCATTCATATAAGTAATCCTTATTAGTTAGTGTCTACTAATAAGATTTTGACCCGTCGAGAGCACGGGTTGGTGAACTAGTTGGACTTTAAAGTAGGGGTAGAATCACCAAATTCCCCCAAAAAAACCCCCATAATTTGTAGCCTCCTTTCGGTTCTAACGGCACTAACACTGTAACACATAGCTGATACTAACCATAGCTAGATTTGTGGATGGACCACAGAACCATCGAAGGAAACCAAAAGTAACCACATATTTTGGTTGGTTCTGTGGTGCTACGGTGTAGATAAAGGGATTGTTGGGTTTACAGTCATAATCTACCACAACTAACCTTAAGGTAAGTGTGGAGGCATAAAAAGAGGATAGAGAAAAACCCGCAAAGAAGTGTGGCTGGTGAATTGTTGGGAAGCCACACTTTGCCATGACTACGATCGAGGATCTTATCACACATGTTAGAGTCATCAACCAAGCACTTGACAATTAGTCAAACTTGTCTCACTTGAAGGTTGGCTACCAATCAAATGATTAAACGTAGGTCCACGTGATAGTCCTCCTGTCCCTGTCTGTCATCCTGTGTGCGCTAGCTTCCATCCACTCTCCTTTTTTCTCGCTCGTGCCTCACGATGATGCTCTCTGTCACCCTCACTCTCTGGCCCCTACACATGCATCACCTTTCAAGAGGTACCACGGCAACGTTTTAAATCATACGGCACCGCGCTGGCCGCCCGCCTGCCGCGGTCCTGACGCGGCGCATCATCAACTGAAATTTTACAATTAGACACACAGATTTATATTTATGAGTCATGCTGCATTTAAATTTGTTAGCACACCCTGGAATGAGCTAAGATGGAGGCTCAATTTGTTGGAATAAGCTAAAATGGAGGCTTAGTTTGTTGGAATAAGCTAATATGGAGGCGCTTCATATGTTCAAATCTTTGCTTTGAATCTTTTTTGTCGGGCTATTGTTCATGCAAACTTGACCTATCAGGTAGCAACATCGGACCAGTATGGCATGAGGGGCTGCATAACAAAATTTATGTTCTAAAAAAAATGTTAAAGTCACTTACATCCTCCGTTCATAAACAAGTGCACTTCTTTAATTTTCGTCATTCTTGCTTGACTATTCATCTTATTTAAAAAGTATTAATATTGGTAAAAGTCAAATAAATGCACTTATTTGTACAGGGAGGGAGTATATTTAGACTTTTTTTAAAAAAAAATTCTGTCCGTACCTATCAATCACTGCATGCCCACGCACGCACCAGGACGGAGTACTGTAGGCTTTTGTTCGACACATGCAAACGTGGTCCCAAATTACGTGCCCACTAGTGACGTCAGCATAATGACGTATATTAGAGCTGGCTGTACTGTAGTGTACTGTTTGTTTCTTCTTAGGGGTAGTACAAGCTTTAACTTTTATTCACATCACACATTCATTGTCAATGGTCTCGGGTCGCTGGATATCCACATCGATCCATCTCTATCTATAGCGTAGATTACTCACTTTGTTGGTTCCATGAGCTAGCGCAGGGAGTTTGCCTGTTGGCAAAAGCCACAAAAAGTCCACAATTTCTCTTTTGTTGAAAGGGAAAAGTTGACAAGTTAGAGCACGGCCGGCGCATCGATCACTGCAGAATGCGTACTACCATAGCCATATGTGTGTCCACACCGTTGAGTGGAGTGAGCTAGGATGAAAATGGAAAATATGCATGTGTTGTTTGTGAATAATGTGAATATATACTTATCGAGATGCCGTCGCATACATACATGATCGATGATAAAGACACGTCTTTTTAGTAATATATACTTCATGCATGTCACAAGTAGCATTATGGTATGCCAGCTGCATCCATGGTGATGCGGTATAACGACATGCGTTCATCGTCTTGCATGAATGTTTGACGGTTCTTGTTTCACCGTTATATGTTACTGTATTATTATGCATATAAGTACATTTATATGTACGGTGCCATGCGTGATGATAGAATAATACAGTAATCGGCGAGTTGAATAAAACGGGTGGGCCCACACGGACGACCAAGCTAGCAAGCAACATATATACTAGGATCGTACTCAACGGAATGTATGGATCAATATACGTATTGTATACGTATATATATCCATCGGAAGCAGCCAAAAGTCTTGTCATACACGAGCCGCGTGGTTGTGTGTGTTGTTGGCCGGCTTCAGTACGTACTAATCTGTCTAGCTAATGACTTTGTCAGATGTCAGTGTGTACCCATGCATGCAAGCAGAGCAAGACGACCACACACGGCATGCATGTTTGCAAATGTAACAGATTTGCTCTCAGCTGTGTAGCGGAGCCATGAATTATTTATAAGAGGGGCCGAGCAAATCCAACTTGAGTTGTGTTTAAATCACCCGAATTTGACTTGAAATTCCAAAATTTCCGTCACATCAAATTATTTAATGTACCAAAAAGACAAGTGCATTAGTATGAAATGTAAGTAAACAAAATAACTAATGGCACAGTTTAGATGTATATTGCGAGATAAATTTTTTGAGCCTAATTAGCCCATGGTAGAATAATATTTACCACAAACAAACGAAAAGTGCTACCCGTTCGATGCGGTGCCAATTTTAGGATCTAAACACATCCTTGTAAATAATGAGCACAACGAGTTAAGTTAGATTTTTATGGTGACTATTATTAATTGATCGACTTGACACGAGTACTCGTAATTTTATCTATATTTCAGTCTTTCTAACGTGCTTCGTAATATTATTTAATACTATACTAGTAAAAAAATTTTCTTGGAAATGTTAGGGGGCCATGAAAAATTATGAACTTATACTACTCCCTCCGTTTTCAAATTGTAGTTCACTTTGGCTTTTCTAGATACATTGATTTTGCATTGCACCTAGTTATACACTATGTCTAGATACATAATAAAATCAATGTATCTAGAAAAAAGCTAAAAGTGAACTACAATTTGAAACGGAGGGAGTAGTAAAAAAAATTTACTACAAAATGTTAGGGGGCCATGGCCCCTGCCAGCCCCCACCCCCCACCCCCAGCTCCGAGTGGTATCTGTCCGGTTTTCCCTTGTTGCTAAGTTGTCAGCTTGTGATATTGGTTTTAAAGTTGACAGATTTTGATAGACGAACTAATAATGTTTTTACTTTATCAATGCAAAACCGATCGATGAATCCGATCGAGATGGAGAGCCGACTTACCTACTACCTAACCAACCAATGACAGCTACCTAGGTTGTCAAACGTGACTCACGAGCTCCTCGATCGACCATCTATCATCGTCCATCGAGAGCTACGACTTTGACAAACAAACAAACAAACAAACGTCTAGGGAGGTGTTTAGTTGGTGAATTATTTTGGGTTCAACTATTGTAAGACTCTTCGTTTGTATTTGGTAATTATTGTCCAACCACGTACTAACCAGGCTCAAAAGGTTTGTCTCACACTTTTCAGGGCAAACTGTGCAATTAGTTATTTGTTTTAACTACATTTAATACTCTATTTATGCGTTAAAAGATTCGATGTGTAGCACTTTTTAGCTTCTGCATGGCAACTAAACAAGCTCTACGTGATCGTCCTCCGGCATGTCAACCTTTTAGCTAGGATAGATGGCAGGCCCATGGCCCAACGGCCCTCCGTGGGCCGGACCCTGAATCCTAACCATTCTCGCGCGGCAGCCGTCGACGAGAGGACGTGTGTGTCATTTCAACTAACTGAGCGTCGTGAGCAATGTTTGTTTTTGGTGTTTCTATAGAAACCAGTACAAAGCAGGTAACAGTGCAAACTAGACATATCCAACAGAAAAGATTTAGATTATCAAATTACATTCTATTCGCTTTAGAAATGAAAAAAGGGCATAATTTAACTAGGTTAAGAAATCAGATGCTTAATTTTGTTTCTTCAAACACATGGTAACTTGGAGCCAAAGAAGATAAGAGGCATATATAGAGCTCAACAAAATGTACTGATGCAGTACAGTTCTGTGAACGACTCCATCTCTGCTCAAAATATACTGTTACAACAGAGTTCATTGCCCAGACAACCAACCAGTCATGCAATTAACATGTCATTGCTTAGACTTGTCATCGTCATCCGAACCTTCATCATCATCAGATGACTCAACTCTATTAGGTTCTTCACCACCATCACTACAAGTTTTAGATCGCTTCTCTTTCTTACGCTGCTTCTGCTTTTGCCGTTTCAGGCGCTTCTTGGCTGTCCGCTCCTCAGCTGCTTTCAGCCTCTCCTTCCGCCGCAGTTCGAACTCAGCCGTCTCTTTTCTCTTCCGGTAGTCAGCATCCATTCGCGCTATCCGGTCCTGCTCTCTTCTCCTCATTTGCCGGTACTGTGAAAGGAAGGGTGCTTACAGATCACATCATTTCCATGGTAACTCTCATGCCTCAAATCACTTAATCCGTGATTTGCTAAATTGGAATATCAATCATTTTACAAGATCCAATAGACAAGATTGCTTTAGAATACATAAGGGCATGACATGGACATATGCTCCGTGATTTGCCAATCCCATATCCTGTGCTATAGTTGTTTAAGGATTCTTTGTTGGTGAAGTGTTTTTACATGTGACCATTAATGTACAAAACAAATAAACACACATACATGAGTAACATAAGATTGATGTTACTATATCCATCAGGAAGTGTGTTCAACTTTTCATACTATGAATTCTTTTTGTTTGAAATACCATACTTTTAGAAACTGCTAGTAAAAGTGTCACACTGTAGAAAATGTCCATATGTCTTAAATGAATTATAGTTTAGACCATAGAAAGTATTACAAATCTGTACTGCAATACTTTAAATTCAATTCAACAACACAGTATCAGTATTTTTCTTTTTTCAACATCCTACCAGCATAAGCTAAGCACTGTAAGTATTTAACACTAAAGTATTAGCTGAAATTCTAACACTGCTGAATTTTTGCAACAAAAGGGTTGAATAGTTTAATCAGGCAAATTTTCCATTCCTAGCAATATAAGGCATCCTTTCACATGTTAATTGACAAATAAATCACAATGTAGCTGTTATAAACAAGAGGTGATTACTGCAACTGAAAATACCACATGAAACAGGGAAGAAAATCCAACCGATGTATCTACACACATAGGAAGGGAGGGAAGAAAAAAAGTACCTGGTGGAAATCACCAGACCCAGAGCCAGCAGAAGAGCCTGATGTGTTACTGACACGCACAGGGACATTTTCCATGATGCGCCTGAGCTTCACATCCAGGTCCTCCTCATCCTCTCGCAGTTTTACACCTCCTGAAGTCTTTCCTGCAGGATCCACCACAACCAGCTGGTTCCCACTGTCACCACCAGAAGCCTTTCCTGATGGTGCTATAGGGACTAGCTGCTGCATGTTACTATCACTGTTGGGAGCTGACATTGCAGGATGCAACCCTGCTGTCTTCCAAGTTGCCTGCACATGAACAAATTAATGGATATGAATTTTGGAGGTTTATGGAAACATTCAGATTTCAAACTTCAAGTTTATAATATGCAGACTGTATGTATAAGAAATAACAATATGATTGTCACAAGCAGGTTGAACATTCACTGTTAGAAATATTGAAATGATGAAAATACACTGAAGTTAGAAAAGTTTGAATGAAACTATGTAAAAACCAAATGAGCTTAACGCTTAACAATTGCAGAGAATGGACAAACAGGCGATCATTAGCAAATAGTGGAACCAAGCATATAATCCTTCCTTTATTCTTGAAGAGAATAGCAAGCGGCATTAAAAAATAATCATGAAATTCTCCCAAAATTTGTGACCTGAGATGTAAGGGGCGGTGGCATTGCACTGTCTTCCGCAAACATTTGGGCAAAAGGCATAGTATAGCATCTAAAGGTACTGTGTGAGAGACACTGAACTTACTGAACAATCAATGAGCTTGCTCGACCTAATCAGAGAACCAACAGCATTTTTAATCAAACCAGCAATTTTTTGATGATGTGAAAGAAAATGGGTAATTGCATCTCCACTTCTGCCAATTTTACTCAGTTACCTGTATACAAGCCAGAATGCCTTATCTATCAGATTACATAATAAAACAAGATGTGGCCAGTTTGTTTGTTTTTTAACTAGTGTATTTTCTAGAGTCAGTCCTCGTCTCATGACTTGCTTTCACACTAACAGACATCAGCTCATGACATGCCCATGTAGAAAATTTTGAATTTCTGCCTTCCGATGTAGTATCACTATCTCTGTTGGAGTAATCTATCAAATTTACACAGAAGGTCAAAGCTTCATAATGGTATTGACATCTTCAATCAAAACAGATTAACCACCAATAGCTCCAACCAAGTCATCTTGCTCAGATGTGCTCTCCTCTTCATAAACCTCAGCAAATAACACTGATGCCGGCTCATATCCAGAGAGTTTCATCTCACCAATCAAATTATTCAACATCTCATATACCTCCCTTGATCTGGGATGGACCTTATCGCCCACAAGGAAACCATGCATCTCGGATTGCACTTCAATCCAGCTACAACCAGGTTCCTTTTTCAGCCGTCCCTGCCTCATTAGCCTTCTAGTCCTTGAAACATCAACCCATTTCCCTGATTCAGCGTATACATTAGAGAGAAGAATGTAAACTGATGAATCATCTGGATCTAGCTGTAGAACATTGCTAGCGGCAGTTTCAGCCACCTCAACATCTTGACGGATCTTGCAAATGCTTAGCAGAGTCTTCCATATGACAGCATCTGCTTCAAGAGGCATGCTTCTGATAAATTTTAGGGTTTCCTGTGGGCCCTTTGAGCGTCCTAGTATATCCACCATGCAAGCAAAGTGTTCCAGTTGAGGTTCCAATTTGTAGCGGCTAGTCATCAGATGGAAATACCGGCATCCATCATCTAGCAGACCAACATGGCTACATGCCCGCAGAACTGCAACAAAAGTTGCATGGTTTGGCGCAACATTTGCTTTCTGCATCCTCTCAAACATCTCTAGGGCTTCAAATCCCTGGCCATGGAGCGCATAGCCACAAATCATAGCATTCCATGATACAAAATCTAGTTTCTGCGCCTTCTTGAACATTAGCAGTGAGTCTGTCATGTTCCCACACTTGGCATACATGTCTATAAGAGTGCTAGAGATATATTCGTCTCCAAGCATTTCCTGTTTGATAATCTGACCATGGATCTGTTTCCCCAACTCAATGGTAGCCAGATTAGCACAAGTATCAAGAACAGTGGCATAAGTAAAATGATCAGGCTTTACACCCATATCTAGCATCTCCGAGAAGAACTTTTGTGCTTCTTCACTCTGTTTGTTGAGTGAAAATCCTGATATGATAGAGTTCCATGAAACAAGGTCTTGCCCCCCAATTCTGTCATGAAGTTTCTGAGCCTCTGTGATCATGCCACATTTGCAGTACATGTCAACAACAGTGCTTGAAACAAAAGCATCTAAACCAAGTCCAGATTTGATAGCCTTGCCATGCACCACCAACCCATATTCCAAAGATTGTAGACCTGCACAAGCCTTAAGAACACTGCCATACGTGAAATCATCAGGTTCCATACCAGAGCGCAGCATTTCATTTAGATGAGCTATAGTATCCTCATAACACTCATTTTTTGCTCGAGCTGCAATAATAGCATTCAAGAGACCGAATCTCTTTGCTCCATCTCCTGGAATACAAGGTATGCTTCTACTAATGCTTTGCATTTCCCATATAGATCCAGAATTGCATTTCTGACACAAACATCGACATCAAAACCTGATTTAATCGCCAAGCAGTGGACTTGCAATCCTTGATAGTAGCCCTTAACCTCGCCACAAGCACTGAAAACACCTGATAGGCTAACTACATCAAAACCAAGACCAGACCTGGTCATGAATTGAAACAGTTGTATGGCCTCAGATCCTAGCCCTGTCTTTTAAGCCCCACCATCATGGCATTGCATGTCTCCACAGTATGGTTAGGCAAACCAAAGAATGCCCTTCTAGCATCAACCAAGCTATCAGCCTTCGCATAAACATCCACAATTGCTGTTCCAACAACACGGTCAGAACTAAACACATTCTTTATGGCATGCGCATGCAGCTGCCTAGCAGTGCTCAGACATGTCATCGCTGCACAAGATCTAAAGGCACTGGCATAAGCCGGCTGGCTGACCCCAAGCCCCAACCTCTGCATCTGCACAAACAGCTCCAGCCCCTGTGTGTATTGTTCATTATGAACACATCCAGCGATCGCCGCACCCCACGAGACCCGAATTCCTCTCACCCATTCCATCAAAGAAGCGCGCAGCGTCCTCTAATCTCCTGCACTTGCCATACATGTCGACGAGAGAGCTACCAACTCGAACATCCATGTCCAGGCCAGTCTTCACCGCCAATGCATGGATCTGAAGGCCAAGCGCTAGGTCGTCCAAGCCACCACATGCCTTGAGCAGGACAGCGAGCGTTGTCCTGTCGGGGCGACACCACGGCGAGCCATCTCCATGGACAGGCCCACCGAGTCCCGGAACATGCCACGGCGGGCGGTGGCCCGGCAGCCGGCGTGTTCGGGACACGATGTCCGGGTCGAAGATCGCGCCCGAAGAGGGATGCAGCCATGCTGGTGTTACCCGCATGAGTGTGCGCAGTGAGCATGGTGTTCCACGAGACTGTGTCGGTGGGGCATTGCGTTGAACACCCCTGCGAGCATGGGCAGCCCCCACACCGGGCGTACATTTGGAGGAGGCAATTGGAGACGAACGTGGTGGGCGCAAACCCGGACACAAGCATCCGGGCGTGCGCAGCGCAGCCTGCGCTGAGGGGCCGTGCGCCCAGCGGCCGGCGCAGAGCTGGAAGAGGTGGGAGAAGGTGGCGGTGGCGGGAACCCCGCATGAGCGGGTGTGGGGCGGCCGAGACATTCTGGGCTCAGGGAGGCGTGTGGCGTGGTTGGTGGCGGTCATGTGTTAATTAATGTTGGGAGGCAGCGCGGCAGGTGGTGGAAGCTGCGAATGCCACCAGCCGCCATTGGCGAGCAACACGACGTTGCTGAAGCGGTGCGTGGGTGGAGCTGCAGCAGTACCCTTTGTTTTTCACGCTTCTCCCCTGCAGTACAGGTGCCTGTAGGGAGATCCCACACTACCAGGCTTAGAAGGGAGGCCTGCACATGAACAAATGATAACAAACATGAATATTCTCCCATATTCAGGTGTTTATATGGACACATCCAGATTTCAGACTTCAAGTTCATACTATCCAGACTGGAATTCCTATTCCTTTTAGGCCTTAACAAGTAGCAGATGGAGCACACAGAAGATACCATAATGTAATTAAATGAGGATTTTGTGGTCAATTGGTCATGCACGCAAGGAGTTGAATGTAGAAACCTTGAAGTTGGAAATTAGATGTATATAAGCAAGCAATAAAAATATACTTTTCACCTATGTTGCCCTGGTACAGATATGGGTATTGGATAAGATACTTATCGGTTACGAGAATACACAATTCTCGAATAAAAAACAGTGACATGGGTATACACTAGGAATTTTGTAGCAATAATAAAGTAAGTACACATGGTTCAATATGAAACAACATAGTATGAGTAAATAAGTGGTGTTTAACAACTTAATAAAACCATAGCCACCGTACATAAGACATAATTTGTGTGCGCAACTTGATAAGGCCATAGCCAAGTGACATGAGTATATATAACATAACACAACTTAATACTCCGTAAGACCATAACACAAGACAAAGTATCAGATCGAAGCATCAAAATAACAGGTGGCATTGCTACACCTAAAGTCGGCTTTACTTTTCAAAAGTTTAAGGGCAAGTGCTTCAGTAACGTCAGACAGAATGACTGCAGCTGGATAAGTATCAGCACTCAAACAAACAAGCTGGTTGGAGATTTGACTTTGTGTTGAATGTTTAAGCTGCCATAGTGCTTCCCTAATGAAACACTGTCCCGAAACTTTGCTCAAGCATGGCGACACTGCTTCAGCACAGCAGGACATGACGAACAAAACTACTGGACGAACGGGAATTCGGGTTCCAGGCACGGTGAGAATGAGACTGAGACGGAAGGAGAGGACCGGAGGAGACGAGGATTGAGGAACTGACCAGTTAATTTGCCGATTGGATATTTGTTGCTGGGACGAAGGGAGCCGCCGCCCGCGCACCGGCCGATTCGACGGTGAGCCGCCCAGGGATGTGCGGAGCAGGGGCGCAGGGCGGCAAGGGGCCGGAATCTGGGAGGGGCGCCGCCCGACTGCGTCGTCCTCGGCCACTCGCCAGGTGGAGTCGGGTGCGCCGGTGGCGGCTGTGCGGGAGGCCGAGAGAGGGAGAGGGAGAGGGAGATAGCAGGCCGGAGGAAAGTGGAGTGGGCCTTCGGACCAAAAAACGAGAGACGCGGAGTGTTTTCCTTTTCCTTTTTCTTTTATATTTCAAAGCCATTTTCAAAAGTGTTTTTTAATTAGTTTTTTTGACAACATTTTTTTTTAATTAGTTTGAATTTGAGTGAAACCCAATCAGTACAAACTTACATAAATTTATTTATTATATCTATTTCAAAAGGATAAAATTTTTTTAGGTGTTACACACTCTATCATCATCCAACGACAAGAAGCAAAGTATTTTATTGTTACTATATGAATTGATAATCCATCATTAACATTTTTGTGTCACCGCAACATCAAGTGTTCACAAAAAATGTTACCATTTTTCGTTGGTCCCATATCGACTTGTATTCATAGGATAATCTTGTGTTGCCATTTATTTCATCGTATCATTTGCCTCTAAAACATGTTACCCATATAGAGAAGTGCTTCTAAAAATCAATTTTCAAGAACGATTCTATCAAGACAACCGACCCTAAAAATTGATATTTTAGTATCCCAAAAATGGAATAGAACTGCCTCTAAAACTCAATCATGCCTAAAAATAATTTTTACTTTTTTTAAAAAAATATCGTTTAGCCAAACACCCCAAGTGATAGTTCATTTGGGGTGAAGGCGGTGGGGCACCTCTTTTGCAGCTCCAAGTTCCCTGAAATAAATATAGGCATGTAGTTGGGTGGTAATTACCCCACTATTGCCATCGATTGCACACATTCTCCACCGAATCAATATTTTGTTCTCGTCTCTCCCGCCGTCCGTATCACCACTACACCACCAACCGCATTCCCCATCCCCGCCGCCGCCTCCCACCCACACGCCTTGTCGGCGGCCTCGCCGCCCTTCCGCCGCTCGCTGGCCCCGTGGAGACAGCCTGTGCTCCATGGCTCAATGGCATCATGCCAGCCCACGAGGCGGAGGGCGGTGCGGTTCGGCGGTGGTTGCTCTACTAGACTCTTCAAATCCCCAAGGCTGCTCGAGTCTTTGAATCCCGCGTGCCTTCGTCTCCGTCATATCTTTGCCAGGGCGCTCAGGCAGCCGTAGGCCAGCGCCTTGCCCCTCTTTAGGTGCACATGGGCCCCCTCGTGTCGTGTCGCCACCCCTCTTCGTTGGCCATGCCACCAGCAGGACGGAATCTCGGCCATTGTCTCGTGCTCCCTGTACGTGAGGTTGAAGAATAAGGGTGAAAACATAATTTTATTTCACTCTCAAGGTTCTAGATGCAAGTTTGCTAGAGACAACGTCTTTTTAATTTGGAACAAGGTTTGCACCTGCTGCTGAGAAAAACACTTTCAAGAAACCATGTGATGCTGATCTTGAAGTGAGTTGCCTTATACTTGCTTGTATGGAACTTGACCTGCAGATGTACTTCGATAACAATCATGCGGTGCACGATGTGATCGTGGTGCTTGAGGATATGTTCTAAACTCAAGCTAGGACTAAAAGGTTCAATATCTCTAAGGCTCTTGTTGAGAGCAAGCTAGCAGAAGGCGCAATAGTTGGGCCATATGTAATCAAGATGGTTGGTTACACTCAGAGATGAGAGAAGCTAGGCTTCCCAATTGGCCCAGAGTTGGCTACTGATTTCATTCTAACGTCTCTTCTGTTTAGCTATGGAAACTTCAACTCGAACTACCATATGCATGGGGCGGAGAAAGGCTTGACTGAACTGTGTGGCATGCCTAAGACAGCAGAGGCTGCCATCAAGAAAGGTGCTGGCAGTAGCCATGTGATGGCGATCCAAAACAAGCCTAATTTTAAGAAAATGGGCAATCCTTATTGTTGATGATATGTATAGATCGAGTATGTATAGATTGTAATATACTTAGATTAGTGTTGGTCAAAAAAGTTTTAACAAATTTGAATTTTGAAATGGGTTTGCCTTGTATATTTTGGGATACAAGGAGTACTAAATTTGTTTAAGTGTGTCAAGGGGAACAATGACTTGTGCCCCATTTTACTCTAAAGTTAGTACTACAAAAACGTTGAGGGTTGCATGCCCGTACTTTCTGAGAGGTTTGCATGTCCTGTTCGATCAGACATCAAGACAACCCGCAATTTCTGGCCCAAATCTATTTGTGGCAATGAACAAGTGTCCGTCGATAAACAAGTCAGCCAGCGATCTATGGGGCTCACCATACGTCCATGCCCAGTTTGCTTGCCTCCGCCACCCATAAATACACAGCGACCAGCTACAACATCGATCGCCACACACATCCCACATCCATATCCATCCTTCTCTCCATCGATCAAGAAATAAACAAGGTTCTGGCAGCAACTTGCAAGCTCAACAATGGCCTCCTCGTCCTCCTTCCTGCTCGCGGCGGTGGCGTTGGCGGCACTGTTTGCTATCGGCTCGTGCGAGACCCTCACCATCACGGTCGGTAAGGACTCCACCTCTAAAAAACTAATCCTCAAGACCAACGTCGCCATCTCCGAGGTGGCGGTCAAGCCGAGCGGTGCCACGGATTTCTCGGATGACCTCAAGGAGTCGTCAAAAAATACCTATACCTTCGAAAGCAAGGAGCCAATCGAGGGACCTGTCGCAATCCGCTTCGCAGCAAAGGGTGGTGGCTACCGTGTTGATGATAAGGCCATCCCTGCTGACTTTAAGGCCGGCTCTGAATACAAGACCAGTGAAAAAGTCTAAGCAACGGACACACATGTGCTCTTCTGCCACATAGAGATTATATATTGACCTCTTCAATAATCTTTTCAGAGAGACCAAGGGTACAGAACGAGCATGGAAAGATGTTCATTGGTTATTTTGTGGTAGGCTACCACCCGAAATAAAGTATACTATGTTCTTTCGTGTGTTGCTGGAGCTATGTATGCACACACTTCACAATATTGTTT
This sequence comes from Hyparrhenia diplandra, assembly GCA_015847255.1. Classification (NCBI taxonomy): domain Eukaryota; kingdom Viridiplantae; phylum Streptophyta; class Magnoliopsida; order Poales; family Poaceae; genus Hyparrhenia; species Hyparrhenia diplandra. The sequence continues at coordinate 537,318 of JADLZK010008219.1, read as the reverse complement.
ATGTATTGTAAAATACTATTGTCAACCTTCATGTAGATGGTTGTGTACTTTGGTTTTCTAAACTTCTGATACATATATGTATGTATGTAAGAATCAATAAAGCATTTTTACCTTGTGTAGCATGGCAGAAATGCTATGGAAGTTGAATTTACACGTGATCTTTTTCAACACAATTTGCTAAATGGATCAAACCATGACACAAAACTATTATCACAAACCAATTAATACATAATTTCTTGTATTCAATCTATCTCTGATTCGGAGCCAACATAAAATTTATGATTGCCAACTGCAAGATGCTCAGAGCCAAGAGAAAAGAGTATATTGTAAGCTTTTTTACTGCTGAACTTTGAATTGCCCCAAGATTAGGATGAAAGTGCATGTCTTGAATATTCTCATCCTAATCTCTATGTCTTGAATATTCTCATCCTAATCTCTTTTTCCTACAGTAATAACTATTCAATCTCTCCCAATTTTCTTGCATCTTATGAGTAGTGTGTCAGTCTAAAAATTACACCCTCCGCCCCACAAATAAAAAGTTCATTTTTGACTTATACAATCCTCGTTTGACTGTTTGTCTTATTCAAAGAATTTTAAGAAATTTTAGTTATTTTGTTATGACTTATTTTATAGTTAGATATACTTTCATAATGATTTATTTATATTATTATTTATAAAAAATAAGACGAATAGTCAAACAAGGATTGTAGAAGTCAAAAACAGACTTTTATTTGTGGAACGGAGGGTGTATATACATTTCTTGATCAATAAAGTATCTCATGGACCATTTTGGTTTTCTGGTGAAGGAATAAAGCTGAGGACATATGTGTCTTTATGATTCTGACCTGCCGGCCTCCTGTCCAGAAAAAGAGATGCGTTGCTCTGCTAGGAGTAGTGTTGCAAACTATAAGCATTGGAATTTACCAAAAAAAGTTTGATGATGTCCTTCCACCAGAAAGAGCCAACTGGGCTTTTGACATATGTGGTGGGTGTTTGTGTGTTGGAGTAGACTTTGCTCCACGTCAAAGTTACCCAGCTGGGTAATTAAATCTTCTTTGCTATAGAACTTATCCAAATATTTCATCACAAGGGAGTAGTAATTACGCTTAGCGGAGATGACATGGATTACCCGCATTAAGAGGTTCAAAGTTAGTGGTATGATGATACAATTATTAGAGGATGATGACATGGATAATTTAGTGTGGATGACGTGGATGACTTGTATATATTAAGATAGGGCATCAACTTGCAGCGAGGAATAATCATGTTAATTTAAACCGGCGTACGTGGGAAGTGCTAACCAATTAAGAAATGAGCTCTCTATAAATAGACATTTATTATGGGAGGAAACAAATCAGTGCCTGAGAGAGTCAGGCTGAGACTATACAGTATGCACATCAACATATGGCCCCTAGTCCATATAGTGAATTACATGCAAAAGAGAAAGAAAAACAAGAACTAGCACAAGAAACAGACATGTAACGATCGATGACTGCGCGCGTTTCCTCACAGGCCGGCCGGGAGCTTCTAACCTCGGCACTGGTAGATGGCCAGGCAACCGCGGCTATAGGCCTGCCCACGAGCGGGGCAGGGGCCGTAGCAGGCGGCCTTGCTCGCGGCGAGCGCCCCGTAGCCGATATACCCGCCCCCGTAGAGCACCCGCCTCTGTGGGTACGCTGCCTCTTCCACGCTCTCCACGAACAAGCTGCTGCTTGCGTCGTCGTCCTCGACGCGCCGCAGTGCGTGGAGCGACGACGACGGCATGGCGGCCTGGTGAGCACCAGCCAAGGACAAGTCCGCCGCAGCGGCGGAGCTGGCGAGGAGCACCCCGGCGGCAAAGGAGGCCAAGACGAGCAGGACGAATCGAGTTTGCCGCTCCATTATTTGTGTGGTTGCGAGTGTTCTCCAACTAGCTAGTGCGGCCGGGAGTGTGTGTTGGGGGGCGCGCGGTTTTGTATTGATGGGATTATTAGGAGGAGTTGGATGAGGGTGTGGACGGTGGTTGCTGTGGAGTGCGACAGCAACAGCACGCCTAACGATACACGTGAAGCTAGACGACGGTGGTGTGTACCGATGGGCATGTGTTGTGCCTCTCTTCAATGATTAAAGAAAGCACCTTTTCATGATGAGAAGCATTTATATGGATCAAGTTGTGTCATCATCCGTGCCGTCTAGGTTAGGCATCCATGGCGGTGGTTGTTTGCCAATCCATAACTCTCAATAATAGGGTATGTAGGCAAGCACCTCACACTATCGGAATCAGAGGCTTTGCCGAGTGTTCGACGACACTCGGAAAAGGCCAAAAATACACTTGGCAAACCGTTTGTGGCTTGGCAAAAAAAAAAAAAAAAAAAAAAAAAAGCCGACCGTAAATAATCGGGCACTCGGCAAAAAAGACCAATTTATGAGTGTTTATATTTGCCGAGAGTCCACACTCGACAAAGAAACCTATTTTCTAAGTGTTATGGCAAAGAGACATTTTGCCTAGTGTTTTTTTTTTTTGCTGAGTGGGACAATCGGCAAAATAGACCTCTTTGCCGAGTGTCCAATATTTTACACTAGGCAAAGACCATGTCTCCAGCAGTGCCAATGGTTGTTCGTTAATCCATATCTTAGTTTTTTTTATAGATGATCCGTGTCTAAGAGACGGGGTCATTCGCCTGGAAAGTTAATATTTTTAAACTTTGACCAATTATATATAAAAGAGTATTACTATTGATAATTCATAATTAGTATTGTTAGATAGATCATTAAATATATTATTATATAATATAGTGTCCGTGCGTTGCTACTGGGACAAATAAACTTCTATATTAAAAAAACATGGATCGCACAATAAGATAACAATACTGAAATTAAATATATGCCGATGCTAAATGACATTTAATCTAACCAATTAAAGTTTGTGAAATTAACACAATTAGGGAGAGCATGACATCACCAAAGACCTGCCACGAAACTATTTCTGTTTACCGCTATTGCAGGCTATAGTGGCGGTATTTTAGATTTTTGCATGGTTTGGCAGACCGACAACCTGAGGTTTTCTTTCCCACAGTACCAATGTCACCCTTTTACTCCCGTGCATTGCTACAGATAACAAACTTACAAATTATTTGTACACCTCCACGAGTACCTCCTGTTCTTATTCCTGGCTGTTGTAGCAATTGCAAAACATAAGCCTACAATTATCGCAAAAATCATTCAAAGTAACTACAACCATTAGTGAAATGTGATCATACAACTTAGCAAAACATAATATTGTGGCATGGACACAATATTACCGAGTTCTCGGCCTGATCAAACTTATAGTTATAGCACATTCAGTCATCTAAAGTAATTCAATCAGAAAAAAAAACATAATAAAGGCAATATAGGAAAAACAAGAATATAACTATCAACAATTTTCCACTTCCTAATTGTTATGAACCAGAACTCCGGGCCAGCCCGAAAGTGGCTAGTTGGGCCAAACGCGGCCGCCGCCCGCCCAGAGGGGAGGGAGGGGCGTCTTGCGTCTTGGCTGGGAGGGGAGGCTGCCGCCGCCGCTTTCCCTCTTCCGTCACGATCCCGAGTTTGCTTCGTCTTCAAGTTAGGATTATCTTAGGTACTTTTTGGTGTGCAAGGGGCTATCTCATCTATAAGGGAGACCCTTATTAGGAAATAATAAATAGGAAATTGCTTGTAAAAGGTATTCCAATCATATAAGGAAACCTTATAGAGATTGCTCAGATTACAAGTCCCACTAGGCGGGCTATATAAGCAAGAGGCATGTAATCTCGAGGGGACAAGCAAGAAAATAAAACATATCTATCGGTTTCAGTTTTTAGGCCTCCTCTCTCCCCCAAGACTCAAGGCCGCGCGCGCCAAGGGGCGCCACACCGCCGCCCTCCCTCCGCCACCGCCCCACGCCGCCGTCACCACCACCATCATCCCTCTCCTCCCCAATTTCCCCAATCTCACGTGTCAATTCCGGCCCAATCTAGCCGAATCGACAACCGGTATCCGGAGACCGGGGCGATTCCCACCACCCATGGCTTCCGAGATCAAGGAGTTCAACGCGGCGTTGAAGGAGCTCCTTGACGCCCATCGCTACCGGATCGCGAGGCGCCGCGACATCAAGACTTCGCCTTCGGATGGAGTACGTCTTCATCACGTCAAGGACCCGGCCGACGCGACGACGACGACGGCGCGGAGGACGCCTCGGCCGCCGCCGCCGGCCGGGCATAGGGCCGGCCGCCTCGCCTTGGCCGCCACCCCCTCCCCGCCGCGGACTCCGCCGATGGCTCCGACCCTGCTATCCTCCAAATTGGAGGAAGATGAGGGCATTGCCGGTGACGCCCGGCCGTCCTCAACATCACCCTCGACGACCCAAAGAAAGACCGGCTGCCCTCCTCTCCACCGACACCCTGCAACCGCGGGACACCCTGGCAGAGATGATGCCAACCGCGGCACCCCTCGCCCCTTCCCTCAGCGCCACCCGCGGCCCCCCGATGGTGCCACCGCGGCATCACTTCCCCTCGCTACGTCACGTGTCGCGCAGATCAAGGAAGTACGGCGGCACCGACGATCCGGACCTCTCGGCCGCAAGCCGGAACTCTTCTTCCAGCTTAATGAAGAGATCGCCCGGCCGACTCGTGAGTTATCTTTGCGCCTTTCACCTCATTGGTATTGCTGTAGTCTGGTCATGGATCTGTCCAAGAAGAACTCCCCAATCAAGTGGGATGAGTTCACGCACCGCCCTACGCCATCACCGGACCTCCCGGCTACCTCGACGCCGGGCGTGCGCGCCGCCTTCCCGGGGAGGCAAGGCGATCGACTACATCAACGACTTCGAGAACTATGCACTACACATGGAACTCGAGGGGACAAGCGCCACCGTGTCGAGACTCTTAGGTAAGGAGGGCCTCCGCGCGAACGCCGCAACACGCCGAATGGTTCGAGCCTCGTTCGCTGGAGGAGGCTATCGACCTTGCCCGCCCGCCATAACGACGACGAGCGACGACGACGCCGGGAGGATGCTATCACCCGGCACCAGCGGCGGCCCGCCACGATCACCACCGGTGGCCTCGGCGGCGACATAACGGCTGCTGTGTGACCGCATGCCAGGACGAACGAACGTCACCATTTGTTGCCATGGAAGACATCGAGGGCTGACAACACACAACATGATCATCGAGCTGCAAGTGGGCACAACTTTCAACAAAGAGCTCGGAATCATCTCCGGCGCCATCGAAGGGGCTCAACTTCGCCCGAGTGGAGTCTACGCTTCGGCATCGTGAGGTACTTTCACCGCTACTACATTCCCGCCGCTTCAAAGCTTCCGAGGACTTCTGGCTGGGAGAACGCGTTTCCGCACGGCGTAGCGGTGGGCTTCCACCTCCCACCGCCCTCGCGAGGATCAGGCGTTCCCCTCGCTAGCATCCTTCTTCTCCCGGCGTGCCCGACAAGCGGATCGAGGGTGCCATCGTCCTCCTCTTTGACGACAACGGCGAAGTCTTCTTCGCGTCGACAACATCACGGTTGGCGCACCGTGGTCAAAGAGAGAAGCAATCGGGCCCCTCCGTCGGCACGCCCAGGTGATCTACTCTCGGCTGCCTCCTCGACTTCACTGCGTCGCCGCCGCTACGTCGCCGACCGCGTCACGCCTGCCGGCAACTCCATGCAAAGGTGACGGTACCAGCGACTTACACCTACACGTCTCCACCTCCAATTCGCCAGATGCTCGAGCTCTCGGGCACCCTCAGCGCCTCCGTCATGCGTCGTGCATGCGCGAACGCCCTTCGTCCAGCCGCCAATGAGCTTCAAGTTCGCGCCTTCTTCGGCGATTTCCACCTCAACTTCTCCTTCTCCGACAAGGACTCCAGCATCTCAGCGACAACAACGACAAGAGCGGCCCCCTCATCCTCTGCCGGGCCCGACATTTTCACTTCCCCAATCAACGTGCCTTTCGCCACCACCACGGTGGGTAGGGCGGCACGCGGACGCGCCGCCTCGTCGAACGGTGGGGAAATGTCATGAACGTAAATCGGGCCAGCCAAAGTGGCTAGTTGGGCCAAACGCGCCGCCCGGCCGCCGGCCCGGGGGGGGGCCAGGCGCGTGCACGCTGGGGAGGCCGGGCCCCCCCGCCGCCGCTTTCCATCTTCCGTCACGATCCCGAGTTTGCTTCGTCTTCAAGTTAGGATTATCTTAGGTACTTTTTGGTGTGCAAGGGGCTATCTCATCTATAAGGAGACCCTTATTAGGAAATAATAAATAGGAAATTGCTTGTAAAAGGTATTCCAATCATATAAGGAAACCTTATAGAGATTGCTTAGATTACAAGTCCCACTAGGCGGGCTATATAAGCAAAAGGCATGTAATCTCGAGGGTCAAGCAAGAAAATAAAACATATCTATCGGTTTCAGTTTTAGGCCTCCTCTCTCCCGCACCAGCGCCAGCACCGCCGCCCCCCCGCCCGCCGCGCCGTCGCAAGGGCGCGGCCACCGCCGCCCCTCCGTCGCCACCCCACGCCGCCGTCACCACCACCATCATCCCTCTCCTCCCCAATTTCCCCAATCTATGTGTCAATTGCGCCCAATTTAGCCGAATCGACACTAATACATGACGATAATAATTGTTTAAAAAAATGTTTATTACTGAAGAAAGCGATCCATGTATTGCATTATTATATGAAATAGTTCTAATAGAGGTCTCGAAGGAAAAGGGAAAGGTTGACCATTCTAAATCTCTGATGGTGTTGCCCAACCTCTCTAAATCAATTGAAAGGTAGCACTCTGATGAATGGTTGATCATCATGTTATCCAAATTGTGTCTGGAGTTATGAATTTCTTGATATTGTCCGAAAAAGAATACCATTAGGAGGAGAACCGAGCAGCGCTCGGGTGGCTAGCACAGCCGATGGGCATGCAGCCGGCGAGTTCGAATCCCAGTGATTCGCACTCCGTCTCTCACCGGGTACGCCGCTAATAATATCTTCGATGTGCCGGATGTGCTTCTCAACGCATGGAACCACAAAAGGGACTGCGACGTGCCCGTCGCCGAGCGTTGACTCTAGTGATCTCAAGGATGCGTCCTGATATCTGGTTGTAGGTCTAGTTGTATGCAGGTGGTGTGTGTGTGTGTGGTGTGCGTGTGTGTGGTGTAGGTGTAGGTGTGTGTCATGTACGCGAACTACGGCTGTATCCGGATGAGAGGTGTAAAAAAAAAAAATACCATTAGGAGTTTCTTGGATTTGGCCAGCTTACATTGCGTTGTTCAATCTAGTATACAAATGCTACTGTACACCCGATGATCTAAACAAACTGAATACTAAAAGTGAGTTTGGCATTATGCTTCCAATTTTGACGGTGATCAAAATGCACAGTAGCATTTGCATTGTTCATATAATCCTAGTCGCTTCTTCTTGGAACACAACCAATGCAACAAAGTGATGATAATATGAGAAGACGGATTCAAAGTTAAATTATTTATTAATTGGTTTATGATAATAGTTTCATGTCATGATTGGGACCATTGAACAATTCTAGTTTATAAAGATCACGTGTAAATTCAACTTCTATTACATATGCGTGTGTGGACGTCTGTGTTGTCGTACCGTGTAATTCTAAAAAAGAGGATTTATAGATTCTGATATACATACATGTATGAGAAGTTTATTAACTTGAAAACCAAAGTACACAGCCTCCTAGATGAAGGTCGTTGACAATACTATTACATAAACAATGTTGTGCTATATAGCTCCACAGCAACACACGCGGGAGCAGAACATAGCATATAATTTATTTCGTGGTAGCCTACCACAAAATAACCAAAGAAAATAAACTTTTGGCATGCTCGTCTTGTGCTCTTGGCCTCTCACAAAAGATTATTGTAGAGGTAATCTCCCAAGGGAACTAGGTCAAGAACCCCTCACAATCACCACAATTGGAGCCGAGCACATAAGAACAAGCATCGTATGTGATGGAAATTTTTGGATAGAATATAATCAAACCCAGAGAACTATATGAATGTTAGAAAACAATGAGGAATTTGAAAAACACACATAAAACAAAACGGAATTCGTTTGCCATGACTAGCCCTTAGCCGAGATAAAACTATAATCAAATTTTACTAAAAACAAGCGTAATTCATGATTCCAAAACAATCCATCCTGTTGTGAACATATTTACACCTTGAACTTTTTTAGGGGAAAGAACATTAATGCCAATCCCATTACATCTTGAACCTAACATCATACAATTTTTATTTACTCTAAATCCAAACTCATAATACTAAGTCCCATTTATTCTTAGTTTATCATGGCTTTAGTTTCTTTGAGTGATCCAAGAAAAGTCATGAAACAAATCTTAGCATACATTTTGGATGACCATTCAATCACCAAAAACATTCAGTGTTGTAGCTTGTAGAGAATATTACTAAAAGGGTTTGTATATCCATGGTGCTCTTTTTTTGTTGGTTCGATTTTTTTTATTTGGCTTGTTCATAATCCTAGTCGCTTCTTGGAACACACCCCTTGACAACGCAAAGTGATGGACATATCAGAAGACGGATTGACGATGTTAAGTTATGTATTAATTGGTTTATAACAATAGTTTCATGTCATGATTGGACCATTGAGCAATTTGTGTTTAAAGAGATCACACGTAAATTCAACTTCTATTATGACATGCTGCATAATAAGGATGCTTTATAGATTCTGATATACATACATGTATGTGAAGTTTATATTATATAAAAACCAAAGTACACCGCCTTCTAGATGAAGGTCGTTGACAATACTATTACAAAAACAATGTTGTGCTATATAGCTCCACAGCAACACATGCGGGAGGAGAACATAGCATATAATTTATTTCGTGGTAGCCTACCACAAAATAACCAAAGAAAATGAACTGTTGGCATGCTCGTCTTGTGCTCTTGGCCTCTCACAAAAGATTATTGTAGAGGTAAATCAATATGCGGCACGGAGAAGAGCACTCAGACCTGTTCGCCAGTGTTGAATTGATCGCCAGGCTTAAAGCCAGCAGGGATGACATTGTCGATAACACGGTAGCCACCAGCCTTGGCAGCGAAGCGGAAAGAGATGGGTCCCTCAACCGCGTCTTGCTCTCGAGGATAAAGGTGTCGGGAAACGCCTCCTTGAGGTCGTCGGTGAAATCCGTGGCGCCCTTGGGCTTGATCGCCACCTCGGAGATCTTGACGTTGGTGTCGATGCATATTTTGGTGGCGGTGGTGTCGGCACCGATGGTGAGGACCAGCGGCGTGGTGCACGAGCCGACGGCAAACAGTGCCGCCAACGCCACCGCTGCGAGCAGGAAGGAGGAGGCCATCGTTGAGCTAGCAAGTAAGGTGGCAGAAGAACTTATTTGTTTATTGGAGAGGGATGGATGGATGTGTGTGGAGATTGATGGTGTAGCTGCCCGCTGCGTAGGTATTTATGGGTGGCGGAGCCAAGCAAACTAGGCATGGACGTACGGTAAGCCCCATGGATCGCTGGCTGCCTTGTTTTTGTGCGGACAATTGTTCAACTGCCACAAATAGATTAGACCAGTTATTCCCTGAAGTCTGGTTGTCCGTCAAATGAAGTGCAGGACATGCAGACCTCTCAGAAAGCACATGCATGGCAACCCTCAACTTTTTATAGTACTATTTTTCGAGTAAAATACGTCACAAGTCACTATTCCTCACTTACACAAATTTACTATGACCCTGTTTGGATCCCTCTAGCCCCGCTAGAGCTATAACTAGTTTCTAAACTAGCCCTGAACTAGCTATGACCGCTATGTCTAGTGATTTACATGGAATAAATTCTACTTCTTAGCTAGCTAGCCAATAATATACGAGTGGAATGAACAATTATAGGGAGAAATATAGGTAAGTCACGATACTTATATGCTAAAACATTCAAAGGAAAAGTAAATTACGGATGGGGAGATGTAGGGTGAAAGGATAAACTAGACTGAAGTGGTAGTTGATGTCGAAGGGTGTCCCCATCTTTTTTTGTACTGCGACCGCATGGGGGTCGTAGCTATCTTCGCTAAAAACTGTGGCCGTCCTACAAGGGTTGCGGTCACCATTCACGAAATGGTGCACAACTTTCTCGTGGTGAAGTCCAGGGCCCATGAGATAGGATTTGTTGTCGCCTTCATTGGCACCGGAGGGAGCCTTAGTCATCTCGCGGAGCTCGGCAAAGGCCCACAGTCAACGTGCGGAAAGCTTTGCCAGCATGTCTTCGGCCATTAGCCAATCAAGGTGCGTGGTGCGTCTATGATGGTCGAGGCAAGGTTGCTTTGACACGGGTGGTTTAGAGGTGTCTATGAGGGTGTGATTGAGATATCAGTGCCTATCGTGAGGATGCTTGGATCCTAAGGTAGTGTTGGGCCAGCGTTTCTGGAATAATTGTGTCGAGGGGCCAGCGAAGTGGAGGCTTGGGTGATGACACCGGTCCCCAAAATGCTCCGGTCCAAAGGTAGCATGGGTCTGATTCCTAGACAAACCGCATCGGGATCGGTGAGGGAAAATGGGGGGGGTGACGTCTCGGTCCATTGTTGCCTTTATTCCCCGGCAATGTTGGGATGAAGCTTTACCCTCGTGCGCGCGTGAGGGTGCTGGGGTGAGTGCTACCCAGGGCTCAGAGCATGGATGTGCGTAACTAGAAGCTGAACGTTGGCCCGACGGTGATGCCGGCATGAACGTTGGGTGGGAGTAGGACCAAGTCGTTGTCCTTCCCCATGGGAGTGAAGTTGAGGTTTCCAGTGGATGTGGGAACCCAAAGTGAAGCGAACTTTGGGGGTCAGCCATTTCAAGCTTGTTGATACACTAGATCGATCCTACCTAGCGCGCCAACTATCGGTGTTTATAAATCTAACCAATGAGTAATCGTATGCCTAGTGTGTCTAGCTCTAAAACCGGTCATGTCCCTTGCGTATTACCCCGTATAGGGACAGGTACGGAGAGCACTATGGCGTACATTCGTCCTTTCGTGTCGGGTGGGCCAAGGCACCCGTTCAGCCTTTAGCATGCTTTATCTTGCTCGTGGCGTCCCTCGGGCAAACTAGGGCAGCCAAGGCTTGAGACCTAAAGCTTAGGCAGGATGTTTAGCTTCGTCGGGGTCCGGCTGGGATCAACCTTATCCTTCTGTGGGATTTGGCCCGTGTTATTGGGTCGTCGATCTCCACGATGGACCCGTTTATGGTACCCTAGTTATCATATCCGCGACAGAGGGACTTGCTAGACTGAGTATGATATACTCCAATCACATATGAGAGCTTAGTGATTATATCGAATTATCATTCTATGGAGAGAAAAAACTCGACCCACGGGGGACTAAGACTAGCCCCGGACATTTTGTGCTTAAGAAGAAGACCTTCTCACGCAGGTCGAGAAAACCCACCGAACCCCCACCCCGACACAAGGGCACCGTTACCCGGTGAGAACCGGGGCGGGACCCTGTGCTTTTGACCATGGGACGAGGCGAGGAGGTTTTTTTAACCACACGAAAATTCTGAAAATTCGCTCCCCCCACGGAGTCGAACCCAGACTTGTGGAGTGTCTCAAAGTGGCTCTAACCATTGGGCTAGGGGCTCTTTGGCTATGGAGAAGAAACCATGTGTTTGGTTCGGTTGGAGAAAATTAAAATAGAATACATTATTCAAAGGGATTATTTCTCATTGGGTTAAAACTGAATTGAAATAAATCCATAAGATAGACAATTGCTGGGGGACCCAGTTGGTTGGATGTTATTCTTATGTTCTTTTCGCTCTTTTTCTTATAGTATGAAATTTGCTAATGATGATGATAATATAGACAGATAGAGGAGATATAGATTGCAATATACTTAGATTCACTACCAAGACTCAGGCTCTTTGCCACGGGCACTTTCGGCAAAGCCTATGATGGCGAAGGCCTCTCTGCCGAGTGCCAAAAACACTCGGCAAATAAAAAAACACTTTCGACAAAATTTAAATCGAAAAACCCAAAAAAACACTTAGTAAAATGTAAGTTGCAAGTCACACCGTTTTCCACATAAAATTCATGTTCTACACAGTGGTCAGGATTCGATCCGGTGGCGTCTCCTTCTCACATATACCCTCTCTACCACTACACCACATTGTCACTCATGTCTAGATTCTCTTTTGGTTCCCCACATATTATACAAATCTGAGTGTAAATTGGTTGTTTGAGTCCATAAACGAATTGAAATAAAAAAGTTCACAACTATAAAGTTTCAAAACTTCTCAATATCTACCATTTTCATTTAGGAAGTTTCTCCGTCTGTGATCATTTACAAAATTTGGATTTCAAATTTGAGAAATTGAAACGTAGTTTGAGATGATAAGATGATTTCAAATCAACAAATTGTCGATTCATAACTTGTTGAGATATACAATTGTCATTTTTGTTGTTTTTCCATCCATGGTCATTTAAAAAATTCACATTTAATTTTTTTTGAAATTCGTAGGTTTGCATAACAAGATGATTTCAAATCAAAACGTTGTCAATCTGTAAAGTTTCATAACTTGTCAAGATCTACGAAGTTTGTTGTGGTCGTTTGTTCATCCGACATAGTGGTAGTAATACTGTTTACAAATATTATATATCTCTATTGTAGTGCATACGAGAAATATGAGAGATGTAGATTTTGAGAACAATGTTACTATCGCTTTGTCAAATGAATAAATGACCAAAGTAAAATATGCAGATATTGAGAAGTTATACAACTTCGTAGTTGAAATTTTTTTGATTTGAATTAATTTGTTGCTTCAAAAAGTGCTTTAAAAAAACTGATTTGCCGAGGGACAAAAATGACACACACGGAAAAAATGTATCTCTGCCGAGTCATAAAAAAAAACACACCGCAAAATATGCAGAGGCCAAAAAGACACACGACGAGTGCAAAAGAAACACATGGCAAAGCGCGCGCGTGTGTTTTTTTTTGCCGTGTGCTTTGTTTGAGGCACAGGGCTCTTGGCCTAGGGCCGGCAATAGTACACTCGGTAAAGGTTTGGGCAACGGTGGGAGTTCTGGTAGCGATGAGTATAGGTAAAAAAAAGTTAACAAATTTGAGTTATGAAATGAGCGTTCGTTGTATAGTTTTTTGAAACAACGCATAGTAAATTTGTTTAAGTGAGGAATAGTGACTTGTCGAAAAATAGTACTATAAAAGAGTTGAGGGTTGCCATGCCTGTGCTTTCTGAGAGGTCTGCATGTCCTGCACTTCATTTGACGGACAACCAGACTTCAGGGAATAACTGGTCTAATCTATTTGTGGCAGTTGAACAATTGTCCGCACAAAAACAAGGCAGCCAGCGATCCATGGGGCTTACCGTACGTCCATGCCTAGTTTGCTTGGCTCCGCCACCCATAAATACCTACGCAGCGGGCAGCTACAGCATCAATCGCCACACACATCCATCCATCCCTCTCCAATAAACAAATAAGTTCTTCTGCCACCTTACTTGCTAGCTCAACGATGGCCTCCTCCTTCCTGCTCGCAGCGGTGGCGTTAGCGGCACTGTTTGCCGTCGGCTCGTGCACCACCCCACTGGTCCTCACCATCGGTGCCGACACCACCGCCACCAAAATATGCATCGACACCAACGTCAAGATCTCCGAGGTGGCGATCAAGCCCAAGGGCGCAACGGATTTCACCGACGACCTCAAGGAGGCATTTCCCGACACCTTTATCCTCGAGCAAGACGCCGGTTGAGGGACCGATCTCTTTCCGCTTCGCTGCCAAGGCTGGTGGCTACCGTGTTATCGACAATGTCATCCCAGCTGGCTTTAAGCCTGGCGATCAATTCAACACCGGCGAACAGGTCTGAGTGATCTTCTCCGTGCCACATATCGATTTACCTCTACAATAATCTTTTGTGAGAGGCCAAGAGCACAAGACGAGCATGCCAAAAGTTCATTTCTTTGGTTATTTTGTGGTAGGCTACCACGAAATAAATTATATGCTATGTTCTCCTCCCGCGTGTGTTTGCTGTGGAGCTATATAGCACAACATTGTTTTTGTAATAGTATTGTCAACGACCTTCATCTAGAAGGCGGTGTACTTTTGGTTTTTTATATAATATATAAACTTCTCATACATGTATGTATATCAGAATCTATAAAGCATCCTTATTATGCAGCATGTCATAATAGAAGTTGAATTTACGCGTGATCTCTTTAAACACAAATTGCTCAATGGTCCAATCATGACATGAAACTATTGTTATAAACCAATTAATACATAACTTAACATCGTCAATCCGTCTTCTGATATGTCCATCACTTCGTTGCGTTGTCAAGGGGTGTGTTCCAAGAAGCGACTAGGATTATGAACAAGCCAAATAAAAAAAAATTGAACCAACAAAAAAGCACCATGGATATACAAACCCTTTTAGTAATATTCTCTACAAGCTACAACACTGAATGTTTTTGGTGATTGAATGGTCATCCAAAATGTATGCTAAGATTTGTTTCATGACTTTTCTTGGATCACTCAAAGAAACTAAAGCCATGATAAACTAAGAATAAATGGGACTTAGTCTTACGAGTTTGGATTTAGAGTAAATAAAAATTGTATGATGTTAGGTTCAAGATGTAATGGGATTGACATTAATGTTCTTTCCCCTAAAAAAGTTCAAGGTGTAAATATGTTCGCAACAGGATGGATTGTTTTGGAATCATGAATTACGCTTGTTTTTAGTAAAATTTGATTATAGTTTTATCTCTCGGCTAAGGGCTAGTCATGGCAAACGAATTCTGTTTTTTTTTTCTGTGTTTTTCAAATTCCTCATTGTTTTCTAACATTCATATAGTTCTCTGGGTTTGATTATATTCTATCCAAAAATTTCCATCACATACGATGCTTGTTCTTATGTGCTCGGCTCCAATTGTGGATGTTGTGAGGGGTTCTTGACCTAGTCCCCTTGGGAGATTGCGAAAACTTACTCTAGTGGATCATCGCCGTGACTTGTGTACCCTCATTTATGTTGGTTCTTATGGTGTCCAAGTGTTGGGCTGGGCGTGGTTCCTATTAACATGGGATCTCCAAAGTGAGTGTGTCATCAGAACGGGGAATCAACTAGATTGCCGGCAAGGAATTGAACCGGGAGAAATCATTGTGTCATCAGTTTGGTATTTTTGATTGATTTGTCTCTTGTTGGCTCGCTATATCACTCCTACACTAGCCCCTTTACACATTTTTTAGTTCATATCTCGTGTAGTGTTAGTTTACCTTGCTTAGTTGAGTAGCACTAATTGTAAGTAGTTGTATCTCTCTTTTTAGCTAGCTCACTAGTTAGTCAAGTGGTGACATAACCTTTCATTGTGTGGATTTAGAGATCGTAGCAACTAGTAGATGGTAGGGTGTGTCTTGCAACACAAATTAGAGCTAGAGAAAAAACTTTGCGTGTCGTCATTTAGTTATCTAACACTTTGCGCTCTAGTGTTTTGCACAAAAAATTATTATAATATTCACCCTACTCTAGCCATTTAGGACCTTTCAACTATACCTTAGCAGTCACCCCTACCTAGCTCCCCTCGGCCCCCTCTAAGCTCCTTTGTACGCTTGATTTCCCCTCACCGCTGTAGTCGTCAACCGAAGAACTGATTTGTGGGTTCGGGCAACGCGTCGGCATCTTGATGATGCTCTCCTGCTGGGGCGTCGCTATGGAGTCCTTACGAGAGTGATCCCTCCCGTGTCGAGAAATGAACAGAGCTGACAGGCAACCGATGATTCGAACATCAAGTTTCTAAGTAGACAAGAGATATGATGGATTGGTGTTTGCTACAAGATTAGAGCGGGGCGAAAGAAGAAGATTTAAGCTTGATCTTCTAGTTTTCTTGCTTTGTTTCTATCCTTTTTTCTTGTTTTGTACAATCTGGCATCTGAAGATTTAGAGTTTAAGAACGCTTGTAATGTTTTGGCTATATATATCCATTTGTGGATTTAGAGGCTACATTGAAAAACATCCTTCATCTAAAAAAATATGTTATGAACTTATGGTCGGCCACCCGGTATATAGCATATTTGTATTGATTTTTTTGTACGTGGAATATCCCGCTGTAAAAATTTGGCTCCCCACTGCACAAGGGTCAGAGCTTCACCGGATGACAGGTGTTTCACAGTCGGACTGGATCATATACGGTGCCCACTCAGTTGTAGGGTCCAATCAAACTACTGAGTTAGAGCATAGCGCGAACAATAGATGCCGAGTAGGCCTCAATCATCCGGTGCATATAATTGTATAACCATATTTAAATTGTTGCGGTGTTGTTTGTGGCAAATGTTCATGATTTTATAATAGCCAATGCTACCACACGTAGTAAATTTTTTTTAGAATTATAAGGCAATGCCCTGTCTATAACCAAAGTCAACAGATAAAATGTCATATCACAGCGCAGCAGATATATATAGTAGAGCCATCTCTGAAACCATATGGGAGTTCATAACCCAAAAACCACCACGACACGAGTTTTTTTTAGAGACAAACTCCAGTATGATAAGCACCACGTAGTATTTTTTATGTCAAAATTCCGATTCCCAACTACTATATATATATAGTAGTAACTCTAAATTAAGCAGAAATGGTGAAGAGCATGCTGGACACATGAAACGGTTTTCAACGTACTACATGACGCAGCACAAGCCGAGTAACCTACTATACTACACTGCCGATCGACGACGACTCTGCCGGCACCGGCGGCAGCCCCACAGCAGCAGCCACAACCTTGACGTCGGCACGGCACATCGGGCAGGTGGCGTGCGCGCGCAGCCACCCGTCGATGCACGGCGCGTGGAACGTGTGCGCGCACGCCGGCAGCCGCCGCACCGCCTCCCCGTCTCGCACGACGTTGATGCACACCGCGCACTGCTCCGCCGGCACCGCCATATCCTTCCGGAGGTACTCGAACACCGGGATGGCCTCTATCTCCGCCTGGCTAAGACCGCCGCCGCCGCCGCCGCCGTTGGCCTGCCCCACCACCACCGGGAGCAGCGGCGGCGGCTCTGGCGCCGGCGCCGCAGCCTTGAGGTAGCAGCACGTGATCCAGCACCCGGCCACCAGGAACGCGGCCGTGGCGACGGAGCCCCAGATGTAGCCGGCGAAGACGTAGAGCGCCGCGGACACCGCGATGGCGGCCGACCACAGCAGGAAAAGCTTCACGTAGCGGTTGGACCATGCTGTGGTCGGGTCTGGCCCGACCAGGACGATCTCCCACGCGCCGTTCCCGTGGCGAGCTGCTTCGCCGTCCATGGACGAGGCCGTCGTGCAGCCGCTAGCTTATCTGTGTTACAGGTGGCTAATGGTGGTTGGGCAGTTGTTTGATCAACAATGTCTGTACGTGTGTATATATAGTATTTTTGATAAGACTGCTACTAGCTCATAGTCTAGGTATATTCAGCAATGATTGTTGGGTACGAAATGCCAAAAATTATGTGGTCAATTCTATTTGGAGAAGAGAACGACGCAAGATATTTACGGGTAGCTCATAACACAAGATATATAGTATGTTTGATATGACTGCAACTAGATCAATAAACTATATAGAGGATGATGTGTAAATGCGTTGGAAATTACGGGTAGCAAGCAGAAGCAAATCGGAACTAGAAGTAACGCGCGCCAGCGCTGACCTTGTTTTGTTTAAAATTTAAATGCATGCGGCATTTTGTTTATGGTTTGTGACAAATCATCAGTGACGTCTATTTGACATCTTGACTTTGACTCTACTAAATAAGTTGTTTACGGTTCACTTAGTCGACTAAGCTGTGAACTGATTTCTAGCTAAAATTACAGAGAATAATGTACCAAATGGGCTTCCAATTTTGTACTTTATAGTTTAACAAAATGATCTTGCAAATTTGTTTGGTGGCAGGTATTCCTTTGACGTGCAAGAATGTCATAGTGAACTTTATAGTTTAACTCGAGATATGAGCAGTTGTTGTACAATAATATATCCACGCTGTATAGGGAGAATGTCACGAGTCAAATCATTCTTTACAATATCCTTTGGTGTTGATAGAAATAGATATTTTGACTTAAGAAAATGCTCTGCACCAACAGTTTTGTTTCAATTAGATCTCAAACTATTGTTGCCTTTTGTTCTTGGTTTCGCTCTAGGTAAAGAGAGACCTATTTTTATAGCTCTCCAAAGAAGGATTTAGAGAGTGAGTTTTAAGAA
The DNA here is from genome assembly GCA_015847255.1 of Hyparrhenia diplandra. Lineage (NCBI taxonomy): Eukaryota > Viridiplantae > Streptophyta > Magnoliopsida > Poales > Poaceae > Hyparrhenia > Hyparrhenia diplandra. Next base: position 519,150 of record JADLZK010008219.1, on the reverse strand, counting down.
ATGACTCTTGTAGGTGCTTAAAAAATTATTTTAGGAGGGAATGGGCTTTTTATTTTTTAAGGCCGCATTTTACAATTACTATTTCTCTAAATGTGTTTAGGAGACCATATGGAGATTTTAGAAGAGTCTCAAAAAAAAATGTCACCTCTAAAATGGATTTTTTAGATGCCTCTTACATAGGCCACTTGTGTGAATCAAATTCTTAAGGATACCACATACAATACAAATGCAATCTATTTAAGAGGCTTGCCTATACGTCCATCGGGGTGTTTGGTGGATTAATTTTTAGAGGTAGGCTATGAGTAAAGCCCACGTCAAACAACTAACATTTAGAGGGCACCTGCCTTGACTTTCTCCTCGTCTTGCTTGACGCCGCATCGCCCAACATCTAGCAGCATGGTAAGCCGACCTTAAGACTAACATAGAACAGGGCACGTGGTGTCATGCTTGGTCCAGAGAAAGCACTATATAAACACTGGGCCTCCTAAGCTAGCACGATCTGATGGCACATCGTCCTGTTCCCAACCAGAAGGTTTCAACATGGGGCCATGCTTTTTTCATCTACCGGCATCCGCAGAACGTTCGAAAGCGCAACCGCCGAACGTTCGACTCTGCCTCCCTCACACCTATCCAGTTATTCGAGCTGATTCGTGCTGAAGCGGAGGCGTGGGTCACGGCGGCTTCAGGGGCCTGCAACCGGTCGTCACCGTACTTCTAGACGGCTGATAGCGCCCCGTCTGGTCCTATAGCAAAATTGGTTTTCCCTTGGTTTACAAAGTTTTAGCGCCACCGTGCCAGCCGGTGCCTTCTCGTTAGTGTGTTAACCTATCACAATGCCGAGGCATCTCGCTACGGGGTTGTCACAAGTCGTGTAAAAACATTTCTAACCTCTCTTAATGAAGTACGGGCTAAGCCCGCTTCGAAAAAAAAAAAAAAAAATTACCAGCATGGTTTGATTAATTGAAGGTTTATATGGCTGATATGTGGACTGATATTGTGTAGTTGTTTGAGAAAAATAATATACTACGTCTAATAACGATAATAAGTTTAAGCGAACAGGACCTGAACAAAAGCTTGATAACTTTCTCTCTTCATTTTGTGTTGACTTAATATTTTAATAGAAAAAAAAGAGATCGTTACAGGAAGGAGACAAAACCGCATGTAGAGGAACTTTGTCCCAACAAACTTTCACACAAGCCCCTACAGAAATTAGAAATAACAAACAATCCGGAATACATGAGAAACGAAAACAATCGGTTTGTCTTGTCCCTGCTTCCACCGGCCGGCGAGGCTACGGCCGGGAAGGGGAGCGCGGCGGGTGAGGCTGCACTCTTCTTCGCCTACTATCTCCCTCGTCCTCACTCTCACTCTCACTCCGTCCCTGCACATGTCACATGCCAGATCACGCACCGGGCCGCGGCTATCCATCCCACGCACAACGAGTAGCTGAGCAGTCTTCTTGCATTGCGTGCGAGGTGTTCGATGTTTTGCCGCAGCTGGAGCAGAGTAGAGAACAGCGAGGCGGATTGGGATGATGACTTCGGCCGCTGCAGCAGGTGCTGGGAACCCGGCTGTAGCTCCACGATGCTAGCTATAGCATCAGCAGCTGAGGCGGTGGACTCAGCAGTAGGTACTCCTTTTTCTCTTTGGTTGTTTCTTTGCTGATTTACGGAGACGGCCACTGCCATTGTAGCAGGCGAATTCCCAAACCCAAACACAAAAGGAAAATAAAGGGACATCCATAACCAATCTAGCAGTACCTTTTTTTTTTGAATAATCTAGCAGTACCTTGCCCTTGGATTATATGTTTATTTATATCTACTAACTCCCGAGTTCCTTGATAGATATGCAGGGTGCCACTGCCCACTGTCAACTCTTAATAAGACCACAAAAAACTGCTCGCCGCCTCACTTGCTGACCTTTGAATTCTTTATCGGTTGGTAATCGTCCATTTACACCCAAAGTTGCAGTGTGCGGTAGCTCATCCAAATCCAATCAGTAAGCCTTGCTGATAACATTTCAACAAATTGATTTACTGTTCCAAAGTATGCGTACAGAAAGCACATGACAGAAGACAACTGGAAAGAACATGGGAGCTCTATATGGCTGTCTTGATGTGGATTATACAGAGTACATAAGTGGGTTGACCTTCTTGTTCCATTGGCCTTCATTTGCACAGGGAGGAAGGATGAAACCCAATAAAGCTACCGAGAAGCTTTCTTTGTCAGTGTTGATTATGACTTCGTTCCAACTGAAGGTCACAGCAATAATTTTTTGAAAGTGAATCATCTGATAACAGACTTCATCATCGATTATAAAGCTTCTCTGGTCCTCTTTCTCCAGCTTCCTCCTTTGCTTCTTTGTTTCTTCCCCAACCCAGCAACACAAGGCTCTGGTAACAGTAAATCCTGAGCACGATCATCGATCTCCTACTTGCCTCCTGCCTCTACCTCAAACAACATATCATCACCAGCCACACACCAGGAAAGAGGAGAGCTGGGCTTGGCTGTGGCTGGAGAGAAAAGATAAGACGGGGGACAAAGGGTCATTTCCCGTCAGCTTACCTCAGCGTGAACATGGTTTATGAGCTCAAAAAACTAGCTAGAAGCCACCGTCCTGAGAAGAGCCCCCACAAGGAAACTGACACAACTTCATAGACAAGAGTGTCATATTATATTTTTTTTATCATAGCAATCAGACGAGAGAGTGGTACTTTAAAAGCATGAAAGGCAAGCGGCCAGCAATGGAGCTAATATAAAGACCACTTGTGCAATAATCAGTGAGTTATCCATAAACAATAGCTACTTTTCAGAAGCCCAACGCATCTCTCAACATATAAAACTGCAAGTGGTCCCTTAAGGAGAAAACAAATAGAATAATGTTCAGATAAGCGTCCAGAATATTTTGCTAATGCACTTCCTCCCTCTGCCGGCCGTGTACTACTGGATCAGATCTGCTGCTGATTTGCTGTTTGAGCCTTACGTCTCATTCTCTTGCATTACAGTGCTTCTTCCAGAGTCCAGTCCAGCCCTCCGGCGACCACACGCTCGTCGTCCAAGCTTGCTCGGGAGACGCTGCTCCCTGCGCCGTTGAAGTTTCTAGTTCCTGTAAGATTTCTTTGTGTGAACTTGTTAGCTATTTTCCTGTTAGTTCCTTCAACACAAGAGAAATGAAAGGAAAACAGATCGATTTGTTCTCTGTTCTTCACTTCTCTCAGTTTCAGTAATTTTATCTCGTCTCTTTGATTCCAGGTTTTCCATCCCCTTTTTTGCTGTTTTCACCAGTTTTTCCGTCTTCAGAAGGACCTCCTCATCCATATTAAAAAAAAAAAAACTTTTGTTCCTGCTTCCCATCATCAATCCTTTCCTTCCATTTATCTTGTTCACGTTTCATCCATTTTGTCCTGATTTTCTTAGGCTCTAGAGACACTTTCAACCCAACATCATCTACTTGTTCATTTATCCACACCCACAAAAAGAATTGGAAAATATCAAAAAGAAAAGGAAGAAGCATCCGACATCTTGTACCCATCCATTTCTTCCCTACCAGAAAAAACCCTTCAAAATCCCCACAAAAAAAAAAAAGGAAAAAAGGAGAGCCTTTTTCCTTTGATTGTTTCCAATCGTCTGCCTAATTTAGGTCCTGTTTTTTTCACCTCGAAACACTTGCACCTTCGTTCAAAATTTGATCAGTTATTTCCCCTCTGCGGAAGCACCTCTTCCATACAAATAAAAGAATAGCACTATTTCTGATCCACATCGTCCATCCATTTTGTTCCTTCCATTACCAATCCACTCTGTCATCTTCTTTTCATCTAGAAATATTTGCATCCAAGATCTCTTCAATCGGAAAAGAAGGGGAAGCACAAACCACACCGCATCCAGGCGGACTTGGCGCCTCTCTTCGGCTTAAGGTGGGCAGCATCGCCAATCATCAACAAGCTCCTTGCTGATGCTTCACTTACCTCAGCATGGACATGGTGCGTGAGCTCTGAAAACTAGAAGCCACCGTCCCGCCACGGTTTGACCTGGTGATTCAAGCGGCGAGAGAAGAGCCCCCATAGGGGCAAGCTGGAGTCATGGATCCGGCGGCTCAAAGAAGCCTCCTATGATGTTGAGGGATCTGCTGGATGAGCATGAGTACAACCTCCTCAAGCGCAAGGCAAAGAGTGGGAAGGATCCCTTGGTAGGGGGAGGATGAAGCCTCCTCCATTGCATCAACCATCATGAAGCCACTTCGTGCTTGCCAAGAATAGGGCACGTAACTTGTTGCCAGAGAATCGAAAGCTAATTAACAAGATGAAAGAGCTCGGGGACATCCCCGCTTGAAGCAAAGGAGCTTCGGGATCTTCTTGGCTTACCACATGGCAATATCGTCAGTGGCAACCAGGCTGTACCCGAGAACCGTGGTTCCTACAACCACATCACTTCCTACTTCAAAGGTATTTGGTCGTGATAGGGATCGTGACCATATAGTAGATTTTCTTCTCAGCAAGACAGCAACGGACCAGGCAAGTTCAGGGAGGTACTCAGGTCTGGCCATTGTTGGAACAGGAGGAATGGGGAAGTCCACTTTAGCACAGTATGTCTATAACGACACCAGAATTGAAGAATTCTTTGATGTCGAAATGTGGATCTGCATCTCACGCAAACTTGATGTGCATCGTCACACACGGGAGATCATTGAGTCTGCAAAAAAAGGGGAGTGCCCAAGTGTAGATAATCTTGATACTCTCCAGTGCAAACTACAGGACATACTGCAACAGTCACAGAAATTCCTACTAGTCTTGGACGATATTTGGTTTGAACATCTGATAGCGAAACAGAGTGGGAGCAACTCCTTGCTCCATTGGTCTCTAAACGGTGGGAAGCGAGTTCTGGTGACTTCTCGATGTGAAATGCTTCCAGTACTTGCAGTTTCTTTGTGAACAAGTTGTTCGTTTGGAAAACATGGATGATACTGAATTCTTGGCTCTCTTTAAGCACCATGCTTTCTCTGGATTAGAAATTGACGACCAGGCATTGCACACAAAGCTAGAACATACTGCAGAGAAGATTGCTAAAAGGCTTGGACAATGTCCTTTGGCAGCAAAAGTCCTGGGTTCTACATTGAGTAGAAAAAAGATATCGTTGAATGGAAAGTCGCACTAAAGCTCATTGATTTAAGTTAGCCCTTCACATCTCTGTTGTGGAGTTATGAGAAGTTAGATCCACGTTTGCGAGGTGCTTCTTGTATTGCGGCTTATTTCCAAAAGGCCATAGATATGATCCTCGATCGGTTGGTTCACTTTTGGGTTGCGTAAGGTTTTGTTGATTCATCCAATTTGAGTAGTAGGACACCGGGAAGAGGTTGGAAGGGATTACTTCAATGACATGGTCTCTGGATCTTTCTTCCAACAATCGGATTATGGTTTGTATATCATGCATGATATCCTTCATGATTTGGCGAGTCACTCTCTAGAAGATTGCTTCAGATTAGAAGATGATAATGTGACAGTAAATACCATTCAATTGCTTCGCTATCTATCTGTTGAGGTTGAGAGTGTGCAAAGGCATAAGGAAATTATCACCAAAATTTGTGTCATTTACGCCTTTATTATCTACATCAATCCATTGATGGATAATGCAAGTGTTATTTTTGATCGAATCTTTGCGAGAAACCTTGAAGAAGTTAACGTGTATTGCATTTGTTATTTTACACCAGCCAGCAAGTTACCTAATCTTGGTGGTGAGTGAAGCACCTTCGGTATTTGGACCTCGAAAACATCGGTTTTCTGAATTGCCTAGATCATTATGTGCCCTTTACCACTTACGGACACTTCGGTTAAACTACGATTATGGAGAGGTTGCCCGACAAAGTTTGCAATTTAAGTAAGCTACGGCATGTGCGGGGTGCATGAATCAAATTCCCAACATTGGCAAGCTTACTTCGTTACAACATCTACCTTTATTTTTACGTGCAAAAGAAGCAAGGTTATGAGTTGCGGCAGCTGAAGGACTTGAATGAGCTTGGTGGCAGCTTAACGGTGAAAAATCTTGAGAATGTTGTTGGAAAGGATGAAACCTTAGATTCGAAGCTATATCTGAAAAATCGCCTTCAAGGGTTGACTCTTTCCTGGAGTCGCAAGAATGGCACAGATGTAGAGGATATTTTGCATTTGGATATTCTGGAAGGCCTGAGACCACCACCCCAACCGAGTCACCTCACAATCGAAGGTTATAAATCCGTCACATATCCTAGGTGGTTACTTGAGCGATCCTATTTTGAGAATTTGGAATGCTTTCAGCTTATTAACTGCAGCTTGCTAGAAGGCCTACCACCAGATACAGAACTCCTTCAGCATTGCTCTACTCTATATATATCGGACGTTCCAAACTTGAAGACATTATCATCTCTTCCAGCAAGCCTTACAGACCTGTCAATTCATGGGTGCCCGCTGCTTACATTTGTCACGAAAAATCAGATCAAGCAACATGACATGAGGGAAAATATGATGCAGGCATATGACCTGGCGTCTAAACTTTCATCAATGTGGGAGGTGGATTCAGGATCAGATGTTAGGAGAGTACTGTCACAAGACTATTCAGCTCTCAAGCAGTTGATGACACTGGTGATGGATGATGATATAACCACACATCTACAAATTATGGAAAGTGGTATGGAGGAAGGAGGAGACAAAGAATGGACGAAAGAAAATATTATCAAGGCATGGCTTTTTTGCCATGAGCAGAGGATAAAAGTCATTTATGGAAGGACCATGGAGCCGCCGCTGATTCTACCATCTGGACTCTGTGAACTTTACCTTGCGTCATGCAGTATTACAGATGAAGCTTTAGCTGTTTGCCTTGGTGGCCTCACTTCACTGACAAAACTATCATTGGATCGTAATATGGCTTTAACTACACTCCCCTCGGAACAGTTGTTTCAACATTTGACAAAACTTGAGAGTTTGGAACTAAATGACTGTTGGTGTCTCGGATCACTGGGTGGCTCACGTGCTGCTCCATCTCTTTCTAGTCTTTATTGCACGGGTTGCCCTTCTTTAGAGCTGGCACGTGGAGCAGAATTTATGGCATTGAACCTTTATAGCCTCGACATAAGTGGATGCATACTTGCAGCTGATTCATTCATTAATGGCTTGCCAGACCTGAAATCTCTTTCCATTTATAGTTGCAGAAGCTCCCCATCCTTATCAATTGGCCACCTGACCTCCCTTGAATCATTACATCTATCTTATCTCCCCGATCTGTGCTCGCTCGAAGGCCTGTCTTCCTTGCACCTTAAGCGCCTAAGATTGGTAGATGTTCCAAACCTCACTGCCAAGCACATCTCACAGTTCCATGTCCAGGATTTTCTCAAGATTAGTAGTTCCGTATTGCTCAACCACATGCTCAAGTCTGAATGGTTTATAGCCCCATCAGAGCTTTCTCTTTCAGGTTGCAAGGAGCCATCAGTTTCATTTGAAGAACCCGCAAGTCTCTCATCTGTCAAGCGCCTGCATTTCAACTCTTGCAAATTGGAGTCCCTGCCAACAAATCTGAAACTTCTCTCCAGTCTGCAGAGTCTTTTTATCTTTGATTGCCCCAACATAACATGTTTACCAGATCTGCCGCCCTCCCTCCAGCGCATAGGTGTACTCTTTTGTCCGGTCTTGGCAAAGAACTGCCGAGAGCCTGACGGGGAAAGCTGGTCAAAGATTTCGCACATCCGCTGGAAGGACATCTACACATATTGAAGTTGCTTTTTTAGACTTTGCACTTGAAAGAAATGAAAAGGTAAAGATTACACCAGTTCATTCTCAAGGACTAACTAACTTTGTATTGCAATATTTTAACATACTTTATGCCCCAAACAGGCACCCTGTCACAGGCGCCGTCATCTCTACTGAAGGTTATAAGAGTACTGGGTACAGAGGAGTGCCTCAGACAATTTATTCAGCCAGTTGAAATCAAAAGGCAACCCCACCAAAGCTGCTTGCATTGCCCAGCACCACCCGCAACCGTGTGAACTGGAAGGCCTCCGTGAGTCCCATGGATTCTCAGGTTGCCAGTTTGTTTGTTCCTCTTATGTCATGCATTTCACTTGTCCTGTTTTTCCTTCCTTGGTCATTTACAATAGTTACCAAGACGTATTTCTGTAATGGTAGAATATGCCTCCAGCGTTGAAGAAAGATAAAACTGTTGTTATCACTTTGAGGCAACTTGGTCGATTGTTTGTAATAAGAACAGATATAATCTCATGTGGCTGTGCAAAGTTTGTAGTAAATATTAAAAACTCGTGGCTGTCCTCGTGTTAGTGTTTGCTTGTGTGCTCTGAGTTATCATGTGACTCAATTCAAGCAGAGCAGTAGTAGCCGTTGTTCCTGCTGCTCTGTTTCAAAGACGATCCGGGCCGGCCCAAATAGATGACTTACTATGCCGTCCCTTTTCAGATTGAGGTAGGACGGCCCAGTCTCCACTTTATTTTTTCCCGAAGAAGAAGAATTGATAGCTTTTTCTCTCTCTGTGCCTGCATCCGAGACCGAGACACATATGTGTTCGTGCCGGCGGCGACGCCACGGGAAGAAGCGCAGCGCAAATAGAGCACTTTTCTTCTCCTCCCTGGTCCTCACACTGACTCCGTCTCCTCACATGCTAGATCACGCGCCGGGCCAGGGCTATCCACCCTGCACACAACGGGTAGTTGAGCAGCCCTCTTGCATTGCGTGCGAGGTGTTTGTTGTTTTGCCACAGCTGAAGCAGAGGTGTGCAGAGCAGAACACAGCGAGGTGGATGGGATGATGACTTCGGCCGCCACAGTAGGTTCTGGGAAGTTGGAGCTCGGTGGTGGCTCGACGATGCTAGCTAGCATCAGTAGGTAGTAATTTTTTTCTTGTTCTTTCTTTACCTGATTTATTACGGGGACGGCCACTGACATTGTAATTGTAGCCGGTAGTCGCGCAGATACACTTGTACGGAAGTGGCCTGCAATTGCGATGAAAATTATGAAAGGATGTGGAGGTAGAATTACCACCCGTTTCATTATTGTTTGGTCGATGATGTCTTTATAGGTCAATCACATGTTTTAGTCTGATGTGCTAAAACCACTTTTACAGCAAACCGTGACCTGCTCTGTATTAACAATAGCTAGTCCTCATCAAGGCCAGGTCATTTCAACTTATAAAAACTGCAACTGGTCCCTTAAGTATATATTTCGGCTATAGAGACAGAGACAGCCTTTGCTGCTGTATTACAGCATCAGAGTAGTTGACGGGCTGTTCAAGTCTTCCTTCTCTTCCATTGCAGTGAAGTGCTTGCTCCAGAGTCCAATCCACTGCTCCGGCGACCTCGTCGACTCTTTGGCAGCTCGTTCCCTGCGCAGCTGCGCCTTTGATTTATAGTCTGTAAGTGTAAGATCTCTGGTCTGCAGCCTTCGTTTCTTGTGTTAACTTGTCAGTAGCTATTTCCCTCTATGTTGTTGTATGTGTGGACACATGAGAATGGAAGATAACTGGTTTATCTTCTGTTTTTCTATCAGTTTCACTAATTTTATCTTGTGTTCCCGATTCCAGGTTTTCTCCACTGCTATCTTTCAGTTATTTCCCTTCTGCATGCAGAACCACCTCATCAATACTCCAAAAACGAAAAAAAATCAGCTTCGCTCCTGGTTCCTGCTCCCATCGTCCCATCCATTCATACCCAAATATTCCGTGCCATTACCAAATCAGTTTATCCTGTTCTTTTTCATCTGCAAACACTTATATCTGAGATCTTTCCATGCTCAAAACAAAAACACACACACACAAAACCACAAACCTCAACAACTCCATGGCATACGTGGCACTCGCTGTTGCTGGATTAAGGTGGGTGGCATCGCCAATCATCAATAAGCTTCTCACTCAAGCTTCAGCTTACCTCGGCGTAGACATGGTACGTGAGCTCCAGCAACTAGAAGCCACTGTCCTGCCGCAGTTCGACCTAGTGATTCAAGCAGCCGAGAAGAGCCCCCACAGGGGCAAGCTCGAGGCATGGCTCCGGCGTCTCAAAGCAGCCTTCTATGATGCCGAGGACCTGCTGGACGAGCATGAGTACAACCTCCTCAAGCGCAAGGCCAAGAGTGGGAAGGATCCCATGGAAGGGGAGGATGAAACCTCCTCCATTGCATCAACTATCCTGAAGCCACTTCGTGCTGCAAAGAGCAGGGCACGCAACTTGCTCCCTGACAACAGAAAGCTAATTAGCAAGATGAATGAACTCAAGGCCATCCTGTCAGAAGCAAAGGAACTCCGTGATCTTCTTAGCATACCACCTGGAAATACTACAGGTTCAGGGTGGCAAGCGGTACCAACAACCATTGTTCCTCCAACCACAGTGACATCACTTTGCACTTCAAAAGTTTTTGGTCGCGACAAGGATCGCGAACGTATCGTAGATTTTCTTCTTGGCAAGACAACAGCTGATGATGAATGTTCAACTAGATACTCCAGTTTGGCCATTGTTGGAGCAGGAGGAATGGGCAAGTCCACCTTAGCGCAGTATGTATACAATGACAAGAGGATACAAGAAGGATTTGATATCAGGATGTGGGTCTGCATCTCACGCAAGCTTGATGTTCGTCGTCACACAAGGGAGATTATTGAGTCTGCAACAAAGGGGGAGTGCCCATGTATTGATAATCTTGATACTCTCCAGTGCAAATTATGTGATATATTGCAGAAATCAGAGAAATTCCTACTTATCTTGGATGATGTTTGGTTTGAAAAATCTGACACTGAGACAGAGTGGTTTCAACTCCTGGATCCATTAATCTCTAAACAGTCAGGAAACAAAGTTTTGGTGACTTCTCGAAGTGCAACACTTCCAGGAGCTCTTCACTGTGAACAAGTCGTTCATTTGGAAAACATGGATGATGCCGACTTCGTTGCACTCTTCAAACACCATATTTTCTCTGGACCAAAAATTGGAGATCAGCTTCTATATCGTAAGCTGGAACATACTGCAGAGGTGATTGCTAAAAGGCTTGGACGGTGTCCTTTGGTAGCAAAAGTTCTAGGAGCCCGATTAAGCAAAAAGAAAGATATCACTGAATGGAAAGATGCGCTGAAGCTGAGTGATTTAAGTGAGCCCTTCACGGCTCTGTTGTGGAGTTATGAGAAGTTAGATCCACGTCTGCAAAGGTGCTTCTTGTATTGCAGCTTATTTCCCAAAGGTCATAGATATAATCGTGATGAGTTGGTTCACCTCTGGGTAGCAGAAGGCCTTGTTTGTTCAAGCAATTTGAGTAGCAGGACTATAGAAGATGTTGGGAGGGATTATTTCGATGAGATGGTCTCTGGGTCTTTCTTTCAATTGGAATCTGAGTTTTATTCATCCTATATCATGCACGACATCCTTCATGATTTGGCACAATCACTCTCTGCAGAAGACTGCTTTCGATTAGAAGAGGATAATATCAAAGAAGTACCATGCACTGTTCGACATCTCTCTCTTCAGGTTGATAGTATGCAGAAGCATAAGCAAACTATCTACAAGCTACATCATTTACGCACTATCATCTGCCTTGATCCACTAATGGATGATGCAAGTGAAATTTTTGATCAGATGTTGCGGAACCTGAGGAAGTTACGTGTATTGTATTTGGCATTTTACAACAGTAGTAAGTTGCCTGAATCTGTTGGTGAACTGAAGCACCTTCGATATTTGAATCTCATCAGAACGATGGTTTCTGAGTTGCCTAGATCATTATGTACTCTTTACCACTTGCAGTTACTTCAGTTAAACACAATGGTGGAGAGGTTGCCTGACAGGCTTTGCAATTTAAGTAAGTTCACGACATTTGGGAGCATACAGGGATTACACACATACCATGGGTGAAAAATCTATTGCTCAGATTCCCAATATAGGCAAACTAACCCGCTACAACACATGCATACCTTTTCTGTGCAAAAGAGGCAAGGATACAAGTTGTGGCAGCTGAAGGACCTGAATGAGCTTGGTGGCAGTTTAAGAGTAGAAAATCTTGAGAATGTTTCAGAAAAGGATGAAGCTTTAGAGTCCATGCTATATCAGAAGAATCGCCTTAAAAAGTTGTGTCTTGCCTGGAGTAGCGAGAATAGAATGGATGCAGCAGATACTTTACATTTGGATATTCTAGAAGGTCTGAGACCGTCACCCCAACTTAGTGGCCTCAGAATCAAAGGCTACAAATCTGGCACATATCCAAGATGGTTTGTTGAGCCATCATATTTTGAAAGTTTGGAAAGTTTTAAGCTCATTGACTGCACATTGTTAGAAGGCCTACCACCTAATACTGAGCTCCTACGGCATTGCTCTAGGCTGTGTCTAGAAAATGTTCCAAAATTGAAGATATTACCTTGTCTTCCAGCAATGCTTACAAAATTGTCGATTCAGAAGTGCCCACTCCTTATGTTTGTCTCCAAAAATGAGATCGGCCAGCATGATTTGAGGGGAAAGATAATGAAGACAGAGGACCTGGAATCTAAACTTTCATCAATATGGGAGGTCAATTCGGGATCAAATATTAGGAAAGTACTTTCAGAGGACTATTCATCCCTGAAGCAGTTGACAATGCAGTTGGGTGATGATATATCACAACATCTTCAAATTATTGAAAGTGGCCTAGAGGGAGGAGATATAATATCGGTGAAAGAAAATATCATAAAGGCATGGCTTTTTTGCCATGAGCAGAGGATAAGAGTCATTTATGGAAGGACCATGAAGCTGCCACTGGTTCTACCATCAGGACTCTGTGAACTTCGTCTTTTTTCATGCAGTATTACAGATGAAGCTTTAGCTATTTGCCTTGGTGGCCTCACTTCTCTGAGAACCTTAGACTTGAGTAGTAATATGGTCTTAACTGCACTTCCGTCAGAAGAGGTGTTTGAGCATTTGATAAAGCTTGACTTGTTGATTATAAGAGGTTGTTGGTGTCTTAGATCACTAGGGGGCTTACGTGCTGCTAAATCTCTTTCCAGACTTGGTTTTCTTGATTGCCCTTCTTTAGATCTAGCACATGGAGCAGAATTTATGCCATTGAACCTTGATGAACAACTCTACATATGGGGCTGCATTATTGCAGCCGATTCATTCATTAATGGCTTGGCAAACCTGAAATCTCTTTTCATTAATGGTTGCAGAAGCTCCCCGTCCATATCGATTGGCCACCTGACCTCCCTTGAATCATTACATCTAAATGGTCTCCCCGATCTGTGCTCTCTTGAAGGCTCGTCTTCCAGGCAACTTAAGCGCCTCAGATTGGTAGATGTTCCAAACCTCACTGCCAAATGCATCTCACAGTTTCGTGTCCAGCATTCTCTCACCGTTAGTAGCTTCGTATTGCTCAACCAGATGCTCAAGGCTGAAGGGTTTATAGTCCCACCGAATCTTGTTCTTGATGACTGCAAGGAGACGCCAACTTCATTTGGAAAATCTGCAAATCTCTTATCTGTCAAGAACCTGGAATTTTCGGATTGCACAATGGAATCCCTGCCAGGAAATCTAAAATTTCTCTACAGTCTGGAGAGTCTTGAAATCAGCAATTGCCCCAACATAATGTCTTTACCGGATCTGCCATCTTCTCTCCAGCGCATAAGTATATTTGGTTGTGATGACTTGAAGAAGAACTGCCGTGAGCCTGATGGAGAAAGCTGGCCACAGATTTCACGCATCCGCTGGAAGCACTTCTATGAATTAGAATGAGGTAAGGGTTTCGCTGATTCATTCTCCAGCACAATGAATAAGGTTTCCAATATATTTTATTAAAAATATTTCATGCTCTGTACAGCCACATCAATCTCGAGGACACCCCAACGCGGCGCCCCCTAGTCTCTGCAGACTCGCCACCCAGCTCAAGTCAATCAGAAGCCAATCCGTTGCTGATGACGTCCCCTCACTCCTCTGTTTGGCGACCCTGCACAGCCCATGGTTGGAACCCTTGACACAGGTGGTTATGAACAATTGGATCATTTCAGTTGTACTGTTATTCCTTGATTATGGACAATTGCAATTAGCATGTACTTCTCCCATAGAATGAGTATCTAGTATGTACCTTATGACGGTGCAAACTCTGGTTATGGCTTCCATTTTTTGTGTGGAAATTAAGCCTGCTCACAAATTATAGTCAAAGATGGCTCAACTTGCTTTTTCTGGTCTGATATTTGTAACAATATATTATTAAGTTCGCAATTCCCAGAGCTGTTTTCTTTCACGAAGAACCAAGACATCTCAGTTCAGGCTTTCTACTCAGGAACAAGCATATCTGGTCAGTTTTACTTGCCTCTCTCTCTTCAGAAGCTTACTCACAGTTTCATCTTTTTTGCTGTATCATGGATGATACACCTCCTAAAAGATGGCAGTGATCTTTGCTCTTTTAAGCACATCTGATTGGCTCAAGGGAAGTTCATAGAGCATACAACTGACTGTGGAATTCTAGCTGCCAACCCAAAAGGAAATTCTTCTTTTGTCCCTTACTGATAGATAGACTCAGCACGTGTGGCCTCTTAAACAGAAGGAACATGGAAGTGGACAGCTATGATTGTGTTCTTTGCCATCTTAGCATTGAAGAAAGTGTAATGCACCTTTTTTTCCACTGCCCCTTTGCAGTCTGTTGTTGGAATTCGTTGGGTTTAGCTGCTCTGGTTCAAGATGATCTTCTGAATACTTTAACAGCTTTTAAATTTCACCTTCATAAGCCTTTCTTCATAAGTCTTTCTTCATAAGCCTTTATTCAAGATGATAATTTTTTTTCTGAGGTGTACAACATTCCCTACCAAGATGCAAGTTCGCCATCAAGAAAAAAATTAGCTCTAGTTAAGCTCACAGCTAAAAAGCAAGTATCAACCAGGTTTAGATCAATGGCTAGAAGGCTTTGTGTAATTTTTAATTATTTTCTTTAATACTTTGTTTGTGTCATGAACTATGCACCTGCACTGTATTTTCCTTCTTTTTTTTTTGCACAAATGTACCATAGCAACTTGGGCCCCTCCTGTTTCCACTAAGAAAAGTTCCTGAGCAAAACAGAGCATGGCGCGACGGGCACCATGGCTCGGTCGGCGCTCGACCCGTGCGTGCCGTATGGTGTTCGCGCGTGTGCCGGAGTGGCGCAACTGCGTCCGCCTCCACACTGCCGGAGACAGATTAGGACGCTTCCTCCACCGAATCGGACTACCTGCGCTCCGACGCTCTTTACGCCTTCGCGATTCGAGCGACGGCGGCCTACTCGATTCGAGCGATGATGACGGCAGCTGCCATGGCCAGGCCATCGCGGGCTGCTGTTGGCCGGGCCCAGGCCAAGCGCAGCTGCAGTCTGTCGCCGTCGAGCTCGCGCAGCCCCTCCATCCCCGTCTACGGGCGCTTCGCCGGACGCCGCCGGCGTGGGACCGCGGGGCCGGGTGAGGCAGCACTCTTCTCCTCCTCTCTCCCTCGTCCTCACACTCACTCGGTGTCCTCACGCGCCGGACCGGGGCATATCCACCCTACGCATGACGAGGAGCTGAACGCCTTCTTCTATTGCGTGCTAGGTGTTCGTTGTTTTGCTGCAGCTGGAGCAGAGTAAGAGCACAGCGAGGTGGATCCAGATGATGACTTCGGCCGCTGCACTAGGGTGCTGAGAAGTGGGAAGCCGGCGGTGGCTCGACGATGCTAGCTAGCATCAGCAGCCGAGGCGGCGGGCTCAGCAGTAGGTACTAATTTTTGTTTCTTTCTTTTCCTGAATTGTTTACGAGGACGGCCACTGACATTGTAGCAGGTGATTACACTTGCACGAAAGAGGCCTGCAATTGCGATGAAGATTATGAAAGGATGTGGAGGTATAATTACCTACCGTTTCATTGTTTGGTCGACGATATCTTAGTTTATACTATAGGTCAATCATTCATGTTTTAGTCTGATGTGCTAAAACCACTTTTACAAGAAACCACAACCACTCCGTATAAATCTCTGACATAGCTATTCCTCATCAAGGTCAGCTCATCTCGACTTATAAATCTGCAACTGGTCCCTTAAGTATAGCTACACTGACAAAAACAAAAACAGCATAATAACCGGAGAAGTTGCATCAGAGTAGTTGACAGGCTGCTCAAGTCTTTTTTTTTTTTGAAATAAAGGCAGGAGCTCTGCCGCTCAATTAAGTAAGGGTGAAGAATTTTTTTGTACAAAAGGCACCCCCTGGTGCCAAAACACTGTCTCTTCCATTGCAGTGAAGTGCTTCCTCCAGAGTCCAATCTACAGCTCCGGACCTCATCGACGCTTTGGCAGCTCCATTCCTGCGCGGCTGTGCCCTTTGATTTATAGTTTGTAAGTGTAAGATCTCTGTTCTGCAGTCTTCGTTTGTTGTGTTAACATGTCAGTAGCTATTTCTCTTTGCGTTGCTCGATGTGCTATCCGTGACACATGAGAATACTTGATAACAGGTTTACCTTCTGTTTTTCTATCAGTGTCACTAATTTTATCTTGATAACCCGGCAGTGGAGGCGGCGGGCAAGGCAGTAGGTACTACCTTTTGTTTTCTTTTCCTGATTTACGGGGACGGAAACTGACATTGTAGCAAGTAGTCGCACAGACACACTTACACAAAAGAGGTCTGCAATTGTGATGAAAATTATGAAAGGATGTGGAGGTAGAATTACCTCCCGTTTCATTATTGTTTGGTCGATGATGTCTTTAATTTATACTTTATAGGTCAATCATTAATTCATGTTTTAGTCTGATGTGCTAAGACCACTTATGCAACAAACCGTGACATACTCCATATTAACAATAGCTAATCCTCGTCAAGGCCAGATCATTTCAACTTACAAAAATGCAACTAGTCCCTTAAGTATATATTTCGGCTACACAGAAAATACCCAATGGCTAACAATTCAGCTTACCTCAGCGTGAACATGTGTGAGCTAAAAAACTAGCTAGAAGCCACCGTCCTCAGAAGAGCCCCCACAGGGAAGCTGACACAACCTCATAGACCAATAGTGTCATATTCTATTTTTATCATAACAATCAGGCGAGAGAGAGGTGGTACTTTGAAAGCATGAAAGGCAACCGGCTAGCAATGGAGCTAATATAAAGACCACTTGTGCAATAATCAGTGAGTTATCCATAAAGAATAGCTAGTTTTCAGTAAGCCCGTAATCAACTTATAAAACTGCAACTGGTCTCTTAATGAGAAAACAAATAGAATAATGTTCAGAGAAGCGGCCAGAATATTTTACTAATGCGCTTCCTCCCTCTGCAGGTGTACTACTGGACCAGATCTGCTGCTGACTTGCTGTTTGAGCCTTGCGTCTCATTATCTTGCATTACAGTGCTTCTTCCAGAGTCCAGTCCAGCCCTCCAGCGACCTCACGCTCGTCGTCCAACCTTTGCTTCAGAGACGCTGCTCCCTGTGCCGTTGAAATTTTTAGTTCCTGTAAGATTTCTTTGTGTGAACTTGTTAGCTATTTTCCTGTTAGTTCATTTAACACATGAGAAATGAAAGGAAAACAGATTGATTTGTACTCTGTTCTTCACTTCTCTCAGTTTCAGTAATTTTATATCATCTCTTTGATTACAGGTTTTCCATCGACTCCTGTGCTGTTTTTCACCTGTTTTTCCCCTCTTCAGAAGCACCTCCTCATCCATATTAAAAAAAACAAAAAAAACAGTTTTGTTCCTGCTTGCCATCATCAGTCCTTCCATTTATCTGTTCATGTTCCATCCGTTTTGTCCTGATTTTCTTGGGCACTAGACACACTCAAACCCTACATCATCTACTCGTTCATTCATCCACAGCCTCAAAAAAAGAATTGGAAAATACCAAAAAGAAAAGGAAGAAGCATCCGACATCTTGTACCCATCCATTTCTTCTCTACCAGAAAAAATAAACTTCAAAATCCCCACCAAAAAAAAAAAAAAAGAGAGCCTTTTGCCTTTGATTGTCCTCATCGTCTGCCTAATTTAGGTCCCTGCAAAACCCCAACATTTCGAGCTGTTAACAAAACTAATCGACGCTTTGTCCTGTTCTTTTCATCTGGAAACACTTGCAACTTGGTTCAAAAAGTCACTCTGTCATCTTCTTTTCATCTAGAAACATTTGCATCCAAGATCTCTTCGCTCGGATAAGAAAGGGAATCACAAACCACTGCATTCATGGCGGACTTGGCGCTCTCTGGCTTAAGGTGGGCAGCATCGCCAATCATCAACAAGCTCCTAGCTGATGCTACAGCTTACCTCAGCATGGACTTGGTGCTTGAGCTCCAAAAACTAGAAGCCACCGTTCTGCCACAGTTTGACCTGGTGTAATTCAAGCAGCAGAGACGAGCCCCCACAGGGACAAGCTGGAGGATTGGATCCGGCGGCTCAAAGAAGCCTTCTATGATGCTGAGGACCTGCTGGACGAGCATGAGTACAACCTCCTCAAGCGAAAGGCAAAGAGTGGGAAGGATCCCTTGGTAGGGGAGGATGAAGACTCCTCCATTGCATCCACCATCATGATGTCACTTCGTGCTGCTACGAGTAGGGCACGTAACATGTTTCCAAAGTGAACAAGAAGCTGATTAACAAGATGAAAGAACTCAGGGACATCCTGCTTGAAGCGAAGGAGCCGGGATCTTCTTGGCTTACCACATGGAAATACCGTCAAGTGGGCACCAGCGGTACCAGCAACCGTTGTTCCTACAACGACATCACTTCCCACTTCAAAGGTTTTCGGTCGTGATAGGGATCGTGATCGTATAGTAGATTTTCTTCTCAGCAAGACAACAACTGACGAGGCAAGTTCAGCTCGGTACTCAGGTTTGGCCATTGTTGGAACAGGAGGAATGGGAAAGTCCACTTTAGCACAGTATGTCTACAATGACAAGAGGGTAGAAGAATGCTTTGATGTTAGGATGTGGGTCTGCATCTCACGCAAACTTGATGTGCATCGTCACACGCGAGAGATTATTGAATCTGCAACAAAAGGGGAGTGCCCACATGTGGACAATCTCGATACTCTCCAGCGCAAATTACTTGATATACTGCAAGAGTCACATAAATTCTTGCTTGTCTTGGATGATGTTTGGTTTGAAAATTCTGATAGTGTGATCGACTGGGAGCAACTCCTAGCTCCATTAGTCTCTAAACAGTTGGGAAGCAAAGTTTTGGTGACTTCTCGAAGAGAAACACTTCCCAACACTTTGTGCTGTCAACAAGTCATTCATTTGGAAACCATGGATGATACCGAGTTCTTGGCTCTCTTCAAACACTATGCTTTCTCTGGAGCAGAAATCAGTGACCAGCTGTTGCGCACGAATCTAGAGATTTTTGCAGAGGAGATTGCTAAAAGGCTTGGACAATGTCCTTTGGCAGCAAAAGTTCTCGGTTCCAGGTTGAGCAGGAAAAAGGATATCACTGAATGGAAAGATGCTCTAAAGCTAGGAGATTTAAGTGAGCCTTTCACTACTCTGTTGTGGAGTTATGAGAAGTTAGATCCACGTCTGCAGAGGTGCTTCTTGTATTGTAGCTTATTTCCAAAAGGTCATAGATATATGCCTGATGAGTTAGTTAACCTTTGGGTGGCAGAAGGCTTTGTTGGTTCATGCAATTCAAGTTGGAGGACATTGGAAGATGTTGGCAAGGAATACTTCAATGATGTGGTCTCTGGATCTTTCTTCCAACAATTGGGTTCTGGATTGTATATCATGCATGATATCGTTCATGATTTGGCAGAGTCGCTCTCTAGAGAAAACTGCTTCAGACTAGAAGATGATAATGTGACAGAAATACCATGCACTGTTCGACATCTATCTATTGAGGTTGAGAGTATGCAAAAGCATAAGGAAATTATCACCAAGCTGCTTCATTTACGCACTGTTATCTGCATCGATCCACTGGTGGATAATGCAAGTTTTATTTTTGATCAGATACTGCAAAAACTGAAGAAGTTGCGTGTATTGCATTTGTCATTTTACAACAGCAGCAAGTTACCTGAATCTATTGGTGAGATGAAGCATCTTCAGTATTTGGACCTCAGTAGAACATCAGTTTCTGAGTTTCCTAGATCATTATGTGCTCTTTACCACTTACAGTTACTTCAGTTAAACTACATGGTGGAGAGGTTGCCTGACAAAGTTTGCAATTTAACTAAGCTACGACATTTGGGATGGTTCGCTGATCAAATCTCCAACAGTGGCAAGCTTACTTCATTACAACACATTCGTGTCTTTTCTGTGCAAAAGAAGCAAGGATATGAGTTGCGACAGCTGAAGGACTTGAATGAGCTTGGTGGCAGTTTAACAATAAAAAATCTTGAGAATGTCATTGGAAAGGATGAAGCCTTAAAGTCGATGCTATATCTGAAAAATCGCCTTAAAGAGTTGAATCTTGCTTGGAGTTTCGATAATGCAATGGATGGAATGGATATTCTGCCTTTGGATATTCTAGAAGGTCTAAGACCGCCACCCCAACTGAGTAAGCTTCAAATTCAAGGCTACAGATCTGACACATATCCTGGGTGGTTACTTGAGCAATCCTATTTTGAGAATTTAGGATGCTTTGAGCTCTATAATTGCAGTTTGCTAGAAAGTCTACCACCAGATACAGAACTCCTTCGGCATTGCTCTAGTCTGCTTCTAGAAAATGTTCCAAAATTAAAGACACTGTCGTATCTTCCAGCTGGCCTTACAGAGTTGACAATTCGTGGGTGCCCACAGCTTATGTTTATCACCAACAATGAGTTAGGACATCATGACTGGATGGCAAACATAATGAAGACAAATGACCTGGCGTCAAAACTTGCATCGCTTTGGGAGGTAGATTCAGGATCAGAAATTAGGAGAGTGCTATCACTTGACAGTTCATATCTGAAGCAGCTGATGACACAGATGGGCGATGATATATCTGATCATCTTCAAATTATAGGAAGTGCTCTAGAGGAAGGAGGAGACATAATATTTGTGAAAGAAAATATCATCAAGGCATGGCTTTTTTGCCAGGAGCAGAGGATAAGAGTCATTTATGGAAGAACCATGGAGCTGCTATTGGTTCTACCATCTGGAATTCGTGAACTTAGGCTTTCTTCATGCAGTATTACAGATGAAGCTTTAGCTATTTGCCTTGGTGGCCTCACTTCACTGACAAAATTAAGATTGGAATATAATATGGCATTAACTGCACTTCCATCAGAAGAGGTGTTTCAGCATTTGACAAAGCTGGAGTCATTCAAAATCAATGCGTGTTGGTGTCTCACATCATTGGGTGGTTTACATGCTGCTCCATCTCTTTTGAGTCTTGACTGTTCAGATTGCCCTTGTTTAGAGCTGGCACGTGGAGCAGAATTGATGTCGTTCAACCTTGCTGGGCACCTCAGCATATCTGGCTGCATTCTTCCAGCTGATTCATTCTTTAATGGCTTGTCAAACCTGAAATCTCTTTTCATTCGTAGTTGCAGAAGTTCCCCATCCGTGTCGATATCCCACCTGACTTCTCTTGAATCATTACTTCTATTTGATCTCCCCGATCTGTGCTTTCTTGAAGTCTTGTCTTCCCTGCACCTTAACCACCTATGTTTGGTAGATGTTCGAACCTCACTGCAAAGTGCATCCCACAGTTTCATGTCCAGGAAGAGCTCAATGTTAGTAGCTCCGTATTGCTGGACCACATGCTCAGGGCTGATGGGTTTATAGCCCCGTCATATGTTTGTCTTTTTTATTGCAAGGAGCCGTCGGTTTCATTGGAAGAACCCACAAATCTCTCATCTGTCAAGCGCCTGTTTTTCGGGGTTGCGAAATGGAGTCCCTGCCAACAAATCTGAAATTTCTCTCAAGTCTGCAGAGTCTTGACATCTTTGATTGCCCCAACATAACATCTTTACCAGATCTGCCGTCCTCCCTCCAGCGCATAACTATTTGGCGTTGTCCTATCTTGGTGAAGAACTGCCGAGAACCTGATGGAGAAAGCTGGCCAAAGATTTCACACATCCGCTGGAAGACTGTCTACTAATATTGAACTTGCTTCTTTAGACTTTCCACTTGTGTGAAAAGAAATAACAAGGTAAAGGCTCCACTGATTCATTCTCGATTCTCCTGGACTAATTATGTTTTTTTTCTCATAGTTGACATACTTCAATGTTCCAAACAGACACCTCAAGGCCAATAAGTCATCTCGGCAGCTTATGCTGGGGAGTGGCTCAGACTCTTCGTTCACCCATTTCAAGTCAAAAGGCAACCCACCATCGCCACTTGCTTGCCCACCAGCGCCCCAGCCGCCATGAACTGGAAGGCCTCCGTGAGTCCCATGGATTCTCAGGTTGCCGGTTTGTTAATTTGTTCCTCTTATATCATGCATTTCATTGTCCTGTTATTCCTACCTTGGCCATTAACAGTTGCCAGCACGCATTTCTCTGATGGTAGAATAAGCCTCTGATGATGCAGATAAAAACTGTGGTTATCACTTTGAGGCCACTTGGGTCGATTGTTTGTAATAAGAACAAATATAACCTCACGTGCCTGTGCAGAGTTTGTAATAAATATTGAAAACAGCGATTGCCAACGACGTGTGTGGTGTGTTTGTAATCCATTCAGATTTCCTTTGATTCTGTGGTTCTGTCGTCGTCGTTGATGTTTGCTATGTCATGTGTGCTCCTTGAGTTTTCCTTCAAGCAGAGGAGACGTTGTTGCTGCTGCTCTGCTTCAAACGAGCGACCAAGACGATCTGGGTCTGGGCCGGCCCAAATAGATGACTTACATCTATTCGGAGTCCAATACCGCAATAGCCGTTGTTTCCTGTGCGTGCCTGCATCTTTGCATCCGAAAACAATCGGTTTGTCTTCTCCTCTCTCCACCGGCCGGCGAGGCCAGCCACGGGAAGGAGAGCGCGGCCGGTGAGGCGGCACTCTTCTTCTCCTCTCTCCTTCATCCTCACACTCGCTCCCCCCCGTCTCCTCCTCACATGGCAGATCACGCGCGCGGGACCGGGCCGGGCTATCCATCCCACGCACAGTGAGCAGTTGAGCAGCCGTCTTGCATTGCGAGCAAGGTGTTAGATGTTTTGCCGCAGCTGGAGCAGAGGGGAGCACAGCAAGGTGAATCGGGATAATGACTTCGGCCTCTGCAGTAGGTGCTGGGAACCCGGCGTTGGCTTGACGATGCTGGCTAGCATCATCAGCGGATCATGAAACAGCCCTGCAATTGGTGATGAAAATTATGAAAGGAGCAGCAAGAGGTAGAATTACCTACCTTTTCATTCATGTATTTGTCTGATGTGCAAAGGCCACTTTATTACAACAATCAGTGACCTACTCCATACTACAATAGCTAGTCTTTATCATGGCCAGCTCATCTCAACTTATAAAAACTGCAACTGTTCCCTTAAAGTATATATTTTGGGTACAGAGAAAACAACAGAATAATGTAATAACTTGAGAAGTTGCCCAGATATTTCGCTAATGCGCTTCCATGCCTTTGCCAGTGTATTACTCGATCAGAGTGGTTGACGACGGGCTGTTTGAGTCTTTCGTCTCTT
The DNA here is from genome assembly GCA_015847255.1 of Hyparrhenia diplandra. Lineage (NCBI taxonomy): Eukaryota > Viridiplantae > Streptophyta > Magnoliopsida > Poales > Poaceae > Hyparrhenia > Hyparrhenia diplandra. The sequence goes on along the minus strand of JADLZK010008219.1, from coordinate 495,679 downwards.
GCACAAAGTGCTCGTATTCCAGAGTCCAAATCCACCCCTCTGTCGACCTTACGCACTGATCCTCCAAGCTTGCTCCGGAGACGCTCTCCCTGCGCTGTTGATATTTAGTTTGTGTAATATTTCTTGTGTGAACTCGTTAGCTATTTTCCTGTGTGTTCCTTTAACATAAGAGAAATGAAAGGAAAACAAATCTGTTTGACTCTTGCATCTGATTCTGCTGCATTACAGTTAGCATCAGGAGCGGAGGCAGCAGGCTGGGCAGTAGGTACTATATTTTTTTCTTGGCTGTTTTTTTTTTTTTCGAATACGCAAAAGATTTGCGCATCTTTGTATTTAAGAAGAAGAGTTTTTATACCGCGCACTGGCGCGTTTTGGGAGGGTAAGATTTACAATAGGCACTGCCTCCCTTGTCATTTTACACATGGCGATTACTCGCTTGCTAATTCTCCTAGGTGGCGCGCCCCTGCCTCTATCCATAGGTCGGCGATCTGCTTAATCTTGGCGAGGAATTGCGCGCTAGTGGCCGCTTCGTTCCGGAAGAATCTCGCGTTTCTCTCTTTCCAAAGCTCCCATGCCACCGGGCGAAGAGGGTGTCTCGCGCCCTTCCTCTTCTCTCCGTGCCACCTCCGTCTCCACCGCTCCCACCCGGTCGAGGATGGATCCCCCACCGACTGTGAGGCATCAACCCCAAGCGTCGCCAGATGGTCCACCGTGATGTGTCCGGAGAAGGAGCGGCGGTGATGATGTGGTCGATGGTCTCCGGTCTTGATCACAAAGGTAGCACTCGTCACACGCGCATCAAGCCCGTGGCGGTGTCTCTGTCAGCGGTCGGTGCCTCCTCGGGAGCGCCCGACCATAGGAAGATCGACTCGTAGCGGCGCCCAAGTGCTCCGGACCCGAGTACAACCGGGATCGGGTGGGGCGGCTGGTGTAGGGCCCTAGGCGATCTGGAGGAGTAGGTCCCTGCTGAGTCCATTTCCACACCAAGCGGTCGGCGTTGTTGTTGAGGACTTCGGCTCGACCAAATCCCATAGACGCTGATATTGTTGTGTAGCGGGGGCGGAGAGATGCCTCCGGTGATCTGTCGTACCCATGCGGCGTCTCTGTAGTCCTTGTGCCCGCGGTTGTCTGGCCGGATGTCCCTGCTTGGCGAGAAGTTCAGCAAGCTTGGCGCAATGCTTGACCGCCCTTCCACGGATCCATCGACCCGTCCGTAAGGGGTGGACCGACCATCTCCGAGACCGTGTGCGTGGATGCCTCAAAGAAACTTTGAACCTCTCGTGGCACGGAGAGCGGCAACTCAGCCAGTGCTCGGTCCTCATCGTATTGTTGCAGCCAAAGCCACCTTGCTTGCGGCGCGATGGAGGAAAGAGCGTAGATCGAGGGATCCCGAGACCCCCCAGTCGGTGGGCGGCAAACGATGGGCCATGCGACCATGCACTTCCCCGATGCTGCCTTCTTTGCCCGTCCACGAAATCTCCCCGCAAATTGCATTGATTTCCTCGATCGCCCACGGAGGCGGGCCGTCGGCGATGATGGTGTAGATCGGGACTTGCGCACAACACCGATTTGATCTAGATGAGCCTTCGCTTCTATTCATGAGGGTCCGTGGCAAGCCAAAGATACGTCTGGCGACAACGCCCACCGTGGATTGGATCTTGGCCTTAGGCACTTTCTTCACACTCGGGGGAGGCCTTGGTATGTGATGGGAAGTCCGCGACTTGGCATCCCGAATAATACCCTTAAGGTGCTCGTGTTGTCTTCCGCACGTGGATCGGCGTGATGGAGCATTTCCCCATTTGTCCTTAGACCGGAGGCATCACCGAAGATTTGAAGAATCGCCTTTATTGCGTTCGCCTCACCCGCTCGGGTGCATGAAGAGGATCACATCGCCGGGCGATCTTTGCAATGGTGCCGGATCGGGGCTGCCCCCGTGGCCCGATGAGGTGGTCCATGGCCGCCGAAGTCCACCAATCGCGCGAATGCTTCCATGATGATGATGAAGAGCATCGGCGATAGTGAGTCACCCCCGACGCACCCCCTCCTATGCTTTGGATAGGTGACCCGGTCTACCGCTGAGGAGGATCCTAGAGGAGGCCGAGGATAGCGGCGTGGCTATCCAAATACGCCCGGTGTTCCCGAATCCGAAGGCCCTAAGGCTATCCAGCGGGAATGGCCAAGACACGCGGTGTCGAACGCCTTGGAGATGTCAAGTTTAAGCAGGGCCTTGGGGATTTTCTTCTTCCTCAGGAGTACGGCCGCCCGCTGGACGAACTTGAAGTTGTCGTGAATCGTTCGCCCCTTGATGAAGGCATTCTGGTTCGGCGAGATTAACTCATGTAACCTTGGGGCAAGCCGGTTAGCCATGAGCTTGGAAGCCATCTTTCCGAAGCTATGGATCATCGAGATGGGGCGGAAGTCCGCAGCAGACCTTGCCCCTGGTTTCTTGGGCAGTAGCACGACGAGGGAGTTGTTTAGCTTATCAAATGCTCTACTGTCTCCAAAGAAGAGGGCGTTGATGGCCGCCGTGACATCGTCCTTGATGACCGGCCACGCGGACTTGTAGAAGGCCCCAGTGAAACCGTCGGGACCCGGGGCTCTGTCGGGCGGCATCTCTCGCACGACCACCTCGACCTCCTCCGCCGTGAAGGCCTGGTCCAGTGCAGAGAGGTCCAAGGGCTGGATGCCGATAGCCTGGAAATCGAGCTCGAACCCGGCCTGCCCTGGTTGACCAAACACCTGCTTGAAGTGGTTGTAGAGGGCCATCTCTATGTCTTCATGAGCGGAGTGGATGCTGTCCCCTTCTTCCAACCTGGTGATGGTGTTTCTCCGCTTCCTGCCGCGAGCCAGGAGATGGAAGTACTTAGTGTTTGCGTCGCCGTCGGCAAGGTACCTGACCCTAGCTCTTTGTCGTGCTATGGTCCGTTCGAGCGAGGAAAGGCCAAGGCATTTATATTTGAGGTCCTTGCGCAGTTCGAACTCGGCATCGTTCAGGGGTCGACGGTCGGCGGCCTGGTCAAGCTTGAGGATGATATCCCGGGCCATGAGTAGCTGCTCCCGGACGTTCATATACTGCTGGCGAACCACCTCTGGAGCTCTTTTTTAAGGTTGCGTAGCATCAAGTCTAGGCGTCGGAGGGGGTCAGGGACTGTGTCTGGGCATGTCCATCCTCTGGCCACCGCGTCCAGGTAGCCCTCCGTCTTGGGCCAGAAGGCCTCGAAGTGGAAACGGGGCTTTGTGTGTATGGCCATCCGAGTCTGAAGGAGCAGTGGGCAGTGGTCTGAGGCGTCGGAGGAGAGGGCCTGGAGATGACAATCCGGGTGCATGCCCTCCCAGTCGAGGGAGACGAGGGCGCGGTCGAGTCGAACCATAGTGGGTGAGCGCCGTTCGTTGCTCCAGGTGTAACGTCGACCATGCAGGTGAAGGTCGAGGAGCTCTAGGTTGGCCACCGTCTGGCGAAAGCTGGACATCGTGCGTCTGTTGATGTTGTCATTGTTCTTGTCCGCCTCGTCAAGAATGAGGTTGAAGTCGCCTAGGACCGCCCATGGTCCGGGGCAAGCGTCTCTAACGGCTTTTGCGTCCTTCTCTTGAAGTTGTGTTGTCCATACTGATTTTGTTTGTGGTTTGTCCATGTCATTGTTGAGTAACTTAGGGCAGGTTTGTCCTTAGATATATCAGGGTGCATGAATTATATTGTAAGGTTGATGATCACCAAACTGGAGGACAAGAAGGATTACTTAGCGGTTAGTATTTGTTGTCTGAATATAGGCATCACAGTAGATCGATGGAGTATAGTTTGGACAAGCCTGTTTACCCAGTCACACACTTCCACGGACAATGACTTGAATTATTTTTTTTTTCCAATAGACCTAAGACCAAGTGCGTCATAGTATTGTATTGTTGGCCTTGGTCGTAGCAGAAAAGGTAGAAGGCAGTGACGGAGCCAGCACCCGGGCTCAAGCCCCACCTACGCATGTCAGACATGTGGAAACCTCCTAAGCTCTCTCTTAAATTTTGTGTCTAATTATAGAGATTAGAATGTGCTAACCTTTATTAGCAAGGGGCTAAGCCCCACCTAAATTTTTTTCTGGCTTCGTCCCCAAGGTACAGCAATGATAAAATTATGGAAGGAGCAGGTAGAATGACAGATTCACCTACCGTGTTTTTGGCTTGATTGATGCTTTAGTTTATGGGTGAATTATTGTTATTTTAACCTGTTGTGCTAAGACCACTTCTACAACAATCAGTGATATGTTCGGCCTCATGTTTGCCTGAACTTATAGCCAATTAAAACGGCTTTCTTTGAGGGTCAGAGTATCTTTCTAATTTTAATATAAGCCTACTCTATTTAGAGATAATCATCTCCACTCCACTAGCAACTAGTAGTAATTAATAATCAGCACTGCAGCACGCCAGCGCCTTTTCCACCTTTTCTGGTTTTCCCATCGAAACAACACAGCTGCTTCCCTCCCACTCCGAGCCCCTTTTCTGGCAACTCTATTCTCTTGCAAGCACTTGTTCCAGGGTCCAGTCCACCACTCCAGCGACCTCAAGCTCGTCGTTGACGCGGCAACTCTGTTCATCGCGCCCTTGATTTTATTTCCTGTAAGATCTCAAATCTCCACTCTTCATTATGTGTTAAATAACTTGTTAGCTAGGAGTGTTTCTCTCTGTGTTCCCCGATCTTGGAACCAGAACACATGACAAAGGAACCAGAATACATGAGAAAGGAAAACAATCCGTTTGCCTGTTTTTCCTACTAGTTTCACTAATTTTTATCTTGTCTTTGGTTCTAGATCGACACTCCAGTCCACCGCTCCGCTGATCTCGCGCTCGTCGTCGACGCCGGCACCGCCAACTCTTTCTCTCTTGACCACGCCCTTGATTGTTTTTATTTCGTGTAAGATCTCTAATCTCTGCTCTTCATTTTGTGACTATAACTTGTTAGTAGCTAGGAGTGTTTCCTTGTGTGTTCCCGTATCTATCTTGCATTTGGAATACATGAGAAAGGAAAACAATCAGTTGGCTTGTTTCTCCTACTAGTTTCACTAATTTTATCCTGTCTTTCTGATTCCAGGTTTCCCCTCATGTCTTCATCAGTTATTTCCCTTCAGCAGAATCACCTCATCCATACTCCAAAATAGAAGAAAAACAGCTTTTTTCCAGCTTCCCATCGTCCATCCATTCATCCATTTTGTTCTTGTTTTTCTTCCTCAGCAGAGACACTCCCATCCTACATCGTCCCAGTCGTTTATTTCACCCCTACCAGAACAAAAAGGAGAAAAAACACAAACACACAAAAAAAGGAGAGAAGAAAATGTCTTTAGTCCTAGCTTCTTCCCCATGGTTTCCCTGACGTGGGTCCCTCCAAAATCCAACCATTTTGTGTCATTACCTATTCTATCTGTCCTTTTCATCCAAGACCCTCTTCACTCACAATAGAAGGTGAAGCACAAACCACAGCAGCTCCATGGCGGAATTGGTGCTCCCCGGCTTAAGGTGGGTGGCATCGCCAATTGTCAAAAAGCTTCTTCTTGAAGCTTCAAATTACCTCGGTGTGGACATGGTGCGTGAGCTCCAAAGAACTAGAAGCCACTTTGTCTTGCCACGCTTTGATCTAGTGATTCAAGCGGCAGAGAAGAGTCCCCACAAGGGCAAGCCGGAGGCATGGATCTGGCGCTCAAAGAAGCCTTCTATGATGCTTTGAGGACCTGCTGGATGAGCATGAGTACAACCTCCTCAAACGCAACGCCAAAAGTGGGAACGATCCCTTGGTAGGCCAGGGTGAATCCTCCTCCATTGCATCCACCATCCTGAAGCCACTTCGTGCTTTGCTGCAACAGGCGCGCAAACTTGCTCCCCGAGAACAAGAAGCTAATAAGCAAGATGAATGAGCTCAAGGCCATCCCGACGGAAGCAAAGGAACTTCGTGATCTTCTTAGCATACCACACGGAAATACTACGTGTTCGGGGTGGCAAGCGGCACCAACAACCATTGTTCCTCTAACCACAAAGTGACATCACTTTGCACTTCAAAAGTTTTCGGCCGTGACAAGGATTGTGATCATATCGTAGATTTTCTTCTTGGCAAGACAACAGTTGATGATGAAAGCTCAGCTAGGTATTCGAGTTTGGCCATTGTTGGAGCAGGAGGAATGGGGAAATCCACCTTAGCACAGTATGTCTACAATGACAAGAGGATAGAAGAAGGCTTTGATGTCAGGATGTGGGTCTGCATCTCACGCAAGCTTGATGTCCGTCGTCACACAAGGGAGATTATTGAGTCTCGCAACAAATGGGGAGTGCCCATGTATTGATAATCTTGATACTCTCCGAAGTGCAAATTACGTGACTTCTTTGCGGAGTCGAGAGAAATCCTACTTGTCTTGGATGATGTTTGGTTTGAAAAATCGGGACGGTGAGATAGAGTGGTTTCAACTCCCGGATCCATTAATCTCTAAACAAATCGGGAAGCAAAGTTACGGTGACTTCTCGAGTGCAACACTTCTGCAAATGTTCACTTTGTGAACAAGTCGTTCATTTGGAAAACATGGACGATGCCGACTTCTTTGCACTCTTCAAACACCATGTTTTCTCGGACCAAAAATTGGAGACCAGCTTCTATATAGTAAGCTAGAACATACTGCAGAGGTGATTGCTAGAAGGCTTGGGCGGTGTCCTTTGGTAGCAAAAGTTCTAGGATCCCGATTGAGCAAAAAGAAAGATATCATTGAATGGAAAGTCTGCTTTGGCCGAGTGATTTTAGTGAGCCCTTCACGGCTTCTGTTGTGGAGTTATGAGAAGTTAGATCCATGTCTGCAGAGGTGCTTCTTGTATTGCGGCTTATTTCCAAAAGGTCATAGATATAAACCTGATGAGTTGGTTCACCTTTGGGTGGCAGAAGGCTTTGTTGGTTCATGCAATTCGAGTAGGAGGACATTAGAAGATGTTGGCAGGGATTACTTCAATGATCTGGTATCTGGATCTTTCTTCCAATTGGTTACTGGAAAGTATTCTAATCCGTACTATATCATGCACGACATTCTTCATGATTTGGCACAGTCACTCTCCGTAGAAGACTGCTTCAGATTAGAAGAGGGTAATATCAAAGAAGTACCATGCACTGTTCGACATCTCTCTCTTCAGGTTGAGAGTATGCTAAAGCATAAACAATGTATCTACAAGCTACATCATTTACGCACTGTCATCCGCCTTGATCCACTAATGGATGATGCAAGTGAAATTTTTGATCGATGTTGCGGAACCTGAAGAAGTTACGTGTATTGTATTTGTCATTTTACAACGGTAGTAAGTTGCCCGAATCCGTTGGTGAATCAAGCACCTTCGATATTTGAACCTGAAGAGAACATTAGTTTCTGAATTGCCCAAATCATTATGTACGCTTTACCACTTGCAGTTACTACATTTAAACCCAATGGTGGAGAGGCTGCCTGACAAGCTTTGCAATTTAAGTAAGCTACGTCATTTGGGAGCTTACAGGGGTTTACACGTTCACCATCAATGAAATCTCTATTCATAAAATTCCCAATATAGGCATGCTAACTTCGCTCTGAAGACATGCATGTCTTTTTCTGTGCAAAAAGAAGCAAGGATATGAGTTGCGGCAAACCGAAGCACTTGAATGAGCTTGGTGGCGGTTTAAGGGTAGAAAACCTTGAGAATGTCATGGGAAAGGATGATGCCTTAGAGTCGATGCTATATAAGAAGAATCGCCTTAAAAAGTTGTGGCTGGCCTTGGAGTAGCGAGAATGGAATGGATGCAGCAGATACTTTACATTTGGATATTCTAGAAGGTCCGAGACCTTCACCCCAACTTAGTGGCCTCGGAATCAAAGGCTACAAATCTCCCACATATCCAAGGTGGTTACTTGAGCCATCGTATTTTGAAAATTTGGAAAGTTTTAAGCTTATTGGCTGCACTTTGTTAGAAGGCCTACCACCTAATAATACTGAGCTCCTACAGCATTGTTCTAGGTTGTGTCTAGAAAAAGTTCCAAAATTGAAGATATTACCTTGTCTTCCAAAGAATGCTTACAAAATTATCGATTCGAAGTGCCCATTTGCTTATGTTTGTCTCCAAAAATGAGATCGACCAGCATGATTTGAGGGGAAAGATAATGAAGACAGTGGCATCTAAACTTGCATCAATGTGGGAGGTGGATTCAGGATCAGATGTTAGGAGAGTACTGTCACAAGACTATTTAGCTCTCAAGCAGTTGGTGACACTGATGATGGATGATGATATAACCACACATCTACAAATTATGGAAAGTGGTATGGAGGAAGATAGAGACAGAGAATTGGGGAAAGAAAATATCATCAAGGCATGGCTCTTTTGCCATGAGCAGAGGATAAAAGTCATTTATGGAAGGACCATGGAGCTGCCACTGGTTCTACCATCAGGACTCCGTGAACTTTTCCTTTCGTCATGCAGTATCACAGATGAAGCTTTAGCAATTTGCCTCGGTGGCCTCACTTCACTGACAAGATTATCATTGAATGGTAATATGGCATTAACTGCACTCCCCTCGGAACAGGTGTTTCAGCATTTGGCAAAACTTGAGAGTTTGGAACTAGTTGGCTGTTGGTGTCTCAGATCACTGGGTGGCTCACGTGCTGCTCCATCTCTTTCCACTCTTTATTCCAGAAGTTGCCCTTCTTTAGAGCTGGCACGTGGAGCAGAATTTATGGCATTAAACCTTGGTACACTCTGCATAGGAGGATGCATACTTGTAGCTGATTCATTCATTAATGGCTTGCCAGGCATGAAATCTCTTGCCATTTATGGTTGCAGAAAGCTCCCCATCCTTATCAATTGGCCACCTGACCTCCCTTGAATCATTACATCTATCTTGTCTCCCTGATCTGTGCTCGCTTGAAGGCCTGTCTTCCCTGCACCTTAAGGGCCTAAGTTTGGTAAATGTTCCAAACCTCACTGCCAAGCACATCTCACAGTTGCATGTCCGGGAATCGCTCACTGTCAGTAGTTCCGTATTGCTCAACCAGATGCTCAAGTCTGAAGGGTTTATAGCCCCGTCAAAGCTTTTTCTTGTAGGTTGCAAGGAGCCGTCAGTTTCATTTATAGAACCCGCAAGTCTCTCATCTGTCAAGCACCTGGGTTTCTACAGTTGCAAAATGGAGTCCCTGCCAACAAATCTGAAACTTCTGTCCAGTCTGCAGAATCTTGATATCTGTAATTGCCCCAACATAACATGTTTACCAGATCTGCCGTCCTCCCTCCAAATAAGCATATACATACAACGTTGTCCTGTCTTGGCGCAGAACTGCCGAGAGCCTGACGGAGAAAGCTGGTCAAAGATTTCGCACATCCGCTGGAAGTACATCAACTAATACTGAAGTTGCTTCTTTAGACTTTGCACTTGAAAGAAATGAAAAGGTAAAGCTTACACCGATTCATTCTCGAGGACTAATTAACTTTCTCTTCCAATATTCTAACATACTTTATGATCCAAACAGGCACCTCGTGGTCACCCTGACCCCGTCACAGGCGCCGTCGTCTCTACAGCAGGTTATAAGGGTACTGGGTACAGTGGACTGCTCAGACTATTTTCCGCCCAGTTCAAGTCAAAGGCAGCCCCACCATAGCTGCTTGTATTGCCCACAACCACGGCCACCGTAACTGGAAGGCCTCCATGAATTCTCAGGTTGCCAGTTTGTTTGTTCCTCTTATATCATGCATTTCACTTATCCTGTTATTCCTTCCTTGGCCATTAACAATTGCCAGAAAGTATTTCTCTAATCGTAGAATAAGCCTCCAATGATGAAGAAAGATAAAAGTGTGGCTATCGCTTTGAGGTGAACTGGTCGATTGTTTGCAATAATAACAGCTATACTCTAACATGGCTGTGCAAAGTTTGTACTCCCTCCGTTCCAAATTATAGTTCACTTTGGCTTTTCTAGATACATTGATTTTGCTATGCACCTAGTTATACACTATGTCTAGATACATAGCAAAACAAATGGATCTAGAAAAGTCAAAAGTGAACTACAATTTGGAACAAAGGGAGTAATAAATATTGAAAACAGCTATTACCAACGACGTGTGGTGTGTTTCCAATACATTAGGATTTTCTTTGTTTCCGGGGTGCTGTCGTCGTGTTGGTGTTTGCTGGTGTCATGTGTTCTCTGAGTTTTCATGTGCATAACTTAATTCTAGCAGAGGAGTAGCCGTTGTTCCTGCTGCTCTGCTTCAAACGATCTGGACCGGCCCAAATAGACGAGTTAGTGGGAGTTCAGTACCGTCCTGTGCAAGGCAAATTGGTTGGCTGTACTGTAATAAGAACATCTGTAGTCCTCCCCTATAATCGAGGCTAAAATGTTTAGTTCCTTACCTCAAATTTGTGGGATTGTTCTGATCATGTTTGGCTCCTTTATCTATCGCTGCATAATTCAGCAGACATGGACAGAGCTCTTGGTTGTGGATGGGGCTCCATTGTGCCTGACATGGCTGGGTGACTTGTCAGCGATCACCTGCACCATGCATGTCTAGGCTATTAGTACCTTGATGCATGTGGCTGATAATCTGAGGAAAAGCTGGCCACCTTAAAATTCACACACGCCTATTTTGTTTGAGCGAGCCAGTGATCAGAGATGCAGTGGTCAGTGTTTGTCTAACACTGATAGAGCACCTTTGTGTAAGCAGGAGTGTAGGGATCGGAGAAGAAGGAATTGGGGAGCGGGAGATCAGAGAGAAGAACAGAGTAGGCAAGTCGACAACGGCAGAGGAAGGATTGTATTGAGTCAATTGTTTGTTTGATGCATTTCTACATTCTTTAAATACTAGATTAGTCTATATTCTACATTGTAGTCACTGCCACTCGGGTCCCACATACCAGCCACCCGGGTCCCACATAGCAGCCACTCGGAACAGGCTGACGAGTGGACCGGCGCTTCCTCTGTTGACGTCCTGTCCTTGCTTGTTGCCGTTTGGTAACACTGTGCTGACTGCTGAGTAACTGAAGACGAGGACGATGGCAGATAATCTGGCTGTAAATTTCGTTTGCTAAGCCGAATGATAATCTGTCACGACTCGAACTCGACTCTAAGGCGCCCTTTGGTTCACAGGCCAGACACAGGAAAAATCATAGAAACCGGAGTTCAAGATAGGAAAGGGAACGGTGATTCCTATGGATCATTTCCTGCGTTTTTCATGAGCTCGGCGTGAATGTTTGCTTTCTTACGTTACAGTGAGGGAACCGCAAATCCTCTGGATAGCTCCCTGCGTTTCTCCTGCGTGTTCCAAAGGCACTCTGACGTCAGCAATTCCAAAGGATACGATTCCTATACTTTCCCTTTGATTCACCTCTGAAACAAAGGGGGCCTTAAAAATTTGGTTGGATATAAGTAACTGCATTTCTGCTGGATTGGTGACAAACCAGGAGCACTCTCCCGTGGATGAGTCTGGAAAGTTTCCATTATTTTCTTTTTTTATATAATAAAAGTACTACGTAATTGCCAACGACGTGTGCACGTTTTTATAACAAATTAATTAACTTCGGATTTTCCTTTGCTTCCATGGTGTTGTCTTTAGTCATGCCCGGTGCCTGCTCTAGTTTAACTCGAAGATTTGTCCCAGAGGATGTCTGTGTTCGAGCTTTGGATGGTCGATCGACTCGCACTGTCAAACCGCGCGTATGGGTACGTAGGTACGGAGTTCATTTCACATGTCTCTGCTGACTGTGTTGGAGCGGCCCAGCTGACATGGCGTGCCACGTAGAAAAAGTGGTAAAAATATAAGAGATTCAACTTTTAGGCTGGTACATCTGTAAGACGCATTATAAGAGTGATATTAGGTGTAAAAGCGCAACCATTATAATGGTATATATGTAAAATCCCCAATTTTTGGAAGATGCGAATGTAGAGAAAACAATTTTAATTCAAATGGCTCTCCAAAAGAGGATTTTAGAGAGTGAGTTTGAATGATGCTTAAAAAATGATTTTTGGAGACATGTACATTTTAGAAGAAGATCAAAAAGTATCCCTGCCTCAAAAAAATAGAATTTCAAGCCTCTTAAGAAGGCCAATTCTATAAATCAAATTCCCAAGGATACCACGTGTATGTGCAATACAAAAATGTCACTTAAGATGAATGCCCCATTTGACCATCTAATCTCCGCTCTTCATTTTATGCTAATTTATTTTTTTTAAAAAAAAAGATCACGCTTTTATAGAGGTTAGGGAGACAGCTGTTCGGACAAACTTGCAAACAGGCCTCGTACAGAAACCAGAAATAACAAAACAAGCCCATCCTGCTTCCACCGGCGCGGCCGGCGAGGCCATGGGAAGGAGAGCACGGCGGTTGAGGTTGCACTCTTCTTCTCCTCTCTCCAATCGTTCACACTCCCTCCCCCGCCAGATCATGCGCCGGACCGGGGCTATCCATTACACGTGCAAAGAGTAGTAGAGCAGCCCTCTTGCATTGCGTGCGAGGTGTTCGATGTTTTGCCGCAACAGGAGCAGAGGAGAGCACAGCGAGGTGGATCGAGATAATGACTTCGGCCTCTGCAGTAGGTGCTGGGAACCCGGCGGTGGCTCCACGATGCTAGCTAGCATCAGCTGCGGATCATGAAGCAGCCCTGCAATTGGTGATGAAAATTATGAAAGGAGAAGCAAGAGGTAAAATTACCTACCGTTTCATTCATGTATTTGTCTGATGTGCAAAGGCCACTTTATTACAACAATCAGTGACCTACTCCATATTACAATAGCTAGTCTGTATCATGGCCAGCTCATCTCAACTTATAAAAACTGCAACTGGCCCCTTAAAGTATATATTTTGGGCACAGAGAAAACAACAGAATAACATAATAACTTGAGAAGTTGCCCAGATATTTCGCTAATGCGCTTCCCTGCCTTTGCCGGTGAATTTCTGGAACAGAGTGGTTGACGGGCTGTTTGAGTCTTTCGCCTCTTGCACCGGCCGGAGACGTAAAGCGCTCGTGTTCTAGAGTCCAAATCCACCCCTCCGGCGACCTCACGCGCTCATCGTCCAAGCTTGCTCCGGAGACGCTGCTCCCCTGCGCCGTTGAAATTTTTAGTTCGTGTAAGATTTCTTGCGTGAACTTGTTAGCTATTTTCCTGTGTGTTCCTTTAACACAAGAGAAATGAAAGGAAAACACATCTGTTTGACTCTTGGGTCTGATTCTGTTGCGTTACAGTGCCTCTTCCGCAGTCCAGTCCATCCCTCCGGCGACCTTGAGCTCGTCATTCAACCTTGCTTTGAAGACACTGCTCCCTGCGCTGTTGATATTTTTAGTTCGTGTAAGATTTCTTGTGTGGACATTTTACCGATTCTTCTGTGTTCCTTTAACACATAAGAAATGAAAGGAAAACAATCGATTTGTTATCTGTTCTTCACTTTTTTCAGTTTCAGTAATTTTACCTGTCTTTTTTTATTCCAGGTTTCCATCGACACATTTTTTTTTTGAGAATTACACAGTACAACGCAGACACTCACACATGCACGCACACATGCTTCTTCTGCAGTCCAGTCCATCGCTCTGGCGACCTCAAGCTCGTCGTTCAAGCTTGCTTTGAAAACGCTGCTCCCTGCGCTGTTGATATTTTTGGTTCGTGTAAGATTTCTTGCGTGGACTTGTTAGCTATTCTTCTCTGTTCCTTTAACACATGAGAAATGAAAGGAAAACAATCGATTTGTTCTCTGTTCTTCACTTTTTTCAGTTTCAGTAATTTTATCTGTCTTTTGATTCCAGGGTTTCCATCGACTCATTTGCTGTCTTCACCAGTTGTTTCCATCTTCAGAAGCACCTTATCTGTATTATGTTCCTGCTTCTCATAATCAATCCTTTCTTCTATCTTGTGCATATTTCTTCCATTTTATCCTGATTTTCTTGGTCACTAGACACACTCTCACCCTCATCTACTCCATTTATCCACTACCACGAAAAAGAACAGCAAAATCCCACCCAAAAAAAAAAAAGGAAGAAGCACCCGACATCTTGTACTCATTCATTTCTTCCCTACCAGAAATAAAACAACTTCCACAAAAAGGGAAAATAAAACAGCCATTGGCCTTCGATTATTTCCCATCGTCTGCCTAATTTAGGTCCTTGCAAAATCCAAACATCTTGTGCCATTACCAAAAGGATCACTTTGCCCTGTTCTGTCCCTCTGCAAAAGCACCTCATCCATACTACCAGTTATTTCCCTCTGCAGAAGCACCACATCCACACTAAAAAAAAAAGCTTTGTTTCTTATTAAGCCTCATCTATCCATTCATCTATTTTGTACATTCCATTACCAATTCAACATATCATTTTATTTTCATCTCGAAACATTTCCATCCAAGATCTCTTCTCTCTCTCTGAAAAAAGGAGGCATCTCTCCCCCCCGCTACACAAAGCAATATCTGCGTCTATGGGATTTGGTCGAGCTAGAAGTTCTCAACAACAACGCCGACCGCTTGGTGTGGAAATGGACCCAGCAGGGGACCTACTCCTCCAGATCGGCCTACTGGGGCCCCTACACCTGCCATCCCACCCACTTCCGGGGTGCACTCGGTCTGGAGCACTTGGGCGCCGTTACGGGTCGATCTTCCTATGGTCGGCTCTCCCAGGAGGAGGCACCGGACCGGCCGACGAGGCACCGCCACGGGTTAGATCTTGCGCGACGAGTGCTACCTTTGTGACCAAGACCGGAAACCATCGACCACATCATCACCGCCGCTCCTTCTCCCGACACATCGGTGGACCATCCCGGCGACGCCGGGGGTTGGCGCCTCACGGGTTGGTGGGGGATCTATCCTCGAATGGTGGGAGCGGTGGAGACGGAGGTGGCACGGAGAGAAGAGGAAGGGCGCAGACACCCTCTTCGCCCTAGTGGCATGGGAGCTTTGGAAAGAGAGAAACGCGAGATACTTCCGAACGAAGCCGCCACTAGCGCACAATTCCTCGCCAAAATTAAGCGGTCGCCGACCTATGGATAGAGGCGGGGCGCGCCATCTAGGAGAATTAGCTAGCGAGTAATCACCATGTGTAAAACGAAGGGAGGCAATGCCTATTGTAAATCTTACCCTCCCAAAACGCGCCCGTGCGCGGTGTAAAAACTCTTCTTCTTAAATACAAAGATGCGCAAATCTTTTGCGTATTCAAGAAAAAAAAAAAAAAAAGGCGAAGCACCACAAACCACTTTGCATCCATGGCGGACTTGGCACTCTCCGGCTTAAGGTGGGCAGCATCGCCAATTTTCAGCAAGTTTCTTCTGAAGCTTCAGCTTACCTCAATATGGACATGGTGCGTGAGCTCCGGCAACTAGAAGCCACAGATCCCCGCCACGCAGTTCGACTGGTGATTCAAGCGGCCGAGAAGAGCCCCCACGAGGGGCGGTTGGAGGCATGGATCCGGCGGCTCAAAGAAGCCTTCTATGATCTTTGAGGACCTCCGCGGATGAGCATGAGTACAACCTCCTCAAGCGCTAGGCAAAGAGTGTGAAGGATCCCTTGATAGGGGAGGATGAAGCCTCCTCTGTACATCCACTATCATGAAGCCACTTCGTGCTGCCAAGAGTAGGGCACGTAACTTGTTGCCAGAGAATCGAAAGCTAATTAACAAGATGAAAGAGATCAAGGACATCCTGCTTGAAGCAAAAGGAGCTTCGGGATCTTCTTGGCTTTCCACATGGCAATACCGTCGAGTGGCCACCAGGTATGCGGCAACCGTTGTTCGTACAACCACATCACTTCCAGCTTCAAAGAGTATTTTTGGCGCGACAAGGATCGTGATCACATAGTAGATTTTCTTCTTGGCAAGGAAACAACTGCTGAGGCAAGTTCAACTAGCTACTCGGGTTTGGCAATTATTGGAGCAGGGGGAATGGGAAAGTCCACCTTAGCACGATGTCTCACGATGACAAGAGGATAAAGGAATGCTTTGATGTTCGGATGTGGATCTCGCATCTCACGCAAAAGCGGATGTGCGTCGTCACACAAGGGAGATCATCGAGTCCGTGAAAAAGGGGGACTGCCCGGGCGTTGATAATCTTGATACCCTCCGGTGCAAACTACGGGACATCTTTGCAACAGATCCGTAAAATTCCTACTTGTCTTAGGCGATGTTTGGTTTGAAAAATCGATAGTGAGGCAGAGTGGGAGCAAATCGCCGCTCCATTAGTCTCGAAGCGGTCGGGAAGCGAGTTTTGGTGACTTCTCGAGGTGAAATGCTCCCGGCTGGCGTATCTTTGTGAACAAGTTGTTCGTTTGAAAAACATGGATGATGCTTTGAGTTCTTGGGTCTCTTTAAACACCATGCTTTATCCGGAGTAGAAATTGAAGACCAGTCATTCTTGTGAAAGAACATATTGCGAGAGAAGATTGCTAACAAGCTTGGAAAGTGTCCTTTGGCGAAGAAAAGTTACGGGTTCGGATTGAGCGAGAAAAAAGATATCACTGAATGGAAAGCTGCACTAAAGCTCAACGATTTGAGTGAACCCTTCACATCTCTGTTGTGGAGTTATGAGAAGTTAGATCCTCATGTGCAAAGGTGCTTCTTGTATTGCAGCTTGTTTCCAAAAGCTTATACATATAGACCTAATCGGTTGGTTCACTTTTGGGTTGCGAAAAGCTTTGTTGGTTCATGCAATCCGAGAGGGAGGACACCGGAAGAGGTTGGGACGGAGTACTTCAATGATATGGTCTCTGGATCTTTCTTCCAACAATTGGATTCTGGTTTTTATATCATGCATGATATCCTTCATGATTTGGCGAGTCACTCTCTAGAGAAGATTTCTTCAGATTAGAAGAAGATAATGTGACGAAAATACCATGCAATCGCTCGACATTTATCTGTTTTCGATTGAGAGTATGCAAAGACATAAGCAAATTATCAACAAGTCTGCGTCATTTACGCTTGCGGTTATCTGCATTGATCCACCGATGGATAATGCAAGTGTTATTTTTGATCAAATACTTGAGAATCAAGAAGTTGCGTGTATTGTATTTGTCATTTTACAACAGCACAAGTTACACGAATACATTGGTGAGTGAAGCACCTTCGATATTTGGACCTTGGTAGAACATCGGTTTACGAATTGCCTAGATCATTATGTGCTCTTTACCACTTACGAGTTACTTCCGGTTAAACTACATGGTGGAGAGGTTGCCCGACAAAGTTTTCAATTTAAGTAAATTACGGCATCTAGAAGGGTGCGAGAATCAAATTCCCAACATTGGCAAGTTTGCTTCATTACAAGAGCTATATGTCTTTTACGTGCAAAAGAAGCAAGGATATGAGTTCTTGGCACAAGGACTTGAATGAGCTTGGTGGTAGGTTAACGATGAAAAATCTTGAGAATGTCCTTTGGAAAGGATGAAGCCTTACGAATGAAGCTATATCCGAAAAATCGCCTTAAGGAGTTGGCGCTTGAGTGGAGTTCGAGAATGGCATGGATGCAATGGATATTCTGCATTTGGATATTCTAGAAGGTCCGAGACCGCCACCCCAACCGAGTAAGCTCATAATCCGAGGTTACAAATCGACACATATCCTAGGTGGTTACTTGAGCAATCCTATTTTGAAATTTTGGAAATCTTTGAGCTTGAAAACTGCAGCTTGCTAGAAGGCCTACCTACAGAGCTCCTTCAGCATTGCTCTACTCTGCATCTATGGGACGTTCCAAATTTGAAGACATTATCATGTCTTCCAAAAAAACTTACAAAGTTATCAATCAGCGGCTGCCCACACGCTTACATTTGTCGAGAAAAAATCAGCTCGAGCAACATGACTTTAGGGAAAATGTGATGCGAGCGGATGACTGGCGTCTAAACTTTCATCAATGTGGGAGGTGGATTCAGGGATCAGATCTTAGGAGAGTACTGTCACAAGACTATTCAGCTCTCAAGCGGTTGATGACACTGATGATGGATGATATAACTACACATCTGCAAATTATTGAAAGTGGTATAAAAGAAGAGACCTTCTACATTACTTGATTTTGCCTCCCATTGCCTCTCATTGCCTCCCCCTAAATTCTTTTTTTTCAAGTGAGAGGGTAACCATGTCATTAAGCACCGCTAACCACTAATTACATCGCCACCCCCTCCACTAACCCATCGCCGCCCCCAACCCCGCATCGCGGCGGACCCATCGCCGCCCCAACCCCCGACTCCAGCCCGGGGACCCATCACCGACGCCCGCCCTGCGCCGTCGCCCGCCACGCCATCGGCCCCATCACCTTCGCCCGGTTCGCCCGCAGGGCCGCGATGACGCCACCCATCCTCTCCCCTCGCCATAGCCGCTGCCTCTCCCTCGCCGGCATCCTCTCCCCGCCAAAACCGCCGCCACCGCCCCGCGCCTGATGCCGTGCCCGACATAGCACGCCGCTTCGCGTCGGCGTTCGTCCCCGTCCCCGTGGAGAACTCTCCGATCCGCCACCGATTCGCCGCCCGAAGAACTCTCTGATCCGCCACCAATTCGCGTCACGTCTTCGTCCCTTCCCCGTGGAGAACTCTACGTTCCGCCCCGTCGATCCCCAATCGAAGAAGCCCAAGGGTCCTATCCTATACACGTGTTTTGAATTGATTCATCTCATATTCCATGATTTGGGAATGCAGCAATGCATTTGTTTTGGATTTGTTGCATGAATTATTTGATGCCCATTTGAAAGTTGAACCTCTTTATAGAATGATTAGTCTGGTTTGATCTTGTCAATGTTTTTGTAATTAATCTTGGAGGCACAATCTAGTTTAGTGTTATTGTGTACTTGTAGCGGTTCGGATTATTCGAGGTGTTGCATTGATATGCAGTGTTTGAAGTGAAAGATCTTTAGGATAGGACTGTAGCAAAAAAAAAAAAAAAAAAACTCTTCTTGAAGTGAAACTATAGACTGTTTTGGATATATTGTAGTATTGTTGTCCAAAATGTAGTCCCTAGCTGCTATTATCGAAATTGAAGCTGATTTGCGTGTGCTAGAGGAAACACTTTTGGCTTTGGAACATTCTCCATCCTTAGCGATTAATCTTGTCCTGTCCCCATATTATTGCTATATATCAAGCTAGATGATTTTGAAACCAAAGGCATATGACATGGTTTAGCTTTCTCTTCTGTGAAAGAAACTAAGAACATAAATATGCGAATTGATTGGCTTATTTTGCCAAACATATGTATGAGGTATGGAATATTAGGGGTTCCCTGTCTAGAATATAGCATGACGAAACATTGATTGTATTTTGTTCGACTTGTAAATGGAGTGAGTATATGGTTTGAAAGTCTTCTAGACATGATTGTTAGGCGGTAAAGGTCTTTTCTATTTCAAGTTGAGGACAATATGAATTCTAGACAGCTAGTTGGTCATTTTGCTTCTGCCTCGCTTATTAACTTTCTTTGTCCTGGTTATCCAAGATTGCTTTGTGTGGGTGTCTCTACAATGTAACATGTTGGTCTAGGGTCTCACAACGCTGTTCTTGCTCTCTTGGTTAGCCGAGAGGATAATTTGGCATATTTTTGTGGCAATGATGTTTGTCATTTCACTAGGTAAATCAGATAAAAACTGACATATTAACTTTCTTTTGCCCGTAATCCAAGATTGATTATAGATTTCTAAAGCATGGATCATGGACATCACTTGTCGGGCGCTTGTTGTCATAAATCCAGAAATACAACAAGCTGAACCAGATGGGCATTACTGTCGTATGGCGTTTGTTGTCATAAATTCATGAAATCCAACAAGCTGAACCAGATATGGGAGAAGGAATTGACAGTAGTGAGGTAGTGAGGTGCCAGTCCTAGGCCCTGGTTCAGTTTAAAGAGGGCTTTTATCTAAAAACCTTTGAAAGTAAACATGTTCTGAAAAATCTCAGTATGAAGCCAACAAATAATTTGCAACTAGAGTATATAGATTCATACCTAGTTTGCAGCTAGTAGATCATACAATTCATGAAAGCATACATGATTTTCCTAATCCATTTGGCCGTGACATTGCAGATGAGGACTTCCTATCTTCCTCCATGGATCTTGGTGGCTGGGCAACTGGTTTAAGCTGCAGGTGCTTGGTAATAGAGGTAGAGAGTAGCATATTAGCATGTAGAGAGCTGTTAGCTGTGCATGCAGTTGTCACTTGTGCGCCTTGTAATTATACCCTCTTGCGTGATGATAATTCCCAGTTGCCATCACCGCTGACCGTTGTGAAGATGCTGGATGCAACAGCGACAACGAAGATGCTTTATTTGGGTGTGCATTGCGGGATGGTGAAGAGATGTCAATGTAGTGATGTGTTCTGTCTGTGATTTGAGACGAAATACCTTGTAAACCAAAGTCTGAATTTCTTGCAGAATTCAAATTGGCAATGTTTTTTTGAAACAAAGACATGGACAGCCCAGCGACGCTGAGTGGCCCATTTTCGCCTCCCATGCCCAATTGTCGAGCCTACCCAACGATAGGACATAAAAAATCAAAAATCTCAACCGTATTACTGTACAGGATACTTGCATTGGTGGCCAACAACGTGACTGTCTGCGTTCTGTAAGAAAAAGATGTTGTTTAGCAGTATGTTATGAACCTAATATAATTTGCCTGTTGGACACTGCAGCATATACATGCCATTGGTTTCATCACAGCACATGATCGGAGCCGACAAGTCAACCTCAATAACAATCACCAACCAATCAGGCATTATAGGTACCAAACCTCTAAACAAATCAGTTCATTGTCGTCTGGCAGAAAAAATTACAAGCATCTGAACCCACACGGCAGAAATTCAGACACTGCCTATACCTAGCGATTCAAAATTACAAGCACCTAAAGCACCTAGCGATAGATGAGTCAGTTTAAATTAAAATATTTCAGGGTCCAGGAAAATCTGGAATGCTAAACTTAGATGAGTCAGTTTACAGTTCAATATCCCAAATGGTATGAGGGCCTGACAAGTGAACTACCTAAGGTTAAATATGCATGCTCACTGCTCAGGGAGTACAGCTCAGCTCTCCTGACTTTATTCCTGTAGAAGATATTGATTTCTTTGGTGTTTGGCGAGTAACTGAAAAAAAAAAAAAGAAAAGACACATCAGCAAAATAGTCCGAGCAAATAGTTGATGCAAATTTAAAGAAAAGACATCTGGCCATTCAAACAATGAAAGATAACAGCGGCAGGTTTCCATTCAAACCATACAATAAGAGCAGCAAGCAAATACCACTATTTATTTTGCACTTAAATGATCTAGGATTCAGAGATAACTAACAATCTTAACAGCATTTTGCTCTGGACAAGCCCATTCAGAGATCAGACACAGCATAAGTAAATTACACCAAACTGATCTGGACACGCTTGCACTTTCAATAGCAATAAAACTTCCAGATCATGATTATCAATCAATTCAATTTCACATCACATGGACAAAAAAGGACTGCAAGAATTCAGTTCATAACATCACGAGATGATATAATTGATGATGCTAAACATATAGAAATGATCAAGTCAGATACTTGTTCTCTTATGATGGAATCACATTAAGAATTTCCCAAATTCATATGACCTCACCAAGTTATACCGGTACATATAATTCTCTTATGTTTCTGTACTAATGGATAGTGCCTCCTGGTCAAGTGATCGAAAACGTAAAGCAGCATGTGCATGTTGCTGAACTACATCCGACGATTGCTCACCATTGGATGACTCCGCATGCCGCTGGCGCACCGCCAACCGCTGCCGGACTCCAGCACCTCCGCCGCCGCGGGCCGGACTTGGCCAGACCTCAAAGCGCCCGGCACGGGCGACGCGGACCGAGGTGCCACCGCCGCCCGGCACCGCTTCTTGCCTCGCCCCTCCACCACCCGTGTGGCAAATGGCGATGAGGCGGGCCCGGTGGAACCCCAGCTCGACGCCAGCGGACTGGCGTTATACGACGAGGAGCCGAGTGGATGATGACGAGGAGGAACTAGGGCAGGGGTGATGATCGGGCGGGCGGTTCACCGGCGGGAGGAAGAACCCTAGAGGACGAAATCGACATTCTTTTTTTATTCTACAAGTACACGACATGGAATGCAATTAATCTAAGTACACTACAAAATTATTATCCACCCTAACTATACTAGTCAAAATAATATTGTGTAGTTATAGAGTTACCGTTTAATCCTTGATCGAAAAAAGAATTACAAGAATGCAATTACCGGCCATTCTTAATCCGTCCATTTAGCGAAGGCAACAAGAGGCGATTTTTTTGCTCCTATGGCCCACTGTCATAGACACAACGAGGAGGCAATTTTGCCTCCATGCCTTTGCCTCCTATTGCCTACGGCCTTTGTAACCGTTGGATCGGCCGCTCTCGGTCGAAATGAGCCACTGAATTTTTCCTCAATTATTGTAGAAAGATTCATAAAAGAAGGAAGAGACAGAGAATGGACGAAAGAAAATATGATCAAGGCATGGATCTTTTGCCACGAAAGAGAGGATAAGAGTCATTAATGGAAGGACCATGGAGCTGCCACCGGTTCTACCATCGGCATTCGTGAACTTGAGCTTTCTTCATGCGAAGATCACGGATGAAGCTTTAGTTGTTTGCCTTGGTGGCCTCACTTCACCGACAAGATTAACATTGAGACTTAATATGGTATTAATCTGCTCCCCTTGGAACAAGTGTTTCAAAGATTTGACAAAACTTGAGAGGTTGGAACTACTTGACCGTTGGTGTCTCGAGATCACTTTGGGTGGCTCACGTCTTTGCTCCATCTCTTTCCGAGTCTTTATTGCATGAGTTGCCCTTCTTTAGAGCCGCACGTGGAGCAGAATTTGTCATTAAACCTTGATAGCCTCTGCATAAGAGGATGCATACTTGCGATTGATTCATTCATTAATGGCTTGGCACGCTTTTTTTTTGAAAGTAAAATGGCGGGAGCTCGCCTCTCAATTAAGATAAGAGATAGAGTTTATGTACAGGAGTGTTTGTAGTCCCCCGTTGCCATAAAGGACGGGGTCGATGAGGAAATCAAAATAAAACTAGATTACACACTCCAATTTTGGGCCCTCCTCCACTGTAGGATGTCCTCTTTTCGTTCTTGATGCCACTTGCACCGGCGTCTCCAGCTCATTTGAGAAAATTCTCCTATTCCTCTCTTTCCACACGTTCGGATGGTGTAGATGACTAAACCGTTGAAGCGTCTTACGTCGGTCTTGGGTATCCTAGCTTGTGCCTCTTCCCACCGGGAGATGAGATGTGTTGGGTCGGGCGGTTGAAGGGGGAGTAGGTTGGCGTCGAATCAAGCTCCCAAATAAGGACATGGTCCCAAACCGCTTTGGTGAAAGGGCACGATGAGGGGCAAGATGGAGGCATGTTTCCATGGGCCCGTTACACAAGGAGCAATGCTCCCGATGGGGCCAACCTCTCCTCTGCGGGTTATCCACCGTGAGGGCTTTCTCTCGTGCCATGATCCATGCGAATACCTTGCATTTGTTCTCGGTGTGCGCCTTCCATATGAGGTCTCCCCTAAAAGCTCTATAGGAACCAGAAAATTGGATCCTATATGCGGATCTGGTGGAGTACACGCCGCTTGCAGTCCATCTCCAGGTGATGGTGTCAGGAGTACCCGGTGTTAGGTGTACTTGTTGTATCCTGCTCCAAAGTGATACAAATTCCTCTATTTGCAAGGAAGTGGTGATTCGCCCCATGAATGAATTTACCCAGGCGTTATTCCGGAGCTCACAGTGAACAGACCTGTTCTTGAACCTGACAAGCTCAAACAGGCTGGGGGCAAGGTATTTTGGGGTCTCACCATCTAGCCAACTATCATGCCAGAAGCGCGCCTTGTGGCCATCACCAATGGTGACACTTGTAGAAGCATTGAAAAGTGCACGATCTAGGTCATTGCATGGGATCTCCATTCCGGCCCATGGTTTGGGCGTGTCCACCCATTGTTGCCACGACCATCTCAATCTCAAGGCCCTCTCGAACTTGTCGAGGTCGGGAACCCCCATCCCACCAAGGTCCTTCGGTCTAGCTACCGTTGGCCAACTGACGAGGCAATGGCCGCCATTGGCCTTCTCTTCGCCTTTCCAAAAGAAGGATCTTCTTATCTTGTCAATGCTTTTGCGAGCCCACGCCGGTAATGGGAATACCGTTAAGTGGTAGGTAGGCATCGCCGAGAGGACTGACTGGACTAGGGTGAGGCGGCCCGCTCTGTTAAGCCATTTCCCTTTCCATCCAGGGAAGTCTTTGCCCAATCCGGCTCGATGAGTGGCGGGATGTGGACCTTGGGCGTAGAGCACGTGTGTGGGCTGCGGCCCAAGGTATCGGCAAGGGAAGGCGGCTCTGATTCCTGAGAAGGATGCCAAAACTTGGTCTAGGTCAATGCTATCACATCTGATCGGGTGGACAGAGCTCTTATCCAAATTTATGTGTAGGCCGGAGATGTTTCCAAAGGCCTGGAGGATCACTTGAATGGCGTCGATATCTTCCTTATTAGGATTTATGAAGATGGCCGCGTCATCCGCATACTGAGGAGGTTCTCCATCTGGCCGTTGTGGAGGGAAGGGGGGACAAGGCGCCATTCTCGTGTTGCTAGGTCAAGCATACGCCTGCGGTGGGTCCATGGCAAGGATGAAGAGCATCGGTGAGAGTGGGTCCCCTTGGCGGGCGCCCACGGCATGGTGGAAACTCTTACCCCCTGTACCCCATTGATGAGCACTCTCGAGGTAGGCGTGCGAAATAGCATGGATACCCAATCACACCATCTATTGCCGAAGCCGAGGGCACGCAAGGCGTCCTAGTAAATAGCTCCGGTTCTTGAATCAAAGGCCTTGTGGATATCAAGCTTCATGAACAAATGCCGGTACCTTTTCCTTGTACATTTTCTTGATCGTTGCTTGCACGCACAAGAAATTGTCGTGTATGCTCCTTTTCTTTATGAACGCACTCGGCAATTGGAGACCGGGGAGTTAAGGTGGGGAGCTAGTCCGTTGGCGGCGATTTGGCGAAGATTTTAGCAAAGCTATGCATGAGGGCGATGGGTCCGAAATCCGTAATTTTTTGGGCGTCCGCCTTTTTTGGAAGAAGCACAATATTTGCGGAGTTCATAAGTTCTAGGCCCTGGGAGTTGAGCTGAAAAAGGCTGTTAATAGCAGCCGATAGGTCATCCTTAATCGTTTCCCAGCACTCTTTGAAGAATACCCCCGTGAAGCCATCCGGCCCCGGTGCTTTTTCGGAAGGCATTGTGTGAATGGTGCGGCGTATTTCGTCCTGAGAGAAAGGCAACTCCAACTGGTGTAGGTCTCTAGGAGTGTAGCCAAGGCTCTGCCAGTCAAAGGACAAAGTTCTTGCTGTGGCGGTGCCTAGATGCTCGCTGAAAAAATCTTCGGCCACTTTTTCTTTTTCTTCTTGGGAGAAGACCAACCCTCCCTCTTTCTGGAAGCAGTGAATGTAGTTCTTTCTCCGACGAGCATTTGCCTTCATGTGGAATAATTTGGTGTTGGCATCGCCACAACGGATGTACGTAAGCCTGGACCTCTGCCTCATACGCGATTTCTCAATGACCGCCAATCCCGTACTTCTAATTTTTAGACGCCTCCTGAGCTCAATTTCCTGGGAGGATAGCGGCCTTGATTCTTGGGCCAATTCAATTGCGTAAGAACCTCCTTCACAATGGCTAGTCAAGCCTTGTGTTTCCTATTTTTCTTTGCGCCATTTCTTTAGACCCTTTGCCACTCTCGCCATTTTAATGTGCAAACGTTTGATGGGCAGCATGGTATTCACCGGCTTTGCCCACTCGGCTTGCACTACCTCCCCGAAGCCTTCCATCCTGACCCAATAATTCTCAAAGCGAAAGAAATTGTTGTTGGAGTGGTCGAGTGTGCCATGAAGTAACAAAGGCGTGTGGTCCGACATGAGGGAAGGGACTGAATGGAGGAAGCATGATGGAAAGAGGAGGTCCCATTCCGGAGTACACAACGATCTATCAATCCCGGTCATGGTGGGGAGGTTTGCTCATTTGTCCAAGTAAAACGCGGCGTCCATTTAGCTTGATCTCCTTGAGCCCCAAAAGTATCAATTGTTGCCTTGAAGGAGCCCATGAGGCGCGATTGAGATTTGCATTGTTTTTATCTTGTGCTTGGTATATCAAATTAAAATCTCCCAATATGAGCCATCGCTGATGGGTGGGCACAGAAATGGACTTTAGTTCCCGCAGAACATAAGCTTTTCGTCGTCATCTTGAGGCCCATATACGATTTGTGATCTGCCATTGGATATTGCTGGCCCTCATGGTTATGGTCGCCCGTAATCGCTGCGTCTTGGGGAATGGCGAACATCGGATAAGCGAAAAAATTCTCATTTACTTGCAAGCGGGATGCCCCCTCTCGTCGAGCCGCCCGGTAGCGCCGCAAAAGAGTTTGCAAAGCATTGACCAACATCCGCGTGACAATGGTGGCGTCGATTTGTTGCGATTTAGTCTCTTGTAAACATACTATGGTAGCGCCCGGTATCTCTTACCGTTGATTGATGACATCGCGTCTTGCGGCGTCATTTAAACCTCTAACGTTCCAATTCGGCGGCTTGCGGTTCTTTTGAGCCATAAAAACGAGGTTTCTTTTTTTCACTCGGATGGGTGCGTCAGCCCCAAGCTGTTCGAGTTGGGCAGCGGCGGCTCCCAACGCAGCAACATAGAAGACAAGCGGGCATGTATCCATACAAGCGGCGAAAAAGGAAACGGCAAGATGCGGTGTCATTCCATATGGGGAGCGGATATAATTATGCGATCCGGGTAAGCTGTGGGCGCCGGGGGGCGCGGGCAGCGGCAACATGACGGCGTTTGCGGCTTTGGAGCAAAAGAGGCCAAACCAAGGCGAAGGTGATTTTGGGCCCCTAGCCACCACCTTGCCCGATCGGGCGTCTGAGATAGCGCTTGAACAAGCTTCATGCGGCGAAGAACGAAGACGCCTAACTTGACGACACGGCGACTAGCATGGCAACTAACATGATGAACACAAATAACTCCCCTGCGGAAGATGCTCCACTATGCCTGAATTGCTCCCGGTGTCGGGATGTCCTCCGAGCCGCACAAGGCCGTCGGCTGCGATGGCGGCGTCGTTGAGCTGCCCACGGAACAGGTGGACATATCTTGCGGGAATTGGTCGTCGATGTGATCCGGGCGTCTTCTTCCTCCATGACTCCCGTGCGCTTCATGAGAATCTGCACGGCACGGTCCTCACTTGTTGCCCGTGGCCATGTCCTCGGCGGCGATCCGCGTATTGCGACGGTGTCCCCGGCGAGTTGGTGTAGTCTGCGGCGGCGGTCTTGCGGCGGCGACTCGCGTGCCCCGCCCACCGGGGAGTTGGAGCGGGCGGGGGGACACCGGCCTTGCGATGGTGGAGAGGGAAAGCCTCCGCCGCCTGGGCTCCCCTCCATGTTCCGGGCGCCACGGCCGGGTTGCACGGCGCGGCGACGGCTCCCGCGGCGCCGCCAGCCCACGCGGGGTGGCGACCGTTGGAGGCGGAGTTCTTTGTGCCGTTTTCATTTGGGCGGAGGAGAGGCGCGCTGGTGTCGCGGGTCGACGCCAAAGAATCGGCCCGGCTTGAATCGGGCGAAACAACGTGCCGGCACCGGTTCGTTGCCGGTCGCGGAGCCCCTCCTTCTCGTCTGTTGTGGAGTCCTGCGGTATATGAACGACCCGGTGTTGGATGCGGCCTGCTCTTCTTGTACGCGAGGCGCCGCCGAGGGCTCCGGACTCGGGGAGCCGATCTTTGCCGCCGGAGTTCTTTGTGAGTAGTGCACCTTGTGTCGCGGGAGGCGGAGTCGAGGGCCATGTCGTTGTCGTGCGGTATGGCCCTTGGCGGGGTGCGCGGGCGTGTCCGCTGCGGCGGGGCTGCTGCGCTCCGGGCCGCGCCCTCGTTCCTTGCGCGGAGGAGGCGGCGAGGGCGCCCGCGGCGGCGATGGAGCGGCCGTCGTGGGCTCCTTGTCGAGGATGTCGACGGGGGGCTCGTTTCCGAGGGAAACCAGCGCGGGTTCCCGGTAGCCTTGGCGTGGCGGAGGGGACCCGCGGGATGCGCGACGGTGGCCTCCGGTCGAAGATGCGGCGTCGTGCCCGTTGCTCACGACGGCGGGACTCGGGGCGGTCCGCTCCCCCCTTGGCGGTGCGCGCGTGAAGGGCTGCGGAACATCCCGGATCCCGGCCCTCTTCCCGTCGTTGTGGCGGCCCGCGTCGTAGTCGCGTCGTCCCCGTCGTCCACGGCGCCCGGCCGCGGCCCGACATCGGTGGGGGCTCGTGGCGCTCAGCGGCGTTCCCCCATCGACCACACCGTAGTACCGGTCAATCCTCCTAGGGATGGAGTTGCCGTGCTCGTCGAGGCGGTGGTTCGATGGTGTCGAGGTGGACCCGGGACCTTGAAGGTGAGGCCCCTCGGCCTCTCGGTGGTGAAGCTCCTTCGTGCACAACTGCTGATCCTCCTGTAAGTGTAAGCCATGTCACCTTGGGGATGTCGGAGGGGTCGTACGTCCACGCCCGGAGCGAGGCGCTCGGGTGTCCTCGCGACGGATGGAGCGTCCTCGGCGTGGTCGATGTCGCGAGTCCTCGCAATGGTCCTCTTGGCGTGCTCGTTCCACGCGCGTGTGCGGGATTCCCTCGAGGCGAGATCACGGACATGATGGCGCCGGCTCGACCGCGGTCGCGATGGGGAGGATGCGCCAAAGGGGAGGAGGCGGATGTCGGCGCCTGCCGGCGTGGGGCGACCTCAAGTTCGGCGGCGCGCGGTGGTCTTGATGCTCGAAGACGATGAGAAAATCCTCCGGGCGGTGCCGAGTGACCTTGGCGTCCCCTCCCGGGACGCCAAGCTTGGTGCAGAGCATCCTCTTGAGTGCCTCGGTGCCGACGTCGTCCCTGTCCCTGCAAAGACAAGCCACAATGGCGCAGCTGGAGAGGCGTTGCAGCTCCTCCTCCATGGCTGAGGTCACGGCCGCCATTGTCGCGGTCTCAGCCGGACGGAGCTCGGGAGCACCGGGCAGCACCATTGTGGGTGGCGAGAGCTTGGGGAAGGCAGCGGTGTCTTCAAGGCGAGGGGGTTGCTTAGGCGCAGGTGTTTGAGTTGCTTGAGCTTGTACTTGCT
Source organism: Hyparrhenia diplandra (assembly GCA_015847255.1). Taxonomy (NCBI): domain Eukaryota; kingdom Viridiplantae; phylum Streptophyta; class Magnoliopsida; order Poales; family Poaceae; genus Hyparrhenia; species Hyparrhenia diplandra. The sequence continues at coordinate 466,603 of JADLZK010008219.1, read as the reverse complement.
TTGCCGGCGACCTGCACTCCCTGGATTTATGGCCAACACGGCCACATTTGAGGCAGCGGATTTGGGTCCTCGCAGTGCGCGGTAAGCGATGTGTCCCCTGGAGAGGCAGCGGAGGCACTTGCCTTTGAGGATTTGGTGGATGGCCGGGCGGGGGGTCGGATTGCAGGTTGGTGAGCGGCTTGAATGAGCATGAATGCCGCGTTGCTTGCTGCGTCTGTAGAGCACCTTGGTCCAGCCTTCCTCTTCCTCTTCCTGCTTGGCGTTGTGGCGATTTGTCTTGTCACTGCGGTGGGGAGACGTTGCTCCATTAATGGAGGTTGATTTGCCGCTTTCGCGTTCTTGCCGCCGTGGAAGGCTTCCCTGCACCAAATCCTGTGGCAGCCCCGCCGGATCTGCCGACGTCAGCGGATGGGGGAGCTCGCTCGGCGCCCTGGCGACCCGTCGTGTCCCCATGTTGGGAAGGAGCGGAGCCATAAATGGGTGCGTGCACCCCCTTTCTGCGCCATGGCCGCGACGGCCTCACGGCGCCCATTCCGGCCGCATCCCCGGCAGATTCTTGATGAAGGAAGGTGGAGGGGAGTAATGGCGGTACGGCGGCGGTGGTTGGGAGAGCGTGGAGGAGTAGCTGCAAATCTGACCTTGCGAGCGGTAGCAGCAGGATTGGAGTCCACCGAGATTTGAATCGACCCTACCACGATGGATTTGACTCTGGGAGGGGGATGAGCTGCCAGCTCCAGCTGGGTGCCGGGGGACTGGGGCAGGATGTCGATTTGGTTGTGGAGGGCTGAGGATGTTTGGTCGTTGCGGTGGCCGGCGGCGGCGGATCTCGTGTCGGTCGCCGCGGCGTCGCCAGAGGAAGGGGGGAACGGGTGGGCTAACGGCTCCATCACAAGTGAATAAGTATCAAGGATTGCTGGCTTGGCACGTTGAGGTATCTTTTCATTGAAGGTTGCGTAAGCTCCCCATCCTTGTCGATTGGCCACCTGACCTCCCTTGAATCATTAGATCTATCTTGTCTCCCCGATTTGTGCTCGCTTGAAGGCCTTTCTTCCCTGCACCTTAAGAACCTAAGTTTGGTAGATGTTCCAAACCTCACTGCCAAACACATCTCACAGTTCCATGTCCAGGAATTGCTCAGCGTTAGTAGTTCCGTATTGCTAAACCAACTGCTCAAGTCTGAAGGCTTTATAGCCCCGTCAGAGATCTCTCTTTCAGGTTGCAAGGAGCCGTCAGTTTCATTTGAAGAACCCGCAAGTCTCTCATCTGTCAAGGACCTGGGTTTCGACAGTTGCAAAATGGAGTCCCCGCCAACAAATCTGAAACTTCTCTCGGTCTGCAGAGCCTTGAAATCTCTGGTTGCCCCAACATAACATTTTTACCAGATCTGCCGTCCTCCCTCCGGCGCATAAGTATAGTCGGTTGTCCTGTCTTGGTGAAGAACTGCCGAGAGCCTGACGGAGAAAGCTGGTCAAAGATTTCGCACATCCGCTGGAAGCATATCTTCTAATACTGAAGTTGCTTCTTTAGACTTTGCAGTTGAAAGAAATGAAAAGGTAAAGATTACACCGATTCATTCTCGAGGACTAATTAACTTTCTGTTCCAATATTTTAACCTACTAAATTTATGCTCCAAACAGGCACCTCAAGGTCACCCTGACCCCGTCACAGGCGTCGTCATCTCTACAGCAGGTTATAAGGGTACTGGTACAGAGGACTGCCTGAGACAATTTATTCACCGAGTTCAAGTTAAAAGGCATCCCCACCATAGCCGCTTTCACTGCCCAGCACCCCGGCCACCGTGAACTGGAAGGCCTCCGTGAGTGTCCCACCGATCCTCAGGTTGCCAGTTTGTTTGTTCCTCTTATATCATGCATTTGACTTGTTCTGTTATTCCTTCCTTGGTCATTAACAATAATTACCAGCACGTATTTCTGTAATGGTGGAAAGCCTCCAACAATCAAGAAAGATAAACTGTGGTTATCGTTTTGAGCTGAAATTGGTCGATTGTTTGTAATAAGAAGAGCTATACTCTCACGTGGCTGTGCAAAGTTTGTAATAAATATTGGAAACAGCGTGTGATGTGTTTGTACTACATTCTGATTTTCTTTGCTTCCGTGGTTCTGTCCTAGTCGTTGGTATTTGCTCTTGTAATGTGTGGTCTGTGTTTTCATTAGCTTAACTTGTTCAAGCAAAAGAAGGGGACTGTGTTGCCGGTGTGGTGGAGTGTAGCCGTTGCTTCTGCTGCTCTGTTTCAAACGGGGGCGAGTGGAAGACGATCTGGGCCGGCGGGCCGGCCCAAATAGATGAGTTACTTACCGAGTCCATCCTGCTCTGTTGAGCCCGCGTTTCCCCGTTCGGCCCTTGTCTTCAGCTGCTGTTCCAGCGCCCGCGCCGCATCCGTGTCGCCGGCGGTCTGGCCGGAGTCAGGTCTCGCCACCTCGGGCTCCAGGGAGCCTGCGTCAGTTGCGGGGCGCGCGGCCGTGCTCCAGGGAGGAAGCGACCACGGCAGAGGCGACGAGCACTAGAATAGGCGTCCACGGCTGATTCCTCTGTCTCTCACAAAGCAAGTAATACAAGACAAGGGTCAGTGGTCAGTCAAAATTTGTCTATCCTTTTAATGCTTTGATGATCAGTTCATATATGCTGAATTATATGGGTTATTATGGAATAAAAATTTCTTCTTTTGTGATTTATTTTCCATGTGAGAGGTGAACCGTATTCCACCGTTTCCTGGACCACAGTTTCCACAGTGGTTTCTTATGTGTTTCAGATGCAAATGCTGTTCTTGGCAATGACTTGTTTCTCCTATAAGTTGTTTAGGCAGTGTTTGAGTTGCAAAACTGCAGATCTGGAAAGCAAGAATCGTAACTATAGCTGTACAATGCCTATATATGCTAGTGCTCCACTAAAGAAAGGATAACTCCTCCAATCCAATTAGTACAAGGCCAAAGGCTTGCTGATAACTTTGTTGATGAATTCAGACATTTGTCTACCGTCTAGGCAGTGTCTGAGTTGCAGATTGCAGATATGGAAAGCAAGAATCTTAACACCAGTTCTGGTGCCTATATATGCTAGTGCTTGGCTAAAGGATCGAGCATTGAACGATAACTGATCCAATCCAAGTAGTACAAGGCCAAAGCCTTGCTGATAACATTTTTGATAAGGTCATAGACCTTCACTTTCATTCATTTATTGCAAAGGAGGATACGGTCCAACAGTCGCTTTCTCAAGGATATAAACGATACCCGGTAAAGCTACCCTGAAGCTTCCTTTGTCTGTGCTTATGCTGACTAGTACTTCAGTCCAAATGCAGGTCCCTACCATAATTGTCCTTGTTCAGCAATGGACAATTACACTGGTACTCAAATTTCAGAGCAGTCCTAATCAATATAGACCTTGTCTACTCCTCTTTCTTAACCTTCCTCCTTCATTGCTTCTTCCTTTCCGAGCAAGCAGAAGACTAGTAGACCCTCAGCACCCAGAAGCTCCACCGATCTCCTCGACTCCTCTACGCCTGAAACCATAGAACAGATCATCACCAGCAACCAGCACGGCATCAGCTAGATTTTTCCGGTATTGTTCCTGCTTCCCTCCTTCGTCTGCTGGTGTGTATCCCTTATTCTGGCTGACCGCATGATTGTTCTCTTGAATTGCGGTTCTTGTTCAAGAGTCCCATCCACCACTCCGGCCACCTCGTTCAGAGTTGTCAACACCAGCTCCAGCAACTCTGCACCCGGCGCTGTTGATTTGTTTACTTGGTGTGAACTTCATCCCCACTGTGTAAGATCACCAATCTTCACTCTTAATTTGTTGTATTAACTTGCTTGTAGCTATTTCGCTCTGTGTGCCGTAGCACATGAGAAAGCAAAATAATCAGTTTGTCTTCATTTTTCTATTCAGATTCACTAATTCTGAGTCTTCCATTTCCAGGGTTTTTTTCACCCGTTGATGTCCTTATCACTAATTTGCCTTCTGCAGAAGCACATCATCCATACATAAAAAAAAAAACAGCTTCTATTGTCCATCCATTCATCTTTCTCTTCCTGTTTAATCTTTCTCTTCACCACCAGACCCTCGCACCTTGCATCTTCAACTTGTTCATTTTACTCATACGACAAGAAAGAAAAGAAAAAAGAAAGGCTGAAAAAAGGAAAAAAAAATATTGAGTGTACTCTTTCCTTGTTTCCAACCTTTTCCTTTACCAGCAAAACCCAATCATTTCGTGCCATTGCCAATTCACTTGTCCTCTTCTTTTCATCTCGAAATTGAAATATCCATCCAAGATCTCTCCAGTCTCCAAACATGGCGGACTTGGCACTCACTGGCTTAAGGTGGGCAGCATCACCAATTTTCAACAAGCTTCTTACTGAAGCTTCAAATTTTACCTCAGTACGGACATGGTCTGTGAGCTCCAACAACTAGAAGCCACCGTCCCGCCCGCATTCGAATTGGTGATTCAAGCGGCCGAAAAGAGCCCCACAGGGGGCAAGCTGGAGGCATGGCTCCGGCGTCTCAAAGAAGCCTTCTATGATGCCGAGGACCTGCTGGACGAGCATGAGTACAACCGCCTCAAAGCGCAAGGCAAAGAGTGGAAAAGATCCCCTGCTAGGAGAGGATGAAACCTCGTCCATTGCATCAGCAATCATGAAGCCTTTTCATACTGCTAAGAGAAGGGCAAGCAACTTGCTCCCTGAGAACAGAAGGCTAATTAGCAAGATGAACGAGCTCAAGGCTATCCTGACACAAGCCAAAGAGCTTCGAGATCTTCTTGGCTTACCACATGCCAATACCATTGAGTGGCGGTTGTACCTGCAACCGTTGTTCCCACAACCACATCTTTTCCCACTTCAAAGGTTTTCGGACGTGACAGGGATCGTGATCGTATAGTAGATTTCCTTCTTGGAAAGACAAAAGCTGATGAGGCAAATTCAGTTAGGTACTCAGGTTTGGCCATTGTTGGAACAGGAGGCATGGGGAAGTCCACCTTAGCACGCATATGGCTACAATGACAAGAGAATAGAAGAATACTTTGATGTCGATGTGGGTCTGCATCTCACGCAAGCTCGATGTCCATCGTCACACACGGGAGATCATTGAGTCTCGCAAAAAGGGGAGTGCCCAAGTGTAGTTAATCTTGATACTCTCTAGTGCAAACTACGAGACATACTTTTAACAGCGATCCGCGAAATTCCTACTAGTCTTGGGCGATGTTTGGTTTGAAACATCGATAGTGAATTGAGTGGGAGCAACTCCTTGCTCCATTAGTCTCTAAACAAATCGGGAAGCGAGTTTTGGTGACTTCTCGACGTGAAATGCTTCCAAATTGCCGTTTCTTTGTGAACGAGTTGTTCGTTTGGAAAACATGGATGATACTGCGAGTTCTTGGCTCTCTTTAAACACCATGCTTTCTCGGGAGTACAAATTGAGGACTGTTCGTTGCGCACAAAGCTAGAACATACTGCAGAGGAGATTGCTAAAAGGCTTGGACAATGTCCTTTGGCAAAGAAAAGTTAAGGTTCGACATTGAGTAGAAAAAAGATGTCGCTGAATGGAAAGCTGCACCTGAAGCTCAACGATTTAAGTAAGCCCTTCACATCTCTGTTGTGGAGTTATGAGAAGTTAGATCCATGTTTGCAGAGGGTGCTTCTTGTATTGCAGCTTATTTCCAAAAGGCCATACATATAGACCAAAATGAGTTAGTACACTTTTTTGGGTTGCGAGAAGGTTTTGTAGATTCATCCAATTTGAGTAGTAGGACCTTTGGAAGAGGTTGGAAGGGATTACTTCAATGACATGGTCTCTGCATCTTTCTTCCGACAATTGGATTCTTATTCGTATATCATGCATGATATTCTTCATGATTTGGCGAGTCACTCTCTAGAGAAGATTGCTTCAGATTAGAAGATGATAATGTGACGTAAAATACCATTCCTTTGTTCGCTATCTATCCGTTGAGGTTGAGAGTATGCAAAGGCATAAGGAAATTATCACCAAGCTGCGTCATTTACGCCTTCATTATCTGCATCAATCCACTACGGATAATGCAAGTGTTATTTTTGATCGAATCTTTGCGAAACACGAAGAAGTTGCGTGTATTGCATTTGTTATTTTACAACAGGCAAAGTTACCCGAATCTGTTGGTGAGCTGAAGCACCTTCGGTATTTGGACCTCGGTGAAACATTAGTTTCGAATTGCCTAGATCATTATGTGCCCTTTACCACTTACGCTTACTTCGGTTAAACTACGAGGTGGAGAGGTTGCTTGACAAAGTTTGCAATTTAAGTAAGCTACGGCATGTGAAGGGTTGCATCAATCAAATTCCCAACATTGGCAAGCTTACTTAGCTACAACAGACTACCTATCTTTTACGTGCAAAAGAAGCAAGGATATGAGTTGCGGCAACTGAAGGACTTGAATGAGCTTGGTGGTGGATTAACAAAGTGAAAAATCTTGAGAATGTCACCGGAAAGGACGAAAGCCTTAGAGTCGAAGCTATATCGAAAAAAATCGCCTTAAAGAGTTGACACTTGAGTGGAGTTCGACAATGGCATGGATGCAATGGATATTCTCGCATTTGGATATTCTAGAAGGCCCGAGCCCACCACCCCAACCGAAGTAAGCCTCACAATCCAAGGTTACAAATCTAACACATATCCTAGGTGGTTACTTGAGCGATCCTATTTCGAAAATTTGGAAACCTTTGCGCTTCAAAACTGCAGCTTGCTAGAAGGCCTACCACAAGATACAGAGCTCCTTCAAAGATTGCTCTACTCTGCATCTATGGGATGTTCCAAATTTGAAGACATTATCATGTCTTCCGGCAAGCCTTACAGAGTTATCAATCCATGGCTGCCCACTGCTTACGTTTGTCACAAAAAATCAGCTCGAGCAACATGACTTGAGGGAAAATGTGATGCAGGCCGGTGACCTGGTGTCTAAACTTTCATCAATGTGGGAGGTGGATTCAGGATCAGATGTTAGGAGAGTAATGTCACAAGACTATTCAACTCTCAAGCGGTTGGTGACACCGATGATGGATGATGATATAACCACACATCTACAAATTATGAAAAGTGGTATGGAGGAAGGAGACAAAGAATGGACGAAAGAAAATATCATCAAGGCATGGCTTTTTTGCCATGAGCAGAGGATAAAAGTCATTTATGGAAGGACCATGGAGCTGCCACTGGTTCTACCATCAGGACTCCGTGAACTTTCCCTTTCATCATGCAAGATTACAGATGAAGCTTTAGCTGTTTGCCTTGGTGGCCTCACTTCATTGACAACATTATCATTGGAAGGTAATATGGCATTAACTACACTCCCCTCGGAACAGGTGTTTCAGCATTTGACAAAACTTGAGAGTTTGAAACTACGTGACTATTGGTGTCTCAGATCACTGGGTGGCTCACGTGCTGCTCCATCTCTTTCCAGTCTTTATTGCACGGGCTGCCCTTCTTTAGAGCTGGCGCGTGGAGCAGAATTTATGGCATTGAACCTTGATACCCTTGACATAAGAGGATGCATACTTGCTGCTGATTCATTCATTAATGGCTTGCCACACCTGAAGTCTCTTTCCATTGAAAGTTGCAGAAGCTCCCCATGCTTATCAATTGGCCACCTGACCTCCCTTGAAACATTAATTCTATCTTGTCTCCCTGATCTGTGCTCGCTTGAAGGCCTGTCTTCCCTGCACCTTAAGGGCCTAATATTGGTAGATGTTCCAAACCTCATCGCCAAGCACGTCTCACGCTTACGTGTCCAGGAATTGCTCGGCGTTAGTAGTTCCGTATTGCTCAACCACATGCTGAAGTCTGAAGGGTTTATAGCCCCATCAATGCTTTCTCTTCAAGATTGCAAGGAGCCGTCGGTTTCATTTGAAGAACCCGCAAGTCTCTCATCATCATCCACGGACCTAGATTTCTACTGTTGCGAAATGGAGTCCCTGCCAACAAATCTGAAACTTCTCTCCAGTCTGCAGAATCTTGTTATCACTTATTGCCCCAACATAACATGTTTACCAGATCTGCCGTCCTCTCTCCTGCGTATATGTATACGAGGTTGTCCTATCTTGGCGAAGAACTGCCGAGAGGGCGGAGAAAGCTGGTCAAAGATTTCGCACATCCTCTGGAAGGACATCTACTATTGAAGTTGCTTCTTTAGACTTTGCACTTGAAAGAAATGGAAAGGTAAATATTACACGGATTCATTCTCGAGGACTAATTAACTTCTTCTTCCAATATTTTAACATACTTTATTTATGCTCCAAACAAGCACCCCGTCACACCGGCGCCGTCGTCTCTACTGCAGGTTATAAGGGTACTGAGTACAGTGGACTGCCTCAGACAAATTATTCACCAAGTTCAAGTCAAAAGGCAACCCCACCATAGTCGCTTGCATTGCCCAGCCGTCCAGCACCACCCCGGCCACCGTGAACCAGATAGGCTTCCGTGAGTCCCACCGATTCTCTGGTTGCCAACTTGTTTGTTCCTCGGATACCATTCATTTCACTTGTCCTGTTATTCCTTCTTTGGTCATTAACAACAAAAGTACCAGCATGTATTTGTCTAACGGTAGAATAAGCCTCCAACGATGAAGAAAGATAAAACTGTGGTTATCGCTTTGAGGCGAATTGGTCTTTTGTTTGTAATAAGAATAGCTATAGTCTCAGGTGCTGCAAAGTTTGTAATAAATATTGGGAACAACGATTGCCAAGGCAAGAACGTATGGTGTGTTTGTAATACATTCGGATTTCCTTTGTTTCCGTGGTTCTGTCGTCGTCTTTGGTGTTTTCTCATGTCATGTGTGCTCCTGAGTTGTTATTCAAGCAGAGGAGTAGAAGCTGATGTGGTGGATATACGAATGCTCATGTGTGCTCTCAGTTTTCATGTGCCTGACTTAATGCAAGGAGACGAGTAGCCGTGTTCCTGCTGCTATGCTTCAAACGAGCGAGGAAGACGATCTGGGCCGGCCCAAATAGATGAGTTACTACGGAGTCCAATACCGCAATATCCCGTCCCTACTCTGTTCCAGGCTTCCCTCTCTGCCTGCATCCCGCATCCGAAAACATGGACGATTTGTCTTGGTGCTTTCACGGGGCCGGCGATGGGTGAGGCAGCGCTTCTCTTCTCCTCCCCTCCCTCCTCAGTCCCTCGTCCTCACACTGACTCCGTCTGCTCACATGCCGGATCACGCGCCGAGCCAGGGCTATCCACCCTGCACACAACGGTTAGTTCAGCAGCCCTCTTGCATTGCGTGCGAGGTGTTCGTTATTATGCCGCAGTTGGAGCAGACCGACCACAGCGAGGTGGATCGGGATGATGACTTCGGCCCGCTGCAGTAGGTGCTGGGAACCCGGCGGTTGCTCCACGATGCTAGCTACCATCAGGAGCGGAGGCGGCAGGCTCGGCAGTAGGTACTATATTTTTTTTCTTGGTTGTTTCTTTTCCACTGTCATACTTTTGCTTCTTTCTCTTGAAGTCGTGTTATCCATACTGATTTTGTTTGTGGTTACTAGCCAGATCTAATCCATGTCATTGTTGAGTAATTCATGACAGGTTTGTCCTTAGATCAGGGTGCGTGAATTAATATTGTAAGGTTGATGATCACCAAACTGGAGGACACAAAAAGGATTACCTAGCGGTTAGTATTTGTTGTCTGAATATAGGCATCACAGTAGATCGATGGAATATATTTGTTTTTTAGGGAATCGATGGAATATAGTTTGGACAAGTGTCTTTACCAAGTCACACACTTCCACGGACAATGACTTAACTTTTTTTTTCCCAATAGACTGAAGACCAAGTGCGTCATAGTATTGTATCGTTGGCCTTGGTCGTAGCATTCACACCTGAGAGGGTGGAAGCGGAAAAGGTAGAAGGTACAGTAACGATAAAATTATGGAAGGAGCAGGTAGAAAGATAGATTTACATACCATGTTTTTTTTTTTTTTGCTTGATTGATATTATAGTTTATATAGGTGAATCATTGTTATTTTAGCCTGATGTGCAACAATCAGTGATATGTTCGGCCTCATGTTTGTCTGTACTTATAGTCAATTAAAACGGCTTTCTTTTAGACTGAGAGTGTCTTTCTGATTTTAATATATGCCTACTTTAAGAAAACCATCCCCACTCCACTAGCAACTAATAGTAATAATCAGCACTGCAGCAGGCCAGTGCCTTTTTCCATCTTTTCTGATTTTCACATTGAAAGAACACAACTGTTTCCCTCCACCCGAGCCTCCCTTTTTTTGGCAACTCTCATTCTCTTGCAGCACAGCACTTGTTCCAGGGTCCAGTCCACCACTCCGGCGACCTCACACTCGTCCATTGACGCGCAACTTTGTTCATCGCGCCCTTGATTTTACTTCATGTAAGATCTCAAATCTCCACTTGTCATTTTGTGTTAAATAACTTGTTAGCTATTAATGTTTCTCTCTGTGTTCCCGGATCTTGCATCTGGAACACACAAGAAAGGAAAACAATCAGTGTACCTATTTTTCCTACAAGTTTCACTAATTTTATCTTGTCTTTGGTTCCAGGTTCCACACACCAGCCCACCGCTCTGCTGACCTCGCACTTTCGTTGTCTCACGCCGGCCCGCCAACTCTTTCTCTGTTTATCAGCGCCCTTGATTTTTTTTTTTTTTTTTAAAAAAAAATCGTGTAAGATTTCTAATCTCTGCTCTTAATTTTGTGATAATAACTTGATAGTAGCTAGTAGTGTTTCCTTCTGTGTTCCCGTATCTTGCATTCGAATACATGAGAAAGGAAAACAATTGGTTTGCTTGTTTATCCTACTAGTTTCACTAATTTTATCTCGCTCTTTCTGAATCCAGGTTTCCACTCATGTCTTTATCAGTTATTTCCCTTCAGCAGAATCACCTCATCTATACTCCCAAATAGAAGAAAAACAGCTTTGTTCCAGCTTCCCATCATCCATCCATTTTATTCCTATTTTTCTTCACAGCAGACACACTCTCATCCTACATCGTCCAGTCTTTAGTTCACCCCCTACCAGAACAAAAAGAGGAAATAAAATAGAAAACACACAAAAAAAAAAAAAGGAGAGAAGAAAATGTCTTCAGTCCTATCTTCTTCCCCATCGTTTCCCTGACGTGGGTCCCTCCAAAACCCAACCATTTTGTGCTATTATCAATTCAATTTGCCCTTTTCATCCAAGACCCTCTTCACTCATAAAAGAAGGGGAAGCAAAACCACTACAGCTCCATGGCGAATTTGTGCTCCCAGGCCTAAGGTGGGCAGCATCGCCAATTGTGAACAAGCTTCTTACTAAAGCTTCAGCTTACCTCGGTGTGGACATGGTGCGTGAGCTCCAAAGAACTAGAAGCCACGCCCCCGCCACGCTCGAGCCGGGTGATTCAAGCGGCCGAGAAGAGCCCCTCATAAGAGCAAGCCGGGAGGCATGGCTCCGGCGGCTCAAAGAAGCATACTATGAGGCCGAGGATCTCGCTGGACGAGCATGAGTATAATCTCCTCAAGCGAGGCCAAGAGTGGGAAGGATCCCTTGATGGGAGAGGATGAAACCTCCTCCATTGCATCCACCATCCCGAAGCCACTTCGTCTTTGCTAAGAGTAGGGCACGCAACTTTCTCCCCGGCAATAGAAAGCTAATTAGCAAGATGAATGAGCTCAAGGCCATCCCGACGGAAGCAAGGGACCTCCGTGATCTTCTCAAAGATACCACCCGAAATACTACAGTTTTGTGGTGGCCACCGTACCAACAACAATTGTTCCTCCGACCACGCGGTGACATCACTTTCCACTTCAAAAGTTTTTGGTCGTGATGTGGGGATCGTGATCGTATAGTAGATTTTCTTCTTGACAAGACAAAGAAATGACGAGGCAAGTTCAACTAGGTACTCGGTTTGGCCATTGTTGGAGCGGGAGGAATGGGGAAGTCCACCTTAGCACGGATGTCTACAATGACAAGAGGATAGAAGAATGCTTTGATGTCGATGTGGGTCTCGCATCTCACGCAAAGCTTGATGTCCGTCATCACACAAGGCAGATTATTGAGTCTGCAACAAATGAGGAATGCCCATGTATTGATAATCTTGATACTCTCCAAAGGCAAATTACATGACATACCGCGAGAAGTCGAGAAATTCCTACTTGTCTTGGATGACGTTTGGTTTGAAAAATCGGACAAAGAGACGTAGTGGTTTCAACTCTTGGATCCATTAGTCTCTAAACACTCGGAAGCAAAGTTTTGGTAACTTCTCGGCGTGAAACACTTCCAACCGCTTTGCTTGTCGTGACCAAGAGCAAATTGTTCATTTAGAAAAACATGGACGATGCTTTGATTTCTTGGCACTCTTCAAACACCATGCATTCTCTCAGGGCAAAATTGGAGACCAGCTTCGCGATAGAAAGTCGGAACATACCGCAGAGGAGATTGCTAAAAGGCTTGGACGGTGTCCTTTGGCAAAGAAAAAGTTTTGGGTTCCCGATTGAGCACTAAAAAGATGTTGCTTTGAATGGAAAGCGCTCTAAAGCTCAAAGATTTAAGTGAGCCCTTCGCAGCTCTGTTGTGGAGTTATAAGAAGTTGGATCCAAATCTACAGAGGTGCTTCTTGTATTGCGACTTGTTCCCTAAAGGTCATAGATATCAACGTAATGAGTTGGTTGCCCTTTGGGTTGCGTAAGGGTTTGTTGATCCACACAATTTGAGTAGTAGTAGGACAATGGAAGATGCCGTGGGGGTTTACTTCACCGAGATGGTCACCGGATCTTTCTTCCATCAATTGGGTTCTCGTTTCGTATATCATGCATGATATCCTTCATGATTTGGCGAGTCACTCTCTAGAGAAGACCGCCTTCAGATTAGAAGATGATAATGCGACGTAAATACCATGCACAAATCGACATCTATCGGTTTGTGTTGAGGATATGCGAGAGGCATAAGCAACTTATCAACAAGTTACATCATTTACGCATCGTTATCCGTATATATCCCATAATGGATGATGCAAGTGTTCTTTTTGATCGATGCTACTGAAACCCGAAGAAGTTGCGTGTATTGTATTTATCATTTTACAACAGCAAAGAAGTTACCTCAATCTGTTGGTCACCAAGCACCTTCGTATTTGGACCTCAGCGAGAACATCGGTTTCGAATTGCCTAGATCATTATGTGTTCTTTACCACTTACGCTTACTTCGGTTAAACTATAGGGTGGAGAGGTTGCCCGACAAAGTTTGCAATTTAAGTAAGCTACGGCATCCGGGATGGTACAAGGATCAAATTCCCAACATTGGTAGGCTTACTTCTACAACAGATATTTGTCTTTTCAGGCAAATGTAAGCAAGGATATGAGTTGCGACATGCTCAAGGACTTGAATGAGCTGGGTGGCGCCTAATAGTAAAAATCTTGAGAATGTCATTGCAAAGGATGAAGCCTTAGAGTCAAAGCTATATCTGAAAAATCGCCTTAAAGAGTTGAAGCTTGCTTGGAGTTCTAAGAATGACATTGATGCAATGGATATTCTGCATTTGGATATTCTAGAAGGTCTGAGACCACCACCCCAACTGAGTAAGCTCAAAATCGAAGGCTACAAATCTGACACATATCCTGGGTGGTTACTTGAGAGATCCTATTTTGAGAATTTGGAATGCTTTATACTAGATAGTTGCAGTTTGCTCGAAGGCCTACCACCAGATACAGAGCTCCTTCGACATTGCTCTAGTCTCGCTTCTAGATAATATTCCAAAACTGAAGACACTATCTTATCTTCCAAAGAGGCCTAACAGAGTTGACAATTCGTGGGTGCCCACCGCTTATGTTTATCACCAACATTGAACTAGGACATCATGACTCGAGGGCAAACATAATGAAGACAAATGACTTGGCCCCAAAACTTGCATCTCTGTGGGAGGTGGATTCGGGATCAGAAATTAGGAGAGTGCTATCACTTGACGGTTCATATCTCAAGCGCTTGATAACACGACGGATGATGATCTGTCAAAACATCTTAAAATTATAGAATGTGCTCTAGAGGAAGGAGGAGATCGTATATCGGTGATTGAAAATATCATCAAGGCATGGCTTTTTTGCCATGAGCAGAGGATTAGAGTCATTTATGGAAGGACCATGGAGCTGCCATTAGTTCTACCATCAGGACTACGCGAACTTTTTCTTTCCTCATGCAATATTACAGATGAAGCTTTAGCTATTTGCCTTGGTGGCCTCACTTCACTGGAAACTCTCTACTTGGATTATAATATGGCATTAACTGCACTTCCGTCAGAAGAGGTGTTTCAGCGTTTGTTAAAGCTTAAGTGGTTCCAAATTAGTGTTTCTTGGTGTCTCAGATCACTGGGGGGTTTACATGCTGCTCCATCACTTTCCAGTATTAACTGTTGGGATTGTCCTTGTTTAGAGTTGGCACGTGGTGCAGAATTGATGTTGTTCAACCTTGCTGAGTGCCTCAAAGATATCTGGTTGCATTCTTCCAGCTGATTCATTCATTAATAGCTTGCCACACCTGAAATCTCTTTCCATTGATAGTTGCAGAAGCTCCCCATCCTTATCGATTTGCCACCTGACTTCCCTTGAATCATTACATATATCTCGTCTCCCTGATCTGTACTTTCTTGAAGGCTGGTCTTCCCTGCACCTTAAGGACCTACGTCTGGTAGGTGTTCCAAACCTCAATGCAAAGTGCAACTCGCAGTATCGTATCCAAGAATCGCTCAAGGTCAGTAGCTCTGTATTACTCAACCACATGCTCACGGCTGAAGTGTTTGAAGCACCGTCGTATCTTTGTCTTTGGGATTGCAAGGAGCCGTCAATTACATTTGAAGAACCCACAAATATCTCATCTGTCAAGCGCCTGGAATTTTGGAATTGCAAAATGGAGTCCTTGCCAACAAATCTGAAATTTCTCTCCAGTCTGCAGAGTCTTGACATCTCTGATTGCCCCAACATAACATCTTTACCAGATCTGCCGTCCTCCCTCCAAAGTGCATAACTATATGGCGTTGCCCTATCTTGGAGAAGAACTGCCGAGAACCTGATGGAGAAAGCTGGCCAAAGATTTCACACATCCGCTTGAAGACCTTCTACTAATATTGAAAGATTTCACACATCCGCTTGAAGACCTTCTACTAATATTGAACTTGCTTTTTAGGCTTTCCACTTGTGTGAAAAAGAAATGACAAGGTAAAGGCTCAATTGATTCATTCTCGATTCTCCTGGACTAATTATGTTTTTTTTTTTCTAATAGTTGGCATACTTCAATGTTCCGAACAGACACCTCAAGGCCAAGAAGTCATGTCGGCAGCTTATGTTGGGCTTGGGGAGTGCCTCAGACTCTTCGTTCACCCATTTCAAGTCAAGAGGCAACCCACCATCGCCACTTGCTTGCCCACCAACACCCCAGCCACGCTGAACTGGAAGGCCTCCGTGAGTCCCATGAATTCTCAGGTTGCCGGTTTGTTAATTTGTTCCTCTTATATCATGCATTACACTTGTCCTGTTATTCCTACCTTGGCCATTAACAATTGCCAGCACACATTTCTCTGATGCCTAACGATGAAGATAAAAACTGTGGTTGTCACTTTGAGGCCAATTGGGTTGATTGTTTGTAATGTAATAAGAACAAATATAATCTCACTTGGCTGTGCAGAGTTTGTAATACATATTGAAAACAGCGATTGCCAACGGCGTGTGTGGTGTGTTTGTAATACATTCGGATTTCCTTTGATTCCGTGCTTTTGTCATCGTCTTTGGTGTATGCTCATGTCATGTGTGCTCCTGAGTTACACGTTGTCGGTGTTATATGATGTGGTGGAGCCTAGGTAGCCGTTGTTGCTGCTGCTCTGCTTCAAACGAGCGACCAAGACGATCTGGGCCGGCCCAAATACATGAGTTACTAGGGAGCTCAAAACCGCAATATCCCCAAGAACTGATAACTTTGGGCGTGTTTGATATCGTGGCCCTGGGAGGCCAGGTCTGCGAGGCAGGCCCAGGCCAGCCTTGGCCCGGCTCCCATGGGCCAAAGCCCGTGTTTGATACACTTGGCTCCCAGGAGCCTGTTTTTTTCCTTTTTGGTGTTTGATTCAGCCTGGCCGGCCTGGCCCAACCCCAACCGCCATCAACCACCATCCTGAGATGGTGTTTGATTGCAGCCAGGCCCAACCCCAACTTTGAACAGGTTTTGAACATCAAGAGGAACACAGCTCAAATAAAATGCATAAGACATGATCATGGCCTCGAAAAATGGCAAATTATCACAACATTGAGTTTAATGTTTGAGTTGACCAGTCTACATTGAACAATTGGCGAGTTGTCCACAAATTACGAATGTCAAGGGCTAGATGATACAACTAGATTAGCAATACAAATTGGCCTCAACATTCTAATTTGATGCGCAAAATATCTTCATTGGTGGCATGAACAAAATCCTTGGTAGCAGAAACTAGCCATGGAGACATGGCATCGTCCCCTCCCAGCCATCCAGAATGTTAGCAAGCACTCGGTTGCTTGGAAGGGGAGGTATGCCATGCCTTGATGACTACCTTCAAATGAACATAAACACATGCCACCTCACTTTATATGTAGCTGCATCATCGGCCATGGAGATAAACACATGCCACCTCTAACATTATAAAAATCATCATCGGCGAAGGAGAACTACTAAGACCAGCACCAGTAGAACAACCACCACCACCAGAAGAATACAAACAATGTAGAAACCTCCAACAACCATAGGTACAAGAGAAGCTACCATAGGTGCATTAGGAGCAACCTGGGGAGGAGCATGGTCCAATAGAGGGACTTGGTCAGCAGGTGCAACCTGGGGAGGATTTGGAGGGTCAAGGTCCAAAAGAGGGACTTGGTCACCTCCAAATGTAATCGCAAGTAGGAAAACCTCCGCCTCTTTGTCTTGTAGGAAAGGCTTGATGCAAGTTGTTTGGGAACCCACCGATCTCGCTTGCACAAAGCGCCCATGAGCTGGTCACACCAACCCTCCTGTCTCGGTACACGACATACCAAGCCATCACTGCATTCAAAAAACCAGATAAGAGGTGATGAGATGAGAAGATATATGGTATGTTGTAGGAACATGATTGTGCTCACCGGCCAAAGATAGAAGGGAGACAAATGAAAACAAAGATGGTAGATTGGGCTTGGCCTCGAAAAAATGGCATCCTCTTGATGATTCAATGAACAACATAAAAATAAATCCCCATTACCTCACAAGCCATTAGCTGCCATTAAAATTCATCATAGGCCAATACAAAAGAAGGGAGACAGTTGTGAAATCATCATAGGCCTCGGTTGCATTGCCATTCCTTAACCATCTCCCCACTTGGAGCTTAGGGGCCACAGCTAGACATCTCTCTCACCGGTAACAAGTCATGAAGGCCATGAAGGCGTGGCCCGGCATCCACCCCACCACAAGTCATCTTTGGATGATAACAATTGCATTGGGAATGGATGTCGATCCACGTCTCGATGACGATCATGAATAATATATGTGCATATGCCCAGTTCCTCAACAAGTGGGAGATCACATAAATTTTGGCAATGCATTCATCGTAGGCTAGGAGGAAAACAGAAATATCATCATATCCATAAGATCCAAATAGAACTGTCATAGCTGCCAAGGGAGGCTGCGAGTGAATCTTCCACAAACTCCTGAGAGCAGCCTCACTTTGGCAACTGTGGGGTGTTTGTAAAAGATTCAATCAGAGCCTCAACCAGGAAGATTGGGCCTCAGAAATATGGCACATTTTCATAACACATGGGGCCCATGAAATCAACAAGATACTTGCATGTTTGAAGACCTCAAGAAAAGCACAAGCAAAACAACAACATAGGAACTTGTGCATGCAAGTTTCAAGTTGATTCGATGAACAACATGTAAACAAATCTCTAATTCCTCACAAGCTGCCATTCATTTCATCATGGGCCAACAGAAGCAAGAGAAATCAACAAAAGATCCAAAGGGAGGCTCTCGAGTGAATCTTCCAAACTCCCCGAGAGCAGCCTCACTTTGGCAAATCGTGGGGTGTTTGTAAAAGATTCACTCAAAGCCTCAACCAGGGAAGATTGGGCCCATGGAATCATCGAGGAACTTACGGCCTCGGGCAAAGATGAAGTGAGGCATGTAAGTTTCTCGACGATTCTATGAAATCATCATAGGCCTCGAAAATATGGCGATTCTCACAACACATGGGGCCCATGAAATCCCCAAGATACTTGCATGTTTGAAGAACTCAAGAAAAGCACAAGCAAATGAACAAAAACAGAACTTGTGCATGCAAGTTTCAAGGTGATTCGATGAACAACATGTAAACAAATGTCTATTTCCTCACAAACTGCCATTCAATTCATCATGGGCCAACAGATGCAAAAAGGAAAAGTGGCCTCGACTTTTTTAAGCAAAATGGTGGCAACCAATATCCTTCGCCATGAAACAAACCCCGGTAGGAGCCTGCAAGTATACTCGGTTTTGCGAGCCCACTAGGCTTAGTTTCATGGCAAAAGAAAATATGAAGCCACATCAAACATGTAAAGGTTGCATCATAGGCCAAAAAGGGGGGGATCATTACATGAGAACTCATACCTGCCATGGAACTCCTGCAGACATCATTCTTTGCCATCATCTCAAGCTACTAGAGCTTGGTGTTGCAGATTGAATGATGTCTCACAAAGAAGCTTTGATGGCGAGGCATGACTAAACAATACAGGTTTGCAAACCTGCATGCCCCACCATGCCTCGGGGATGCAATTTACCTTCTCTCTCGACCTCACCTATCGATTGTGACAAAGAAGGATGCGAGAAAATAAACAAGTGGCCTCGGCAATTTGATGGAATCATTAAATCAAACCCAACGGTGCGGTATCATCGGCCCATGTGCCTCAACAAAACGAGAATGAATGAACAAATCAAGCTTCTTTGCAAGATCATTGGCGAGAAAAAGGGGTCAATGAACCCTATGGACCATCAACCTATATAGGAATTTTCAATAAATCAAACACATCTAGTCGCATCATTGGTCAAAAAAAGGGGGAAAATAGGAACAAAGTAGTATCAAATTGCTAAAGAGAAGAACATTGAGCCCCTCACTTGTTCCTCTAAGCTCAAGAAGTGAGGAGCTCAATGTTCTTTCACTTTAGCAAGGTTTGAGAAGTAGTGAGGAGATAGGGAGAGGCACAAGACCTTATAACATGGTTAGGACAACTATGCAGCCAACAAACACAGGCAATACAAACAAAAATGTACAGTTTTCTTGTGATGTGCATAGATGTCTTAAAAGAAGGGAGAACAGTGCCTCAAAATGACAAAAATTGCTTCAAAAGAAGAGAAAGGGCCTCAGCATGATAGTATATCTCATATCAGGCATGGAGTGTTGAGAAGCCCAACCACAGGATGCCATCCTATTAGGCCGAGGCTAATGGTTGCAGTCCTGTAGATGCTCCCTCAACACTTGATGACTAACATGAATCAAGTAACAATAATTACCAACCATGTTTTGGCACCTTACATTAGGAAGACTGCATCATAGGCCAAATAAACACAGGCTACAA
This sequence comes from Hyparrhenia diplandra, assembly GCA_015847255.1. NCBI lineage: Eukaryota > Viridiplantae > Streptophyta > Magnoliopsida > Poales > Poaceae > Hyparrhenia > Hyparrhenia diplandra. The sequence continues at coordinate 447,041 of JADLZK010008219.1, read as the reverse complement.
TAAAAACAGGCCTCAGGTTACTTAAACAGATTTGTACATAAGCATCATTGGTGGCATTTTGAGGAGGTACTAATAAAAATGTCATGATATCCATGAAGAACGTGGTAGCATCCATACCCAGGCACAGCAAAAGTAGAAGGGCATGTTAAGCCTGGTATGGATGTTTCCTACGGTCTCGATGAACACCATCAAAAACACAACAATCACAAATGCAGGAACCACCTCAGGCATGATTATTTAGCATCATTGGCCATGAATCAGGCATAATCAGGTATGAATCAACTAGGGCGTGTTTGATAAGGGCCAAAAACAGCCGGTAGGCCTCTTAACGAGATATAATCATGTATAATAAGGCAACATGAATCAACATTAAACAGATCTGACCAACCAGTGACCAAGCAACCAAAAAAAATGGGGGAGAAATCGTGGATTTCACCTCGGGTCAGCCGGAGACGGTGTTGGGGTGGAGGAAGGAGACCTCGACGGGGAAGTAGATCCACGAGCACCGGCCTCACCACAGACCACCAGCACCATGTGAAGAAGACCGCCTCACCGGAGACGGATCAGAAGAGGAAGAAGACCGCCTCACCGGAGGCGTAGCGGAAGAGGAAGAAGACCGATCTCTCCGGAGCCCGCGAGAGCCGCGCCGCCTGGACGAGATCCACACGAGGAGGGGCAAGAGGAAGCCCGGGGAAGCCCACCGACGCCGCCGGCAATGACGCCCCTCGTCGACGGTAACTCGGCGGGAGCGGCTAGGGGTTTGGAAGAAGAGGCGAGAGGAGACGGGAGGAAGGCAATGGCGGGTAGAAGCGCGCGCGAAGTTTCCCATCGCCCGCGCGAGCCGAGAGCCACCGCCGACGCCCAAGATTCGCGATCCGGAGGAGAACGAAACGGAGGAGTGTGCGGCGCGAGCCAGGAGAGAGAAGGTAAATTGCATCGCTAGGGCATGGCTGGGGAACAGAGCCAGTGTTATCAAACACCGGCGCCTGCATCCCACGGGCCTGGCCGGGTGTTTTTGGCCCATATCAAACACGCCCTTTGTTTCCCTCTGTGCCTGCATCACATGACAAACGAATATGCAATCGATTTGTGTTGGTGCTTTCACCGCACCGGCGAGGCCACGGGAAGTAAAGCGCGGCGGCGGCGGGTGGAACTGCACTCTTCTTCTCCTCTCTCTCGTCCTCACTCTCACTCCGTATCCTCACATGCTATCCGCCCCACACACAACGAGCTGTTGAGCAGCCCTCTTGCATTGTTGCAAGCTAGGTGTTCGTTGTTTTGCCGCAGCTGAAGCAGAGAGCAGAGCACAGCGAAATGGATCGGGATGAATAACTTCAGCGCTGCAGTAGGTGTTGGGAAGTGGGAGCCCGGCGGTGGCTCGACGAGCATCAGCAGCGGAGGCGGCTGGTTCGGCCGTAGGTACTATTTTTTTTCTTTCTTTTCCTGATTTGTTTACGGGATGGCCACTGACATTGAGTAGTCGCACAGACACACTTGCACGAAAGATGAGTCCCCACAAGGAAAGCTAACACAACTTCGTATAATATAGAACGAAGACCAAGGGTGTCGTATATTGTATTGTTGATCGTAGCATTCAGACCTGGGAGAGCGGTAATTTGAAAGCATGAAAGGCCACCGGCCAGCAATGGAGCTAAAGACCACTTGTGCAATAATCAGTCCTGTAATCAGTGAGTGTTTTCAGTAAGCCCAACGCATCTCTCAACTTATAAAACTGCAACTGGTCCCTTAATAAGTATACATTTCGTAATACGCGAAAAAAATAGAATAATGTTCAGAGAAGTGGCCTGAATATTTTGCTAATGCGCTTCCTCCCTTTGCCGGTGTACTACTGGATCAGATCTGAAGCTGCCAGGCGTGTGAGCCCTGCGTCTCATTCTCTTGCATTACAGTGCTTCTTCCAGAGTCCAGTCCACCCCTCCGGCGACCACACCCTCGTCGTCCAAGCTTGCTCCAGAGACGCTGCACCCTGCGCTGTTGGAATTTTTAGTTCGTGTAAGCTAGATTTCTTATGTGAACTTGTTACCAATTTTTCTGTGTGCTCCTTTAACGCATGTCTTCTATAGTCCAGTCCACCCCTCCGGCAACCACACCCTCTTCGTCCAAGCTTGCTCCGGAGACGCTGCTCTCTGAGCCCTTGGAATTTTTAGTTCGTGTAAGCTAGATTTCTTATGTGAACGTATTAACTATTTTCCTATGTGCTCTTTTAACACATGAGAAAGCAAAGGAAAACAAATCTGACTATTACGTCTGATTCTGTTGCGTTACAGTGCTTCTTCTGCAGTCCAGTCCATCCCTCCGGCGGTCTCACTCATCGTCTGGCTCCAGAGACGCTGCTCCTGCGCCGTTGAAGTTTTTAGTTCGTGTAAGATTTCTTGAGTGAGCTTGTTAGCTATTTTCCTGTGTGTTCCTTTGTCACATGAGAAATGAAATGAAAAGAAATTGATTTGTTCTCTGTTCTCTACTTCTTTCAGATTCAGTAATTTTATCTGTCTTTTTCCATTCCAGGTTTTCCATCGACTCCTTTGCTGTCTTCACGAGTAGTTTCCATCTTCAGAAGCACCTCATCCATATTACCCTCCCTCCCCCCCCCACCCCCAAAAAAAAAAAAAAAATCGTTTCCTGCTTCCCATCTTCAATCCTTTCATTTTTCTTGTTCATGTTTCATCCATTTTAATCCATTTCATCTACTCGTTCATTTCTCCACTACTGGAAAAAAAAAGCCTGCAAAATCCCCACAAAAAAAGAACTTTAAAATTCCACAAGAAGGGAAAAACAGTCTTTGGCCTCCGATTATTTCCCATCGTCTGCCTAATTTAGGTCACTTTGTTCCATTACCAAAATCAATCACTTTGCCCTGTTCCTTCCCCTCTGCAAAAGCACCATATTTCCCCTCTGCAGAAGCACCTCTTCCACCCTATAAAAAAAAAAAAACAGATTTGTTTCTTATTTGCCTCATCCATCCATTTCATCTATTTTGCTCCTTCAATTACCAATTCACCCTGTCATCTTATTTTCATCTGGAAACATTTGCATCCAAGATCTCTTCACTCGGAAAAGAAGGGGAAGCACAAACTAGTGCATCCATGGCAGACTTGGCGCTCTCTGGCTTAAGGTGGGCAGCATCACCAATCATCAACAAGGTCCTAGTTGATGCTACAGCTTACCTCAGCGTGGACATGGTGCGTGAGCTCCAAAAACTAGAAGCCACCGTCCTGCCACATTTTGACCTTGTGATTCAAGCGGCAGAGAAGAGCCCCCACAGGGGCAAGCTGGAGGCATGGATCCGGCGTCTAAAAGAAGCCTTCTATGATGCTGAGGACCTGCTGGATGAGCATGAGTACAACCTCCTCAAGCGCAAGGCAAAGAGTGGGAAGGATCCCTTGGTAGGGGAGGATGAAGCTTCCTCCATTGTATCCACCATCATGAAGCCACTTCGTGCTGCTAAGAGTAGGGCACGTAACTTGTTGCCAGAGAACAAGAAGCTACTTAACAAGATGAAAGAACTCGGGGACATCCCGCTTGAAGTGAATGAGCTTCGACCTTCTTGGCTTACCACATGGCAATACCGTTAAGTGGACTCGAGGTACCAAAGAATCGTTGTTCCTACAACCACATCACTTCCCACTTCAAAGGTTTTCGGTCGTGATGAGGATCGTGGATCGTATAGTAGATTTTCTTCTCAGCAAGATGACAACCGACGAGGCATGTTCAGCTCGGTACTGTGTTTGGCCATTGTTGGAACGGGAGGAATGGGAAAATCAACTTTAGCACAAGATGTCTACAATGACAAGAGGATAGAAGAATACTTTGATGTCAGGATGTGGATCTGCATCTCACGTAAACTTGATGTTCATCGTCACACGCAAGAGATAATTGAGTCTGCAAGAAAGGGGGAGTGCCCACGTGTTGATAATCTCGATACTCTTCAAAGCAAATTACGTGATATACCGCAAGAGTCACATAAATTCCTGCTTGTCTTGGATGATGTTTGGTTTGAAAATTCTAATAGTGTGATCGATTGCAGGAGCAACTCCTAGCTCCATTAGTCTCTAAACGGTTGGGAAGCAAAATTTTGGTGACTTCTCGAAGTGAAACACTTCCTATTACTTTGTGCTATCAACAAGTCGTTCATTTGGAAACCATGGATGATACTGAGTTCTTGGATCTCTTCAAACACTATGCTTTCTCTCGAGCAGAAATCAAAGACCAGCTCTTACGCATGAAGCTAGAGAATATTGCAGAGGACATTGCTAAAAGGCTTGGACAATGTCCTTTGGCGGCAAAAGTTCTAGGTTCCCAATTGTGCAGAAAAAGGATACTAGAGAATGGAGAAATGCTCTAAAGCTTGGAGATTTAAGTGAGCCCTTTCACAGCTTTGTTGTGGAGTTATGAGAAGTTGGATCCATGTGTGCAAAGGTGCTTCTTGTATTGCAGCTTATTTCCAAAAGGCCATAGATACACACCTCGTTAACTTGGCTCAACTATGGGTGGCGTAAGGCTTTGTTGTTTCATGCAATTTGGGTAGGAGAACATTGGAAGATGTTGGGATGGAATACTTCACCGATACGGTCTCGCATCTTTCTTCCAACAATTGGGTTACGTTCGTATATCATGCATGATATCCTTCATGATTTGGCAGAGTCACTCTCTAGAGATGACTACTTCGGACTAGAAGATGATAATGTGACAAAAATACCATGCACTCGCTCGACATCTATCCGTTGAGGTTGAGAGTATGCAAAGGCATAAGGAAATTATCACCAAGTCGTCATTTACGATCGTTATCCGTGACGATCCACCGATGGATAATGCAAGTATTGTTTTTGATCGTGCACTTCGCGTAACCTGGAAGAAGTTAAGTGTATTGCATTTGTCATTTTACAACAGCAGCAAGTTACCCGACCATTGGTGAGATGAAGCATCTTCGTATTTGGACCTTAGTAGAACATCGGTTCTGAATTGCCTATATCATTATATGCTCTTTACCACTTACAATTACTTAAGTTAAGCTGCATGGTGAAGACGTTGTTCGACAAAGTTTGTAATTTAAGTAAGCTACGGCATCTGAATGGTACAGGGTCTTGAAATTCCCAACATTGGCAAGCTTACTGTTACAACAGATAGATTTTTTTCCCTGTGCAAAAGAAGCATGGATATGAGTTGCAAAGGGTTGAGGACTTGAATGAGGTGGGTGGCGCTTAAGAATAGGAAATCTTGAGAATGTCATTGGAAAGGATGAAGCCTTAGAGTCGATGTCAGATCCGAAAAATCGCCTTTAAAGAGTTGACGCTTGCTTGGAGTTCCGAGAATGGCATGGATGCAATGGATATTCAGCATTTGATATTCTCGAAGGTCCGAGACCGCCACCCCAACCGAGTAAGCTCAAAATCGGCTACAAATCTGACACATATCCCGGTGGTTACTTGAGCGATCCTATTTTGAGAATTTGGAATGTTTTGTACTAGATAGTTGCAGTTTGCTCGAAGGCCTACCACCAGTCATACGTAGATCCTTCGACATTGCTCTAGTCTCAGCTTCTACAAAATGTTCCAAAATTGAAGACACTATCTTATCTTCCAAAGGGCCTTACGGAGTTGGAAATTCGTTGGTGCCCACCGCTTATGTTTATCACCAACAATGAGCTAGGACATCATGACTCGAGGGCAAACATAATGAAGACAAAAACGACCTGGCGCCAAAACTTGCATCGCTTGTGGAGGTTTCAGGATATGAAATTAGGAGTGTGCTATCACTTGACAGTTCAAATCAAGAAGCAAATTGATAACACGACGGATGATGATATATCAAAACATCTTAAAATTATAGAATGTGCTCTAGAGGAGGAAGGAGGAGATCTAATTTCGGTGATTGAAAATACCATCAAGGCATGGCTTTTTTGCCATGAGCAGAGGATTAGAGTCATTTATGGAAGGGCCATGGAGCAGCCATTGGTTCTACCATCAGGACTATGCAAACTTTGTCTTCGTTCATGCTGTATTACAGATGAAGCTTTAGCTATTTGCCTTGGTGGCCTCACTTCACTGGAAACTCTAGAGTTGGGCCATATTATGGCATTAACTGAACTTCCGTCAGAAGAGGTGTTTCAGCGTTTGATAAAGCTTAACTGGTTCCAAATCAGTAATTCTTGGTGTCTCGGATCATTGGGGGCTTACATGCTGCTCCATCTCTTTCCAGTCTTCACTGTAACGGTTGCCCTTGTTTAGAGCTGGCACTTGGTGCAGAATTTATGTCGTTCAACCTTGCTGAGTGCCTCAGCATATCTGGCTGCATTCTTCCAGCTGATTCATTCATTAATGGCTTGCCACACCTGAAATCTCTTTCCATTTATCATTGCAGAAGCTCCCCATCCTTATCGATTGGCCACCTGACCTCCCTTGAATCATTATATCTATCTCGTCTCCCCGATCTGTGCTCGCTTGAAGGCCTGGCTTCCCTGCACCTCAAGCACCTACATTTGGTAACTGTTCCAAACCTTACTGCAAAGTGCATCTCACAGTTTCATGTCCAGGAATCGATCACTGTTAGTAGCTCCATATTGCTCAACCACATGCTCATGGCTGAAGGGTTTACAGCCCCATCGTATCTTAGTCTTTCGGAATGGGAGGAGCCGTCAGTTTTATTTGAAAAACTCACAAATATCTCATCTGTCAAGCACCTGGATTTCCAATTTAGCAAAATCGAGTCCTTGCCAACAAATCTGAAATTTCTCTCCAGTTTGGAGAGTCTTAAGATCGTTCAATGCCACAACATAACATCTTTACCATGTCTGCCGTGCTCCCTCCAGGACATATGTTTATGGCATTGCCACAACATAACATCTTTACCAGACCTGCCGTCATCCCTCCAGTGCATAACTATACGATATTGTCCTAAATTGACAAAGAACTGCCGAGAACCTGATGGAGAAAGCTGGCCAAAGATTTCACACATCCGCTGGAAGGACATTGACTAATATTGAACATGCTTCTTTAGGATTCCACTTGAAAGAAATGGAAAGGTAAAGGTTCCACTCATCCATTCTCCAGGATAAATTATATATGTTTTCCGGTAATTTAACATACATCATGTTTCCATACAGCCGCCTCGGGGTCACTCGCCGCAGGCGCCGTCATCTCTGCACCAGGTTATTACTTATTAACAACGGTGCGGAAGCACCTCATATTGGTCACCAAGCTGAAGTCAGAAGCAAATCCATGTTGCAACCATGCCATTGCATCTGTATGAAATCATTTCACTTATTCTGTTAATCTTATATGGTTAATATTGCCAACATGTACTTTTGCGATAGAATTTATTTGTGGGTGGTTGGTTGTAAAACTGTGGCATTTGGTCATCCTGTGCAAGGCAAATTGGTTGGTTGTAATAAGAACAGCTGAAGTCCTCCCCTGTAAATGAGGCTAAAATGTTTCATTCCTTTACCTCAAATTTGTGGGAGTGTTCTGACCATGTTTGGTTCCTTTATCTATCGCTGCATAATTCAGGAGACATGGACAGAGCTCTTGGTTGTGGATGGGGCTCCATTGTGCCTGACATGGCTGGGTGACTTGTCAGCGATCACCTTCAGTATCTAGGCTATTACTACCTTGATGATGATGCATGTGGCTGATAATCTGAGGAAAAGCTGGCCACCTTAGAATTCACACACGCCTATTTGGTGTGAGCGGGCCAGTGATCAGAGATGCAGTGGTTAGTGTTTGTCTAACACTGATAGAGCATGTAAGCACGATTAGGGATCGGAGAAGAAGGAATTGGGGATCGGGCGCTCAGAGTCAAAGAGAAGAACAGAGTAGTCAACTCGATAACAGCAGAGGAAGGATTTGAGTTAATTGTTTGTTTGTTTGTTTGTTTGTTTGATGCCTCTCTCCACTCTGTTACATTGTGGTCACTGCCACTCCGGTCCCACATACCGGCCAGTCAGAACAGGCTGACGAATGGACCCGTATATCCTTCCTCCCTGGTGTGAACAGGGCGCTTCCTCTGTTGCCGTCTGGTAACACTGTGCCTGAGTAACTGAAGTGGAGGACGACGGCAGATAAGGCGAACCATGACCTGTCACGACTCAAACACGACTCTTAAAAATTTCGTTGGATATTAGTAACTGTATTTCTGCTGGATTCGTGACAAGCCAGGAGCACTCTCCCGTGGATCGATGAGGCTGGAAAGTACGTAATTGCCAACGACGTGTGTACGTTTTTATAACAAAATAATTAAATTCGATTTTCTTTACTTCCGTCGTGTTGTGGTTAGTCATGTCTGGCGTCTGCTGTAGTCTAGAAGATTTGTCACAGAGGGTATCTGTTTTCGAGCTTTGCACGATCGCACTTTCAAACAAACAATACGTATGTACATTGTTGTGTCCTAGCTGAAACAGTTCGCTAGGCGATTGTGTGGAACTGACGATTTCATAAGCACTTGGTAAGTTCTTACGTACTCCTTCCGTCCTAAAATAAGTATTGCCATGGTGGTGGTCATAGTCGGCGACGGGATCGCAGCCAGCTTCTGGATGGACTCCTGGTTGCCGGACAAACCCATCTCCTCTATGGCGCCTAACCTTATCAGGGGTTGGTTGCCGGAGACGCCATCGGTCCGTGCGTGACGCCAGTAGGTGGCGCCAGGACATCACTGGAGCAAACACGTTTGCGGTGATCCTCGAGTGTGCGGAACTTGAAGACAAGCTTCAAGAGGTACAACTACAGCCTGGTACGCCGGACCGGTTTGTTCGGCCTACCAAGCCTTCTTCGTCGGCTCCACCGAGTTACTGGGCGCGAAGGAGCTTTGGCGGACTAGGGCACCGCCGAAGGTCAAGCTATTCTTCTGGATTGCCATCCATGGTCGGCTTTCGACGGTGGAAAGGAGGATGAGACATGGCCTGCAGCCGTCGGCGGACTGTGCCTGTGCGCTCAGGAGGTTGAGACACACGACCACCTCCTCATTTCGTCTATTTTCACCAGGGAACTATGGTTCCGTATTCTTCGTCTGGCCGACCCTCGTGAGTGGGTGGCTTCAGTGTTCACCGCAAGTGCCTCAACCCTACCGGAAAGGGCTCGACACACTTGTGCTCCTCGTCTCCTGGGAAGTTTGGAAGGAGCGTAATCGGCAGACCTTTGACAACATTTCCTCCTCCCCGGCACAACTTCAGGAGCGGGTTAGGTTGCAAGATGAGGAGTGGTGCACGGCGGGCTTAGTGCTAGCACCTCTTCTCACTACTAATACAATAGTCTGTCTCTCTCCTATTAGTCGCACAATTATTTTTAGCCCAGTACATCGTTCTTGCAGCGCCCGTTCAGGCCGGCGATTTGTGTAAGTGTGTCCTTCGACCCAATAACATCTCGCCAGAGTGCCAGGAGGATGTAATTTTACTCTAATTTCCTTTAATGAAGCACGCCCACAATGGACGCTTTTCAAAAAAAAAGTATTGCCATGGTACATGTCTATAAAACTCTTAAGTTTGCTTAAGTTTGACTAGATTTATAGAATTTTTTAAATATATTATTATTATTATAAAACTAGTCAATCAACCCATGGTCTCACACGGGTTAGAATTTTGAAAGATAATAAGTACTCGGTACTATTTAATAATCGGTTCATTTCAAATTATAAGGCATATATTTTGGATTTCCTAGATATATTATTGGCTAAAATTACAGAGAATGCACCAGTTAGGCTTCCAGTGCATGTGACAGCCATTGCCGAGATGAGCAGTCATTTTACATCAGTATATATAACACGTGTATAGGAGAATGTCACTGAGTCAAAAGACTCTCAAGTCTTAACACTTTTTTTTTCTCTCGATTGGGCCATTCACCCATATTTCATTAAGAGGAGGAAAACCAAATCCAAGTACAAACTAAGCCGGGATGCCGAGTGGACATCAGGCTTGAAAGGGAGAAACAAAACAAAACAAAAACAAAAACAAAAACAAAAACAAAAAACAAACTCAACACAAGGCAAGCAACCTAACTACTGGATTCAACCCGAAAGCCGACATAAAGATAACCAAATGTCGCGACTAGACTGCAAGCATCCTCATGTCGGAGCGGCTGCACCGATGCGCCCACTTCTTCCCCGCAGAAGGAAGACCTCCATGGCCTCCAAATTAGCCTCCGGCGTGGGGCCCGTGAGGGCAGCCTGCAAAACAGCAAAGGAGACCGCATCTTCACGCCGGCCTCGACCTCGATCCCCATCTTCTTGAGCAAAACCCTCCTTGCTTGGTCCTCCGCCTATGGAGCCTGGACCCACTCTTTTGTAACGAGCCGTGCACTCCGCTTCGCATTAGCACGGAGGCATCTTGGCGCGGGCGCGCCTCAAGATCGGCGTGGAGAGTATGGATGGCTCAAGCGGCGTCTTGAAGGCGGCTATGAACTCGTCAGTCGACGGCACGAGCACCGGGTTGAAAGAGTGCGCAGTCACCCATCTTCGCCGCCACCGCCGGTGTCACTAGCGTCGAGCACCGGGAGGTCATCCGCGACCTCGGGATGCAAGCAGCTCGCCGTGCTCCTCAACTCAGGCGGCGAGGCCGGGGCCCGCCTGTGCAGCATCCAACACGACGGTGACTAGTGGGAGCGGCGAACTTCGGCCTCAACCAAGTCGGCCCACCGTCCACCGCCCCGGAGCGTGGGCCGATGGAGGGGCACACCCGGGCATTGCCACCATAGACAAAAAGGCCGCCCGACTGCCCCTCCGTGAAGGTAGCCGGGCGCACGGGCGGCGAGAGGCCGCGAGCTCAACGAGCATTGGGTCGACCCATGTGTGGTCACCCTCTCCCCGCCGCAGGCGCCCGGTCAACGGTAACCACCCGCGAGGCCGAGCATCTTCGGTTTGGCGCTTTGCGCTGCGGCGCGGCGACGGCGGACGCGGGATCGGGCGCCCGCAGCGTGTGCATCGCCAACGCCGAGGTGGCATCCCCCAAAGCCCGCGCCATCGATCCCGAGGAGCCGAACAGAGGATCTCTCCGACACGGATCGGGGCGGCGTGGTTCCGGCGTGCCACGAGCCCCCTCGGCCGCCGCCACCAAGGTTGCCATCGACGACAATATGGAGGTTCCCTGCACGGGCCCACCGAAGGGCGCCGCCTCGAGCCGACGCCGCGTGAGACGGGCCGATGCTTGCCGTTCCGCCCCGTGCCTCGTCTTTGGCGTAAGAGGCGGCGGGACGGGAGGAGCATCGAGCGGCGACATGATCATTGGCGGCGGTGGAAGCGTAGGCCAACAAGTGAAGGCGACGTGTGCCGCCGGCGACGGCGTGGCGAGTGTGACAAACGCCCCGCCCACGCCGCACTAGAGTGAAGCCATCGGGCGCCGATGGGCGACGCGGCAATCGGCGGAGGCGAGGAGTTGGCCGACGACGCTACGACTCGCTGTGGCGCAAATGAGGCGCTGCACGCCATGCGCGGGGGACCGCCGCCTTGACCAAGCGAGCGGAGCGCGGGCACCTGGCAGCCGGATGCCGTGGAGAGGGCTGGAATACGGTGTCACCGACGTGGCGACGGCGCCCCAACCCAGCCCCCGCCCCCTCGCGACGATGGGGCCGGCGGCGACGGGCGGCGCACGTGGGCTGGCCGCAACGGCGCGCTCCAACGGCATCGGCGATGGCGCCCCCGCAGATCCAAAGTCACCTTTGGCCGGTGCCGCGAATGGAAAAGTGCCGCGCGACGGTGGGCCTCCATGGGCCGACCCTCATCCCCGCCCGAGAAGTCGCAGTAGGAGACGCCCCTCCCAACAAGCATTCCTTTGATCTTCCGCCAAGCACCGCATAAAGGGAGCGGCGTTGTCGAGAAGCGGAGCCGGCATGGACGGAACCCGCGCGGAGAGGAGGGCACACTCGGCCGAGCCGAGCCCTCGCCAGCCACGGCCGCCCAAACCGCAAAGCACCAACGCCGAGACCGGAGAAGGTTGCGGATCCGCCCACCAGCCGAGGCTACAACAGCGGGCGCGGGCCGCGGCGGGAGGTGTAGCGGCGGCGGCCGCTGTGTCGCGACCACAAATCCGCCCTCCTCGACCTCGGTCCCATGGGCGGGAGCAGCGACGCCGCCGGCTCACCGGCAAAGGCGCCTGGCAGGTCTCTCCTCCACCAATGGCGACCTGGCCACCTCCTGGCTGAGCGGGCGGCGGCGCCGCGACTTGAGGGCATCGACGAGGAACAAAGGCGACGAGTCGGGCCGAAAGGCCGGGCCCCAACAGTGCCCTCGCCGCGGCAAGCTCGGGCCCACCAAAGACGGCGGCAACCGCAAAGATTGGTACGGCCGGAGCCATCGACGGCAGCAACCGCAGCGGCGCGTGCACGGCGACGGATGCGCATCGGGCCCCCGAACCGCACGCCGCCTCCGCCCCAAACGCCGAGGCAAAGCGTCCCTCCCCGCCCCTCCAAGCCGGGCAAGGTGGAGCTCGAAGAGAGATCTCGAAGAGAGGAAGCAGGATCTCGCACGGGTTACGGATTTTGGTTGGGAGATTTGAGCGGATTTGGGGTGGGAGGGGAAGGGGAAGGCACGGGATGGGAGTGGCTCCAGAGAGGCTCCAACGGCTCCATCCTTGTATTCATTTGTGATCCCTCAAGTCTTAACACTAAGAGCAACTCTGATATATAATCCCGTGCTTATATATAGAAACAGTGATTTTTTATTTTGACAAAAGCAAACTCAACTTTTATAGAAAGCTAGAAATAGTGATTTTGACTAGAAAAGGCTCTCGAACAGTTTTTAGAACTAAATCTCCAATTGTTTCCACCCTCTATTCTTGGTTTCAGCTATCCAAAGATGAAGAGCAGGTATAAGTCTACAGAGTATGCACAAGATATGGATAAATTTTTTTGGAAGGTGAAACTATAGAAAACAATTTTAATTCAAATGGCTCTCCAAAAGAGGATTTAGAGAGTGAGTTTATAAATCTCTCTTATAGATGCTTAAAAAAAATGATTTTACAAAACATGTCGTTATATTTTCTATAAGGGGATTTTTTTTCATTCATTTACTATGTCTCTAAATGATGTTTGGAGACACGGAGATTTTAGATGAAGCTCAAAAATATCCCTGCCTCAAGAAATAGAATTTCAAATACTTCTCTCTTAAGAAGGCCACATCATCACATTCCCAAAGATGAATGGCCCTTTTGACCATCTAATAATGGTACGTATTGTTTGTTTGAAAAATAATACAGGTGTAACTTTAAAAATTATTCACTAATCTCCGCTCTTCATATTTTGTTAACTTTTTTTAAAAAAAAAAAAAAGACAGCTGTCCGGACAAAGTTGCACACAGGCCCCCTACAGAAATCAGAAATAACAAACAAGCCTACCCACATCACATGAGAAAAAAACGAAAAACAATCCGTTTGTCTTGTTGGTGCTTCCACCGGCCGGCGAGGCCATGGGAAGGAGAGCGCGGCGGCTGACTGGGAGAGGCTGCACTCTCTGCTTCTCGTCTCTCCCTCACTCCGTCTCCTCTTCCACATGCCAGGTCACGCGCCGGACCGGGGCTATCCATCCCACGCACAAGGGAGTAGTTGAGCAGCCTCTTGCATTGCGAGCAAGGTGTTCGTTGTTTTGCCGCAGCTGGAGCAGAGGAGAGCACAGCGAGGCGGATTGGGATGATGACTTCGGTCGCTGCAGTAGGTGCTGGGAACCCGGCGGTGGCTCCACAATGCTAGCTAGCATCAGCAGCGGTCCAGCGGAGGCGGTGGGCTCAGCAGTAGGTACTACCTTTTCTCTTTGGTTGTTTCTTTGCTGATATATTTACTGAGACGGATAAAGGGCCATTGTACCAGATAAATGCCCAAACCCAAACCCAAAAGGAAAATAAAGGGCCATCGATAATCGATCTAGCAGTACTTTTTTTTTTTTTTGTGAATAATCTAGCAGTACCTTGCCCATCGATTATATGTGCATGTATGTACTAACTCCCGAGTTGCTTGATAGATATGCAGGGTGCCACTGCCAACTCTCAATTTTTTTTTTGTTTTTTGAGTAATAAGACCACAAAAGAACTGCTCCACGCCTCGCTTTGAATTCTTTATCGGTAGGTAATCTGTCCATTTCACTTTTTGTCCTGACCCATGTACACCCAAAGGTGCAGTGTGCGCTAACTCATCCAAATCCAATCAGTAAGCCTTGCTGATAACATTTTAACAAATTGATTTACCATTCTAAAGTACGCATACAGAAAGCACATGACACAAGACAACTGGAAAGAACTTGGGAACTCTATATGGCTGTCTTGATGTGGATTATACAGAGTACATAAGTGGGTTGCCCTTCTTGTTCCATTGGCCTTCAGTTACCAAGAAGCTACCAAGAAGCTACCATTGCATAGGGAGGAAGGATGAAACCCAATAAAGCTACCAAGAAGCTTCTTTTGTCAGTGTTGATTATGACTTCGTTCCAACTGAAGGTCAACAGCAATAATTTTTCGAAAGTGAATCATCTAATAACAGTCTTAATCATTGATAATAAAGCTTCTCTGGTCCTCTTTCTCCAGCTTCCTCCTTTGCTTCTTTGTTTCTTCCCCAACCCAGCAGCACAAGGCTCAAGGCAACAGTAAAATCCTGAGCACGATCATCGATCTCCTACTTGCCTCCCTGCCTCTACCTCAAACAACAGATCATCACCAGCCACACACCAGCAAAGAGGAGAGCAGGGTTTGGCTGTGGCTGGAGAGAAAAGGCAAGACAGGGGGCAAATGGCCATTTCCCGTCAGCTTACCTCAGCATGAACATGGTTTGTGAGCTCAAAAAACTAGCTAGAAGCCACCGTCCTGGGAAGAGCCCCCCACAGGGAAGCTGGAACAACCTCCCAAGAGTGTCATAATATATTTTTTTTATCATAGCAATCAGACGAGAGAGTGGTACTTTGAAAGCATGAAAGGCAAGCGGCCAGCAATGGAGCTAATATAAAGACCACTTGTGCAATAATCAATGAGTTATCCATAAACAATATCTGGTTTTAAGAAGCCCAATGCATCTCTCAACTTATAAAACTGCAACTGGTCCCTAAAGGAGAAAACAAATCGAATAATGTTCAGAGAAGCGGCCAGAATATTTTGCTAATGCGCTTCCTCCCTCTGCCGGCCGTGTACTACTGGATCAGATCTGCTGCTGACTTGCTGTTTGAGCCTTGCGTCTCATTCTCTTGCATTACAGTGCTTCTTCCAGAGTCCAGTCCACCCTTCCGGCGACCACACCCTCCTCCTCCAAGCTTGCTCAGGAGACGCTGCTCTCTGCGCCGTTGGAATTTTTAGTTCGTGTAAGCTAGATTTCTTGTTGAAGTTGTTACCCATTTTTTCTGCGTGCTCCTTTGACGCATGAGAAATCAAAGGAAAACAAATCTGACTCTTGCCTCTGATTCTGTTGCATTACAGTGCTTCTTCTGCAGTCCGGTTCATCCCTCCGGCGGCCTCGCGCTCATCGTCCAAGTTTGCTCCGAGACGCTGCTCCCTGCGCCGTTGAAGTTTTTAGTTGTTGTAAGATTTCTTTAGTTAACTTGTTAGCTATTTTTCTGTGTTCCTTCAACACATCAGAAATGAAAGGAAAACAAATTGATTTGTCCTCTGTTCTTCACTTCTTTCAGTTTCAGTAATTTTCTGTCATTTCCATTCCAGGTTTTCCATCTTGACTTCTTTGCTGTCTTCACCAGTTGTTTCCCATCTTCAGAAGCACCTCATCCATATTAAAAAAAAAAAAAAAAATGTTCGTGCTTCCCATCATCAATCCTTTCATCTATCTTGTTCATGTTTCATCCATTTTATCCTGATTTTCTTGGTCACTAGACACACTCTCACCCTACATCATCTACTCGTTCATTTCTCCACTACTGCGAAAGAGAACTGCAGAAGCCCCCCAAAAAAACATCAACATTGCCCCCCAAACAAGGGGAAAAAATAGTCTTTGCCCTCCAATTATTTCCCATCGTCTGCCTAATTTAGGTCCCCGCAAAATCCAAACATCTTGTGCCATTACCCAATCAATCACTTTGCCCTTTTCCTTCCCCTCTGCAAAAACACCTCATCCATACTACCAGTTATTTCCCCTCTACAGAAGAACCTCTTCCATACTCAAAAAACAGCTTTGTTTCTTATTGACCTCACCCATCCATACATCTATTTTGCTCCTTCAATTACCAATTCACCCTGTGATCTTGTCTTCATTGAGAAACATTTGCATCCAAGATCTCTTCACTCGTAAAATAAGGGGAAGCACAAACCACTGCAGTTCCATGGAGAGCATGGCGCTCTCTGGCTTAAGGTGGGCAGCATCGCCAATCATCAACAAGCTCCTTGCTGATGCTTCAGCTTACCTCAGCGTGGACATGGTGCGTGAGCTCCAAAAACTAGAAGTCACCGTCCTGCCACAGTTTGACTTGGTGATTCAAGCGGCAGAGAAGAGCCCCCATAGGGGCAAGCCGGAGGCATGGATCCGGAGGCTCAAAGAAGCCTTCTATGATGCTTGAGGACTTGTTGGATGAGCATGAGTATAACCTCCTCAAGCGCAATGCAAAGAGTGGGAAGGATCCTTGGTAGGGGAGGATGAAGCTTCCTCCATTGCATCGACCATCATGAAGCCACTTCGTCTTTGCAAAGAGTAGGGCACGTAACTTGTGGCGAGAGAATCGAAAGCTAATTAACAAGATGAAAGAGCTCAAGGACATCCTCCTTGAAGCAAAGGAGCTTCGGAATCTTCTTGGCTTACCACATGGCGGTACCGTCGAGTGGCCACTAGCTGTACCCGCAACCATTGTGCCTACAACCACATCACTTCCTACTTCAAAGGTTTTCGGTCGTGATAGGGTTCGTGATCATATAGTAGATTTTCTTCTCGACAAGACAACAACCAACCCGGGCAAGTTCGGCGAGGTACTCGGGTTTGGCCATTGTTGGAACGGGAGGAATGGGGAAGTCCACTTTAGCACAATATGTTTATAACGACAAATGGTTGAAGAATGCTTTGATGTCGGGATGTGGATCTGCATCTCACGCAAAACTTGATGTGCATCGTCACACACGGGAGATCATTGAGTCTCGCAAAAAGGGGAGTGCCCAAGTGTTGATAATCTTGATACTCTCGGTGCAAACTACAGACATATTTTGCAACGCTTGAGAAATTCCTACTAGTCTTGGGCGACATTTGGTTTGAAACATCGATAGTGAAAACAGTGGGAGCAACTCCTTGCTCCATTAGTCTCCAAACGGTCGGGAAGCGAGTTTTGGTGACTTCTCGGCGTGAAATGCTTCCGGTACCGCTGTTTGTTGTGAACGGGTTGTTCGTTTGGAAAACATGGATGATACCGAGTTCTTGGATCTCTTCAAACACCATGCTTTTTCTGGAGTAGAAATTGAGGACCAGCCGTTGCGTACAAAGCTAGAACATACTGCAGAGGAGATTGCTAAAAGGCTTGGACATTGTCCTTTGGCGGCAAAAGTTACGGGTTCTAGATTGAGCGAAAAAAAAAAGATATCGTTGAATGGAAAGCTGCACTTTGAAGCTCAACGATTTAAGTAAACCCTTCACATCTCTATTGTGGAGTTATGAGAAGTTAGATCCACGTTTGCGAGGGTGCTTCTTGTATTGCAGCTTATTTCCAAAAGGCCATAGATATGATCCCGATCGGTTGGTTCACTTTTGGGTTGCGAGAAGGTTTTGTTGATTCATCCAATTTGAGTAGTAGGACAATTTGGAAGAGGTTGGAAGGGATTACTTCAATGACATGGTCTCTGGATCTTTCTTCCAACAATTGAATTCTTATTCGTATATCATGCATGATATTCTTCATGATTTAAGCGAGTCACTCTCTAGAGAAGATTGCTTCGTTTAGAAGATGATAATGTGACGAAAAATACCATTCATTTGCTCGCTATCTATCTATACATTTTCGGTTGAGAGTATGCAAAGGCATAAGGAAATTATCACCAAGCTGCGTCATTTACGCCCGCGGTTATCTGCATCAGTCCACCGATGGATAATGCAAGTGTTATTTTTGATCGAATCTTTGCAGAACACTCAAGAAGTTGCGTGTATTGCATTTGTTATTTTACAACAGCAAAGACAAGTTACCCGAATCTGTTGGTGAGTGAAGCACCTTCGGTATTTGGACCTCGGTGAAACATCAGTTTACGAATTACCTAGATCATTATGTGCCCTTTACCACTTACGGACACTTCGGTTAAACTACAGGGTGGAGAGGTTGCCCGACAAAGTTTGCAATTTAACTAAGCTACGACATGTACAAGGGTGCATGAATCAAATTCCCAACATTGGCAAGCTTACTTTGTTACAACAGCTACCTTTATTTTCTGTGCAAAAGAAGCAAGGATATGAGTTGCGGCAACTGAAGGACTTGAATGAGCTTGGTGGCGGATTAACAAATGAAAAATCTTGAGAATGTTGTTGGAAAGGATGAAGCCTTAGATTCGAAGCTATATCTGAAAAAATCGCCTTAAAGGGTTGACTCTTTCCCGAGTCGCAAGAATGGCACAGACGCAGAGGATATTTTGCATTTGGATATTCGAAGGCCCGAGACCACCACCCCAACCGAGTCACCTCACAATTGAAGGTTATAAATCCGTCACATATCCTAAGTGGTTACTTGAGCGATCCTATTTTGAGAATTTGGAATGCTTTCGGCTTGTTAACTGCAGCTTTGCTAGAAGGCCTACCACCGGATACTGAGAACTCCTTCAAAGATTGCTCTAGTCTGTATATATCGACGTTCCAAACTTGAAGACATTATCATGTCTTCCAAAGAAGTCTTACAAGGTTGTCAATCCGCGGCTGCACACCGCTACGTTTGTCACAAAAATCAGCTCAAGCAACATGACTTGAGGGAAAATATGATGCACGAAGATGACCTCAAGCGTCTAAACTTTCATCAATGTGGGAGGTGGATTTAGGATCAGATCTTAGGAGAGTACTGTCACAAGACTATTCAGCTCTCAAGCAGTTGGTGACACTGATGATGGATGATGATATAACCACACATCTACAAATTATGAAAAGTGGTATGGAGGAAGGAGGAGACAAAGAATGGACGAAAGAAAATATTATCAAGGCATGGCTTTTTTGCCATGAGCAGAGGATAAAAGTCATTTATGGAAGGACCATGGAGCTGCCACTGGTTCTACCATCAGGACTCAGTGAACTTCACCTTGCATCATGCGGATTACAGATGAAGCTTTAGCTATTTGCCTTGGTGGCCTCACTTCACTGAAAACACTAAGATTGGAATATAATATGGCATTAACTGCACTCCCCTCGGAACAGCTGTTTCAGCATTTGGCAAAACTTGAGAGTTTGACAGTAAATGACTATTGGTGTCTCAGATCACTAGGTGGCTCACGTGCTGCTCCATCTCTTTCCAGTCTTAATTGTCTTGGTTGCCCTTCTTTAGAGCTGGCACATGGAGCAGAATTTATGGCATTGAACATTGACGGCCTCCACATAAGGGGATGCATACTTGCAGCTGATTCATTCATTAATGGCTTGCCACACCTGAAGTATCTTTCCATTGATAGTTGCAGAAGCTCCCCATCCTTATCAATTGGCCACCTGACCTCCCTTGAATCATTACGTCTATCTTGTGTCCCTGATCTGTGCTCGCTTGAAGGCCTGTCTTCCCTGCACCTTAAGGGCCTAATATTGGTAGATGTTCCAAACCTCACTGCCAAGCACATCTCACAGTTCCATGTCCAGAAATGGCTCAGCGTTAGTAGTTCCGTATTGCTCAACCACATGCTCAAGTCTGAAGGGTTTATAGCCCCGTCAGAGGTTTCTCTTTCAGATTGCAAGGAGCTGTCAGTTTCATTTGAAGAACCCGCAAGTCTGTCATCTATCAAGCACCTGGGTTTCTACCGTTGCAAAATGGAGTCCCTGCCAACAAATCTGAAACTTCTCTCGGTCTGCAGTTTCTTGATATCGATGATTGCCCCAACATAACATGTTTACCAGATCTGCCGTCCTCCCTCCAACGCATATACATACAAGGTTGTCCTGTCTTGGCGAAGAACTGCCGAGAGCCTGATGGAGAAAGCTGGTCAAAGATTTCGCACATCCGCTGGAAGAACATCTACTACTGAAGTTGCTTCTTTAGACTTTGCACTTGAAAGAAATGAAAAAGGTAAAGATTACACCGATTCATTCTTGAGGACTAAATGACTTTCTCTTACAATATTTTAACATACTTCATTTATGCTCCAAATAGGCACCTCGAGGCCACCCTGACCCCGTCACAGGCGCCATCGTCTCTACAACAGGTTAGAAGGGTACTGGGTACAGAGGACTGCCTGAGCCAGTTCAAGTCAATAGGCAACCCCACCATATCCGCTCGCATTGCCCAGCACCCCGGCCACTGTGAACCTGAAGGCCTCCGTGAGTCTCATGGATTCTCAGGTTGCCATTGTTTTTTTATTTTTGTTTGAAGGTCGTTGCCAGTTTGTTTGTTCCTCTTAACAATTGCCAGCGCACATTTCTCTGATGGTAGAATAAGCCTCCAACGTTGAAGAAAGATAAAAATGTGGTTGTCGCTTTGAGCAAATTGGTCGATTATTTGTAACAAGAACAACTATACTCTCACATGGTTGTGCAAAGTTTGTAATAAGTACTGAAAACAGCGATTGCCAATATCGTGTGGTGTGTTTGTAATACATTTTGATTTTCTTTGCTTCCATGGTTCTGTTGTTGTCCATGGTGTTTGCTCTTGTCATATTTGCTCTGAGTTTGCAAAAGAAGGGGACTGTGTTGCCGGTTTTACATGATATGATGTGGTGGAGCGTAGCCGTTGCTTCTGCTGCTCTGCTTCAAAACAGCGACTGGAAGACGATTTGGGCCGGCGGCCTGGCCCAAACAGTCCCCTGTTCTGTTCAGCGCTTCCCTGTTCCGTTTCGTCCTTCTCTTCCAGCGCCAGCCGCACAAGGCCCCTCCGTCTCCATGTCGCCGGTATGGCCGGAGTCAGGTCTCGGCAGTTGCGGGGCGCGCGGCCGTGCTCCAGGGAGGAAACCACCGCAGAAGAGGATGGGGACGCGACATGCACCACAGCCCTAGTACAGCGGCCCCGACGAGCACCGTCACAAAGAAGCAGTGCTACTACAAGACACAGGTCAGTGGTCAGTCAAAATTTGTCTATCCCTGTTGTGCTTTGGTCAGTTCATTCATATATATATGGTGAATTATATGGGTTATTTATGGAATAAAAAACTTCTTCTTATGTGATTTTCCATGTGAGAGGTGATCACATTCCACCGTTTCCTGGATATAGGTGAGGTGGCCGTATGTGCGCCCTTTCTGTTCATCTGGGCTATGTTTAGGCAGTGTTTCAGTTGCAAATGCTGTTCTTGGTGCCAATGACTCGTTTTTCCTACAAGTTGTGTAGGCAGTGTTAGAGTTGCAGATTGCAGATCTGGAAAACAAGAATATTTACTCCAGCTGTGATACCTATATATGCTAGTACTGGCTAAAGGATAAAGCCTTGCAAGATGACTGATCCAATCCAAGTAGTACAAGGCCAAAGCCTTGCTGATAACATTTTTGATAAATTCATAGACCTTGTCTACTCTGTGTTCACTTTCATTCATTTATTGCAAGGGAAGATACGGTCCAACAGTCGCTTTCTCAAGGATACAAACGATACCCGGTAAAGCTACCCTGCAGCTTCCTTTGTCTGTGTTTATGCTGACTAGTACTTCAGTCCAAATGCAGGTCCCAACCATAATTGTCCTTGTTCAACAATGGACAATTACACTTGTACTCAAATTTCAGAGCAGTCCTAATCAATATAGACCTTGTCTATTCCTCTTTCTTCACCTTCCTCCTTCATTGCTTCTTCCTTTCTCAGCGAGCAGGAGAAGACTAGTAGACCTTCAGCAGCCAGCAGCACCACCGGTCTCCTCGACTCCTCTACCGTGAAACCATAGAACAGATCATCACCAGCAACCAGCACGGCATCAGCTAGCTTTTCCGGTATTGTTCCTGCTTCCCTCTTTCGCCCGCTGGTGTGTATCCCTTATTCTTTGCTGACTGCATGTTTGTTCTCTTGAATTGCAGTGCTGCTCCTGGCGCCGTTGATTTTTTTTAATTGGTGTGAACTTCATCCCCACTGTGTAAGATCACCAATCTTCACTCTTAATTTGTTGTATTAACTTGTTCATAGCTATTTCGCTCTGTGAGCCGTAGCACATGAGAAAGCAAAATAATCAGTTTGTCTTCATTTTTCTATTCAGATTCACTAATTCTGAGTCTTCCATTTCCAGGGTTTTTTTTCACCCGTTGATGTCCTTATCAGTAATTTGCCTTCTGTAGAAGCACATCATCCATACATAAAAAGAAAACGGCTTCTATTGTCCATCCATTCATCTTTCTTTTCCTGTTTAATCTTTCTCTTCACCACCAGACCCTCGCACCTTGCATCTTCAACTTGTTCATTTTACTCATACGACAAAAAAGAAAAGAAAAAGAAAAAGAAAAAAGCCTAAAAAAAGGAAGAAAAAAATATATTGAGTGTACTCTTTCCTTGTTTCCAACGTTTTCCTATACCAGCAAAACCCAATCATTTAGTGCCATTGCCAATTCACTTGTCCTCTTTTTTTCATCCGAAATAGAAATATCCATCCAAGATCTTTCCAGTCTCCAACCATGGCGGACTTGGCGCCACTGGCTTAAGGTGGGCATCATCGCCAATTTTCAACAAGCTTCTTACTGATGCTTCAGCGTACCTCACTACAGACATGGTGCGCGAGCTCCAACAACTAGAAGCCACTGTCCCCTACGCTTGAGCCGGTGATTCAAGCGGCTGAAAAGAGCCCCCACAGGAGCAAGCTGGAGGCATGGCTCCGACGTCTCAAAGAAGCCTTCTATGATGCCGAGGACCTCGCTGGACGAGCATGAGTACAACCTTCTCAAGCGCAAGGCCAAGAGTGGAAAAGATCCTGTGGTGGCGCAGGGATGAAACCTCGTCCATTATATCGCGAATCATGAAGCCTTTTCATACAGCTATGACAAGGGCAACCAACTTGCTCCCCGAGAATAGAAGGCTAATTACCAAGATGAACGAGCTCAAAACTATCCCGACAGAAGCCAAAGAACTTCGGGATCTTCTTGGCTTACCATCACATGCCAATACCATTGAGTGGCCAGTTGTAGCAAAGAACCATTGTTCCCACAACCACATCTTTTCCCACTTCAAAGGTTTTTACTGGTCGCGACGGGGATCGTGGATCGTATAGTAGATTTCCTTCTTAGAAACACAACGGCCGATGTGGGAAAATCAGCTAGATACAAAGGTTTGGCCATTGTTGGAACGGGAGGAATGGGGAAGTCCACCTTAGCACAATATGTCTACAATGACAAGAGAATAGAAGAATGCTTTGATGTCAAGATGTGGGTCAGCATCTCCCGCAAGCTCGATGTCCATCGCCACACGCCGAGAGATTATTGAGTCCGCAAAAAGGGGGAGTGCCCACGTGTTGATAATCTTGACACTCTCCAAAGGCAAATTACGTGATATACTACAAGAGTCACGTAAATTCCTACTAGTCTTGGATGATGTTTGGTTTGAAAAATCTGATAGTGAGACCGAGTGGGACCAACTCCTCGCTCCTTTAGTGTCAAAACGATTCGGGAAGCGAGAATTTTGGTTACTTCTCGACGTGGAATGCTTCCCAATTTTTTCGTTTTTGTGAACAAGTTGTTCGTTTGGAAAATATGGACGGTATGCGAGTTCTTGGCTCTCTTTAAGCACCATGCTTTCTCTGGTGTAGAAATTGAAGACTCACATTGCACAAAAAGCTAGAACATATTGCGAGGGAGATTGCTAAAAGGCTTGGACAATGTCCTTTGGCAAAGAAAAAGTTCTGGGTTCCATGTTGAGCAAAAAAAGGATATCGCTGAATGGAAAGCTGCATCAAAACTCAAGGATTTACGTGAGCCCTTCGCGGCTCTGTTTGTGGAGTTATGAGAAGTTAGATCCACGTCCGCAGCAGGGTGCTTCTTGTATTGCAAACTTATTTCCAAAAGCTCATAGATATGAACCCGATGAGTTAGTTCGCCTCCGGGTGGCGTAAGGCTTTGTTGATTCATGCCATTTGAGTAGGGCAATGGAAGATGTTGGGACAGATTACTTCAATGAGATGGTCTCTCGGATCTTTCTTTCAATTGGTTTTTGAAAGGTCTTCTGGTTCGTACTATATCATGCATGATATCCTTCATGATTTGGCGAGTCACTCTCTAGAGAAGATCGCTTCAGATTAGAAGATGATAATGTGACGTAAATACCATGCAATCGCTCGACATTTATCTGTTTCAGTTGAGAGTATGCAAAGGCATAAGCAAATTATCTGCAAGCTACAACATTTACGCACTGTAATCTGCATCGATCCACTAGTAGATGATGGAACTGGTCTTTTTGATCAGATTCTGCGGAACCAGAGGAAGTTGCGTGTATTATATTTGTCATATTACAACAGTAGTGAGTTGCCTGATTCTGTTGGTGAGTTGAACCACCTTCGGTATTTGAACCTCATCAGAACGTTAGTTTCTAAATTGCCTGCATCATTATGTACTCTTTACCACTTGCAATTACTTCAAGAAACCACACAAAGGCATAGTTTGCCTGACAAAATCTGCAATTTAAGTAAGTTACGGCATCTGGGAGCGTACATAGATCCCAAGAGTGAAATATGTGTCCTCCCAATTCCCAACATAAGCAAGCTAACTTCATTACAACGCATGTTTCTCTTTTCTGTGCGAAAGAAACAAGGATATGAGTTGTGTCAGCTGAAGAACTTGAATGAGCTTGGTGGCAGTTTGACAATAGAAAATCTCGAGAATGTCATGGGAATGGATGAAGCCTTGGAGTCAAAGCTATATCAGAAAACTCGCCTTGAAGACTTGACGCTTCAAAGGAGTTCCATGAATGGTATGGATGTAGAGGATATTTTGCATTTGGATGTTCTTGAAGGTTTGACACCGCCACCCCCTAAAAGTGGCCTCACAATCGAAGGTTACAGATCTGGCACATATCCAAGGTGGTTACGTGAGGCATCCTGTTTTGATAATTTGCAAAGGTTTAGACTTGATGACTGTCGTTTGGTAGAATGCTTACCACCTGATAGCGAGTTACTTCGGCATTGCTCTGAACTGTATCTAGTCAATATACCAAATTTGAAGGCATTATCTTGTCTTCCAGCAGGCCTTATAGTTTTGTCAATTGCAGGGTGTCCACTACTTACATTTATCACCAAAAATGATATTGAACAATATGAGTTGAGGGGAAATATAATGAAGACAGATCACCTGTCCTCTAAACTTGCATTGTTGTGGGATGTGGATTCAGTATCAGATAATTGGAGTGTACTATCAAAGGAGTATTCATCTCTGAAGCAGTTGATGATGCAGATGGATGAAGATATATCACAACATCTTCATATAATTCAAAGTGCTGTGGAAGAAGGCAGAGACAAAGTATTGGTGCAAGAAAGCATCATCAAGGCATGGATTTTTTGCCATGAGCAGAGGATAAAATTCATTTATAGAAGGACCATGGAGCTACCACTGGTTCTACCATCAGGACTATGTGAACTTTGGCTTTCTTCATGCAGTATTACAGATGAAGCTTTAGTTATTTGCCTTGGTGGCCTCACTTCACTGACAACATTAAGTTTGGAATATAATATGGCATTAACTGCACTTCCGTCGAAGAGGTGTTTCAGCATTTGACAAAGCTTGATTCGTTGTGGGTAAGTGGCTGTTGGGTGTCTCGATCATTGGGAGGGTTACGTGCTGCTCCATCTCTTTCCAGTCTTGTCTCGTGACAATTGTCCATCCTTAGAGCTGGCACGTGGAGCGAGTTTATGCCAATGAACCTTGCCGGGCGCCTCGACATATCCGGGTTGCATCCTTGCAGCTGATTCATTCATTAATGGTTTGCCACACCTGAAATATCTTTCCATTGGAGGTTGCCGAAGCTCCCCATCCTTACCGATTGGCCACCGACCTCCCTTGAAACATTATATCTGTCTCATCTCCCCGATCTGTGCTTTCTTGAAGGCCTGTCTTCCTTGCAACTTGAGCGCGTAAGATTGATAGATCTCCCAAACCTTAATGCCAGGTGCGTCTCACGTTCCGTGTCGGGGATCGCTCCGCGTCAGTAGCTCCCTACTGCTCAACCACATGCTTATGGCTGAAGGGTTTACAGTCCCACCGCGTCTTTCTTTTGAATATTGCATGGAGACGTCGGTTTCATTTGAAGAACCTGCAAATCTCTCATCTGTCAAGCGCCCGACTTTTTCATCTGTTAAAATGGAGTCCCCGCCAACAAATCTGAAATTTCTCTCCAGTTTGGAGAGTGTTGATATCCAAAGTTGCCCCAACATAACATCTTTACCAGACCTGCCATCCTCCCTCCAGCACATACGTATATGGGGTTGCCCCGTCTTGAAGAAGAACTGCCGAGAACCAGATGGAGAATGCTGGCCAAAGATTTCACACATCCGCTGGAAGGACATTTGACTAATATTGAACTTGCTTCTTTAGGCTTGCCACTTGAAACAAATGAAAAGGTAAAGGTTCCATTGATCCATTCTCTAGGACGAATTATATATGTTTTCTGATACTGTAACATATATACTTCATGTTTCAAACAGCCACCCCGAGCTCACCCCGTCACAGGCGCCGCCGTCTCTGCACCAGGTTATTAAGTACTTATTAACAACAGTCCGTGAGCGCCTCATATTGGTCACCAAGTTTAAGTCAGAAGCAGATCGGTGTTGCCACCTTGCCATTGCATCCGCATGAAATCATTTCACTTATTCTGTTACTCTTTGTTTATGGTTAATATTCCCAACATGTACTTCTCCGATAGAATATAAACCTCTGATAAACGATGTTGATAAGACTGTGATTAGATTTATTTTTCATGTGGCATTTGGTCATCCTGGGCAAGGCAAATTGGTTGGTTGTAATAAGAACAGCTGTAGTCCTCCACTAAAAATGAGGCTAAAATGTTTCATTCCTTTGCCTCACATTTGTGGGAGTGTTCTGACCATGTTTGGTTCCTTTATCTATCGCTGCATAATTCAGCAGACATGGACAGAGCTCTTGTTTGTGGATGGGGCTCCATTGTGCCTGACGTGGTGACTTGTCAGCAATCACCTGCACCATGCATGTCTAGGCTATTAGTACCTTGATGCATGTGGCTGATAATCTGAGGAAAAGCTGGCCACCTTAAAATTCACACACGCCTATTTTGTTTGAGCGGGCCAGTGATCAGAGATGCAGTGGTCAGTGTTTGTCTAACACTGATAGAGCACCTTTGTGTAAGCAGGAGTGTAGGGATCGGAGAAGAAGGAATTGGGGATCGGACGCTCAGAGTGAAGAACAGAGTAGTCAAGTCGATAACATTAACAGCAGAGGAAGGATCTGTATATTATTGAGTTAATTGTTTGTTTGATTGATGCCTCTCTCCACTCTGTTACATTGTGTTCACTGCCAGTCCGGTCCCACATACCGGTCATCAGAACAGGCTGACGAGTGGACCCGTGTATCCTTCCTCCCTGGTGTGAACTTCCTCTGTTGCCGTCCTGTCCTTGCTTGGTGCCGTCTGGTAACAATGTGCCTGAGTAACTGAAGAGGAGGAGGATAGCAGATAAGGCGAATGATGACCTGTCACGACTCAGACTCAAACTCGACTCTTAAAAATTTCGTTGGATACTAGTAATTGTATTTCTATTGGATTCGTGACAAGCCAGGAGCACTCTCCCGTGGATTAGGATGGTACATACTCCCCCCCATCTCAAATTGTAAGTCGTTTGACTTTTTTTGGCTCTAAGTTTGACCATTCGTCTTATTCAAAAAAATTTACGCAAATATTATCAAATTCAAGTGATTTTAATTCAACTTTTATAGAATCAAACTCAACTTTTATAGAAAGTTGATATATAGAAACAGTGATTTTATTTTGACAAAAGAAAATTCAACTTTTATAGAAAGTTTTTGGAAGGTGAAAAATATAGAAAACAATTTTGATTCAAATGGCTCTAAAAAAGAGGATTTAGAGAGTGATTTTATAAATATCTCTTATAGATGCTTAAAAATGATTTTACAAAACATGTCGTTTTATTTTCTAAGGGGATTTTTTTCATCCATTTACTATGTCTCTAAATGATTTTTGGAGACACGGAGATTTTAGGTGAAGCTCAAAAAGTATCCCTGCCTCAAGAAATAGAATTCAAATACTTCTCTCTTGAGAAGGCCACATCATCAAATTCCCAAAGATGAATGGCCCTTTTGATCTAATAATGGTACAAATTGTTTGTTTGAAAAATTATACAGGTGTAACTTTAAAAATTATTCACTAATCTCCGCTCTTCATATTTTGTTAACTTTTTTTTTTTTTAAAAAAAGAGACAGCTGTCCGGACAAAGTTGCACAGAGGCCCCGTACAGAAATCAGAAATAACAAACAAGCCTATCGAGATCACATGCGAAAACGAAAACAATCCGTTTGTCTTCTTCCTGCTTCCACCGGCCGGCGAGGCTACGGGAAGGAGAGCGCGGCAGGTGACTGGGAGAGGCTGCACTCTCTGCTTCTCGTCTCCCCTCACTCCGTCTCCTCTTCCACATGCCAGGTCACGCGCCGGACCGGGGCTATCCATCCCACGCACAAGGAGTAGCTGAGCAGCCCTCTTGCATTGCGAGCAAGGTGTTCGTCGTTTTGCCGCAGCTGGAGCAGAGGAGAGCACAGCGAGGCGGATTGGGATGATGACTTTGGCCGCTGCAGCAGGTGCTGGGAACCCGGCGGTGGCTCCACAATGCTAGCTAGCATCAGCAGCGGAGGCGGTGGGCTCAGCAGTAAGTACTCCTTTTTCTCTTTGGTTGTTTCTTTGCTGATTTATTTACTGAGACGGATAAAGGGCCATTGTACCAGATAAATGCCCAAACCCAAAAAGGGCCATCGGTAATCAATCTAGCAGTACTTTTTTTTTTTTTTTTTGAATAATCTAGCAGTACCTTGCCCATCGATTATTTGTGTATATATGTACTAACTCCCGTGTTGCTTGATAGATATACAGGGTGCCACTACCAACTCTCAACTTTTTTTTTTTTTTTTTAATAAGACCACAAAAGAACTGCCCCACGCCTCCCCTGCTTGCTGACCTTTGAATTCTTTATCGGTAGGTAATCTGTCCATTTCACTTTTTTGTCCTGACCCATGTACACCCAAAGTTGCAGTGTGTGGTAACCCATCCAAATCCAATCAGTAAGCCTTGCTGATAACATTTTAACAAATTGATTTACCATTCCAAAGTATGCGTACAGAAAGCATATGACACAAGACAACTGGAAAGAACTTGGGGAGCTCTATATGACTGTCTTGATGTGGATTATACAGAGTACATAAGTGGGTTGCCCTTCTTGTTCCATTGGCCTTCAGTTACACAGGGAGGAAGGATGAAACCCAATAAAGCTACCAAGAAGCTTCTTTTTGTCAGTGTTGATTATGACTTCATTCCAACTGAAGGTCACAGCAATAATTTTTTCGAAAGTGAATCATCTGATAACCGTCTTCATCATCGATAATAAAGCTTCTCTGGTCCTCTTTTTTCCAGCATCCTCCTTTGCTTCTTTGTTTCTTCCCCAACCCAGCAGCACAAAGCTCAAGGCAACAGTATATCCTGAGCACGATCATCGATCTCCCTACTTGCCTCCTGCCTCTACCTCAAACAACATATCATCACCAGCCACACACCAGGAAAGAGGAGAGCAGGGTTTGGCTGTGGCTCAAGAGAAAAAGGTGAGACGGGGGCAAAGGGCCATTTCCCGTCAGCTTATCTCAGCATGAATATGGTTTGTGAGCTCAAAACACTAGCTAGAAGCCACCGTCCTCAGAAGAACCCCCACAGGGAAGCTGACAAAACCTCATAGACCAAGAGTGTCATATTATACTTTTTAATAATAGCAATCAGACGAGAGTGGTACTTTGAAAGCATGAAAGGCAAGCGGCCAGCAATGGAGCTAATATAAAGACCACTTGTGCAATAATCAATGAGTTATCCATAAACAATAGCTAGTTTTCAGAAGCCCAACGCATCTCTCAACTTATAAAACTGCAACCGGTCTCTAAAGGAGAAAACAAATAGAATAATGTTCAGAGAAGCGGCCAGAATATTTTGCTAATGCACTTCCTCCCTCTGCCGGCCGTGTACTACTGGATCAGATCTGCTGCTGACTTGCTGTTTGAGCCTTGCGTTTCATTCACTTGCATTACAGTGCTTCCAGAGTCCAGTCCACCCCTCTAGCGACCTCACCCTCGTCATCCAAGCTTGCTCCGGAGACGCTGCTCCGTGCACCGTTGGAATTTCTAGTTCCTGTAAGATTTCTTTGTGTGAACTTGTTAGCTATTTTCCTGCTAGTTCCTTTAACACAAGAGAAATGAAGGGAAAACAGGTCGATTTGTTCTCTGTTCTTCACTTCTCTCAGTTTCAGTAATTTTATCTCGTCTCTTTGATTCCAGGTTTTCCATCGACTCCTTTGCTGTTTTCACCAGTTTTTCCCGTCTTCAGAAGCACCTCCTCATCCATATTAAAAAAAAAAAAAAAAAAAACAGTTTTCTTCCCATCATCAATTCTTCCATTTATCTTGTTCATGTTTCATCTATTGTGTCCTGATTTTCTTGGGCACTAGACACACTCGAACCCTACATCATCCACTCGTTCATTCATCCACACCCACGGAAAAGAATAAGAAAAATACCAAAAAAAAAAAGGAAGAAGCATCCAACATCTTGTACCCATCCATTTCTTCCCCAGAAAAAAAAAACTTCAAATCCCCACAAAAAAAAGGAAAAAAAGAGAGTCTTTTTCCTTTGTTGTTTCCCATCGTCTGCCTAATTTAGGTCCCTGCAAAACCCCAACATTTCGAGCTGTTACCAAAATACCAAATCGATCGCTTTGTCCTGTTCTTGTACCCATCCATTACACTGCTTCTTTTCCTCCGATTACATTGCAGTCCCTACCAGTTATTTCCCCTCTCCTCATCCATATTAAAAAAAGCAGCTTTGTTTCTGATCCACATCGTCCATCCATTCATCTATTTTGTTCCTTCAATTACCAATTTACTCTGTCATCTTCTTTGAAATCTCTTCGCTCGGAAAAGAAAGGGAAGCACAAACCACTTTGCATCCATGGCGGACTTGGCACTCTCGGCTTAAGGTGGGCAGCATCGCCAATCATCAACAAGCTCCTAGGCGATGCTACAGCTTACCTCGGCGTGGACTTGGTGCATGAGCTCCAAAACTAGAAGCCACCGTCCCGCCACGGTTTGACCTGGTGATTCAAACGGCAGAGAGGAGTCCCCACAGAGGCAAGCTGGAGGCATGGATCAGCGGCTCAAAGAAGCCTTCTATGATGCTGAGGACCTGCTGGATGAGCATGAGTACAACCTCCTCAAGCGCAAGGCAAAGAGTGGGAAAGATCCCATGGTAGGGGAGGATGAAACTTCCTCCGTTGTATCCACTATCATGAAGCCACTTCGTGCTGCTAAGAGTAGGGCACGTAACTTGTTGCCAGAGAACAAAAAGTTAATTAACAAGATGAAAGAACTCAGGGACATCCTCCTTGAAGCGAAGGAGCTTCAGGATCTTCTTGGCTTACCACCTGGCAATATCGTCGAGTGGCCACCGGTTTGTATACGGAACCATTGTTCCTACAACCACATCACTTCCTACTTCAATGGTTTTTGGTCGTGATAGGGATCGTGATCATATTGTAGATTTTCTTCTTGGCAAGACAACAACTGACCAGGCAAGTTCAGTGAGGTACTCAGGTTTGGCAATTGTTGGAACCGGGGGAATGGGGAAGTCCACCTTAGCACAGTATGTATATAATGACAAGAGGATTGAAGAATGCTTTGATGTCAGGATGTGGATCTGCATCTCACGCAAAACTTGATGTGCATCGTCACACCGCGGAGATCATTGAGTCTGCAAAAAAAGGGGTGCCCAAGTGTAGATAATCTTGATTCTCTCCAAAGCAAACTACGGGACATCTTTACCTGCGATCCACGAGAGATTCCTACTAGTCCCGGGCGGCGTTTGGTTTGAAACATCGATAGTGAAACGAGTGGGAGCAACTCCTTGCTCCATTAGTCTCTAAACGGTCGGGGAAAACGAGTTTTGGTGACTTCTCGGCGTGACATCCTTCCAACTGCTTTCTTTGTGAACGAGTTGTTCGTTTGGAAAACATGGATGATACTGAGTTTCTTGGCTCTCTTTAAGCACCATGCTTTCTCTGGATTAGAAATTGAGGACCAGCCATTGCGCACAAAGCTAGAACATACTACGAGAAGATTGCTAAAAGGCTTGGACAATGTCCTTTGGCGGCAAAAGTTAAGGGTTCGAGATTGAGCGAAAAAAAAGGATATCGCTGAATGGAAATCTGCACCGAAGCTCAACGATTTAAGTAAGCCCTTCACATCTCTGTTGTGGAGTTATGAAAAGTTAGATCCACGTTTGCGAGATGCTTCTTGTATTGCGACTTATTTCCAAAAGGCCATAGATATGAACCCAATCGGTTGGTTCACTTTTGGGTTCTTGAAGGGTTTGTTGATTCATCTAATTTGAGTAGTAGGACACTGGAAGAGGTTGGGAGGGATTACTTCAATGACATGGTCTCTGGATCTTTCTTCCAACAATTGGATTCTGGTCCGTATTATGTCATGCATGATATTCTTCATGACTTGGCAGAGTCACTCTCTAAAGAAGACCGCCCGGTTAGAAGATGATAATGTGACAGAAATACCATGCACTGTTCGACATTTATCTGTTTCGATTGAGAGTATGCAAAGGCATAAGCATATGATCTACAAGTTGCATCATTTACGCACTGTTATCTGTATTGATCCACTAATGGATAGTGCAAGCGTTATTTTTGATCAGATACTTTGCATAACCCGAAGAAGTTCGTGTATTGTATTTGTCATTTTACAACAGCAGCAAGTTGCCCTGAATCCGTTGGTGAGATGAAGCATCTTGTATTTGGACCTCGATAGAACATCAATTTCTGAATTTCCTAGATCATTATGTGCTCTTTACCACTTACAGTTACTTGAGTTAAACAACATGGTGGAGAGGTTGCCTGACAAAGTTTGCAATTTAAGTAAGCTACGGCATCCGGGATTTTACAATCAAATTCCCAACATTGGCAAGCTTACTTCGTTACAACATCTACCTGTCTTTTTCGTGCAAAAAAGAAGCAAGGATATGAGTCGCGGCAGTGAAGGACTTGAATGAGCTTGGTGGCTATTTAAGTGTACAAAATCTTGAGAATGTTGTTGGAATGAATGAAGCCTTAGAGTCAAAGCTATATCTGAAAAACTCGCCTTAAAGAGTTGACACTTGAGTGGAGTTTCGAGAATAGCACGGATGCAATGGATATTCTGCATTTGGATATTCTAGAAGGTCTAGAGACCGCCACCCCAACTGAGTCACCTCAAAATCCGAGGTTACAAATCTGACACATATCCTAGGTGGTTACTTGAGCGATCCTATTTTGAAAATTTGGAAAGATTTTCGCTTCATGACTGCAGCTTGCTAGAAGGCCTACCACCGCATCTGAGCTCCTTCCTTTGCTCGCTTTCTGTATATATCGGACGTTCCAAACTTGAAGAAATTATCATGTCTTCCAGCAAGCCTTACAAGGTTGTCAATCCACGGCTGCCCACTGCTTACATTTGTGACAAAAAATCAGCTCGAGCAACTTGACTTGAGGGAAAATTTGATGCAGGCAGATGACCTGGCATCTAAACTTTCATCAATGTGGGAGATGGATTCAGGATCAGATGTTAGGAGAGTACTGTCACAAGACTGTTCAACTCTCAAGCAGTTGACAACACTGATGATGGATGATGATATAACCACACATCTACAAATTATGGAAAGTGGTATGGAGGAAGGAGGAGACAAAGCATGGACGAAAAGAAAATATAATCAAGGCATGGTTTTTTTGCCATGAGCGAGAGGATAAAAGTCATTTATGGAAGGACCATGGAGCTGCCAATTGGTTCTACCATCGAGGACTTTGTGAACTTTCCCTTTTCGTCATGCAAGATTACTGGATGAATCTTTAGTTGTTTGCCTTGGTGGCCTCACTTCACTGACAAGATTAACATTGAATGGTAATATGGCATTAACTGCACTCCCCTCGGAACAGGTGTTTCAGCATTTGGCAAAACTTGAGAGTTTGGAACTAGTTGACCGTTGGTGTCTCGGATCACCGGGTGGCTCACGTCTTTGCTCCATCTCTTTCCGCCTTTATTGCGTAAGTTGCCCTTCTTTAGAGCTGGCATGTGGGCGGGAATTTATGGCATTGAACCTTGATAGCCTCTACATAAGAGGATGCATACTTGCAGCTGATTCATTCATTAATGGCTTGGCAGACCTGAAGTATCTTTCCATTTATGGTTGCAGAAGCTCCCCATCCTTATCAATTGGCCACCTGACCTCCCTTGAAGAAATAAGTCTATCTTGTCTCCCCGATCTCGTGCTCGCTTGAAGGCCCTGTCTTCCCTGCACCTTAAGGGCCTAAGTTTGGTGGATGTTCCAAACCTCACCGCCAAGCACATCTCACGCTTCAGTGTCCGGGGAATCGCTCAACGTCGGTAGTTCCGTATTGCTCAACCACATGCTCGAGTCTGAAGGGTTTATAGCCCCGTCATACCTTTTTCTTTCAGATTGCAAGGAGTCGTTAGTTTCATTTGAAGAACCCGCAAGTCTCTCATCTGTCAAGCACCTGACTTTCTACTGGTGCAAAATGGAGTCCCTGCCAACAAATCTAAAACTTCTCTCCAGTCTGCGAGTCTTGAAATCTATAATTGCCCCAACATAACATGTCTACCAGATCTGCCGTCCTCCCTCCAAATAAGATAAGTATAGGAGATTGTCCTGTCTTGGCGAAAAAACTGCCGAGCGCCTGACGGAGAAAGCTGGTCAAAGATTTCACACATCCGCTGGAAGGACATCTACTACTGAAGTTGCTTCTTTAGACTTTGCACTTGAAAGAAATGAAAAGGTAAAGATTACACCAATTCATTCTCGAGGACTAATTAATTTTCTCTTCCAATATTCTAACATACTTTATGCTCTAAACAGGCACCTTTCACAGGCGCCGTCGTCTCTACTGAAGGTTATAAGGGTACTGGGTTCAGAGGACTACCTGAGACAATTTGTTCACCCAGTTCAAGTCAAAAGGCAACCCCACCATAGCTGCTTGCATTGCTCAGCACAACCCTACTAGCCACCGTGAACCGGAAGGCCTCCGTGAGTTCTATGGATTCTCAGGTTGCCGGTTTGTTTGTTCCTCTTATATCATGCGTTTCACTTGTCCTGTTATTCCTTGGTTATTAACAATAATTACCAGCACGCATTTCCCTAATGGTAGAATATAAGCCTCCTACGATGAAGAAAGATAGCACTGTAGTTATCGAATTGAGGCGAATTGCTTGATTGCTTGTAATAAGAACAGCTATACTCACGTGAATGTGCAAAGTTTGTAATAAATAAATATTGGAAACAGCGATTGCCAAGGACGTGTGGTGTGTTTGTAATACATTCGGATTTCCTTTGATTCTGTGGTTCTGTCGTCGTCGTTTGTGTTTCCTCATGTCATGTGTGCTCTGAGTTTTCATGTGCTCAAGTTAATTCTAGCAGAGTAGCCGCTGCCGGTGTTATATGATGTGGTATGGTGGAGCGTAGCAGTTGTTCCTGCTGCTCTGCTTCAAACGATTACAACTCACATTCAGTTCCTTGTATGATGTTGGACACTGGTAATCGTAATCGTACTTGCTTCAACTTAAGGGAGTGCCTCAGACTTGCCAACCAGTTCAAGTCAGAAGCCAGTCCATGGCCAGTGTCACCCGTTGCCTCTACCCACCGTTCAAGGCCTGTTTGTTGCTTCCTTGTTGATTGGCACTTGTTCTATTATCCCAGGGTTATGAACAATTGCCTACATTTATTTCTGTTATAGTCTGTAACAAGTAATAAGTAGTGCTGTGGTTATCGCCTTTATTTTTCATGTGGTAGATAAGGGGGGAATATTTCATTTCTTTATTATCTCAAAAAAGACCAATTGCCAACACGCATTGCTTTTTTCAAGAGCACGCCGTAGGCGCGTATTTCATCCAACACGCATTGCTAAATTTGATAATATCGTTTGTAAGTGCTCAGCATTTTTTGATGTACTTTTGAAGCTTCAAGCTCCAGACATACGGTTCCTTTGACACAGTCTGGTGTCTGCTGTAGTCTGTGGACAAGGTTAGAGAAGTGGGTTGGAGCTTTGGATGATTCATGGTTGGAGTGTCCGGGACTCTAATTTCTTTTCTGAACTGGTGTTGGTGTGGGTTAATGCCGATGGTCTGAAAAATCAAGTACGAGGCAACAGGGAAGGTACCATGCTCCGAAATGAGCAGTAGTAGCAACAACACAAAAAGTACGCCTGACCACCCCGAAGCGTAAGAGGATCATCTACACTCAGAGTTTTCATTTGCCTCACTTAATTCAAGCAGAGTAGCCGTTGTTCCTGCCGCTCTGCTTCAAACGAACGACGAAGACGATCTGGGCCGGCCCAAATAGATAACTTACTAGGGAGCCCAATACCGCAATATCCCCGTCGGACGGCCCAGTCTCCACTTTACAGTATTTTTCCCGAAGGCTGATGACTTGTTTCCCCGGGCAATGACAATCGGTTTGTGTTTGGTGCTTTCACCGGGCCGGCGACGCCACGGGAAGAAGCGCGGCGGGTGAGGCTCCACTCTTCTTCTTCTCCTCTCTCCCTCGTCCTCACTCTCACTACGTCTCCTCACATGCCAGATCACGAGCCAGGCCGGGGCTATCCGTCCCACACGCAACGAGCGGTTGAGCAGCCCTCCTGCATTGTTGCGTGCTAGGTGTTCGTTGTTTTGCCGCAGCTGAAGCAGAGAACAGAGAGCAGAGCACAGCGAAGTGGATCGGGATGATGACTTCGGCCGCTGCAGTAGGTGCTGGGAAGTGGGAGCCCGGCGGTGGCTCGACGAGCATCAGCAGCGGAGGCGGCGGGCTCGGCAGTAGGTACTACTTTTTTTCCTTTCTTTTTCCTGATTTGTTTACGGGGATGGTCACTGACATTGTAGCAGGTAGGGAGTAGTCGCACAGACACACTTGCACGAAAGATGAGCCCTCACAAGGAAAGCTGACACAACTTCGTATAATATGGAACGAAGACCAAGGGTGTCGTATTGTATTGTTGATCGTAGCATTCAGACCTGGGAGAGCGGTAATTTGAAAGCATGAAAGGCCACCGGCCAGCAATGGAGCTAAAGACCACTTGTGCAATAATTAATTAGTGTTTTCAGTAAGCCTAACGCATCTCTCAACTTATAAAACTGCAACTTGTCCTTTAATAAGTATACTTTTCGTAATACGAGAAAAAAATAGAATAATGTTCAGACAAGTGGCCTGAATATTTTGCTAATGCGCTTCCTCCCTTTGCTGGTGCACTACTGGATCAGATCTGAAGCTGACTGGCTGTTTAAGCCTTGCGTCTCATTCTCTTGCATTACAGTGCTTCTTCCAGAGTCCAGTCCACCCCTCCAGCGACCACACCCCGGTCGTCCAAGCTTTCTCCGGAGACGCTGCTCCCTGCGCCATAGGAATTTTCAGTTCGTGTAAAGCTAGATTTCTTGTGTGTACTTGTTACTTATTTTCCTGTTTGCTCCTAACACATGAGAAATCAAAGGAAAACAAATCTGACTCTTAAGGCCTGATTCTGTTGCATTACAGTGCTTCTTCCGCAGTCCGGTCCATCCCTACGGCGACCTCCCACTTTCGTTGTCCAAGCTTGCTCCGACGCTGCTCCCTCCGCCGTTGAAGTTTTTAGTTCGTGTAAGATTTCTTGAGTTCTTGAGTGAGCTTGTTAGCTGTTTTCCTGTGTGTTCCTTTGTCACATGAGAAATGAAACGAAAAACAAATTGATTTGTTCTCTGTTCTTCACTTCTTTCAGTTTGAGTAATTTTATCTGTCTTTTCCATTCCGTGTTTTCCATCGACTCCTTTGCTGTCTTCACCCGGTTGTTTCCCATCTTCGAAGCACCTCATCCATATTACACCCCCCCCCAAAAAAAAAAAAAAAAAAAAAAATTGTTTCCTGCTTCCCATCATCAATCCTTTCATTTGTCTTGTTCTTGTTTCATCCATTTCATCTACTCGTTCATTTCTCCACTACTGCAAAAAAAAAAAAAAAAAAAAAAAACCCCGCAAAATCCCCACAAAAAGAACTTGAGAATTCCACAAAAAGGAAAAAAAAACAGTCTTTGGCCTCCGATTATTTCCCATCGTCTGCCTAATTTAGGTCACTTTGTTCCATTACCAAAATCAATCACTTTGCCCGTTCCTTCCCTCCTGCAAAACCACCTTATTTCCCTCTGCGAAAGCACCTCTTCCATCCTAAAAAAAGAACAGATTTGTTTCTTATTAGCCTCATCCATCCATTCATCTATTTTGCCCCTTCAATTACCAATTCACCCCCATCATCTTATTTTTGATCTCGAAACATTTGCATCCAAGATCTCTTCACTTTCGAAAAGAAGGGGAACCACAAACCAGTGCATCCATGGCGGACTTGGCGCTCTCGGCTTAAGGTGGGCAAAGATCGCCAATCATCAACAAGCTCCTAACCGATGCTAAAGCTTACCTCGGCGTGGACATGGTGCGTGAGCTCCAAAAACTAGAAGCCACCGCCCCCGCCACGTTTGACCTCGGTGATTCAAGCGGGAGAAGAGCCCCCACGGGGGCAAGCCGGAGGTATGGATCGAGGCGCTCAAAGAAGCCTTCTATGATGCTTTAGGACCTGTTGATGAGCATGAGTACAACCTCCTCAAGCGCAAGGCAAGGAGCGGGAAGGATCCCTTGGTAGGGGAGGATGAAACTTCCTCCATTGCATCCACTATCATGAAGCCACTCCGTGCAGCTAAGAGTAGGGTACGTAACTTGTTGCCAGAGAACAAGAAGCTAATTAACAAGATGAAAGAACTCAGGGACATCCTGCTTGAAGTGAAGGAGCTTCGGGATCTGCTTGGCTTACCACATGGCAATATCGCCGAGTGGCCACCAGCTTGCACCGGCAACCATTGTACCTACAACCACATCACTTCCTACTTCAAAAGATTTTCGGTCGTGATAGGGATCGTGATCATATAGTAGATTTTCTTCTTGGCAAGACAACAACCAACCAGGCAAGTTTAGCGAGGTACTCAGGTTTGGCCATTGTTGGAACGGGAGGAATGGGGAAGTCCACTTTAGCACAAGTATGTCTATAACGACACGAGAATTGAAGAATGCTTTGATGTCGGGATGTGGCTCTGCATCTCACGCAAACTTGATGTGCATCGTCACACACGGGAGATCATTGAGTCCGCAAAAAAAAGGAGTGCCCAAGTGTAGATAATCTTGATACTCTCCAAAGGCAAACTACGTGACATACCGCAACAGATCCGCGAAATTCCTACTAGTCTTGGACGATGTTTGGTTTGAAACATCTGATAGTGAAAGAGTGGGAGCAACTCCTTGCTCCATTAGTCTCTAAACAAATCGGGAAGCGGGAGTTACGGTGACTTCTCGACGTGAAATGCTTCCAAATAAATGCTTTGCTTTGTGAACAAGTTGTTCATTTGGATAACATGGATGATACTGAATTCTTGGCTCTCTTTAAGAACCATGCTTTCTCGGATTAGAAATTGAGGACCAGGCGTTGCACACAAAAGCTAGAACATACTTGCAGAGAAGATTGCTAAAAGGCTTGGACAATGTCCTTTGGCAAACAAAAGTTCTAGGTTCTACATTGAGCGTAAAAAAAAAGATATTGTTGAATGGAAAGCTGCACTAAAGCTCAATGATTTAAGTAAGCCCTTCACATCTCTATTGTGGAGTTATGAGAAGTTAGATCCACGTTTGCGAGGGTGCTTCTTGTATTGCAGCTTTATTTCCAAAAGGCCATAGATATGAACCTAATAAGTTGGTTCACTTTTGATTGCGTAAGGGTTCATTGATTCATCCAATTTGAGTAGTAGGACAATTTGAAGATGTTGGGAGGGATTACTTGAATGAAATGGTCTCTCGGATCTTTCTTCCAAAAATTGGATTATGGTTTTTTATATCATGCATGATATCCTTCATGATTTGGTAGAGTCACTCTCGAGAGAAGATTGCTTCAGATTAGAAGATGATAATGTGACAGAAATACCATACAATGTTCGACATCTATCCATTGAGGTTGAGAGTATGCAAAGGCACGTGGAAATTATCACCAAGGCTGGTCATTTACGCCTTTCGTTATCCGCATCAATCCACCGATGGATAATGCAAGTGTTATTTTTGATCGATCTTGCAGAAACTGAAGAAGTTGCGTGTATTGCATTTGTCATTTTACAACAGCAGCAAGCTACCTGAATCTGTTGGTGAGATGAAGCACCTTCGGTATTTGGACCTCAAATAAACATCGGGGTTTCAAATTGCCTATATCATTATGTGCTCTTTACCACTTACAGTTACTTGATTCACGCTCCATTGTGGAGAGGTTGCCTGAAAATGTTTGCAATTTAAGTAAGCTACGGCATCTGGAATGCAAATGGGGACTACCAAATTCCCAACGTTGGCAAGCTTACTTCATTACAAGAGCTACATGCTGCCTTTTACGTGCAAAAAGAAGCAAGGATATGAGTTCGCGACAGCTGAAGGACTTGAATGAGCTTGGTTCCTTTTTAATAGTACAAAATCTAGAGAATGTCACTGGAAAGGATGAAGCCTTAGATTCGAAGCTATATCTCAAAAAATCGCCTTAAAGGGTTGACTCTTTCCTCGGAGTCGCAGAATGGCAATGTATGTAGAGGATATTTTGTATTTGGATATTCGGAAGGCCCGAGACCACCACCCCAACCGAGTCACCTCACAATTGAAGGTTACAAATCTGACACATATCCTAGGTGGTTACTTGAGCAATCCTATTTTGAGAATTTGGAATGCTTTCAAATTTTATTAACCGCAGCTTGCTAGAAGGCCTACCACCGATATCTGAGAACTCCTTCAAGATTGCTCTCGTCTCAGTATATATCGACGGCGTTCCAAACTTGAAGACATTATCATGTCTTCCAAAGAAGCCTTACAACGTTGTCAATCCGCGGCCGCCCGCTGCTTACATTTGTCACGAAAAATCAGATCAAGCAAAGATGACTTGAGGGAAAATATGATGCAGGTAGATGACCCGGCGTCTAAACTTTCATCAATGTTGGAGGTGAGATCGGATGTTAGGAGAGTGTTTGTCACAAGACTATTCAGCTCTCAAGCAGTTGATGACACCGATGATGGATGATGATATAACCACACATCTACAAATTATGGAAAGTGGTATGGAGGAAGGAGACAAAGAATGGACGAAAAGAAAATATCATCAAGGCATGGCTCTTTGCCATGAGCGTAGGATAAAAGTCATTTATGGAAGGACCATGGAGCTGCCACTGGTTCTACCATCGGGACTCCGTGAACTTTACCTTTTTAGCCTTGTAGTATTACGTATGAAGCTTTAGCCGCTTGTTTGCCTTGGTGGCCTCACTACACCGATGTAATTATCATTGGAAAGTAATATGACATTAACTACACTCCCCTCGGTGTTTCATCATTTGGAAAAACTTGAGAGTTTGACAATAGATGACCGTTGGTGTCTCGATCACTTTGGGTGGCTCACGTCTTTGCTCCATCTCTTTCCGGTCTTTTATTGCGAGAAGTTGCCCTTCTTTAGAGCCGCACGTGGAGCGTAATTTATGGCATTAAACCTTGGTACACTCTGCATAGGAGGATGCATACTTGCAGCTGATTCATTCATTAATGGCTTGCCAGACCTGAAATCTCTTTATATTTATAGTTGCAGAAGCTCCCCATCCTTATCAATTGGCCACCTGACTTCCCTTGAATCATTACAACTAACTCGTCTCCCCGACCGTGCTCGCTTGAAGGCCCTGTCTTCCCCGCACCTTAAGGGCCTAAGATTGGTAGATGTTCCAAACCTCACCGCCAAGCACATCTCACGCCCCATGTCCGTAAATGGCTCAGCGTTAGTAGTTCGTATTGCTCAACCACATGCTCAAGTCTCAAGGGTTTATAGCCCCGTTAGAGGTTTCTCTTTCGGTTGCAAGGAGCTGTCGGGTTTCATTTGAAGAACCCGCAAGTCTGTCCTCTATCAAGCACCCGGGTTTCTACCGTTGCAAAATGGAGTCCCTGCCAACAAATCTGAAACTTCTCTCCAGTCTGCAGATTCTTGATATCGATGATTGCCCCAACATAACATGTTTACCAGATCTGACGTCCTCCCTCCAGCGCATAAGTATAGAAGGCTGTCCTGTCTTGGCAAAGAACTGCCGAGAGCCCCGACGGAGAAAGCTGGTCAAAGATTTCACACATCCGCTGGAAGTACATCTACTGCTGAAGTTGCTTCTTTAGACTTTGCATTTGAAAGAAATGAAAAGGTAAAGCTTACACTGATTCATTCTCAAGGACTAATTAACTTTCTCTTCCAATATTCTAACATACTTTATGCTCCAAACAGGCAGCTTGAGGTCACCCCGACCTGTCACAGGCGTCGTCGTCTCTACAGCAGGTTACAAGGGTACTGGGTACAGATGACTGCCTCTAACAATTTATTCACCCAGTTCAAGTCAAAGGGCAACCTCACCATAGCTGCTTGCATTGCCCAGCACCACCCCCGCCACCGTGAACTGGAAGGCCTCCGTGAGTCCCATGGATTCTCAGGTTGCCGATTTGTTTGTTGCTCTTATATCATGCATTTCACTTGTCCTGCTATTCCATCCTTGGCCATTAAAAATTGCTAGCACGGATTTCTCTAATGGTAGAATAAACCTCCAAGGATGAAGAAAGATAAAACCGTGGTTATCGCTTTGGGGCGAATTGGTCAATTGTTTGTAATAAGAACAGCGGTACTCTCACGTGGCTGCAAAGTTTCTAATAAATATTGGAAACGGCAATTGCCAACGTGATGTGTTTGTAGTACATTCTGATTTCATTTGCTTCCATAGTTCTCTCGTTGTCGCTTGGTGTTTGCTCATGTCATATGTGCTCTGAGTTTTCATTTTTTCTTCACTTGTTCAAGCAGAAGAATGGGACTGTGTTGCCGTTGTTACATGATGTGGTGTAGCAGCGTAGCCCTTGTTCCTGCTGCTCTGTTTCAGACGAGCGAGTGGAAGACGATCTTTACCAGATCTGACGTCCTCCCTCCAGCGCATTAGTATATGGGGTTGTGACGCCTTGAATGAGAACTGCCAAGAGTCTGATGAAGAAAACTGGCCGTCTATTAATATTGAACTTGCTTCTTTAGACTTTCCACTTGTCTGAAAAGAGATAACAAGGTAAAGGCTCCACTGATTCATTCTTGATTCTATTGAACTAATTATGTTTTTCCAATATTTGACATACTTCAATGTTCCAAAACAGCCACCTCGAGGCAACTAAGTCAGCTCCGCAGATTATGTTGGGGAGTGCCTCAGACTCTTATGCTGCCCGGCGCTCCAACGTGAACTGGAAGGCCTCTGTCAGTCCCAACGACTCTCAGGTTGCCTGTCATTCCTTCCTTGGCCATTAACAATTGCCATAACGTATTTCTCTAATGGTAGACTATAAAGCCTCCTATGATGAAGAAAGATAACCGTGGTTATCGCTTTGAGGCAAATTGATGGACTGTTTGTAATAAGAACTGCTGTACTCTCACGTGGCTGCAAAGTTTCTTATAAATATTGGAAACAACGATTGCCAAGGACGTGTGGTGCGTTTGTAATACAAACGGATGATTCCGTGGTTCTGTCGTTGGTGTTTCATTCAAGCAGAGGAGTAGCCGCTGTTGGTGTTTGGTAGCCGTTGTTCCTGCTGCTCTGCTTCAAACGAAGACGATACAGCAATAGCCGTTGTGCCGGCATCTCCGAAAACAATTGCTTTGTCTTCTTTCCTGCTTCCACCGGCGAGGCGGCGGGAAGGAGAGCGCGCGGGTGACGCTGCACTCCTCTTCTTCTCCTCTCTCTCCCTCGTCTTCACACTCACTCCCCCGTCTCCTCCTCGCACGCCAGATCACGCGCCGGGGCGGGGCTATCCATTATTACATCTGAAACGAGTAGTTGAGCAGTCTTCTTGCATTGCGTGCGAGGTGTTCGTTGTTTTGCCGCAGCTGGAGCAGAGCAGAGCACAGCGAGGCGGATCGTGATGTTGACTTCGGCCGCTGCAGTAGGTGCTGGGAACCCGGCGGTGGCTCGGCAGGCTCGGCAGTAGGTACTATTTTTTTCCTTGGTTGTTTCTTTTCCACTGTCATTGTAGCAGCCTAGCAGGCAGGACTTAGGAGTACTGCCCAAACCCAAAACCAAAAGGAAAGGGGCCATCGGTAAATCAATCTAGCAGGAGTAGGACGTCGCCCTTCAATTATTTACACCAATCCGTCCCTTTCACTTTTTTTTTCCTGATCCGTGTACACCCAAAAGGTGCAGTGCGTGGTAACTCATCCAAATCCAACCAGTACAATCCTTGTTGATAACATATCGAGAAATTGACTTACCGATCCAAAGTGCGCATACAGAAAGCACATGTCAGGAGAACTGGAAAGAACTCAGGAGCTCTCTATATATGACTGTTTGATGTGGATTATACATTATACAGAGTACATAAGTGGGTACTGGGTAGCCCATCTTGTTCTGTTGGCCTTCATTTACACTGGAAGGATGAAACCTGATAAAGCTACCGAGAAGCT
The DNA here is from genome assembly GCA_015847255.1 of Hyparrhenia diplandra. NCBI lineage: Eukaryota > Viridiplantae > Streptophyta > Magnoliopsida > Poales > Poaceae > Hyparrhenia > Hyparrhenia diplandra. The sequence goes on along the minus strand of JADLZK010008219.1, from coordinate 402,214 downwards.
TCCTTTCTCTGTGTTGATTATGACTTCATTCCAACTTCCTTTGTCACAGCAATAATTTTCCAAGAGTGAATCATATCATAACAGTTTTCATCATCGACGTTAGAGCTTCTATGATCCTCTTTTTCCACCTACCTTCTTGCTTCCTTGTTTCTTTCCCCACCCAGCGGCACAAGGCTCAAGCCAACAGTACATCCTGAGCACGACCATCGATCTCCTAACTTGCCTCCTGCCTTTACCTCTGACAACAGATCATCACCAGCAATCCAATCAGCATGGCAGCTGCTAGCTTTACAGTATTATTTTGGCTTTCTCTGACATAGCTGGATCCCACCCTCCTTCGCCAATTTGTATTACCTAATTACTGGATGTATTGTTAGCTGACTACCTGTTTGTTCTTTTTGCAGTGCAATCCTTACTCCTGAGTCTGTCCACCAGTCCGACGACCTCGCGCTCGTTGTTGACACCGGCTCCGGCGACTCTGCTATGTGCGCCCTTGATTTTTTTTTTTTTGGTGTAAGATCTCCAATCTCCATCATTTGTTTGCTCAGTTGGCTAGTCAGCAGCTACTTTCCCTTTGTGTTGCTGGATGTGCCAAATCAGATTCACTAATTTTATGTGTCTTTCCGATTTCAGGTTTTCCCAGTCTGTTGCTTCCTTTATCAGTTACTTGCCTTGTGCAGAGGCACCTCCTTTCATCCATACTAAAGAAAAACCTTTGTTACTGCTTCCACCATTCAAGGTCTGTTGTCCATACCAATTTTGTTTGCGGTTACTAGCCCGGTCCAATCCATGTCATTGTTGAGTAATTCATGGCAGGTTTCTCCTTAAATCAGGCGATTGCTTAGCGGTTAGTATTTGTTGTCTGAATATAGGCATCACTGTAGATGGATGGAATATATTTGGACAAGCGTGTTTACCCAGTCATACACACGGTACACAACCATGGACAACGACTTAAATTATTTTTTTCAAAATCGAACGAAGACCAAGTGTGTCATATTGTACTGTTAGCCTTGGTCGTAGCATTCACACTTCAGAGGGTAGAAGCAGAAAAGGTAGAAGGTACATCAATGATAAAATTATAGAAGGAGGAGCAGGTAGAATCATAAATTTACCTACCTAAAATGTAGTTCGAGGTGCTGGTCGGGCCGAGGAACGGCCTCTCTTGTATTTAAAAACTTCTTTCTTCTTAATACAAAGATACACAATGCTCTTTCTTATTCGCGAAAAATTGTTAGTTTAGCCTGATGTGCAACAATCAGTGATATGTTCCTCATGTTTGGTTGTACATATATTCAATTTATTTAATTAAAACGGCTTTCTTTAAGGGTGAGACTGTCTTTTAATATAAGCCCACTTTATTAAAAGAAAATCATCTCCACTCCACTAGCAAGTAGTAGTAGTAATATAATCAGCACTGCAGCACGCCAGCACCTTTTCCATTTTCCACCCTTTTCTGCTTTTCCCGTCGAAAGAACACAGCTGCTTCCCTCCCACTCTGAGCCTCCCTTTTCTGGCAACTCTCATTCTCTTGCAGCACAGCACTTGTTCCAGGGTCCAGTCCACCACTCCGGCGACCTCGCGATCATCGTCGACGCAGTCTCCGGCAACTCTGTTCACCGTGCCTTGATTTTATTTCGTGTAAGATCTCAAATCTCCACTCTTCATTTTGTGTTAAATAACTTGTTAGCTAGAAGTGTTTCTCTCTGTGTTCCCGGATCTTGCATCTCGAACACGCGAGAAATAAACAAATCAGTTTGCCTATTTTTCCTACTAGTTTCACTAATTTTATTTTGTCTTTGGTTCCAGGTTCCACACTTCAGTCCACCGCTCCGCTGACCTCTTTTGTCTTCCGTCAGTTCAAATCTTCCGTCTCTTCCATTGCAGTGAAGTGCTTGCTCCAGAGTCCAATCCACCGCTCCGGCGACCGCGCCGACACCCGGCAGCTTCGTTCCCTGCGCAGCTGCGCCCTTTGATTTATAGTTTGTAAGTGTGAGATCTCTGGTCTGTAGTCTTAGTTTGTTGTGTTTACTTGTCATTAGCTATTTCTCTTTGCGTTGCTGGATATGGCATCGTGACGCATGAGAATAGAAGATAACCGGTTTATCTTCTGTTTTTTTATCAGTTTAACTAATTTTGTCTTGTCTTCCCGATTCCAGGTTTTCCTCAGACTCCACTGGTGTCTTTCAGTTATTTCTCTTCTGCACGTAGAATCACCTCATCCATACTACAAAAAACAGGAAACCCCCCCCAGCTTTTTCCTGCTCCCCATCATCCCACAAACCTCAGCAATTCCATGGCGTACTTGGCACTCACTGTTGCTGGCTTAAGGTGGGTAGCATCGCCAATCATCAATAAACTTCTCACTCAAGCTTCAGCTTACCTCAGCGTGGACATGGTATGTCAGCTCCAGCAACTAGAAGCCACTGTCCTGCCGCAGTTCGACCTAGTGATTCAAGCAGCGAGAAGAGCCCCCCAGGGGCCAAGCTCGAGGCATGGCTCCGGCGTCTCAAAGCAGCCTTCTATGATGCCGAGGACCTGCTGGACGAGCATGAGTACAACCATCTCAAGCGCAAGGCCAAGAGTGGGAAGGATCCCATGGAATGGGAGGATGAAACCTCCTCCATTGCATCCACCATCCTGAAGCCACTTCGTGCTGCTAAGAGCAAGGCACGCAACTTGCTCCCTGACAACAGAAAAGCTAATTAGCAAGATGAATGAACCCAAGGCCATCCTGTCAGAAGCAAAGGAACTCCGTGATCTTCTTAGCATACCACCTGGAAATACTACAGGTTTAGGGTGGCCAGGTGTACCAACAACCATTGTTCCTCCAACCACGGTAACATCACTCTGCACTTCAAAGGTTTTCGGTCGTGACAAGGATCGCGATCTTATCATAGATTTTCTTCTTGGCAAGACAACAACTGATGATGAAAGTTCAACTAGGTACTCCAGTTTGGCCATTGTTGGAGCAGGGAGGAATGGGGAAGTCCACCTTAGCGCCAGATGTCTACAATGACAAGAAGATAGAAGAAGGCTTTGATGTCAGGATGTGGGTCTGCATCTCACGCAAAGCTTGATGTTCATCGTCACACAAAGGGAGATTATTGAGTCTGCAACAAATGGGGAGTGCCCATGTATTGATAATCTTGATACTCTCCGGTGCAAATTATGACATACTGCGAGAAATTCCTACTTGTCTTGGATGATGTTTGGTTTGAAAAAATCGACGAGGAGACAGAGTGGTTTCAACTCCTGGATCCATTAATCTCTAAACAAATCGTGAAGCAAAGTTTTGGTGACTTCTCGAAGTGCAACACTTCCTGCAGCTGTTCACGTGAACAAGTCGTTCATTTGGAAAACATGGATGATGCCAACTTTTTGCACTCTTCAAACACCATGTTTTCTCTGGACCAAAAATTGGAGACCAGCTTTTGCACAGTAAGCCGGAACATACCGCAGAGGAGATTGCTAAAAGGCTTGGGCAAAGTCCTTTGGTAGCAAAAAGTTCTAGGTTCCCGATTAAGCAAAAAGAAAGATATCACTGAATGGAAAGCTACACTGAAGTTGAGTGATTTAAGTGAGCCGTTCACGGCTCTATTATGGAGTTACGAGAAGTTAGATCCTTGTCTACAGAGGTGCTTCTTGTATTGCAGCTTGTTTCCGAAAGGTCATAGATATAGTCCTGATGAGTTGGTTCACCTTTGGGTGGCAGAAGGTCTTGTTGGTTCATGTAATTTGAGTAGGAGGACAATAGAAGATGTCGGGATGGATTATTTGAATGACATGGTCTCTGGATCTTTCTTTCAATTGGTTTCTGAAACAAAGTTTTATTCATACTATATCATGCACGACATCCTTCATGATTTGGCACGGTCACTCTCTATAGAAGACTGCTTCCAGATTAGAAGAGGATAACATCAAAGAAGTACCAAGCACGTTCGATATCTCTCTCTTCAGGTTGAGAGTTTGCATAAGTATAAGCAAATTATCTGCAAGCTACATCATTTACGCACTATCATCTGCATTGATCCACTAATCGATGATGCAAGTGATATTTTTGATCAGATGCTGCAGAACCTGAAGAAGTTACGTGTATTGCATTTGTCATTTTACAACAGTAGTAAGTTGCCTGAATCTATTGGTGAGTGAAGCACCTTCGGTATTTGAACCTCGTCAGAACGTTAGTTTCTGAATTTCCTAGATCATTATGTACTCTTTACCATTTGCGCTTACTTCATTTAAACACAATGGTGGAGAGGTTGCCCGACAAGCTTTGCAATTTAAGTAAGTTACGGCATATCGAGCATACTGGGATTACACAGATAACTTGTCAGAAAAATGTATTCCTGAAATTCCCAATATAGGAAAGCTAACTTCACTACAACACATGCATGTCTTTTCGGTGCAAAAGAAGCAAGGGTATGAGTTGGGACAGCTGAAGGACCTGAATGAGCTTGGTGGAAGTTTAACGAAGATCCCATATTGAGAATGTTACCGAGAAAGGATGATGCCTTAGAGTCGAAGCTATATCGGAAAAAATCGCCTTAAAGAGTTGAGTCTTGTGCGGAGTTGCAAGAATGGCAAGGATGCGAGACCATTTTACATTTGGACATTCTAGAAGGTCCGAGGCCGCCACCCCAGCTGAGTGGCCTCACAATCAAAGGGTATAAATCGCGGATATCCAAGGTGGTTAATTGAAGCATCCTATTTTGAGAATTTGGAAAGTTTAACGCTTAATGGATGCAGTTTTTTTAGAATGTTTACCACCTGATACCAAGCTTCTTCAGCATTGCTCCAAACTTGATCTATCCGATGTCCCAAATTTGAAGATATTATCATGTCTTCCAAGAGGGCTTACAAAATTGTCAATTCAGAAGTGCCCACCGCTTATGTTTGTCTCTAAAAATGAGCTTGACCAGCATGATTTGAGGGGAAACATAATGATGATAGACGACCAAGCGTCAAAGCTTGCATTGATGTGGGAGGTGGGTTCGGATCACTTATCGGTGAAGTTCTATCGGAGGACAGTTCATCTCTGAAGCAGTTCATGCAACTGATGGATGGTGATATATCAGAACATCTTCAAGTTATAGAAAGTGCTCTAGGGGAAGGAGATATAATATCGGTGAAAGTAAATACCATCAAGGCGTGGCTTTTTTGCCATGAGCAGAGGATAAGAGTCATTTATGGAAGGACCACGGAGCCACCTCTCGGTTCTACCATCCGGGCTCCGTGAACTTTACCTTTCGTCATGCAGTTCTTACAGATGAAGCTTTAGCTATTTGCCTTGGTCGCCCTCACTTCACTTGAAGATTTAGTATTGGAATATAATATGGCATTAACTACACTTCCGTCAGAAGAGGTTTTTGAGCATTTGATAAAGCTTGACTCATTGTGTACAAGAGGTTGTTGGTGTCTCAGATCACTGGGCGGCTTACGTGCTGCCCCATCTCTTTCCAGACTTTATTGTTCTTACTGCCCATCTTTAGATCTGGCACGTGGAGCAGAATTTATACCGTTCAACCTTGCTGGACACCTCTACATATGTGGCTGCATTCTTGCAGCCGATTCATTAGTCAATGGCTTGGCACACCTGAAATCTCTTTCCATTAGTCATTGCAGAAGCTCCCCATCCTTATCGATTGCCCACCTGACCTCCCTTGAATCATTATGTCTACTTGGTACAACTGATCTGTGCTTTCTTGAAGGCCTATCTTACTTGCAGCTTAAGAACCTATATTTGTTAGATATTCCAAACCTTGAAGGCCTGTCTTCCTTGCAGCTTAAGAACCTATATTTGTTAGATGTTCCAAATCTCACTGCAAAGTGCATCTCACAGTTTCATGTCCAGGAATCGATCACTGTTAGTAGCTCCATATTGCTCAACCACATGCTCATGGCTGAAGGGTTTACAGCCCCATTGGACCTTTCTCTTTCACATTGCATGGACCCTTCAGTTTCATTTGAAGAACCCGCAAGTCTCTCGTCTGTCAAGCACCTGGAATTCAAAGCATGCATAATGGAGTCCCTGCCAACAAATCTAAAATGTCTCTCCAGTCTGCAGAGTCTTCGTATCTATGATTGCCCCAATATAACATATTTACCAGATCTGCCGTCCTCCCCCTCCAGCGCATAACTATATGGTATTGTAGCACCTTGAAGGAGAACTGCCGAGAGCCTGACGGAGAAAGCTGGCCAAAGATTTCGCACATCCGCTGGAAGGACTTTACATTTTGAACTTTCTTCTTTAGATTTGCCACTTCAAAGAAATGAAAAGGTAAAGATTCTACTGATCCATCCGTGAGGACTAATTAAATTTTTCTTCCAGTATTTAACATACTTCATGCTCCAAGCAGCCACCTCGAGGTCACCTCGTCCCCGTCATGGGACCGTTGTCTCTACAGCAGATTATGGCTCAGACTCTCCGTTCACCGAGCTCTAGTCAAAAGGCAACCCACTATCGCAGGCACGCCGCTTGCTACTGTGAACTGGAAAGGCCTCCGTGAGCCCTGTTGATTCTCAGGTTGCCCGTTTGTTTGTTCCTCTTATATCATTTGTTTCACTTGTCCTGTTATTCCCTCCTTGGCCTTTAAGAATAATTACCAGCACGTATTTCTCTAATGGTAGAATAAGCCTCCAACGATGAAGAAAGATAAAACTGTGGTTATCGCTTTGAGGCAAATTGGTCGATTGTTTGTAATAAGAACACCTATGCTCTCACGTGGCTGTGCAGAGTTTGTAACAAATGTTTTTTTTTTTTTTTTTTTGCGTCCATATTGGACGTGCTTCATTAAGAGGGAATAGAGTTTAGTTAGGTTACATCCGTAAGCACTGTTTGGCGAGATGCCATTGAGCGTCACGGCGGGCACACAAACACAAATCACCGGCTGACACGGCGGAGCTATAGAGTTGTACTAAGCCTGGGAAACAAATGTGCGACTAGAAACACAGCCGTGGATAGGAGCTCCTACGCAACCGCCATCAGCAGCGGCTGGAGCACAAGGTAGCCAGCCGCGCACCACTCCTCCGCTTGCTCCTTGATCCTCGCTAGCAGCTGCAATGGCGTGACCGAGACGTTGTCGAAGGTACGACGGTTCCGCCTCCTTCCGGACTTCCCAGGAAGTGAGAAGGACCAAGGAGTGAAATCCCGCACGAAAGGGTTGTGGTACCCTTGCCGACGAGTTCAGCCACCAGTCGATGAGGCAATCTTCGCTCTGGGAGATGTCCTGTAGCCCGGCGAGCCTCGGGATGCCAACGAAGTGTGATGTGGTGTGTTTGTATTACATTCTGACTAACTTTGATTCACGTGGCTGTAGTAGAATAAGCAAACTGTGGTTATCACTTTGAGGCCAATTGGGTCGATTGTTTGTAATAAGAACAGATATAATCGTGCACGGTTGCGGCTCCCGACCATTGCTCCTCCTGGCGGAGCCCCGACCACCGCCGGCGGCCTCCCTCAGCCCGGCGCCCTTCGCCGTTCCTATGCCGGGGTATTCGGCTGGGCTGGCCTCCGGTGGTGTCGACGGTCGGCCGTGACCTCGGGCCGCCCGATAGTGGTGGCCGGAGCGGCGATCCCCGACATCGACATGGACTGCTCTCTGCGAAGGCCCTCTCCACCGACGCCGCCCCACCGTGGACGTTGAGGAAGGCGAGATCGTTGGTGACGTCTCTACTGTCCTCATGGCGCCGTCGGCCGTTGCGGCCACCTGCCGGCGTCGCTTTGTTGGTGGGCGCGGATGTGGTGCTCGTGCGGCCTTCGCCTTATGTCGTCGCCGCCTACAAAGACGCGTTGCCCGCTACCGGGCGACTCGGGCAGGTCGAGAAGGGATGCGTTGGGCGGAGGGCGCCGTCTCCGATTGGGATAGTGATGACGACGTCGATGTGGATAGGGCGACGGACCCGCTCAACCTTCGTCTGCGGCTCATCGTGGACTCTCGGTCTTGCCAGACTGAAATCTCATGTTTGGTTTTGGAAATTGATGACACACTTGTTGGACTAATCCTTTGCTCTAAGTCTTGACTATGAGATAGGATTAGATGGATGACAAGGAGCATGATGATCATAAACATGGACAATGTCGGTGGACTTGATGGATCGTCAAGCTCGGTGATCGGCTTGAGAGGAACCCGGAGATCAAGGCAAAGGTATACTTGATAGGGTTTTCCTTTCGGTGATCAAGACACGATAGAGCGTGTGATCACATTATAGGATAGATGGCCGACTATCAAGAGGGATGCCGTGACAATCCTTTGGTGAAGTGCTTCTAGGTCCAATTGACTTGCATATGCATTTAGGATTGAGAGCACTAACTTCGTTCTTGTCTAACCGATCGCGGCATGCTAACACAAGTGCTCATGGGACACATTCGAGTGTTGGCAACTCAAGACAAGAAGCGAAAACTTGGAAAGATGGAAAGACGACGACGCAACGATGAAGAGGAATGTTTTGAACTTCGCCGGACGGGGGCATGGGCGCTGGGCGCGCCAGGCACGTGCAAACATTCAAATCGGGGCGCCTGACGCGTCCAGGCGGTTTGCGCTGACGCGGCCCAAACCAATCCGCGCGTCGGGCGCCGTGGAGAACTCGTCGCCGAGGAAGATTGATCGCGCGGCGGGCGCAGCCCAACGGCGCCGGACGCTGTTCAGTAAGGGGTGTCGGGGAGACCCCCTGCCGGACGCAGCGCCTGGCGCGTCCGGCAGCAGCGCCTCGGTGTTGTTGTTTTACCGGCGCCCGCGCTGTCCGGCGCGGCTCGGCACGTCCGTCCGCAGCGCCCAGCCAGAGGCATTTGAAGACCAACGGCTAGTTTTTCGACTTGGGCTCTATATATACTAGCTTGGCCGGTTCATTTGTCTCTCTCTTGCACATTTGAACACTCCTACACACTTGTGAGCTTGTGAGACTCCCCTCCACTCATCTCTTCACTCTAACTTCGAATCTTGAGTGAGATTGAGAGTGATAGAAGTGCATTGCTTGATTAGTCTTGCATCTAGAGGCACTTCATCCTTGGAGAAGCTGTGGGATCTTGTTTCTCTTAGGAATTTGCTTGGTTCCCTAGCGGCTTGGAGCAAGAGGCGGTGTTGAGCTCAAGTGGAGCTTGTTTGAGGCCACACCGGTGGTGATTGTGAGGGGTCGTTCCTTACCCCGCGGGAGATTCGCGAAAGGAGCACTAGTGGATTGCTCGTGGCTTGTTGGACCCTCTCTTGTGGTCGTTGCTTGAGCTCCCATAGGGGATTTGGCACCGGCCATTAAGCTTAGCATACGTCAAGTGAGTGCGTCGCCACAACGAGGACTTAGCGTGCCGGCAAGCACGTGAACCTCGGTAAAAATCATCGTGTCTTGTGTGATTGCTCGTTGGAGATTTCTTGTACACGGTGATTGGCTACAACCTCGACACTACACCGGTGGTATTGTATTCTAGCACTCCTTCACATTACTTTGATAGTATATCTTGTTAGGGTGCTTAGTTGAGTAACTAGCTTAGTCTTGTTAGCTCCTAGAGGTAGAATTAGTTAGAATTACTTGTCCACCTAGGAGTAACTTAGCAACCTAGCTTTTGCTTGTGATTAGCGATATTAGTTTTGCTAGAATTGCTAGGAGGCTTGCGTAATTAGCTTGAAGCATTTGCATTTGTGCTACGCCATCTTTTTTACTAACCGCCTTGCTTAGTGTTGTTTGTAGAATTTTTAATAGGCTATTCACCCCCTCTAGCCATTAGGACCTTTCACGGCCTTGGCGGTACCGTGCGGCCGGTCTTGGCGCCGTGCACGTGGACTCTCGCCACGGGCATCGAAGTCGGCACGGGCCGCTATCGTCTTAGCGTGACGGCGGCATCGTGCGCTCCCACCTGCACGGCGCCCGGCGCCGCGAGCGCGCCATCCCGCAGCGACGGACCTTCTCGGGGACCCCGGGCGGGGCATGTGACGTCCGCCTCAGCCGCACCCGGGACGCGTCTACGCCGCTCGCTCGGACCGGCGCCGTGCCGCCGCCACCTTCGACTTGGGCCGCGTGCCGTCGGCGACCATGCCGGATGCCGTGGGGTCGGCAGCGATCTCCCTCCACCACTCGAGCACGCCGCGGCCCCGCTCCATCCGCCTCGCGCCACCGCCGATGCCCAGCCCGGCCTACCGCTGGCCTGCTTCAACGCCACTCGCTGAGGACCACGCCGCTGCGACATGTCGCCTGCGCCACGCGTTGCCCCATCCGCAGATGTGCCGGCCACCGGTCCGTGGCTCGCAGCGGCGGGCGTGGGGGCCGCAGCCGACGATCCACTACTTCAGCTCCAAATTCGCCGCCACCGCTGTGGAGCACCGTGACATCGATCGAGTCACGTCGCTGCACCACCGCCACCTACCACCGACCTTGCGTGGGCTACGTGCAGTCAAGGCGTGTGGCCTCCACCACATCAAGCTCTTGCCGGACGATGCTTCGCCAGCGATCATCAAAGGGGTCCAAGGTCGCGTGGGTCGTTACTTCCGTCGGCGATATCGTCGCATCTTCGGACCGCTCACGCTCATCTCATGTGAGGTTGCGGTGCCCCCGCCGCTTGGGTGGACCCAATGCTTGAGGAGCGCGTGGCCTCCTCGTCGGCGTCACCGTCCACCCCCGGTGCCACCCCTTGCCACTCTTGTTGGAGCCACCTTCACCTCTGCGCACATGGTCGCTGCCTTCGGCGGGCGGATGCCTCGGAGGCTCTGGCGTGCCGGGCGGATCCACCTTCGACACTCGGCGTCGCCACGCCATGCCTCTGCCGTGCGGGGTGGGGGCTTCATCGCGACCGACCTTTGCTCTGAGGTGCCTGAGGGGGGTCGTGGTCCAGGCGTCTTGCCTTTGCATCGTCGCCGGCCCGCCGACCTTCTAGGCGCCGACATGTCGGTCGCGGTAGGTCGAGCCATTGGGCCCCTCGCACTCCTTCTTCAACTACCCGGTGGATGTTCCACCGGCCGCCGCCCGCCTCTCCTTCGGCACCCCGGTTGCTGCGGCGCCGCGAGGACACAGTGGTCGATGGCGGCCCGGGTACGCGTCGCGGCGGCCGGCGGCCGCCAACCGCTTTCGCGATCAGCGTCCTGAGAAGCGGGCGCCGCCGTGTCGGTCCGGCAAGTGGGCCAAGCGACACTGTGCCGCGTGTCGCCTCCCCGACCCCTCACCCGCTGCGAGGTTCCATGCAACCTCTCTCCGGGGATGCCGAGCCGTCCTCCAGGGCGGAGAATGTGCGGGATCCTTCCCCTCCTCGGCGTCCGTCATGGGATGGGTCGGAGTCCCCAACGCCGGGACACCCCGGGCGCCTCTAGCCGCCCTCGGCTCCCAAGCGCCACCGGACCCGGCCGCCCCGGGGATCGGTTTGGGAGCACGCAGATGCGCTCCACCGCTACTTCGTGCAGACTTCATCGCGTCGCTCACCCTCCCGCCGACGACGCGCGTCCTCGGCCGCCAGCCCACCCTCCGCTCGTCAAGGTGCCCGTGGAAGAACGGAAAGCACGACATGCTCGCGTCTCGCGTGCGAAGCAAACCAAAAGCACGGCGTTATTGGAGCTGCTCAGGCAACCTTGAGGGGACGCCAGGTCGAGGCGGGCGACCGTCCCCGAGCTTCTGTGTAGCTCCGGGAGCACTTTCGGTGAAGTCGGTCGTGCGGCAAAGCGAGAGCGTATGCGCGAGTTCTTCCCCTTGATGCGGCTTTGGTGCATTGCCGCCTCTTGGGGGAGATTCTCGACGGAGCTGTAGCCGCGTTCTGACTGGGTGGCAGCGGGCGACGCCGCTCTCCAACACTCGTCGCGCATTAGTTTAACTTTTAGTACAGTCGTAACGCACCACCGTTTTAGCCGGTGATTCTTGTATGTGTGTTCTCGTGCGCTTCGGCCAATTGTTTTGGCTAAAGTGTGCGGCGTGTAAAACTCTTTTTTTCGCCCTTAATGAAATACGTGCCAATGGGTGCGCTTTGGGAAAAAAAAAAAACAGATATAATCTCACGTGGCTGTGCAGAGTTTATAATAAATATTGAAAACAACAATTGCCAACGATGTGTGTGGTGTGTTTGTAATACATTCGGATTTCCTTTGATTCAGTGATTCTGTCGTCGTCTTTGGTGTTTGCTCATGTCATGTGTGCTCCTGAGTTTTATTTTAGCAGAGGAGTAGCCGCTGTCTGTGTTATATGATGTGGTGGAGCGTAGGTATAGCCGCTGTTCCTGCTGCTCTGCTTCAAACGAAGACGATCTGGGCCGGCCCAAATTTATGTTCGGTTCCAGCGCCAGGTTCGGGTCTTTTTTTTTTTTTTTGATCGAGGTCGGACGGCCCAGTCTCCACTTGTTTTTCCCGAAGAAGAATTTCCCTCTGTGTGCCTGTATCTGCATTCCCACATCCGAGAAGCACATGAGAAACCAAAACAATCCGTTTGTGTTCGTGCTCTCACCGGTCCGGCCAGGCCACGGGAAGGAGAGAACGGCGGGTGAGCCTGCACTCTTCTTCTCCTCTCTCCCTCGTCCTCACACTCACTCCCCCGTCTCCTCCCCACATGCCAGAGCATGCGCCGGGCCGGGACTATCCATCCCACGCACAACTAGTAGTCGAGCAGCCCTTGTAGTGCGAGCAAGGCGTTCGATGTTTTGCCGCAGCTGGAGCAGAGGAGACCAGAGTGAGGTGGGTCGGGATAATGACTTCGGCTTCTGCAGTAGGTGCTGGGAACCCAGCGGTGGCTCCACGATGCTACCTAGCATCAGCAGCGGATCATGAAACTGCCCTGCAATTGGTGATGAAAATTATGAAAGGAGAAGCAAGAGGTACAATTACCTACCGTTTCATTCATGTATTTGTCTGATGTGCAAAGGCCACTTTATTACAACAATCAGTGACCTACTCCATACTACAATAGCTTGTCTTTATCATGGCCAGCTCATCTCAACTTATAAAAACTGCAACTGTTCTCTTAAAGTATATATTTTGGGTACAGAGCAAACAACAGAATAATATAATAACTTGAGAAGTTGCTCAGATATTTCGCTAATGCGCTTCCATGCCTTTGCCAGTGTGTTACTCAATCAGAGTGGTTGACGACGGGCTGTTTGAGTCTTTCGTCTCTTGCACCGGCCGGAGAAGTAAAGAGCTCGTATTCCAGAGTCCAAATCCACCCCTCCGGCACCTCACACGCTCATCATCCAAGCTTCCTCCGGAGACGCTGCTTCCTGCGCCATTGATATTTTTAGTTCGTGTAAGATTTCTTGCGTGAACTTGTTAGCTATTTTCCTGTGTGTTCCTTTAAGACAAGAGAAATGAAAGGAAAACAACTGTTTGACTCTTGCGTCTGATTCTGTTGCATTACAGTGCCTCTTCCGCAGTCCAGTCCATCCCTCCGGCGACCTTGAGCTCGTGGTTCAACCTTGCTTTGAAGACACTACTCCCTGCGCTGTTGATATTTTTAGTTCGTGTAAGATTTCTTGTGTGGACTTGTTAGCTATTCTTCTGTGTTCCTTTAACACATGAGAAATGAAAGGAAAACAATCAATTTGTTATCTGTTCTTCACTTTGTTCAGTTTCAGTAATTTTATCTGTCCTTTCGATTCCAGGTTGTCCATCGACTCATTTGCTGTCTTCACCAGTTGTTTCCATCTTCAGAAGCACCTTATCCGTATTATGTTCCTGCTTCTCATAATCAATCCTTTTCTTCTATCCTGTTCATATTGTTCATATTCCATCCATTTTATCCTGATTTTCTTGGTCACTAGACACACTCTCACCCGCATCTACTCAATTTATCCACTACCACGAAAAAGAACAGAAAAATCCTCTCCCCACCCCCCCCAAAAAAAAAAAAAGGAAGAAGCATCCGACATCTTGTACTCATTCATTTCTTCCCTACCAGAAACAAAACAACTTCAAAAATCCCCACAAAAAGGGAGAGTAAAACAGCCATTGGCCTTCGATTATTTCCAATCGTCTTCCTAATTTAGGTCCTTGCAAAATCCAAACATCTTGTGCCATTACCAAAAGGATCACTTTGCCCTGTTCTTTCCCCTCTGCAAAAGCACCTCATCCATACTACCAGTTATTTCCCCTCTACAGAAGCACCACATCCACACTAAAAAAACAGCTTTGTTTCTTATTCGCCTCATCTATCCATTCATCTATTTTGTACCTTTCATTACCAATTCAACATATCATTTTCTTTTCATCTCGAAACATTTCCATCCAAGATCTCTTCTCTCTAAAAAAAAGGCAAAGCTCCACAAACCACTGCATCCATGGCGTACTTGGCACTCTCTGGCTTAAGGTGGGCAGCATCGCCAATTTTCAGCAAGTTTCTTACTGAAGCTTCAGCTTACCTCAATATGGACATGGTGCATGAGCTCCGGCAACTAGAAGCCACAGCCACATCCCCGCTACGTTTGACTCGGTGATTCAAACGGCCGAAAGAGCCCCCACACGGGCAGGCTCAAGGCATGGATCCGGCGGCTCAAAGAAGCCTTCTATGATGCTGAGGACCTGCTGGATGAGCATGAGTACAACCTCCTCAAGCACAAGGCAAAGAGTGGGAAGGATCCCTTGATAGGGGAGGATGAAGCCTCCTCTGTTGCATCCACTATCATGAAGCCACTTCGTGCTGCCAAGAGTAGGGCACGTAACTTGTTGCCGGCGAATCGAAAGCTAATTAACAAGATGAAAGAGCTCAAGAACATCCTGCTTGAAGCAAAGGAGCTTCGGGATCTTCTTGGCTTACCACATGGCAATATCGTCGAGTGGCAACCAGCTGTACCAAAGAATCGGTGGTTCCTACAACCACATCACTTCCAGCTTCAAAGAGTATTTTTGGTCGCGACAAGGATCGTGATCACATAGTAGATTTTCTTCTTGGCAAGGAAACAACTGCTGAGGCAAGTTCCACAAGCTACTCAGGTTTGGCAATTGTTGGAGCAGGGGGAATGGGAAAGTCCACCTTAGCACAGTATGTCTACAATGACAAGAGGATAAAGGAATGCTTTGATGTCCGTATGTGGATCTGCATCTCACGCAAACTTGATGTGCGTCGTCACACAAGGGAGATCATCGAGTCCGCGATAAAAAGGGGACTGCCTGGGCATTGATAGTCTTGATACCCTCCATGCAAACTACCATGGGACATCTTGCAACAATCACGTAAATTCCTACTTGTCTTGGATGATGTTTGGTTTGAAAAATCTGATAGTGAGAGAGAGTGGGAGCAACTCCTCGCTCCATTAGTCTCGGCGGTCGGGAAGCGAGTTTTTGGTGACTTCTCGAGGTGAAATGCTCCCGGCCCGCGTATGCGTGTGAACAAGTTGTTCGCTTGAAAACATGGATGATCTTGAGTTCTTGGATCTCTTTAAACACCATGCTTTATCTCGGAGTAGAAATTGAAGACCAGGCGTGCGCACAAAGCTAGAACATATTGCGAGAAGATTGCTAACAAGGCTTGGAAAGTGTCCTTTGGTAGCAAAAGTTCTCGGGTTCCGTTGAGCGTAAAAAAAGATATCACTTGAATGGAAAGGTGCACTAAGGCTCAACGATTTGAGTGAACCCTTAACATCTCTCGTTGTGGAGTTATGAGAAGTTAGATCCACGTTTGCAGAGGTGCTTCTTGTATTGCAGCTTATTTCCAAAAGGTCATAGATACGAACCTAATCTGTTGGTTCACTTTTGGGTTGTAAGGGGTTTGTTGATTCATCCAATTTGAGTAGTAGGACACCGGAAGATGTTGGGAGGGATTACTTCAATGACATGGTCTCTCGGATCTTTCTTCCAACAATTCGATTCTAGTCCGCATTATGTCATGCATGATATTCTTCATGATTTGGCGAGTCACTCTCTAGAAGATCGCCTCGATTAGAAGATGATAATGTGATAGAAATACCGCATAATCGCTCGACATCTATCCGTTGAGGTTGAGAGTATGCAAAGGCATAAGGAAATTATCACCAAGTTGCGTCATTTACGCACTGTTATCTGCATCCATCCACTTTGGATAATGCAAGTGTTATTTTTATTAGATCTTTTGCAGAACACGAAGAAGTTGCGTGTATTGCATTTGTCATTTTACAATAGCGACAAGTTACCCGAATCTGTTGGTGAGATGAAGCACCTTCGGTATTTGGACCTCGGCAAAACATCGCCGAAATTACCTATGTCATTATGTGCTCTTTACCACTTACGCTTACTTGGTTAAGCTCCATTGTGGAGAGGTTGCTCGAAAATGTTTGCAATTTAAGTAAGCTACGGCATCCGAATGGTACAAAATACTACCAAATTCCCAACATTGGCAAGCTTACTTCATTACAAGATCTATATGTTGGTTTTTCGTGCAAAAGAAGCAAGGATATGAGTTGGCATATACCGAAGGACTTGAATGAGCTCGGTGGCGGATTAATAGTGAAACATCTTGAGAATGTTATTGGAAAGGACGAAGCCTTAGAGTCCAAGCTATATCGTAAAAAAATCGCCTTCAAATGTTGAGGCTCGTGCGAGTTGTAAGAATGGCGTAGATGCGGGAGGATAATTTGCATTTGGATATTCTAGAAGGCCTCGGACCACCACCCCAACCGAAGTTACCTCGCAATCGAAGGTTACAAATCGACACATATCCTAGTTGGTTAATTGAGGGATCCTATTTTGAGAATTTGGAAAGCTTTGTGCTTGAAAACCGCAGCTTGCTAGAAGGCCTACCACCGGATCTGAGCTCCTTCAGCCTTTGCTCTACTCGCATCTATTGGATGTTCCAAATTTCAAGACATTATCATGTCTTCCAACAAGCCTTGCAAAATTATCAATCCATGGCTGCCCATTGCTTACGTTTGTCCGAAAAAATCAGCTTGAGCAACATGACATGTGGGAAAATATGATGCGGGCGGATGACACGGCATCTAAACTTTCATCAATGTGGGAGGTGGATTCGAGGGATCGGATGTTAGGAGAATACTTGTCACAAGACTATTCAACTCTCAAGCGGTTGGTGACACCGATGATGGATGATGATATAACCACACATCTACAAATTATGAAAAGTGGTATGGAGGAAGGAGACAAAGAATGGACGAAAAGAAAATATCATCAAGGCATGGCTTTTTGCCATGAGCAGAGGATAAAAGTCATTTATGGAAGAAGGACCATGGAGCTGCCACTTGGTTCTACCATCGGGACTCCGTGAACTTTACCTTTTCGTCATGCGATTATTACGGATGAAGCTTTAGTTGTTTGCCTTGGTAGCCTCACTTCACCGACAAGATTATCATTGGAAGGTAATATGGCATTAATTGCACTCCCTCGAAAGGTGTTTCAGCATTTGACAAAACTTGAGAGGTTGAAACTATGTGACCGTTGGTGTCTCGGATCACTGGGTGGCTCACGTGCTGCTCCATCTCTTTCTAATCTTTATTGCACGGGCTGCCCTTCTTTAGAGCTAGCACGTGGAGCGGAATTTATGGCACTAAACCTTGGTAGCCTCTCGCATAGGAGGATGCATACTTGCAGCTGATTCATTCATTAATGGCTTGCCAGACCTTAAATCTCTTTATATTTATAGTTGCAGAAGCTCCCCATCCTTATCAATTGGCCACCTGACCTCCCTTGAATCATTAAATTTATCTTGTCTCCCTCATCCGTGCTCGCTTGAAGGCCTGTCTTCCCCGCACCTTAAGCATCTAAGATTGGTAGATGTTCCAAACCTCACCGCCAAGCACATCTCACGCCCATGTCGAGGATTGGCTCAGCGTTAGTAGTTCCGTATTGCTCAACCACATGCTCAAGTCTCAAAGGGTTTATAGCCCCGTCGAGCTCTCTTTTTAGGTTGCAAGGAGCCGTCGGTTTCATTTGAAGAACCCGCAAGTCTCTCATCCGTCAAAGCGCCCGCATTTCAACTCTTGCAAATTGGAGTCCCTGCCAACAAATCTGAAACTTCTCTCCGGTCTGCAGAGTCTTGAAATCTGTGATTGCTCCAACATAACATGTTTACCAGATCTGCCGTCCTCTCTCCAAATCATACATATACGAGGTTGTCCTGTCTTGGCGAAGAAGTGCCGAGAGCCTGATGGAGAAAGCTGGTCAAAGATTTCGCACATCCGCTGGAAGTACATCAACTAATGCTGAAGTTGCTTCTTTAGACTTTGAACTTGAAAGAAATGAAAAGGTAAAGATTACACTGATATTCTCGAGGACTAATTAACTTTCTCTTCCAATATTCTAACATACTTTATTTATGCTCCAAACAGGCACCCCATCACAGGCACCGTCGTCTCTACTGAAGGTTATAAAGGGTACTGGGTACAGAGGACTGCCTGAGACAATTTGTTCACCCAGTTCAAGTCAAAAGGCAACCCCACCATAGCCGCTTGCATTGCCCAGCACCACCCTGGCCACCGTGAACCGGAAGGCTTCTGTGAGTCCCATGGATTCTCAGGTTGCCCGTTTGTTTGTTCCTCTTATATCATATTATTCATTTCACTTGTCCTGTTATTCCTTCCTTGGTCATTAAGAAGAATTGCCAGCACGTATTTCTCTAATGGTAGAATAATCCTCCAACTATGACGAAAGGTAAAACTGTGGTTATTGCTTGGAGGCGATTTGGTCGATTGTTTGTAATAAAAACAGCTACACTACCCTCTACTGTTGCCACTTGCGTGGCAGGTGGTTCCGTTTATCATTTCACTTGTTCTGTTATTTCTTGAGTATGAACAATTTTTTGAAAAGTATTGAGTATGAACGATTGCCAACATGTATGTCTCCGATAGAATGAACCTGTAATAAGTAACTTATGGTGACAAAAACTGTGGTTATGGCTTCATTTTTTTTCGTGCGGCAATTTATCCTGCTTGATGCAAATTGGAATCTGGAATGTTTCGTCCCTTTATCTTTCTTATTAAAAAAAAAAAAGGGAACAACTGCCACACTTGCTTTTAAATTCACAAACTTATACCCTTTGTAACTACTACTGTCGTGTGCTCTGCATTTTTGTATGTATTTTTGTAGCTTCAAGCTCCACGCAATTTATTTCCCCCAACCCCAAGTATGCCAAGAGGACTGAAGTCTGCTAGGGTGGGGGCATCTGGGTTCCGGCTTGTTAATTTGTTCCTCTTATATCATGCATTTAAACTGTGCTGTTATTCCTTCCTTGGTCATTAACATTGCCGGCACGTATCTGTCTAATGGTAGAATAAGCCTCCAACGATGAAGAAAGACAGAATTGTAGTTATCGCTTTGAGGCAAATTGGTCGATTGTCTGTAATAAGAACAGCTATACTCTCAAGTGGCAGTGCAAAGTTTGTAATAAATATTGAGAACAGCGATTACCAACGACGTGTGGTGTGTTTCCAATAAATATTGGTTGCTCATGTCATGTGTGCTCTGAGTTTTCATGTGCCTAACTTAATTCAAGCAGAGTAGAGTAGCCGTTGTTCCTGCTGCTCTGCTTCAAGCGGCGGCGGCGGCGATCCGGGCCGGCCCAAATACAGGAGTCCAATACCGCAATATCCCGTCCCTGTTCTGTTCTGTTCTGTTCTGTTCTGTTTTGTTCTGTTCTGTTCGAGAGGTCAGACGGCCTAATCTCCACTTTATTGCCCGAAGAACTTGTTTCCCTCTCTGTGCTCATGCTTTCACGGGGCGGCGACACCACGGGAAGATGGGGCGGGGTGAGGTGAGGCAGCACTTTTCTTCTCCTCCCTTCCTCCCTCGTCGACTCCGTCTCATCACATGCCGGATCACGCGCCGGGCCAGGGCTATCCACCCTGCGCTGGCGGGTAGTTGAGCAGCCCTCTTGCATTGCGTGCGAGGTGTTCGTTGTTTTGCCACAGCTGAAGCAGAGCGCAGACCACAGCGAGGTGGATCGGGATGATGACTTCGGCCGCCGCAGTAGGTGCTGGGAAGTGGGAACTCGGCGGTGTCTCGACGATGCTAGCTAGCAAAGCATCAGTAGGTACTAATTTTTTTGTTCTTCTTTCTTTCCCTGTTTTATTACGGTGTGGCCACTGACATTGTAGTCGTAGCAGGTAGTCGCACAGACACACTTGCACGAAAGGATGTGAAGGTCGAATCACCTACCTTTTCATTATTGTTTGGTCGATGATGTCTTCAGTTTATACTTTATAGGTCAATCATCCATTGATGTTTTAGTCTGATGTGCTAAATACCACTTTTACAGCAAACCGTGACCTGCTCCGTATTAACAATAGCTAGTCCTCATCAAGGCCAGCTCATTTCAACTTATAAAAACTGCAACTGGTCCCTTAAGTATATATTTCGGTTACAAAGACAGAGACAGCATAATAACCAGAGAAGTTGCCCAGATATTTCGCTAATGCGCTTCCCTGCCTTTGCCACTGCATTACTGCATCAGAGTAGTTGACGGGCTGTTCAAGTCTTCGTCTCTTCCATTGCAGTGTAGTGCTTGCTCCAGAGTCCAATCCACCGCTCCGGCGACCTCGTCGACGCTTCAGCAGCTCCGTTCCCTTTGATTTATAGTTTGTAAGTGTAAGATCTCTGGTCTGCAGTCTTCGTTTGCTGTGTTAGCTTGTCAGTAGCTATTTCTCTGTGTTTGCTGGATGTGGCATCCGTGATACATGATAACTGGTTTTATCTTCTGTTTTTCTATCAGTTTCAATAATTTTATCTCGTCTTCTCGATTCCAGGTTTTCATCAGACTCCATTGCTGTCTTTCAATTATTTCCCTTCTGCATGCAGAACCACCTCATCCATACTCCAAAAACGAAAAAAAAAAAAATCAGCTTTGTTCCTGCTCCCATCGTCCAATCCATTCATACCCAAACATTCCGTGCCATTACCAAATCAGTTTATCCTGTTCTTTTTCATCTGCAAACACTTATATCTGAGATCTTTCCATACACAAAACAAAAACACACACACACAAAAAGCCACAAACCTCAGCAACTCCATGGCGTGCGTGGCACTTTCACCTTCTTTGGCTTAAGGTGGGTAGCATCGCCAATCATCAATAAGCTTCTCACTCAAGCTTCAGCTTACCTCGGTGCGGACATGGTACGTGAGCTCCAGCAACTAGAAGTCACTGTCCTACCACAGTTCGACCTAGTGATTCAAGCCGCTGAGAAGAGCCCCCATAGGAGCAAGCTAGAGGCATGGCTCCGGCGGCTCAAAGAAGCCTTCTATGATGCCGAGGACCTGCTGGACGAGCATGAGTACAACCTCCTCAAGCGCAAGGCCAAGGCGGGAAGGATCCCATGGAAGGGGAGGATGAAACCTCCTCCATTGCATCCACCATCCTGAAGCCACTTCGTGCCGCCAAGAGCAGGGCGCGCAACTTGCTCCCTGAGAACAAGAAGCTAATTTGCAAGATGAATGAACTCAAGGCCATCCTGTCAGAAGCAAAGGAACTCCGTGATCTTCTTAGCATACCACCTGGAAATACTACAGGTTTAGGGTGGCCAGGTGTACCAACAACCATTGTTCCTCCAACCACAGTAACATCACTCTGCACTTCAAAGGTTTTCGGTCGTGACAAGGATCGCGATAGTATTGTAGATTTTCTTCTTGGCAAGACAACAGCTGACGATGAAAGTTCAGCTAGGTACTCCAGCTTGGCCATTGTTGGAGCAGGAGGAATGGGGAAGTCCACATTAGCGCAGTATGTCTACAATGACAAGAGGATAGAAGAAGGCTTCAATGTCAGGATATGGGTCTGCATCTCACGCAAGCTTGATGTCCGTCGTCACACAAGGGAGATTATTGAGTCTGCAACAAATTTGGAGTGCCCATGTATTGATAATCTTGATACTCTCGATGCAAATTACGTGACATAACGCGAAAATCAAAGAAATTCCTACTTGTCTTGGATGATGTTTGGTTTGAAAAATCTGGCCGGTGAGACAGAGTGGTTTCAACTCCTGGATCCATTGGTCTCTAAAGAGTCAGGAAGCAAAGTTTTGGTGACTTCTCGAAGTGCAACACTTCCTGCAGCTGTTCAATGTGAACAAGTTGTTCATTTGGAAAACATGGACGATGCCGACTTCTTTGCACTCTTCAAACAGCATGTTTTTTGGACCAAAAATTGGAGACCAGCTTCTATATAGTAAGCTGGAAAATACTGCAGAGGTGATTGCTAAAAGGCTTGGACGGTGTCCTTTGGTAGCAAAAGTTCTAGGATCCCGATTAAGCAAAAAGAAAGATATCACTGAATGGAAAGCTGCGCTGAAGCTGAGTGACTTAAGTGAGCCCTTCATGGCTCTGTTGTGGAGTTATGAGAAGTTAGATCCACGTCTGCAGAGGTGCTTCTTGTATTGCAGCTTATTTCCTAAAGGTCATAGATATAATCGCGATGAGTTGGTTCACCTCTGGGTGGCAGAAGGCCTTGTTGGTTCAAGCAATTTGAGTAGCGACAATAGAAGATGTTGGGAGGGACTATTTCGATGAGATGGTCTCTCGAGTCTTTCTTTCAATTTGTTGCTAAAACAGACTTTTATTCATACTATATCATGCACGACATCCTTCATGATTTGGCACAGTCACTCTCTGTAGAAGACTACTTCAGATTAGAAGAGGATAATATCAAAGAAGTACCATGCACTGTTCGACATCTCTCTCTTCAGGTTGAGAGTTTGCAAAAGCACAAGCAAATTATCGCAAGCTACAACATTTACGCACTATCATCTGCATAGATCCAGATCGAGGGATGATGCAAGCGATATTTTTTTTGATCGGAATCTTTGCGGAACCTAAAGAAGTTACGTGTCTTGTATTTGTCATTTACAACGGTAGTAAGTTGCCTGAATCTATTGGTGAACTGAAGCACCTCCGATATTTGAATCTCATCGAGCGTTAGTTTTACGAGTTGCCTAGATCATTATGTACTCTTTACCACTTGCGGTTGCTTCAGTTAAACGCAATGGTGGAGAGGTTGCTGACAAGCTTTGCAATTTAAGTAAGTTACGACATTTGGGACTGTACATGGGTTACACACGGCTTACCTTTTTTTTGAAGAAAAAATCTATTCCTCAGATTCCCAATATAGGCAAGCTAACTTCATTACAACACATGCATGTCTTTTCCGTGCAAAACAAGCAAGGATATGAGTTACAACTTGTTGAAGGACCTCAATGAGCTTGGTGGAAGTTTAACGATGGCCGTCTTGAGAATGTTGCTTAGAAAGGATGATGCCTTAGAGTCGAAGTTATATCAAAAAAAAATCGCCTTAAACAGTTGAGTCTTGTGCGGAGTTGCAAGAATGGTATGGATGCCGTGTCTATTTTACATTCGGACGTTCTAGAAGGTCTTAGACCGCCACCCCCAGTGAGTGGCCTCACAATCGAAGGTTACCAATCGGCACATATCCAAGGTGGTTACTTGAAGCATCCTATTTTGAGAATTTGGAAAGTTTAACTCTTAATAGATGCAGTTTGTTAGAATGCCTACCACCTGATACCAAGCTTCTTCGGCACTGCTCTAAACTTGATCTATCCGATGTTCCAAATTTGAAGACATTATCTTGTCTTCCAGCAATGCTTACAACATTGTCAATTCGTAGGTGCCCGCTGCTTATGTTTGTCTCCAAAAATGAGCTCGACCAGCATAATTTGAGGGGAAAGATAATGAAGACAGAGGACCTAGAATCTAAACTTGCATCAATGTGGGAGGTCAATTCGGGATCGGATATTAGGAAGTACTTTCCGGGGACTATTCATCCACGAAGCGGTTGACAATGCGGATGGGTGATGATATATCACAACATCTTCAAATTATTGAAAGTGGTCTAGAGGGAGGAGATATAATATCGGTGAAAGAAAATATCATAAAGGCTTGGCTTTTTTGCCATGAGCAGAGGATAAAAGTCATTTGTGGAAGGACCATGGAGCTGCCACTGGTTCTACCATCGGGACTCTGTGAACTTGATCTTTCTTCATGCGATATTACAGATGGAGCTTTAGCTATTTGCCTCGGTGGTCTCACTTCTCTGAGAGCCTTAGAATTGGGTTATAATATGGTCTTAACTGCACTTCCGTCGGAAGAGGTGTTTCAGCATTTGTTTAAGCTTCAAAAATTGATTTTAAGAAGTTGTTGGTGTCTCGGATCACTAGGGGGCTTACGTGCTGCTCCATCTCTTTCCGGACTTGATTGTGTTGATTGCCCCTTCTTTAGATCACACGTGGAGCGGAAATCTATGCCGTTCAACATTGCCGCGGCGGCTCGCGAAGCGTGGTTGCATTCTTGCAGCCGATTCATTCATTAATGGCTTGGCACACCTGAATTGGCTGCTCATTATTCATTGCAGAAGCTCCCCGTCCTTATCGATTGGCCACCTGACCTCCCTTGAATCATTATATCTACATGGTCTCCCCAATCTGTGCTCTCTTGATGGCTCGTCTTCCAGGCAACTTAAGAACCTCAGATTGGTAGATGTTCCAAACCTCACTGCCAAGTGCATCTCACAGCTTCGTGTCCAGCATTCTCTCTTCGTTAGTAGCCTCAATCAGATGCTCAAGGCTGAAGGGTTTATAGTCCCACCGAGGCTTGCTCTTGCTGATTGCAACGAGACGTCAGCTTCATTTGGAGAATCTGCAAATCTCTTATCTGTCAAGCACCTGGGATTTTGGAATTGCAAAATGCAGTCCCTGCCAGGAAATCTACAGTTTTTCTACAATCTGGAGAGTCTTGAAATCCACAATTGCCCCAACATAACGTCTTTACCAGGTCTGCCGTCTTCTCTCCAGCGCATAACTATACGTGGCTGTGGCGACTTGAAGAAGAACTGCCGAGAGCCTGATGGAGAAAGCTGGCCACAGATTTCATGCATCCGCTGGAAGGACTTCTGTGACTGAGGATGAGGTAAAAGGTTCCGCTGATTCATTCTCCAGCACAATGAATAAGGTTTCCAATATATTTTATTAAAAAATTCATGCTCTGTACAGCCACCTCAATCTCGAGGACACCCCAACGCGGCGCTCCCTCGTCTCTGCAGACTCGCCACCCAGCTCAAGTCAATCAGAAGCCAATCCATTGCTGATGCCGTCCCCTCACTTCTCTGTTTAGCGACACTCCACAGCCCACGGTTGGAATCCTCGACACATGTGGTTTTGAACAATTGTATCATTTCAGTTGTACCGTTATTCCTTGATTATGGACAATTGCCAGCATGTACTTCTCCCATAGAATGAGACTCTAGTATGTAACTTATGACGGTACAAATTGTGGCTATGGCTTTCATTTTTCGTGTGGCAATTAATCCTGCGCTCACAAATTATAGTCAAAGATGGCTCAACTTGCTTCTTCTGGTCTGATATTTGGAACAATACATTATTAAGTTCACAATTCCCGGAGCTGTTTTCTTTTACAAAGAACCAAGACATCTCAGTTCAGTCTTTCTACTCAGGAACAAGCATATCTGATCTTTTTTACTTGCCTCTCTCTTCAGAAGCTTACTCACAGTTTCAGCTTTTAAGCTGTATTATGGATGATACACCTCTAATAGATGGCATTGATCTTTGGTCTTATATTTGGGGCTCAACTGATTTTGGGTCTCAACTGTTTTTGCTTCCAAGAAAGCTTACTCATGTCTGATTGGCTCGAGGGGAGTTCATAGAGCGTACAACTGACTGTGGAATTCTAGCTGCTAACCCAAAAGGAAATTCTTCTTTTTGTCCCTTACTGATAGATAGACTCAGCAGCGTGGCCTCTTAAACAGAATGAACATGGAACTGGACAGCTGTGATTGTGTTCTTTGCCATCTTAGCATTGAAGAAAGTCTAATGCAGCCTTTCTTCCAGTGCCCCTTCGCAGTCTGTTGTTGGAATTCGTTGGGTTTAGCTGCTCTTATTCAAGATGATCTTCTGAATACTTTAACAGCTTTTAAATTTCACCTTCATAAGCCTTTCTTCATAGAGATTGTAATTTGTATGTGCTGGGCTATCTGGATGGCTTGGAATGATAATTTTTTTTCTGAGGTCTAGAACATTCCCTACCAAGCTGCAAGTTCACCATCAAGAAAGAATTAGCTCTAGTTAAGCTCACAGCTAAAGGCAAGTATCAACCAGGTTTAGCTAAAGGCGCGAGATCCGCCGTGGTGGGCCTTGAGCCTACCGTCGTTGAGCCCCGCCGCCCGCGAGATCCGTCATCGTTGAGCCGCGCCCGCGAGATCCACCTTTGTGGGCGCCGCCGCCGTGAGATCCCCACCGTGGTGGGCGCCGAGACGCGAATCCGCCCCGTGGTGGGCGCCGAGCCTGCCCGTCGTTGAGCCGCGCCCGAGATCCGTCATCGTTGAGCCCGCCCGCCCGCGAATCCACCTTGGTGGGCGCCACCGTCGTGAGATCGCCGTGGTGGACACGAACGCGAAGATCGCCGTGGTGGGCGCGAGGCAGCGAATCAGCTGTGGTGGGCGCCGAAACGCCCCGCCCGTTGAGCCACCCGCCCGAATCCGCGGCGCCCGGCGTAGCCCTCGCGCCCGCGTTCCACCATGGCCCGCGCGCCCTCGCGCCAGCTCGCCGCCAACCATGCGAGAGGGAGGGGAGGGAGGGAGGGAGGGGGTATGGGGCGCAGCGTCGGGAGTGGGAGATGGGGAGACGGCGATGGGAGATGGGGCGTCGGGCTTTCTTTGAGAGAGAGGCCGGTGGATGGGGTGCCGGGAGGGAGTTGGAGAGAAGGGGAATCGGCGAAACCCTAAGTGTGATATATATCGTGGCCCGGTAGAAATCTGACTTTGGCTTTGCTCTGGGCCTCGTATATTTTGCGTGACCGGCGTTTGTAAGCTGCCCGCCTCCGAAAATAGAAGCATTTTACGTGACGGGCATGTTATAAACGCCCGCCACGATAAATCGATTTTAACGCGGTGGGCAAAATTGCCCGTCCACGCAAAATAAAAAAAAACGCCCCGTCACGGAAAATCGAGCCATTAACCGTGGCGGGCAAACTCAACGTCCGCCACGGAAGAGATTTTTAAGAGTCACGCGAAAATCATTTTAGTTACTAGTGAATGTTTCGTCCCTTTATCTTTCTTAAGAAAAGGGAACAATTGCCACACTTGTATTTAAATTCACAAACTTATACCCTTTGTAACTGCTACTGTCGTGTGCTCTGCATTTTCGTATGTACTTTTGTACCTTCAAGCTCCACGCAATTTATTTCCCCCAATCCCAAGTATGCCAAGAGTACTGCAGTCTGTTAGGGTGGGGGTATCTGGGTTCCGGTTTGTTAATTTGTTCCTCTTATATCATGTATTTAAAGTGTCCTGTTATTCCTTCCTTGGTCATTAACATTGCCGGCACGTATTTGTCTAATAGTAGAATAAGTCTCCAATGATGAAGAAAGACAAGAACTGTGGTTATGGCTTGGAGTCGAATTGGTCGATTATTTGTAATGAGAAGAGCTATGCTCTCACTTGGCTGTGGAAAGTTTCTGATAAATATTGAAACTAGCGATTGGCAACGAGCGAGTGGTGTTAGTCCATTCTGAGTTTTCTTTGCTTCCATGGTTCTGTGTCATATGTGCTCATGTCATGCCCTCACTTAATTCAAGCAGAGGAGTAGCCGTTGTTCCTGCTCTGCTTCAAACGAGCGAAGAAGACCATCTGGGCCGGCCCAAATAGATGAGTTACGAGTCCCTGTTCTTTTTCGGATCGAGGTCGGACGGCCCAATCTCCACTTCATTTTTCCCGAGAAGAACTTGTGTGTGCATATTTGTCACGATTGTCCAGTTTTCCTCCCTGAACATGAAAACCAGGCAAAACACCTCCTTCATCTATCAAATCCATGCACATTTGGCCCATGGCAGGTTTAGAGCCCGGTTTTGTCCTCGCTGGCAGCCACGTCGTACTCACCTCTGCCTCCTGCGTCTCCTTGCTCGCCTGCGCCTCCGGCCTCCCCTCGTCTCCCTCCCTCTGATTCCATCCTGCACAGCTTGCCGGCCCCGTTCGCGGACCAGGTGGTGGTCATAGTGGGAGCCAGCAACAGCGGGGCGCCGACATCTCCAGGGAAATTGTCGCGCGTCGCCAGGGAGGTGCACAAGGCCGACAGATCGGCCCCCGCCGACACCTGCCGGAGGCTTCCAGTCACCAGGCTACCGCAACCTCTAGCTCCGCTCCATGGTGGAGCGCGCCGACCAGGACGGCACCACTTGTCGTGTTCCAAGACGGCAGCTCCGTCAGAGCGGACGTCGTCATGCACTGCACCAGCTACAAGTTCGTCTCCTTCGCGTCGTGCGAGAGAGGCGGGGTCGAGCTCAGCAACACGATCGGCGGGGGCACTCTTCAGGCGGCGTCGCGCCGCGCTCGACGTGGGCGGCGCGCGTGGCGGGGTCGTCGTCGAGTGGCGCGGCTTCGTGCACGGCCTCTGCTTCCTCCTCGCGCTGTGCTATCTGCTGGCGGTGCTCGTCAACGAGGAGATCACCGTCTGGGTGGCCGCGTATGTGTCAACTGTTTGGGCAGAGTACCTGTATGTAGTATGTACAAAGATAAATTGAAACCTACTAGTACTAATGCATGCATGCATCATGCATGGACAGATAACTGCACAAGAAGCATAAGTCCAAGCAGAAGTCCAATGATTCATATGCACTCATCAGAAGAAGATCGATCCGTTAACGATCCGTGGTGCTCCGGGGTTCGAACGACCTCAAGCGTCTACATACATGAACAGACCTCAGAAGAAGCTAGCTGCACCACAAGTGTCGCAAATATCGGTTCGATCCAATCGCTTAATTAAGGAGCAGGTTGGGCGGTGTCGGCAGCGGGGCGAAGCGCGCACGGCTCGCCTGTTCGACGCGGCGGCGAGTTGCCGCGGCGGGGGCGCCAGCAACGGCGGGAGGCGGCGGCGGGGCAGGGCAGGGCCGTCTTGGCGCGAGCGTCGCGGGGGCACGGGCGCGGGCTGCTGGCTCGACAGGCTGTCGCCCGGCCTGGACCTCGGCGCCTCGTGAAGCCGACCTCGGGCATCACGTTGGTGAGCTCGCCCGCGACCTCATGCGCGCTAGCACGTCCCATGCTGCTGCTCCTCCTTCCGTGACGTGTCATGTGATGTGGGCGCCATGTGGGTCAAAACCAGGCTCAAAACAGCTAGAGGAGGAAAAGTAAGTTGTATTGACAGTTGAGGGAGATCTTTTATCTGGTTTTGCTGTTGAGGGAGGAAAATCAGACTTCGCTGATAATTGAGGGATGAAAATAGGACTTCTTCCCCCGCATCTTTGCATCCGAGCGAGACACACATAACTTGTTTCACCGGGACGGCGATGCCACGGGAAGAAGCGGCGGGCGGCGGGTGAGGTCAGGCAGCACTTTTTCTCCTCCATCCTCCCTCCCTCGTCCTCACACTGACTCCGCCTCCTCACATGCCAGATCACACGCCGGCCCAGGGCTATCTACCCTGCGCACAACGCATAGTTGAGCAGCCCTCTTCCATTGCGTGCGAGCTGTTCGTTGTTTTGCCGCAGCTGGAGCAGAGCAGATCACAACGAGGTGGATCGGCCGCTGCACTAGGTGCTGGGAACCAGACAGTGGCTCGAAAATGTCAGCAATCATCAATAGGTGACAACGAGTTAAATTATTTTCTTTTCTCCAATAGATGAAAGACCAAGTGCGTCATAGTATTGTATTGTTGGCCTTGGTCGTAGTAGAAAAGGTAGAAGGTACAGCAATGATAAATTTATGGAAGGAGCAGGTAGAATGATAGATCCACCTACCGGTTTTAGGGCTTGATTGATGATTTAGTTTATGGGTGAATCATTGTTATTTTAACCTGATGTGCTAAGACCACTTCTGCAACTGATATATTCGGCCTCATGTTTGGCTGTACTTTAGACAATTAAAACGGCTTTCTTTGAGGGTCAGAGTGTCTTTCTAATTTTAATATAAGCCTACTCTATTTAGAGATAATCATCTCCGCTTCACTAGCAACTAGTAGTAATTAATAATCAGCACTGCAGCACGCCAGCGCCTTATTCAACTTTTCTGTTTTTCCCATCGAAACAACACAGCTGCTTCCCTCCCACTCCGAGCCTCCCTTTTCTGGCAACTCTCATTCTCTTGCAGCACAGCACTTGTTCCACGGTCCAGTCCACCGCTCCGGCGACCTTACGCTCGTCGTCGACGCCGTCTCCGGCAACTCTGTTCACCGTGACTTGATTTTATTTCGTGTAAGATCTCAAATTTCCACTCTTCATTTTGTGTTAAATAACTTGTTAGCTAGGAGTGTTTCTCTCTGTGTTCCCAGATCTTGCATCTGGAACACATGAGAAAGGAAAACGATCAGTTTGCCTGTTTTTCCTACTAGTTTCACTAATTTTATCTTGTCTTTGGTTCCAGGTTCCACACTCCAGTCCACCGCTCCGCTGATCTCGCGCTCATCGTCGACGCCGGCTGCGGCAGCTCTCTTGATTGTTTTTATTTCATGTAAGATCTCTAATCTCTGCTCTTAATTTTGTGATAATAACTTGATAGTAGCTAGTAGTGTTTCCTTCTGTGTTCCCGTATCTTGCATTCAGAGTACATGAGAAAGGAAAACAATCAGTTTGCTAGTTTCTCCTACTAGTTTCACTAATTTCATCTCGTCTTTCTGATTCCAGGTTTCCGCTCATGTCTTCATCAGTTATTTCCCTTCAGCAGAATCACCTCATCCATACTCCAAAATAGAAGAAAAACAGCTTTGTTCCAGCTTCCCATCGTCCATCCATTCATCCATTTTGTTCCTGTTTTTCTTCGTCAGCAGACACACTCTCATCCTACATCGTCTAGTCGTTTAGTTCACCCCTACCAGAACAAAAAAAGAGAAAAAAAAAGAAAAAGAAAACACACACACACACACACAGACACAAAAAGGAGAGAAGAAAATGTCTTCAGTCCTAGCTTCTTCCCCATCGTTTCCCTGACGTGGGTCCCTCCAAAACCAACCATTTTGTGCCATTATCAATTCAATTTGCCCTTTGGCCTTTTCGTCCAAGACCCTTTTCACTCACAAAAGAAGGCCATTAGACCCTTTTCCTTCCCCAGCGAGCAGCGAGAAGGCCATTCGACCCTCAGCAGCACTGCGGGTCTCCTCTACGCCACCAGCAACCAGCACAGCAGAAGGTAGCTTTTTCCGCCGGTATCCATCCTTTCACTCCTTCACCGCCGCCATGTATCACCAGCAATCTTAGCTGACTAGCTGTTTGTTCTTTTGCGCACTTGTGGTGCGTGTGCTTGTTCCATAGTCCATCCCACCTCGTCCTCATCGTCGACACCAGCTCCGGCAACTCTGCCGATCCCTGCGTCCCTTGATTTTATAACTTGGTGTAAGATCTGCCATCTCAACTCTTCGCTTGTTGCGCTCACACATGAGAAAGAAAAATAATCGGTTTGTCCTCCGTTTTTCCAATCAGATTCACTAATTTATCCGTCTTTCGGTTCCGGGTTTTTGTCCATCTCAACTCTTCGCGGATGAACTTTATCCATATACTGAAAAAATAGCTTTGTTACTGCTTCCCATCGTCCATCCATTCATCTTCTTTTTTTTTCGCTTTCATCCACTTCCTTTTTCCGTTTAAACTTCATCACCGGATACTCGCACCCTACATCTTCAACTTGTTCATTTCGCTCCTACCGAAAAAAAAAAGAAGAAGAACCCCCAAAAAAAAAAAAAAAAAAATAGTGCCTTTACTCTTTTCTTGTTTCCCATTGTTTACTCTTTGCTTGTTTCCCATCGTTTACCTTCCCCGCAAAACCCAATCATTTTCGTGTCATTGCCAATTCACTCCATCATCCTCTTTTCATCTAGAAACTTTCATCCAAAGATCTCTTCACTCACAAAAGAAGGCGAACCACAAACCACTGTAGTTCCATGGAGAACTTGGCACTCTCGGCTTAAGGTGGGCAGCATCGCCAATTTTCAGCAAGCTTCGTCGCTGGCTTCAGCTTACCCTCGATCTCGGTGTGGACATGGTGCGTGAGCTCCAGCAACTAAAGCCACGATTCGAGCTGGTGATTCAAGCGGCGAGAAGAGCCCCCCGAGGGGCGGTGGAGGCATGGATCCGGCGGCTCAAAGAAGCCTTCTATGATGCTGAGGACCTGCTGGATGAGCATGAGTACAACATCCTCAAGCGCAAGGCTAAGAATGGGAAAGATCCCTCGGTGGGGGAGGATGAAACCTCCTCTGTTGCATCGGCCATCATGAAGCCACTTCGTGCTGCTAAGAGCAGGGCACGCAACCTGCTCCCTGAGAACAGAAAGCTAATTAACAAGATGAAAGAGCTCAAGGACATACTGCTTGAAGCTAAGGAGCTTCGGGATCTTCTTGGCTTACCCCAAGGCAACACCACCGAGTGGCCAGCTGTACCAGCAATCGTTGTTCCAACAACCACATCACTTCCCACTTCAAGGTTTTCGACGTGGATAAAATGATCGTGATCATATAGTAGATTTTCTTCTCGGCAAGACAACAGCTGACAAGACAAGTTCAGCTAGGTACTCAAGTTTGGCCATTGTTGGAACGGGAGGAATGGGGAAGTCCACCTTAGCATAGTATGTCTACAATGACAAGAGAATAGAAGAATGCTTTGATGTCAGGATGTGGGTGCGCATCTCACGCAAGCTCAATGTCCATCGTCACACGCGAGATTATTGAGTCCGCAACAAAGGGGAGTGCCCACGTGTTGATAATCTCGACACTCTCCAAAGCAAATTACGTGATATACTACAAGAGTCACATAAATTCTTGCTTGTATTGGATGATGTTTGGTTTGAAAAATCGATAGTGAGACGCAGTGGGAGCAACTCCTCGCTCCATTAGTCTCTAAGCAATCAGGAAGCAGAGTTTTGGTGACTTCTCGAGGTGAAATGCTCCCAGCTGCTGTATGTTGTGAACAAGTTGTTCGTTTGAAAAACATGGATGATGCTGAGTTCTTGGGTCTCTTTAAACACCATGCTTTATCTGGAGTAGAAATTGAAGACCAGCTTTGCGCACAAAGCTAGAACATATTGCGTAGAAGATTGCTAACGTGGCTTGGAAAGTGTCCTTTGGCGAAAGAAAAGTTCTGGGTTCCGCATTGAGTAGAAAAAAAAAGATATCACTGAATGGAAAGCTGCACTAAAGCTCAACGATTTGAGTGAACCCTTCACATCTCTCGTTGTGGAGTTATGAGAAGTTAGATCCACGTTTGCAGAGGTGCTTCTTGTATTGCAGCTTATTTCCAAAAGGCCATAGATATGAACCTAATCGGTTGGTTCACTTTTGGGTTGTCAAAGGGTTTGTTGATTCATCCAATTTGAGTAGTAGGACAATGGAAGATGTTGGGAGGGATTACTTCAACGACATGGTCTCGGATCTTTCCTCCAACAATTGGGTTCAGGTTCATATATCATGCATGATATCCTTCATGATTTGGCGAGTCACTCTCTAGAGAAGACCGCCTTCATTTAGAAGACGATAATGTGACGTAAATGCCATGCAATCGCTCGACATTTATCTCGCTTTTAGGTTGAGAGTATGCAAAGGCATAAGCAAATTATCTACATGCTTTGCATCATTTACGCGATCGTTATCCGCATCGATCCACTAATGGATAATGCAAGTGTTATTTTTGATCGATATCGCTGAACCTGAAGAAGTTGCGTGTCTTGCATTTGTCATTTTACAACAGCGAAAGATGTTACCGTAATTTGTTGGTGAGTGAAGCACCTTCGTATTTGGACCTCACCAAAACATCGGTTTCGAATTGCCTAGATCATTATGTGCTCTTTACCACTTACGCTTACTTCAGTTAAACCGCATGGTGGAGAGGTTGCCTCGACAAAGTTTGCGCTTTAAGTAAGTTACGGCATATGCGAGGGTACCAGGACCAAATTCCCAACATTGGCAAGCTTACTATGTTACAACAGATATATGTCTTTTCTGTGCAAAAGAAGGAAGGATATGAGTTCGCGACGGTACCGGAAGCACTTTGAATGAGCTTGATGGCAGTTTAAGAATAGAAAATCTCGAGAATGTCATGGGAATGGATGAAGCCTTAGAGTCGAAGCTAGATCAGAAAAAAAACGCCTTAAAAGAGTTGAGCCTTGTGTGGAGTCGCGAGAATGGCATGGATGCGGAGGATATTTTGCATTTGGATATTCTAGAAGGTTTGACGCCGCCAACCCGGCCGAAAGTGGCCTCACAATCCAAGGCTACAAATCTGGCACATATCCAAGGTGGTTACTTGAGGCATCCTATTTTGATAATTTGGAAAGTTTTGTACTTCATGACTGCAGTTTGTTGCAATGCCTACCACCCGATACCGAGTCACTTCGGCATTGCTCTAAACTTCATCTATCCCATCTTCCAAATTTGAAGGCACTATCTTGTCTTCCAGCAGGCCTTACAGATTTGTCAATTGTGGGGTGCCCACTACTTACGTTTATCACCAAAGATGAGCTCAAACAATATGAGTTGAGGGAAAACATAATGGACACAGATGACCTATCCTCTAAACTTGCATCGTTGTGGGATGTGGATTCGTGGATCAGATGTTAGTAGTGTACTATCACGAGATTATTTATATCTCGAAGCAGTTGATGACTCAGATGGATGATGATATATCACAACATCTTCAAATTATTGAAAGTTCTCTCGGAGCAAGGAGGAGATAAAATATTGGTGAAAGAAAACATCATCAAGGCGTGGTTTTTCTCGCCATGAGCGAGAGGATCGAGTCACTTATGGTAGGACCATGGAGCTGCCACTGGTTCTACCATCAGGTCTACGTGAACTTCGCCTATCTTCATGCAGTATTACAGATGAAGCTTTAGCTATTTGCCTCGGTGGCCTCACTTCACTGACAAAATTGACATTGGATGTTAATATGGCATTAACTGCACTTCCATCAGAAGAGGTGTTTCGCATTTGACAGAGCTTGACTCGTTGCATGTAAGTGACTGTTGGTGCCTCACATCCCTTGGGGGCTTACGTGCCGCTCCATCTCTTTCCATACTTTATTGTTCTGATTGCCCTTCTTTGGAGCTGGCACGTGGTGCAGAATTTATCCCGATGAACCTTGCCGGGCGCCTCAGCATACGTGGCTGCATCCTTGCAGCTGATTCTTTCATGAATGGCTTGCCACACCTGAAATATCTTTTTAATTAGAGGTTGCCGAAGCTCCCCATCCTTATCGATTGGACACCTGACCTCCCTTGAATCATTATGTCTATATCATCTCCCCGATCTGAGCTTTCTTGAAGGCCTGTCTTCCTTGAAACTTGAGCACGTAACTTTGATAGATGTTCCGAACCTTAGTGCCAAGTGCATCTCACAGTTCCGTGTCCAGGGATCGCTCTGCGTGAATAGCTCCATACTGCTCAACCACATGCTCATGGCTGAAGGGTTTACAGTCCCACTGCATCTTTCCCTTTATGACTGCAAGGAGCCATCAGTTTCATTTGAAGAAACTGCAAATTTCTCACATGTCAAGTCCCTGCAATTTAATTCGTGTGAAATAGAGTCCCTGCCAAGAAATCTAAATTCTCTCTCCAGTCTGGCGGATCTTTCTATCTTTTTTTGCCGCAACATAACATCTCTACCAGACCTGCCATCCTCCCTCCAGCACATACGTATATGGGGTTGCCCCGTCTTGAAGAAGAACTGCTGAGAACCAGATGGAGAATGCTGGCCAAAGATTTCACACATCCGCTGGAAGGACATTTGACTAATATTGAACTTGCTTCTTTAGGCTTGCCACTTGAAAGAAATGAAAAGGTAAAGGTTCCATTGATCCATTCTCTAGGACGAATTGTATATGTTTTCCGATACTTTAACATATATACTTCATGTTTCAAACAGCCACCCCGAGCTCACCCCGTCGCAGGCGCCGCCGTCTCTGCACCAGGTCATTACTTATTAACAACAGTCCGTGAGCGCCAGCGCCTCATGAGCAAATTGGTGTTGCCACCTTGCCATTGCATCTGCATGAAATCATTTCACTTATTCTGTTACTCCCTGTTTATGGTTAATATTGCCAACATGTACTTCTCCGATAGAATATAAACCTCTAATAAACGATGGTGACAAGACTCTGGTTAAATTTATTTTTCATGTGGCATTTGGTCATCTTGTGCAAGGCAAATTGGTTGGTTGTAATAAGAACAGCTGTAGTAGTCCTCCCCTGAAAATGAGGCTAAGATGTTTCGTTCCTTACCTCAAATTTGTGGGAGTGTTCTGACCATGTTTGGTTCCTTTATCTATCGCTGCATAATTCAGCAGACGATGGACAGAGCTCTTGATTGTGGATGGGGCACCATTGTGCCCGGACGTGGCTGGGTGACTTGTAAGCAATCACCTGCACCAGCATGTCTAGGTTATTAGTATCTTGATGCATGTGGTTGGTTGATAATCCGAGGAAAAGCTGGCCACCTTAAAATTCACACTGATAGAGCAGCTTTGTGTAAGCAGGAGTGTAGGTAGGGATCGGAGAAGAAGGAATTGGGGATCGATCGCTCAGAGTCAAGTCTGGTAACGACAGATGAAGGATTGTATATTATTGAGTTAATTGTTTGTTTGATGCCTTTCTCCACTCTGTTACATTGTGTTCACTGCCACCCGGGTCCTACATACCGGGCAGTCGGAATAGGCTGACGAGTGGACCGGCATATCCTTCTTCCCTCGCTTCCTCTGTAGCCGTCTGGTAACACTGCCTGAGTAACTGAAGACGAGGATGATGGCAGATAAGGCGAACAATGACCTGTCACGACTCGAACTCTGACTCTAAAAATTTCGTTGGATATTAATCTGTATTTCTGCTGGATTCGTGACAAGCCAGGAGCATTCTCCCGTGGATGAGACTGGAAAGTTTCCTTTATTTTCTATTTATTTTTTTTTTAAAAAAAGTAATTGCAAATGACGTGTGCATATATTTTTTTAAACAAAATAAAATCAAATTCGGATTTTCTTTTGGTTCCTTGTATTGTCGTTAGTCATGTCTTGGTGTAGTTTGACCTGTAGATTTGTAGACACAGCATATCTGTGTCCGAGCTTTGGATGGTCGGAATGTCAAACAAAAAATCTGCACGTACATTGTTGTGTCGTAGCTGAAAACAGTTTGCAAGGAGATTGTTTGGAGCTGACGATTTCTGCTGGTTACTACTACTACTACCGAAGGGTTTTCTTTTTCTCCCCATATGAAGTATGATACAGTAGTCAAGTTCTTACCGGGCGCAACCCTAGGCAGCGCCCGCCACCAGCCCTTCCGCCCCTGCCACCACCTCGCTGCCGCCTGAGCGCTGCCGGACGCCGGGCGCGCGCTGGGATGGCGGCGGCGGGTATTTTTCCCGGTGGAGCTCCCCTATCCAGCCAGCGTTGGGAGGTGGAGCAAGGCCACGCCGCCTTCGGGCGCTGCCGGGCGGATGGCACCGGAGCGGGCCGCTGTGGCCGGATCTGGCGGCTTCGGGCTGCCGGATCCGCCCCGCCCGCCCGTGACGGCGGTGGAGTTGCCCTGCGCGCTGCCCTCCTCCCCCTCGCCGTTGCTCTATTGCGGCCGAGTCGGTCGGCCTTTGGGGCGGCTCGGGGGAGGGTGGATCCGGACCCCCTACCCTTGATTTCGGCTCCTGGCGGCGGTGCCGGGGCGGCCCGGGAGTGGAGGTCCCCGCCCGGTGGGTCCACGATTGCTTCCGGGTGGTGGGGGCTGGCAGCACAACCCCTCCCCCGCCCGGGGATGGCCACCGGCCGCCATCGCCGCGCCCCCGCGTGGTGGTGGGGGTCTGGGTGGTGGAGGAGCAGCTCTTCGGCGGCGCCGTGGTGGTGTGGCCGACGATGGTTTCGGATGGTCCGCGCTGCCGTGGCGGTGCTGCGGGCTACGCCGGGCTCGGTGGTGCCTGCTCTTCTCGGTGGGGGGCGAGGCCAGTGGCCGCGGCTGCCGCCCTTTCGGATGTGGGGCGGTGTGGGGGCTCTCCCCTTTCCGCTTCGTCCCTCGCCTCCTCTTCATGGTGGCCTTTTTCGAGCGGTGGCTGGGGTTGTGCGGGCGCTTGGGGGCGGTTTTCGTCTATGCCATCCTCCCCATGCCCCTCGACCGCCGCCATGGGGCGGTTTGTTATGAAGACAGGCCATGGCGTCCTCGAGGGTGCTTGGTATGGGGTTTCGCTCCGATCCGGTACTTCGGGGTGGCGGTGCTCGCGGGCGGGAGCTCGCCGTCGGCCGGTGGCGGGCGGCGGCTTCCAGCCCGGCGGGCGGTTGGTGGACGTCGCCGAGGCGTTGGCCGGTGTTCTGTTGTGGTATAGCGGGCGTGCCGATGCAGCTTTGCGGCCGCTCATGCGGCCGGCGCGTGTCGACCCCGGTATGGCTCCTTCGTTGGGCTGGCAGCGGCGTCTTAGTGTCCGGGCGGGACCGGCCATCCCGACCGGTGTTCGTCTTTGCCGGAGGTTCTTTGGGCGAAAAGCCTTCACGGCGGCGACACCCGTGTGGTGTCGTTTTCCTGTTGAGGGCGTCGTGCCCCCGCAAGCATCTCCATGGTTGAAGACCTAGTCCTGTCTTGGGCGAACGACAGCTAGCCTTCGGGGCGTCGAACCTCCCCGAGGCGTCGTTGTGGATTTTGACTCGGGCGGGTTGCCTTGGGCAAGCTAGTTCGTCGTTTCCGCCTTTGTGTTCCCCGGTTGGTGCCTGCGGTGGAGTAGATGTTCCTTTTTTTTTTAGTTGCTTTGTTTTCTAGGTTTTTGTTTCTATCTTTTAGTAGCTTGTTGAGTGAGTCTGGTGGAGCTCCTAGTGGTTTCAAAGTGGTGGCTCGTGGTCGACAAACCAATCCGACCAAGTTCTATTGGCTAGAGGCTAGTGTCGATGTCCCAATCCGACCTAGCGTGGAGCTGAGTTGAGTTGAGTTGGCTCTTTGTGGCGGAGTTGAGTTGATTTGGTACCTAGGTGTGTAGTTGGAGTAGGGTACCCTCCACATTTGTATTGTGGTTTTCGCCCCCCGCCCACTTCAAAAACGGGGCGGGCGCTTTTGCCTTCTTTTTTTTTTTATTTGTCTAATAGAAATCGCTGCAAAGCTTTTTGCCATCTGTTGGGTGATTGCTCAGCTCAACACTTTATTGATGATGATATGGTTTACAAAGTGGTCATTCAACATCGCATTTACAAAAAGGATGTCGGGGGTATTTATAGGGCTCCCCGACTTTGTAATGATGCTAAAATTACAGAAACTCTGAAACGAATGTCTGTGATCTATTCTTTTAGCGAAGTTATTTTCTCCGTCTCGCGATGCTCTTCTAATACTCTTCATTACTTTTTCGTGGCTTTCGGCGAAAGCTATTGTTTCCATCTTCGCTGAAGCATGATTTCATGATCTTCTATTTCTGACCTTGTTACTTCCTTGCGGGTTAAATCTTGCGGTTACCTTTGAATGTCCTGCAACTTCAAAGTTTGGGACGAAAGTCTTGTCAAAAAAAAAAAGTTTGGGACGAAAGTTTATGGAAATCAAAGTTAGAACCCAACATTGTCCTTTCAAAAAAAATATTAACCTGAGGTGTGGCTCAGTATGACTGTATGAGTCACTCTGATTTGAGAAGTTGGCAGTAAGCGCCACTTGCTCTTTGCCGTCATATGCGAGATAAGGAATTATCTGGCATATCTGTTGGCATCCTGAGTCCCGACAAACATGCTATAAACACATGTTACTAATAAATCATGCTAATATTTTTGTTTACATCTAAAAAAAAATAAAAAAAAATCATACTTCTTGTTGAAGTCTAAAAGAAAAGTCACCGAAACTTAGTGAATTACATGATGACAAAATATCCTGAATACCGAAATTGGAAACCGTTATAGCAGTTGCTAGTTCTAATGCATGGCCAGTTATACTTTTGTCTACTTTTTTTTTGTGGATTTTGTTTTGAAGTATCAGCAGGGGAGTGGATCCCCTCCTGAACGGTGGGCACGAGATTTGCGTTCTCCCTTGTTGGAGAACGGTTAATTTTGGGTGGCGACGCTTTGACTATACATGACTCAAAGATGTCCTATTTGCCTTCTCCTTGTTGGAGATAAGAGGATGAATTTAATTTTTAGAGGCTCACGTCAAAAGACTTCTAACATGTAAAAATGATGTCCCATTTTCCTTGAATTTCTTTTTTAAAAAGACGGTAAAAGCTTTGCCGCGATTTCTATTAAACGAATAAAGGAAAAGGCAAGTGTCAGCCCCGCTGAAAACCCGAGCTAGAAAAACCATACAAATGTGGAGGGCACCATACTCACATGCACACCTAGGTACCAAAATCAACTCAACTCACGCCACAAATAGCGCCCACTCAACTCAACCTTAGGGGAGTGTTCCACTCCACCTACTACTAGGGTCCACTTAAACAACTCAACTAACATGACGTGGAAGGGAACAAATATATACAAAGGAAAAAGACCGCTCGGTTGGATTGAGTCATCAACACGAGGCTCCAAACATGGCCGCTTCGGTCGGATTGGGACATCGGCACGAGCCACCACTCACAAAGGCACCAAGAAAAACAAAAACAAAACGAACACAAAGGCACACCACCACCACCACCTGGGGGAGAAGCCGACAGCCAGCCGCCAAAACTGCGCTGTCGTCGCCAACATGAGCCGAAGCCCGCTGCAAGCTCGAGCAGCCAACTAAAACTCCTCCACCACGGACTAACCCCCACAAGCTGCACACCCACAATGGTCGATCCCCCTGCTCCAGCCTTTCGTTAGCAGAAAGTCCTGTCGCGGAACATGGAAACCATTGATCCCGGCAACTCTGCGTGGTGGCCTCGCCTCACCCACCACCTCAATCCACTACCCGGGACTCAGATATCTGATACCGCTCAGAGAGCACCTCTTCCGCTCAGTCGGCAACGAGATCACCACCACCATGCGTGTCAACTCAGGACCTCCAGCACCCATGGGCCCTCTGCATCTACCTGCCAACGCGGACCGTGTGCACCACCCAGCCACGACGCACAGACAACACCACCAGCTGACCACCACCCCGCCACAAGCCGAAGCCGGGTCTCAAGATGCGGCGCCTCAAGGAGGGAACGACACCAGTGGTGCCGCCGTCGCATGTCCATTGGGGGGCCGGGTTTTCACCCCGAGAATCCCAAGCTGCAAGGACATGGATGCCCTCAATGGTGCCCCCAGTGGGGAGAACGACGACCTAAGGCCGCCACCACCATTGCCACCGACAAAGCGGTAGTGAAGGCTTTCGCCCATCAGCACCATGCCTG
The DNA here is from genome assembly GCA_015847255.1 of Hyparrhenia diplandra. Lineage (NCBI taxonomy): Eukaryota > Viridiplantae > Streptophyta > Magnoliopsida > Poales > Poaceae > Hyparrhenia > Hyparrhenia diplandra. The sequence goes on along the minus strand of JADLZK010008219.1, from coordinate 361,114 downwards.
CCACACACGCTCAACCCCGCCAGAGTACGCTCCCCACCACACCTCACCGCTACCGGAGAAAGCCCGACACCACCCAACATACCACCACGGCACCACGAGCAAGCACCTAACGGCCCCAGCCCTCCACCAAGGGGGCGCTGCACCAGGATCGCCGACGCCGGAGGGGGAGGAGGAGCAGCAACCATCAAACCTCGAGACCCCTCCGGCCCCATCATCTCCGCCAAGCTGGAGTAGGAAGAACAGGCTGCCACCAGCTAAAGCCCTTGTCGACGCCACCACGCCGGCCGCAAAGAACCGCCCCCCGGCACACTAGCCGCCGCCGCCGCCATCGAAACCGCGCCGGCCTTGACTTTCTCCCCTCATCTTGCTTGATGCAACCTCCTCTCCCCTGCCACTGACCTCCTTGTCAGCCTATTGCCGCTTCCATTCCCTACCAACACCTAGTAGCATGGTAAGCCGACCTTAACCCTGATATAGAATTGGGCACACTGACACGCTGCGTTATGCTTGGTCCAAACAAAGGACGGTACATAAATACAACACTGGACCAAAAGGCCCGACCCATGGTTCTAATGGGCACGTCGTATTGTGCCCGACCAATGTTTGACTAATGGTTTATGTGGCTGAATGCCAACCGATATCATTTAGTTGTGAGAAAAAAAATAATATACCCATTTGACCGTTGACTAAAGCTTATTTGTAAGATCTCTAATTTCCGTTCTTCATTTTGTGTTAATTTAAACTTTTTATGAGATCATTATAGGAAACAGATGTCCCAACAAACTTGCACACAAGCCCCTACAGAAATCAGAAATAACAAACAAGCCCATCCGGAACACATGAGAAACGAAACACAATCGGTTTTTTTCCTGCTTCCACCGGCTGGCGAGGCCACGGCCCACGGGAAGGAGAGCACGGCAGGTGAGGCTGCACTCTTCTCCTCCTCTCTCCATCGTTCTCACACTCACTCTCCCGTATCCTCCTCACATGCCAGATCACGCGCCGGGCCGAGGCTATACACGTGCAATGAGCAGCCCTCTTGCATTGCGTGCGAGATGTTCGATGTTTTGCCGCAACAGGAGCAGAGGAGAGCACAGTGAGGTGGATCGGGATAATGACTCGGCCGCTGCAGTAGGTGCTGGGAACCCGGGGTTGGCTTCACGATGCTGGCTAGCATCAGCAGCGGATTATGAAACTGCCCTGCAATTGGTGATGAAAATTATGAAAGGAGGAGCAAGAGGTAGAATTACCTACCGTTTCATTCATGTATTTGTTCGATGTGCAAAGGCCACTTTATTACAACAATCAGTGACCTACTCCATACTACAATAGTTAGTCTTTATCATGGCCAGCTCATCTCAACTTATAAAAAACTGCAACTGTTCCCTTAAAGTATATATTTTGGGTACAGAGAAAACAACCGAATAATATAATAACTTGAGAAGTTGCCCAGATATTTCGCTAATGCGCTTCCATGCCTTTGCCAGTGTATTACTCGATCAGGAGTGGTTGACGACGGGCTGTTTGAGTCTTTCGTCTCTTGCACCAGCCGGAGAAGTAAAGCGCTCGTATTCCACAGTCCAATCCACCCCTCCGGCGACCTCACACGCTCATTGTCCAAGCTTCCTCCGGAGACGCTGCTCCCTGCGCCGTTGATATTTTTGGTTCGTGTAAGATTTCTTGCGTGAACTTGTTAGCTATTTTCCTGTGTGTTTCCTTTAACACGAGAAATGAAAGGAAAACAAATCTGTTTGACTCTTCCGTCTGATTCTGTTGCATTACAGTGCCTCTTCCGCAGTCCAGTCCATCCCTCCGGCGACCTCGCGCTCATCATCTAAGCTTGCTTTAATTTGAAGACGCTGCTCCCTGCACTGTTGATATTTTTAGTTCGTGTAAGGTTTCTTGCGTGGAATTGTTAGCTTTTCTTCTGTGTTCCTTTTAACATATGAGAAATGAAACGAAAACAATCGATTTGTTATATGTTCTTCACTTTTTTTTTTTCAGTTTCAGTAATTTTATCTGTCTTTTCGATTCCAGGTTTTCCATCGACTCATTTGCTGTCTTCACCAGTTGTTACCCATCTTCAGAAGCACCTCATCCATATTCATCGCACAAAAAAAAAAAAAACACCTCATCCATTTTATGTTCCTGCTTCCCATCATCAATCCTTTCATTTATCTTGTTCATATTTCATCAATTTTATCACTAGACACACTCTCACCCTACATCATCTCATTTCTCCACTACCACGAAAAAGAACAGCAAAATCCCAAAAGAGAAGGAAGAAGCATCCGCATCTTGTACTCATTCATTTATTCCCTACCAAAAAAAAAAAAAAAAAAAAATCCCCACAAAAAAAAAAAAGTCTTTGGCCTTCGATTATTTCCAATCGCCTGCTTAATAGGTCCCAGCAAAATCCAAACATATCGCGTGCCCTTACCAAATCAATCACTTTTGCCCTGTTCTTTCCCTCTGCAAAAGCACCTCATCCATAATACCACATCCATACAAAAAAAAAAAAAAACGCAGTTTTGTTTCTTATTCGCCTCATCCATCCAATCTTCTATTTTGTTCCTTCCATTACCAATTCAACCTGTCATTTTCTTTTCATCTCGACACGCTTTGCATCCAAGATCTCTTCTCTCTGAAAAGAAGGTCAAGCACCACAAATCACTGCATCCATGGCAGACTTGGCACTCTCTGGATTAAGGTGGGCAGCATCGCCAATCATCAACAAGCTCATAGCTGATGCTAGAGATTACCTCAGCGTGGACTTGGTGCATGAGCTCCAGCAACTAGAAGCCACTGTCCAGCCGCAGTTTGACCTAGTGATTCAAGCAGCCGAGAAGAGCCCCCACGTGGTCAAGCTCAAGGCATGGCACGAGCGTCTCAAAGCAGCCTTCTATGATGCTGAGGACCTGCTGGATGACCATGAGTACATCCTCCTCAAGCACAAGGCCAAGAGTGGGAAGGATCCCATGGAAGGGGAGGATGGAACCTCCTCCATTGCATCCACCATCCTGAAGCCACTTCGTGCCGCCAAGAGCGAGCGCAACTTGCTCTCTCGAGAACAAGAAGCTAATTAGCAAGATGAATGAACTCAAGGCCATCCCGCCGGCAAGCAAAGGAACTCCGTGATCTTCTTAGCATACCACCCGAAATACTACAGTTTTAGAGTGGCCGATGTACCAACAACCATTGTTCCTCCAACCACGTAATATCACTCAGACTTCAAAGGTTTTCGGTCGTGACAAGGATCGCGATCGCATTGTAGATTTTCTTCTTGCCAAGACAACAAACTGACGAGGCAAGTTCAATAAGGTACTCGAGTTTGGCCATTATTGGAGCAGGAGGAATGGGGAAGTCCACCTTAGCACAATATGTCTACAATGATAAGAGGATAGAAGAATGCTTTGATATCGATGTGGGTCTCCGTGATCTCACGCAAGCTTGATGTCCGTTATCACACAAGGCAGATTATTGAGTCTCGCAACAAATGAGGAATGTCCATGTATTGATAATCTTGATACTCTCGAAAGGCAAATTACATGACATACCGCAAGTCGAGAAATTCCTACTTGTTCGATGACGTTTGGTTTGAAAAGTCCGACAAAGGAGACAGAGTGGTTTCAACTCCCCGGATCCATTAATCTCTAAACAAATGAAGAAGCAAAGTTTTGGTGACTTCTCGATGTGCAACACTTCCTCGCAGCTGTTCACCGTGAACTAGAACAAGTCATACATTTAGAAAACATGGACGATGCCGACTTCTTGGCACTCTTCAAACACCATGTTTTCTCTCGACTAAAAATTGGAAACCAGCCTTTTGCATAGTAAGTCGGAACATACCGCAAAGGTGATTGCTAAAAGGCTTGGATGGTGTCCTTTGGTAGCAAAAGTTCTAGGATCCCGATTAAGCAAAAAGAAAGATATCACTGAATGGAAAGTGGCAATCGTTGAGTGATTTAAGTGAGCCCTTCACGGCTCGTTGTGGAGTTACGAGAAGTTAGATCCACGCCCGCCAGAGGTGCTTCTTGTATTGTAGCTTATTTCCTAAAGGTCATAGATATAGACCTCGATGATTTGGTTCACCTTTTGGGTGGCGTAAGGTTTTATTGGTTCATGCAATTCAAGTAGGAAAACCTTGGAAGATGTTGGGATGGATTACTTCAATGATATGGTCTCGGGTCGTTCTTCCAATTGGTTTCTCAAAGGTTTGATACGCATCTATGTCATGCATGATATCCTTCATGATTTGGCGTAGTCACTCTCTAGAGAAGACGCTCGTGATTGGAAGATAATAATTTGACGTAAATACCATGCAATCGCTCGACATCTATCCGCTCATGTTGAGAGTATGAAAAAGCATAAGCAAATTATCTACAAGCTACAGCATTTACGCGACTATAATCTGCATTGATCCACTAATGGATGATGCAAGTCATATTTTTGATCGATGTCGCTGAACCTCAAGAAGTTACGGTAATCGTGTATTTGTCATTTTACAACAAGAGTAAGTTGCCTGAATCTATTGGTGAACTCAAGCACCTTCGATATTTGAATCTCATCGTAACGTTAGTTTCTCGAATTGCCTAGATCATTATGTACTCTTTACCACTTGAGGTTACTTCGCTTAAACACAATGATGGAGAGGTTGCCCGACAAGCTTTGTAATTTAAGTAAGTTGCGGCATTTGGGAGCTTACCGTATATGGAGTACAAGCACCCGCATTGGTGAAAAATCTATTCCTCGATTCCCAATATAGGCAAGTTAACTTGTCTACAACACATGCATACCTTTTCTCAGGCAAAAGAAGCAAGGATACGAAGTTGTGGCAAAAATGAAGCACTTGAATGAGCTTGGTGGCGCTTTAAGAGTAGAAAATCTTCGTAATGTTTCAAAAAAGGATGAAGCCTTAGAGTCCATGCTATATAAGAAGAATCGCCTTTAAAAAGTTGTTTCTTTCCCCGAGTAGCGAAATGGAATGGATGCAGCAGATACTTTACATTTGATATTCTAGAAGGTCCGAGACCTTCACCCCAACTTAGTAAGCTCGAATCAAAGGCTACAAATCTCCCACATATCCAAGGTGGTTACTTGAGCCATCGTATTTTGAAAATTTGGAAAGTTTTAAGCTTATTGGCTGCACTTTGTTAGAAGGCCTACCACCTAATACCGAGCTCCTACGCATTGTTCTAGGTTGTGTTTAGAAAATGTTCCAAAATTGAAGATATTACCTTGTCTTCTAGCAATGCTTACAAAATTATCGATTCGTAAGTGCCCACTACTTATGTTTGTCTCCAAAAATGAGATCGACCAAAGATGATTTGAGGGGAAACATAATGAAGACAAAGGGCATCTAAACTTGCATCGCAGGGGGAGGTGGATTCGTGGATCGATGTTAGGAGAGTATCATTCACAAGACTATTCAAATCTCAAGCAGCTTGGTGACACCGATGATGGATGATGATATAACCACACATCTACAAATTATGGAAAGTGGTATGGAGGAAGGAGGAGAAAAAGAATGGACGAAAGAAAATATTATCAAGGCGTGGCTTTTTTGCCATGAGCAGAGGATAAAAGTCATTTATGGAAGGACCATGGAGCTGCCACCGATTCTACCATCGTGACTCGTGAACTTTACCTTTCATCATGCAATATTACGTATGAAGCTTTAGCAATTTGCCTCGGTGGCCTCACTTCACCGACAAGGTTATCATTGGAAGGTAATATGGTATTAACTACACTCCCCTCGAATGTGTTTTCAGCATTTGACAAAGCTTAACTCGTTGTGGGTAATTGGCTGTTGGTGTCTCAGATCATTGGGTGGATCACATGCTGCTCCATCTCTTTCCAGTCTTTATTGCATATGCTGCCCTTCTTTAGAGCTGGCAGCTGGAGCAGAATTTATGGCACTGAACCTTGATAGCCTCTACATAAGAGGATGCATACTTGCAGCTGATTCATTCATTAATGGCTTGCCAGACCTGAAATCTCTTTACATTTATGGTTGCAGAAGCTCCCCATCCTTATTAATTGGCCACCTGACCTCCCTTGAATCATTACATCTATCTTGTCTCCCCGATCTGTGCTCGCTTGAAGGCCTGTCTTCCCCGCACCTTAAGCCTAAAATTGGTAGATGTTCCAAACCTCCCCCGGCAAGCACATCTCACGTTCCGTGTCCGTGATTGGCTCGGTGTTAGTAGTTCCGTATTGCTCAACCACATGATCAAGTCTGAAGGGTTTATAGCCCCGTCGTAGCTTGCTTCAGATTGCAAGGAGCCGCCGCCATTTGAAGAACCCGCAAGTCTCTCATCCGGCCAAGTGCCTCGAAGCTCGGCGATGCAAAATGGAGTCCTTGCCAACAAATCTGAAACTTCTCCCAGTCCGCAGAGTCTTGAAATCGATGATTGCTCCAACATAACATGTTTACCGATCTGCCGCCCTCCCTCCAAATCATACGTATACAAGATTGTCCTGTCTTGGCGAAGAACCGCCGAGAGCCCCGACAGAGAAAGCTGGTCAAAGATTTCGCATTATCCGCTGGAAGTATATCAACTAATACGGAAGTTGCTTTTTAGACTTTGCACTTGAAAGAAATGAAAAGGTAAAGATTAAACCGATTCATTCTCGAGCACTAATTAACTTTCTCTTCCAATATTGTAACATACTTTATGCTCCAAACAGGCACCCTGTCACAGGCGCCGTCGGCTCTACTGAAGGTTATAAGGGTACTGGGTACAGAGGACTGCCTCAGACAATTTATTCACCCAATTCAAGTCAAAAGGCAACCCCACCATAGCCGCTTGAATTGCCCAGCACTCCGGCCAATGTGAACCTGAAGGCCTCCGTGAGTCCCATGGATTCTCAGGTTGCCAGTTTGTTTGTTCCACTTATACCATGCATTTCACTTGTCCTGTTATTCCTTGGCCATTTACAATGTCCAGCAATTATTTCTGTAATGGTAGAATAAGCCTCCAAGGATGAAGAAAGATAAAACTGTGGCTATCGCTTTGAGGTGAATTGGTCGATTGTTTGCAATAATAACATCTATACTCTTACATGGCTGTGCAAAGTTGTAATAAATATTGAAAACAGCGATTACCAACGACGTGTGGTGTGTTTCCAATACATTAGGATTTGCTTTGCTTCCGGAGTGCTGTTGTCGTGTTGGTGTTTGCTCGTGTCATGTGTTCTCTGAGTTTTCATGTGCATAACTTAATTCTAGCAGAGGAGTAGCCGTTGTTCCTGCTGCTCTGCTTCAAACGATCTGGGTTGGCCCAAATAGATGAGTTAGTGGGAGTTCAGTACCGTCCTGTGCAAGGCAAATTGGTTGGCTGTACTGTAATAAGAACAGCTGTAGTCCTCCCCTAAAAATTTACCTCAAATTTGTGGGAGTGTTCTGACCTTGTTTGGTTCCTTTATCTATCGCTGAATAATTCAGCAGACATGGACAGAGCTCTTGGTTGCCGATGGGGCTCCATTGTGCCTGACGTGGCTGGGTGACTTGTCAGCAATCACCTGCACCAGCATGTCTAGACTATTAGTACCTTGATGCATGTGGTTGGTTGATAATCCGAGGAAAAGCTGGCCACCTTAAAATTCACACACGCCTGTTTTGTTTGAGCGAGCCAGTGATCAGAGATGCAGTGGTCAGTGTTTGTCTAACACTGATAGAGCATGTAAGCACAATTAGGGATCGGAGAAGAAGGAATTGGGGATCGGGCGGTCAGAGTCAAAGAGAAGAACAGAGTAGTCAAGTCGATAACAGCAGAGCAAGGATTTGAGTTAATTGTTTGTTTGTTTGTTACTTTGTTTGATGCCTCTCTCCACTCTGTTACATTGTGGTCACTGCCACTCCGGTCCCACTTACCGGCTAGTCAGAACAGGCTGACGAGTGGACCCTTGTATCCTTCCTCCCTGGTGTGAACAGGGCGCTTCCACTGTTGCCGTCTGGTAACACTGTGCCTGAGTAACTGAAGTGGAGGATGACGGCAGATAAGGCGAACCATGACCTGTCACGACTCAAACACGACTCTTAAAAATTTCGTTGGATATTAGTAACTGTATTTCTGCTGGATTCGTGACAAGCCAGGAGCACTCTCCCGTGGATCGATGAGGCTGGAAAGTACGTAATTGCCAACGACGTGTGTACGTTTTTATAACAAAATAATTAAATTCGGATTTTCTTTACTTCCGTCGTGTTGTGGTTAGTCATGTCTGGCGTCTGCTGTAGTCTAGAAGATTTGTCACAGAGGGTATCTGTTTTCGAGCTTTGCACGATCGCACTTTCAAACAAACAATACGTATGTACATTGTTGTGTCCTAGCTGAAACAGTTCGCTAGGCGATTGTGTGGAACTGACGATTTCATAAGCACTTGGTAAGTTCTTACGCACTCCTTCCGTCCTAAAATAAGTATTGCCATGGTGGTGGTCATAGTCGGCGACGGGATCGCAGCCAGCTTCTGGATGGACTCCTGGTTGCCGAACAAACCCATCTCCTCTATGGCGCCTAACCTTATCGGGGTTGGTTGCCGGAGACGCCATCGGTCCCGGCGTTGGACGCCGCGAGGGTGGCGCCAGGACATCACTGAGCAAACACGCTTTGCGGTGATCCTCGAAAAAGCGGAACTTGAAGACAAGCTTCAAGAGGTACAACTACAGCCCGGGTACGCCGACCGGTTTGTTCGCCTACCAAGCGCTTCTTCGCCGGCTCCACCGAAGTTATCGGGCGCGAAGGAGCTTTGGCGGACTAGGGGCACCGCCGAAGGTCAAGCTATTCTTCCGATTGCCATCCATGGTCGGCTTTCGGTGGTGGAAAGGAGGATGAGACATGGCCTGCAGCCGTCCGGGCGGACTGCATGCTCGTGCGCCGTGAGGTTGAGACACACCGACCACCTCCTCATTTCGCCTATTTTCACCAGGGAACTATGGTTCCAGTATTCTTCGTCCCCGCCGACCCTCGTGAGTGGGTGGCTTCAAGTGTTCACCGCAAGTGCCTCAACCCTACCGGAAAGGGCTCGACACACTTGTGCTCCCTCGCCTCCCGGGAAGTTTGGAAGGAGCGTACCTCGGCGCGCATCTTTGACAACATTTCCTCCTCCCGGCACAACTTCAGGAGCGGGTTAGGTTGCAAGATGAGGAGTGGTGCACGGCGGGCTTAGTGCTAGCACCTCTTCTTACTACTAATACAATAGTCTGTCTCTCTCCTATTAGTCGCACAATTATTTTTAGCCCAAGACATCGTTCTTGCAAATAAATGCGTTCAGGCCGGCGATTTGTGTAAGTGTGTCGCCTTCTCGACCCAATAACATCTCGCCAGAGTGCCGGGGGGATGTAATTTTACTCTAATTTCCTTAATGAAGCACGTCCACAATGGACGCCAAGAAAAAGTATTGCCATGGTACATGTCTATAAAACTCTTAAGTTTGCTTAAGTTTGACTAGATTTATAGAATTTTTAAATATATTATTATTATTATAAAAACTAGTCAATCAACCCATGGTCTCACACGGGTTAGAATTTTGAAAGATAATAAGTACTCGGTACTATTTAATAATCGTTCATTTCAAATTATAAGGCATATATTTTGGATTTCCTAGATATATTATTGGCTAAAATTACAGAGAATGCACCAGTTAGGCTTCCAGTGCATGTGACAGCCATTGCCGAGATGAGCAGTCATTTTACATCAGTATATATAACACGTGTATAGGAGAATGTCACTGAGTCAAAAAGACTCTCAAGTCTTAACACTTTTTTTTTCTCTCGATCGGGCCATTCACCCATATTTCATTAAGAAGAGGAAAACCAAATCCAAGTACAAACTAAGCTGGGATGCCGAGTGGACATCGCTTCGAAAGGGAGAAACAAAACAAAACAAAACAAAACAAAACAAAACAAAACAAAACAAAACAAAAACAAAAACAAAAACAAACTCAACACAAAGCAAGCAACCTAACTCCACCGGATTCAACCCGAAAAGCCGATTACAAGATAACCAAATGTCGCGACTAGATCGCAAAGCATCCTCATGTCGGAGCGGCTGCACCGATGCGCCACTTCTTCCCCTTGAAGGAAGACCTCCATGGCCTCCAAATTAGCCTCGGTCCGGGGCCCGTGGAGGGCAGCCTGCAGCTCAGCAAAGGAGACCGCATCTTCACGCTCGGCCTCGACCCCGATCCCCATCTTCTTGAGCAAAACCCCTCATTGCTTGGTCCTCCGGCCTATGGAGCCTGGACCCACTCTTTGCAACGAGCCGTGCACTCCGTTTCGCATTAGCACGGAGGCATCTTGGCGCGGGCGCGTTTTCCTCAAGATCGGGCGTGGAGAGTATGGATGGCTCAGCGGCGTCTTGAAGGCGGCTATGAACTCGTCGATCGACGGCACGAGCACCGGGTTGAAAGAGTCTTGCGATGCACCCATCTTTGTCACCACACGCCCGTCACCGCCGCCGTGCAACCGAGGTCATCCGTGACCTCGGGATGCGCCAAGCTCGCCGTGCTCTCCGAACTCTCAGGCGGCGAGGCTGGGGGCCCGCCCGGTGCAGCATCCAACACGACGGTGACTAGTGGGGCGCGAACTCGGCCCCAACCAAGTCGGCCCACCGTCGTCCACCGGCCCCGGAGCGCAGCCGATGGAGGGGCACCCACAGCGTAGCGGCCACCATAGACAAAGGGGCCGCCACGCGACCTCGCCCCTCCGTGGAAGGTAGCCGGGCGCCGGCGAGGGAGGCCGCGAGCTCAACGAGCATTGGGTCGACCCGCAATGACCCCGTCACCCCCTCCCGCCCGCCAGCGCCGCCGGTCAACGGGTGCGGCTGCGACGGCGAGGCCAGCATCTTGAAACTTGCGCCTGCGGCGCCGGCAACGGCGGGCGGGACGCGACGGGCGCCCCAGCAGCGTGTGCATCGCCAACGCCGGGTGGCATCCCCACGCCCGCCGCGCCATCGATCCCGAGGGAGCCGAGCGGAAGATCTCGACACGGATCGGGCCGCGTGCGGTTCCGGCGTGCCACGAGCCCCCTCGCCGCCGCCACCAAGGTTGCCATCGACGACACAATATGGAGGTTCCTGTGGCACGGTCCACCAAGGGCGCTGGGCCCTCGGGCCGACGCCAGCGTGAGACGGGCCGATGCTTGCGCCTCGCCCGGTGCCTCGCGTCCGAGGCGTAAGAGGCGGGGATCGGAGGAGCATCGGCGCGACATGATCATTGGCCAGCGGTTGAAGCAGAGGCCAACAAGTGAAGGCGGCCGCGCCGCCGGGCGACGAGGGCGTGGCGAGTGTGACGGCCCCCCCACGCCTCGCCTCGCACTAGAGTGAAATGCCATCAGCGTCGACAGGCGACGTCAGCGGGAGCGAGAGGAGTTGGCGCCGACGACCCACGACGGCCGTAGGCGCTGGCCGAGGCGCCGCACGCGGCGCTGGGGACCGTCTTCTGACCGGCTTAAGGAAGCGCGGGCACCACAGCGGCAGATGCCGTGTGCCGTGGAGAGGGCCGATGGTGTGTCGGGCGTGGCGACGAGCGTCCCAACTCCAGCTCCCCTCGTCCCCGCGACGATGGGGCGGCGGCACGGCGCGCACGTCGCGGGTCGGCCGCAACGGCGCGACTCACTAACGGGCATCGGCGATGGCGCCCCTCGGCATCCAAAGTCAGCCTTGGCCGAGCCGTGAATGGAAGGCGTGCCGCCGACGGTGGGGGCCCCGGGCCGACGACCTCATCCTCGTCCGAGAAGTCGAGTAGGAGACGCCCTCCCAACGATTCCTTTGATCTTCCGCCGGCGCATCGCATAAAGGGAGTGGCGTTGTCGAGAAGCGGAGACGGCATGGACGGGAACCCGCGCTGAGAGGGAGGGCACAATCAGGTCGAGTTGGAGCCCCCGCCAGCCACGGCCGCCCAAACCGCAGCACCAACGCCGGAGACCGAGAAGGTTGCGGATCCGTCCACCGAGGCTACAACTAGCGGTGGCGCCAAGCGGCGGAGGGTGTAGCGGCGCGGGCCGCGTCGTGTCGCGACCACAAACCGCCCTCCTCGACCTCGCCCCATGGGCGGGAGCAGCGACGCCGCCGGCTCACCGGCGAGGGCGGGCGCTCGGGCAGGCCCTCCACCAATGGCACTGGCCACCTCCCGCTGAAGGGGCGGCGGGCGACTTGGAGGGCATCGACGAAACAAAGCGACGGAGTCGGGCTGAAGGCGGGCCCCAACGTTTGCCGCCGCGGCAAGCTCGGGGCGCCACCAAGACGGCGCGCAACCGTAGCATCGGTGCGGGGCCGGGAGCCATCGGCGGCGGCAACCGCGGCCTAGCCGGCCGAACCCGGCGGCGGATGCGGCATCGGGCCCTCACGACCCGCCGCCTCCCCCGAACGTCGAGGCAGCGTCCTCCCCTGTCCCTCCAAGCTGGCAAGGTGGAGCTTAGAAGAGAGATCTCGAAGAGAGGAAGCAGGATCTCGCACGGGTTACGGATTTTGGTTGGGAGATTTGAGCGGATTTGGGGTGGGAGGGGAAGGGAAGGCACGGGATGGGAGTGGCTCCAGAGAGGCTCCAACGGCTCCATCCTTGTATTCATTTGTGATCCCTCAAGTCTTAACACTACAAGAGCAACTCTGATATATAATCCCGTGCTTATATATAGAAACAGTGATTTTATTTTTGACAAAAGCAAACTCAACTTTTATAGAAAGCTAGAAATAGTGATTTTGACTAGAAAAGGCTCTCGAACAGTTTTGAGCAGGTATAAGTCTACAGAGTATGCACAAGATATGGATAAATTTTTGGAAGGTGAAACTATAGAAAACAATTTTAATTCAAATGGCTCTCCAAAAGAGGATTTAGAGAGTGAGTTTATAAATCTCTCTTATAGATGCTTAAAAAAATGATTTTACAAAACATGTCGTTATATTTTCTATAAGGGGATTTTTTTTTCATTCATTTACTATGTCTCTAAATGATGTTTGGAGACACGGAGATTTTAGATGAAGCTCAAAAATATCCCTGCCTCAAGAAATAGAATTTCAAATACTTCTCTCTTAAGAAGGCCACATCATCAAATTCCCAAAGATGAATGGCCCTTTTGACCATCTAATAATGGTACGTATTGTTTGTTTGAAAAATAATACAGGTGTAACTTTAAAAATTATTCACTAATCTCCGCTCTTCATATTTTGTTAACTTTATTTTTTTTAAAAAAAGAGACAGCTGTCCGGACAAAGTTGCACACAGGCCCCCTACAGAAATCAGAAATAACAAACAAGCCTACCCACATCACATGAGAAAAACGAAAACAATCCGTTTGTCTTGTTGGTGCTTCCACCGGCCGGCGAGGCCATGGGAAGGAGAGCGCGGCGGCTGACTGGGAGAGGCTGCACTCTCTGCTTCTCGTCTCCCCTCACTCGGTCTCCTCTTCCACATGCTAGGCCACGCGCCGGACCGGGGCTATCCATCCCACGCACAACGGGTAGTTGAGCAGCCCTCTTGCATTGCGAGCAAGGTGTTCGTTGTTTTGCCGCAGCTGGAGCAGAGGAGAGCACAGCGAGGCGGATTGGGATGATGACTTCGGTCGCTGCAGTAGGTGCTGGGAACCCGGCGGTGGTTCCACAATGCTAGCTAGCATCAGCAGCGGAGGCGGTGGGCTCAGCAGTAGGTACTACCTTTTCTCTTTGGTTGTTTCTTTGCTGATTTATTTACTGAGACGGATAAAGGGCCATTGTACCAGATAAATGCCCAAACCCAAACCCAAAAGGAAAAAAAGGGCCATCGGTAATCGATCTAGCAGTACTTTTTTTTTTGTGTGAATAATCTAGCAGTACCTTGCCCATCGATTATATGTGTATATATATATGTACTAACTCCCGAGTTGCTTGATAGATATGTAGGGTGCCAACTCTCAACTTTTTTTTTTTTTTTGAGTAATAAGACCACAAAAGAACTGCCCCACGCCTCGCTTTGAATTCTTTATCGGTAGGTAATCTGTCCATTTCACTTTTGTCCTGACCCATGTACACTCAAAGGTGCGGTGTGCGGTAACTCATCCAAATCCAATCAGTAAGCCTTGCTGATAACATTTTAACAAATTGATTTACCATTCCAAAGTACGCATACAGAAAGCACATGACACTAGACAACTGGAAAGAACTTGGAAGCTCTATTGACTGTCTTGATGTGGATTATACAGAGTACATAAGTGGGTTGCCCTTCTTGTTCAGTTGGCTTTCATTTGCACAGGGAGGAAGGATGAAACCCGGTAAAGCTACCGAGAAGCTTCCTTTGTGAGTGTTGATTATGACTTCGTTCCAACTGAAGGTCACAGCAATAATTTCTGAAAATGAATCATCTGATAACAGACTTCATCATCGATAATAAAGCTTCTCTGGTCCTCTTCCGCTCAGTAGAGCTAGAGCCCCCCACAGGGAAGCCGACAAAACCTCATAGACCAAGAGTGTCATATTATATTTTTTTTATCATAGCAATCAGACGAGAGTGGTACTTTGAAAGCATGAAAGGCAAGCGGCCAGCAATGGAGCTAATATAACGACCACTTGTGCAATAATCAATGAGTTATCCATAAACAATAGCTACTTTTCAGAAGCCCAACGCATCTCTCCACTTACAAAACTGCAACTGGTCCCTTAAGGAGAAAACCAATAGAATAATGTTTAGAGAAGCGGCCAGAATATTTTGCTAATGCGCTTCCCTCCCTCTGCTGGCCGTGTACTACTGGATCAGATCTGCTGCTGACTTGCTGTTTGAGCCTTGCGCCTCATTCTCTTGCATTACAGTGTTTCTTCCAGAGTCCAGTCCACCCCTCCGGCGACCACACCCTCGTCGTCCAAGCTTGCTCCGAGACGCTGCTCTCTGCGCCCTTGGAATTTTTAGTTCGTGTAAGCTAGATTTCTTTTGTGACTTATTACCTATTATTATCCTGTGTGCTCCTTTAACACATGAGAAATCAAAGGAAAACAAATCTGACTCTTCCGTCTGATTCTGTTGCAGTGCTTCTTCCGCAGTTCCGCCCATCCCTCCTGGGGACGTCGTGCTCATCGTCCCAAGCTTGCTCAGAGACGCTGCTCCCCTGCGCTGTTGAAGTTTTTAGTTCGTGTAAGATTTGTTGAGTTTGCTTGCTATTTTTGCTGTGTGTTCCTTTTTAACACATGAGAAATGAAACGGAAACAAATTGATTTGTTCTCTGCTCTTCACTTCTTTCAGTTCAGTAATTTTATCTGTCTTTTTTTCGATTCCAGGTTTTTCATCGACTCCTTTGCTGTCTTCACCAGTTGTTTCCCATCTTCAGAAGCACTTCATCCGTATTACCAATTAAAAAAAAATCTGTTCCTGCTTCCCATCATCAATCCTTTCATCTGCCTTGTTCATGTTTCATCCATTTTAATCCATTTGATCTACTTGTTCATTTCTCCACTACTGCGGAAAAAAAAAAAAAAAAAACAGTCTTTGGCCTCCGATTATTTCCCATCGTCTGCCTAATTTTGGTCACTTTGTGCCATTACAAAAATCAATCACTTTGCCCTGCTCCTTCACCTCTGCAAAAGCACCTTATTTCCCCTCTACCGAAGCACCTCTTCCATCCTAAAAAAAAAACAGATTTGTTTCTTCTTATCGCTCATCCATCCATTCATCTATTTTGCTCCTTCAATTACCAATTCACCCTGTCATCTTATTTTCATCCGAAACATTTGCATCCAAGATCTCTTCACTGAAAAGAAGGGAAGCACAAAGTGCATCCATGGCGGAACTTGGCTCCGGCTTAAGGTGGGCAGCACGCCAATCGTCAACAAGCTCCCTGTTTGATGCTCCCCACTTACCTCGGCGTGGACATGGTGCGTGAGCTACGTAAACTAGAAGCCACCGGCCCCGCCACGCTTTGACATGGTGATTCAAGCAGCAGAGAAGAGCCCCCATAGGGGCAAGCCGGGAGTCATGGATCCGGGCTGCCTCAAAGAAGCCTTCTATGATGTTGAGGACCTCTTTGGATGAGCATGAGTACAACCTCCTCAAGCGCAAGGCAAAGAGTGGGAAGGATCCCTTGGTAGGAGAGGATGAAGCCTCCTCCATTGCATCAACCATCACGAAGCCACTTCATGCTGCCAAGAGTAGGGCACGTAACTTGTTGCCGGAGAATCGAAAGCTAATTAACAAGATGAAAGAGCTCAAGGACATCCCGCTTGAAGCAAAGGGAGCTTCGGGATCTTCTTGGCTTACCACATGGTAATATCGTCGAGTGGCAACCAGCGTACCCGCAGAACCGTGGTTCCTACAACCACATCACTTCCAACTTCAAAGAGTATTTTTGGCGCGACAAGGATCGTGATCACATAGTAGATTTTCTTCTTGGCAAGGAAACACCTGCTAAGGCAAGTTCAACAAGCTACTCGAGTTTGGCAATTGTTGGAGCGCGGGGGAATGGGAAAAGTCCACCTTAGCACGCGGTATGTCTCTACGATGACAAGAGGATAAAGGATTGCTTTGATGTCCGGATGTGGATCCGCATCTCAATGCGCAAACTTGATGTGCGTCGTCACACAAGGGAGATCATCGAGTCCGCGAAAAAGGGGACTGCCCGGGCATTGATAATCTTGATACCCTCCCGGTGCAAACTACGGGACATACCGCAATCCGCGAAATTCCTACTTGTCTTGGGCGATGTTTGGTTTGAAAAAATTCGATAGTGAGACGTAGTGGGAGCAACTCCTCGCTCCATTAGTCTCTAAAGCGGTCGAGCGAGTTTTTGATGACTTCTCGAGGTGAAATGCTCCCCGGCGCCGTATGTTGTGAACAAGTTGTTCATTTGAAAAACATGGATGATGCTGAGTTCTTGGGTCTCTTTTAAACACCATGCTTTATCCGAGTAGAAATTGAAGATCACTGTTGCGCACAAAGCTAGAACATATTGCGAGCAGAAGATTGCTAACGTGCTTGGAAAGTGTCCTTTGGCGGCAAAAGTTCGGGTTCCGTTTGAGCGTAAAAAAAGATATCACTGAATGGAAAGTTGCACTAAAGCTAAACGATTTGAGTGAACCCTTCACATCTCTCAAGTGTGGAGTTATGCGAAGTTAGATCCACGATTCTGCAGGTGCTTCTTGTATTGCGACTTATTTCCAAAAGGCCATAGATATGAACCTAATCGGTTGGTTCACTTTTGGGTTGCGAAGGGTTTGTTGATTCATCCAATTTGAGGAGTAGGACACTAGAAGAGGTTGGGAGGGATTACTTCAATGACATGGTCTCTCGATCTTTCTTCCAAAAATTGGATTATGGTTTGTATATCATGCATGATATCCTTCATGATTTGGCGCAGTCACTCTCTAGAGAAGATTGCTTGATTAGATGATGATAATGTGACAAATACCATACAATCGTTCGACATCTATCTGTTGAGGTTGAAACTATGCAAAGGCATAAGGAAATTATCACCAAGGCTCGCCATTTACGCATTTATTATCCGCATCAACCCACCGATGGATAATGCAAGTGTAATTTTTATCGAATCTTTTGCGAGAACACGAAGAAGTTGCGTGTATTGCATTTGTCATTTTACAATACCAGCAAGTTACCTCGATCTGTTGGTGAGATGAAGCACCTTCGGTATTTGGACCTCGTGAAACATCGGTTTTAATTGCCTATATCATTATGTGCTCTTTACCACTTACGGTTACTTCCGCTTAAGCTCCATTGTGGAGAGGTTGCCTGAAAATGTTTGCAATTTAAGTAAGCTACGGCATCCGGAATGGTACGGGGACTACCAAATTCCCAACATTGGCAAGCTTACTTCATTACAAGAGCTATGTGTTTCCTTTTACGTGCAAAAGAAGCAAGGATATGAGTTGCAAATACCAAGGACTTGAACGAGCTTCGTGGCTATTTAACGATAAAAATCTTGAGAATGTCGTTGGAAAGGATGAAGCCTTAGAGTCGAAGCTATATCGGAAAAATCGCCTTAGAGGGTTGAGTCTTGTCCGGAGTTACGAGAATGGCATGGATTCGATAATATTTTGCATTTAGACATTCCGGAAGGCCCGAGACCGCCACCCCAACCGAGTAGTCTCGCAATCGGCGGTTACAAATCGACACATATCCGGGTGGTTACTTGAACGATCCTATTTTGAAAATTTGGAAAGTTTTTCGCTTGATAAGTGCGACTTTAGAAGGCCTACCACCGGATCCAGAGCTCCTTCGGCATTGCTCTACTGCGTATATATCGGACATTCCAAACTTGAAGACATTATCATGTCTTGCGGCAAGCCTTACAAGTTTGTCAATCTGCGGCTGCCCACTTCTTACATTTGTGACAAAAAATCAGCTCGAGCAACATGACTTGAGGGAAAATATGATGCGGCGGATGACCCGGCGTCTAAACTTTCATCAATGTGGGAGGTGGATTCGAGGATCAGATGTTAGGGCATCTTGTCACAAGACTATTCAGCTCTCTCAAGCGCTTGATGACACCGATGATGGATGATGATATAACCACACATCTAGAAATTATGAAAAGTGGTATGGAGGAAGGAGAAGACAAAAAATGGACGAAAGAAAATATCATCAAGGCATGGCTTTTTGCCACGAGCGAGAGGATAAAAGTCATTTATGGAAGGACCATGGAGCTGCCCTTTGGTTCTACCATCGGGACTCCGTGAACTTTACCTTTTCGTCATGCAAGATTACGTATGAAGCTTTAGCTGTTTGCCTTGGTAGCCTCACTTCACCGACAATACCGTCATTGAATGGTAATATGGCATTAACTGCACTCCCCTCGGAACAGGTGTTTCAGCATTTGGCAAAACTTGAGAGTTTGTCAGTACATAACCGTGGTGTCTCGAATCACCGGGTGGCTCACGTCTTTGCTCCATCTCTTTCCGGACTTTATTGCACGGGCTGCCCTTCGTTAGAGCCGCACGTGGAGCGTAATTTATGGCACCGAACCTTGATAGCCTCCACATAAGAGGATGCATACTTGCAAAATGATTCATTCATTAATGGCTTGCCACACCTTAAATCTCTTTCCATTGATAGCTGCGAGAGCTCCCCATCCTTATCAATTGGCCACATGACCCCCTTGAATCATTAGATCTATTTCGTCTCCCGATCTATATTTTCTTGAAGGCCTGCCTTCCCCTCGCACCTTAAGCGCCTAAGTTTGGTAGATGTTCCAAACCTCACCGCCAAGCACATCTCACGCCCCATGTCCGGGATTGGCTCACCGTTAGTAGTTCCGTATTGCTCAACCACATGCTCAAGTCCGAAGGGTTTATAGCCCCGTCGAGCTTTCTCTTTCGAGGTTGCAAGGAGCCGTCGGTTTCATTTGAAGAACCCGCAAGTCTCTCATCTGTCAAAGCGCCTGACTTTCGACTCTTGCAAATTGGAGTCCCCGCCAACAAATCCTGAAACTTCTCTCGGTCTGCTTGAGTCTTGAAATCTCGATTGCCCCAACATAACATGTTTACCAGATCTGCCATCCTCCCTCCAGCGCATAAGTATACGATATTGTCCAGTCTTGGCGAAGAACTGCCGTGCGCCTGATGGAGAAAGCTGGTCAAAGATTTCGCACATCCGCTGGAAGGAGATCTACTAATATTGAAGTTGCTTCTTTAGACTTTGCAGTTGAAATAAATGAAAAGGTAAAGATTACACGGATTCATTCTCGAGGACTAATTATCTTTCTCTTGCAATATTCTAACAAACTTTATTTATGCTCCAAACAGGCACCTCGAGGTCACTCTGACCCCGTCACAGGCGCCGTCAGCTCAACAGCAGGTTAGAAGGGTACTGGGTACAGAGGACTGCCTCAGACAATTTATTCACCCAGTTCAAGTCAAAAGGCAACGCCACCATAGACGCTTGCATTGTCCAGCACCCCGGCCACTGTGAACCTGAAGGCCGCCGTGAGTCCCACAGATTCTCAGGTTGCCCGTTTGATTGTTCCTCTTATATTATATCATTCATTTCACTTGTCCTGTTATTCCTTCCTTGGTCATTAACAATAATTACCAGCACACATTTCTCTAATGGTAGAATATAAGCTTCCAAAGATGAAGAAAGATAAAACTGTGGTTATCGCTTTGAGGCAAATTGGTCGATTGTTTGTAATAAGAAAAGCTATACTCTCACGTGATGTGCAAAGTTTGTAATAAATATTGGGAACAGCGATTGGCAAGGCAAGGACGTGTGGTGTGTTTGTAATACATTCAGATTTCCTTTGAGCCGTCAGTTTCATTCAGTTTTCATTTAAGCA
Source organism: Hyparrhenia diplandra (assembly GCA_015847255.1). Classification (NCBI taxonomy): domain Eukaryota; kingdom Viridiplantae; phylum Streptophyta; class Magnoliopsida; order Poales; family Poaceae; genus Hyparrhenia; species Hyparrhenia diplandra. Next base: position 340,872 of record JADLZK010008219.1, on the reverse strand, counting down.
GAGGGGTAGCCGATGTCGTTGGTCCTGCTGTGGTGGAGCGTAGCCGTTGTTCCTGCTGCTCTGCTTTAAACGAGCGACGAAATTGGTGGGTTACCAGGGAGTCCAATAGCTGTTGTTCCCTTTGTGTGCCTGCATCTTTGCATCCGAAAACAGTCGGTTTGTCTTGTTTCCTGCTTCCACCGGCCGGCGACGCCACAGGAAGGAGAGCGCGGCGGGTGAGGCAGCACTCCTCTTCTTCTTCTCCTCTCTCCCTCGTCCTCACACTTACTCCCCCCATCTCCTCCTCACATGCCAGGTCACGCGCCGGACCGGGGCTACCCATTATTACACCTGAAACGAGTAGTAGAGCAGCCCTCTTGCATTGCGTGCGAGGTGTTTGTTGTTTTGCCGCAGCTGGAGCAGAGGAGAGCACAGCGAGGCGGATTGGGATGATGACTTCGGCCGCTGCAGAAGGTGCTGGGAACCCGGCGCTGGCTCCACGATGCCAGCTAGCATCAGTAGCGGAGGCTCGGCAGTAGGTAATATTTTTTTTCTTGTTTCTTTTCCACTGTCCATTGTAGCAGCCATAGGTAGGAGTACTGCCCAAACCCAAAGGAAAATAAAGGAGCCATCGGTAAATCAATCTAGCAGTACGTCGCCCTTGGATTATTTACACCAATCCGTCCCTTTCACTTTTTTTCCTGATCCGTGTACACCCAAATTAAGGTGCAGTGCGTGGTAACTCATCCAAATCCAATCAGTACAAGTCTTGTTGATAACATATCGAGAAATTGATTTACCTATCCAAAGTGCGCATACTGAAAGCACATGTCTGGAGAAGTGGAAAAACTCAGGAGCTCTATATGACTGTTTTCATGTGGATTATATATTGAATAGAGTACCCAGTCCGGCGACCTCGCGCTTGTTGTTGACACCGGCTCCGGTGAATCTTCTCTGTGCGCCCTTGATTTTTTTTTTTAGTTGGTATAAGATCTCCAATCTACACCATTTGTTTGCTCTGTTGGCTAGTCAGCAGCTACTTTACCTTTGTGTTGCTGGATGTGCCAAATCAGATTCACAAATTTTATGTGTCTTTCCGATTTCAGGTTTTCCCCAGTCCGTTGCTGCCTGTATCAGTTACTTGCCTTGTGCAGAGGCACCTCATCCATACTAAGAAACACCTTTCTTACTGCTTCCCACCATTCAGATATAAAAAGGCATGAACATTAGTGTACATTTGCTTCCATCTCTTGAAGTTCTGTTGTCCATACCAATTTTGTTTGCGGTTACTAGCCAGGTCCAATCCATGTCATTGTTGAGTAATTCATGGCAGGTTTCTCCTTAGATCAGGGGATTGCTTAGCGGTTAGTATCTGTTGTCTGAATATAGGCATCACGGTAGATGGATGGAATATATTTGGACAAGCGTGTTTACCCAGTCATACAAATGGATACACAACCACGGATAACGACTTAAATTATTTTTTCAAAATCGACCGAAGACCAGGTGTGTCATATTGTATTGTTGGCCTTGGTCATAGCATTCACACCTGACGGGGTAGAAGCAGAAAAGGTAGAAGGTACATTAATGGTAAAATTATGGAAGGCGGAGCAGGTAGAATGGTGATTTATGTACCGTTTTATTGGCTTGATTGTTCTGTTAGTTTATAGGTAAATCATTGTTAGTTCAGCCTGATGTGCTAAGACCACTTATGCAACCATCAGTGATATGTTCCTCATATTTGGTTGTACTTATATTCAATTTAATTAAAACGGCTTTCTTTGAGGGTAGGCTGTCTTTCTGATTTTAATAAGCCCACTTTATTAAAAGAAAATCATCTCCACTCCACTAGCAACTAGTAGTAGTAATATAATCAGCACTGCAGCACGCCAGCACCTTTTCCACCCTTTTCTGCTTTTCCCATCGAAACAACACAGCTGCTCCCCTCCCACTCCAAGCCTCCTTTTCCGGCAACTCTCATTCTCTTGCAGCACAGCACTTGTTCCAGGGTCCAGTCCACCGCTCCGGCGACCTTACGCTCGTCGTCGACGCCGTCTCCGGCAACTCTGTTCTCCGTGACTTGATTTTATTTCGTGTAAGATCTCAAATCTCCACTCTTCATTTTGTGTTAAATAACTTGTTAGCTAGGAGTGTTTCTCTCTGTGTTCCCAGATCTTGCATCTGGAACACATGAGAAAGGAAAACGATCAGTTTGCCTGTTTTTCCTACTAGTTTCACTAATTTTATCTTGTCTTTGGTTCCAGGTTCCACAATTCAGTCCACCGCTCTGCTGACCTTTGCGCTCGTCGTCAACGCCGGCTCCGCCAACTCTTACTCTGTTGGCGCTCTTGATTGTTTTTAAGTCATGTAAGATCTCTAATCTCCGCTCTTCATTTTGTGATCATAACTTGCTAGTAGTTAAGATTGTTTCCCTCTGTTTTTAGTATCTTGCATTCAGAATACATGAGAAAGGAAAACAATTGGTTTGCTAGTTTCTCCTACTAGTTTCACTAATTTTATCTCGTTTTTCTGATTCCAGGTTTCCGTTGATGTCTTCATCAGTTATTTCCGTTCAGCAGAATCACCTCATCCATACTCCAAAATAGAAGGAAAACAGCTTCGTTCTTCCCATCGTCCATCCATTCATCCATTTTGTTCCTGTTTTCTTCGTCAGCAGACACACTCCAAAATAGAAGGAAAACAGCTTTGTTCCAGCTTCCCATCTTCCACTCCCCTACAATAACAAAAAAAGAGAAATAAAATAGAAAACACAAAAAAAGGACAGAAAAAAATGCCTACAGTCCTTCCTTCTTTCCCATCGTTTCCTTGAATTTGGTCCCTCCAAAACCCAACCATTTTGTGTCATTACCAATTCTATTTGTCCTTTTCATCCAAGACCCTCTTCGCTAACAAAAGAAGGTGAAATAGAAACCACACCAGCTCCATGGCGGAATTGGTGCTCCCTGGCTTAAGGTGGGCGGCATCGCCAATTGTCAAAAAGCTTCTCACTCAAGCTTCAGATTACCTCGGCTTGGACATGGTGCGTGAGCTACAGAAACTTGAAGCCACCATCCCGCCACGCTTTGACCTCGGTGATTCAAGCAAAGAGAGAAGAGCCCCCATAGGGGCAAGCTGGAGTCATGGATCCGGCGGCTCAAAGAAGCCTTCTATGATGTTGAGGACCTGCTGGATGAACATGAGTACAACCTCCTCAAGCGCAAGGCAAAGAGTGGGAAGGATCCCTTGGTAGGGGAGGATGAAGCCTCCTCCATTGCATCAACCATCATGAAGCCACTTCGTGCTGCCAAGAGTAGGGCACGTAACTTGTTGCCGGAGAATCGAAAGCTAATTAACAAGATGAAAGAGCTCAAGGACATCCTGCTTGAAGCAAAGGAGCTTCGGGATCTTCTTGGCTTACCAAATGGCAATATCGTCGAGTGGCAACCAGCTGTACCAGCAACCGTGGTTCCTACAACCACATCACTTCCAGCTTCAAAGAGTATTTTTGGCCGCGACAAGGATCGTGATCACATAGTAGATTTTCTTCTTGGCAAGGAAACACCTGCTAAGGCAAGTTCAACGAGCTACTCAGGTTTGGCAATTGTTGGAGCGGGGGAATGGGAAAGTCCACCTTAGCACAAGTATGTCTACGATGACAAGAGGATAAAGGAATGCTTTGATGTCCTGGATGTGGATCTGCATCTCACGCAAACTTGATGTGCGTCGTCACACAAGGGAGATCATCGAGTCCGCGAAAAGGGGGACCGCCCGGCGTTGGTAATCTTGATACCCTCCAAAGCAAACTACGGGACACATACCGCAACGATCCACGAAATTCCTACTAGTCTTGGGCGATGTTTGGTTTGAAAAAATCGATAGTGAGACAGTGGGAGCAACTCCTCGCTCCATTAGTCTCTAAGCGGGGGAAGCGAGTTTTGGTGACTTCTCGGGTGAAATGCTCCCACCGCCGATGTTGTGAACAAGTTGTTCGTTTGAAAAACATGGATGATGCTTTGAGTTCTTGGGTCTCTTTAAACACCATGCTTTATCTCGGAATAGAAATTGAAGACCAGTTTGTTGCGCACAAAGCTAGAACATATTGCGAAAAGATTGCTAACAAGGCTTGGAAAGTGTCCTTTGGCGAAGAAAAAGTTAAGGGTTCCGTTGAGCGAAAAAAAAGATATCACCGAATGGAAAGTCGCACTAAAGCTCAACGATTTGAGTGAACCCTTCACATCTCTTTGTGGAGTTATGCGGTTAGATCCACGTTTGCGAGGTGCTTCTTGTATTGCAGCTTATTTCCAAAAGGCCATAGATATGAACCTAATCGGTTAGTTCACTTTTGGGTTTCGAAGGGTTTGTTGATTCATCCAATTTGAGGAGTAGGACACTAGAAGAGGTTGGGAGGGAATACTTTAATGACATGGTCTCTGGATCTTTCTTCCAAAAATTGGATTACGGTTTGTATATCATGCATGATATCCTTCATGATTTAGCGAGTCACTCTCTAGAGAAGATTGCTTCAGATTAGAAGATGATAATGTGACGTAAATACCACACACACCGCGACATCTATCCGTTGAGGTTGAGAGTATGCAAAGGCATAAGGAAATTATCACCAAGCTGCGTCATTTACGCGATCGTTATCCGCATCAATCCACCGATGGATAATGCAAGTGTTATTTTTATCGATCTTTGCGCAGAACCCGAAGGAGTTGCGTGTATTGCATTTGTCATTTTACAACAGCAAAGAAGTTACCTGAATCTGTTGGTGAGATGAAGCACCTTCGGTATTTGGACCTCGTAAACATCGCTTTCAGAATTGCCTATATCATTATGTGCTCTTTACCACTTACAGTTACTAAAGTTAAGCTACATTGTGGAGAGGTTGCCTGAAAATGTTTGCAATTTACGTAAGCTACGGCATCTGGAATGGTATAGGGACTACCAAATTCCCAACATTGGCAAGCTTACTTCATTACAAGAGCTATGTGTTGCCTTTTCTGTGCAAAAGAAGCAAGGATATGAGTTGCGACAGCTGAAGGACTTGAATGAGCTTGGTGGCGAATTAATAGTGATTAATCTTGAGAATGTTATTGGAAAGGATGAAGCCTTAGGAGTCCAAGCTATATCTGAAAAATCGCCTTAAAGGGTTGGCGCTTGTTTGGAGTTGCAAGAATGGCACGGATGCAGGGGATGTTCAACATTTGGATATTCTAGAAGGCCCGAAACCACCACCCCAACCGAGTCACCTCACAATCCAAGGTTATAACCGCACATATCCTAGGTGGTTACTTGAGCGATCCTATTTTGAAAATTTGGAAAGCTTTTCACTTGATAACTGCAGCTTGCTAGAAGGCCTACCACCGTCTACTGAGCTCCTTCTTCAGATTGCTCTACTCTCGCATATATCGGACGTTCAAAAACTTGAAGACATTATCATGTCTTCCATCAAAGCCTTACAGAGTTGTCAATTCGTGGGTGCCCGCTGCTTACATTTGTCACAAAAAATCAGCTCGAGCAACATGACATGAGGGAAAATATGATGCGGGCGAGATGACCCGGCGTCTAAACTTTCATCAATGTGGGAAGTGGACTCGGATCGGATGTTAGGGAGTACCACACAAGACTATTCAGCTCTCAAGCGGTTTGATGACACCGATGATGGATGATGATATAACCACACATCTACAAATTATGGAAAGTGGTATGGAGGAAGGAGACAAAGAATGGACGAAAGAAAATATCATCAAGGCATGGCTTTTTTGCCATGAGCAGAGGATAAAAGTCATTTATGGAAGAAGGACCATGGAGTTGCCGCTAGTTCTACCATCAGGACTATGTAAACTTGTTCTTTCGTCATGCAGTATTACAGATGAAGCTTTAGCTATTTGCCTCGGTGGCCTCACTTCACTAACAATATTATCATTGGAAGGTAATATGGTATTAACTGCACTCCCCTCGGAACAGGCGTTTCGGCATTTGACAAAACTTAAGAGTTTGATACTACGTGACTGTTGGTGTCTCAGATCACTGGGTGGCTCACGTGCTGCTCCATCTCTTTCCAGTCTTTATTGCAGGGGTTGCCCTTCTTTAGAGCAGGCACATGGAGCAGAATTTATGGCATTGAACCTTTATAGCCTCTACATAGGAGGATGCATACTTGCAGCTGGTTCATTCATTAATGGCTTGCCACGCCTGAAGTATCTTTCCATTGATAGTTGCAGAAGCTCCCCATCCTTATCAATTGGTCACCTGACCTCCCTTGAATCATTACATCTATCTTGTCTCCCTGATCTGTGCTCGCTTGAAGGCCTGTCTTCCCTACACCTTAAGCGCCTAAGTTTGGTAGATGTTCCAAACCTCACTGCCAAGCACATCTCACAGTTCCATGTCCAGGATCGGCTCAGCGTTAGTAGTTCCGTATTGCTCAACCACATGCTCAAGTCTGAAGGGTTTATAGCCCCGTCACAGCTTTCTCTTTCAGATTGCAAGGAGCCATCAATTTCATTTGAAGAACCCTCAAGTCTCTCCCTGTCAAGAGCCTGGTTTTCAGCGGTTGCAAAGTGGAGTCCCTGCCAACAAATCTGAAACTTCTCTCCAGTTTGCAAAGTCTTGATATCTATGATTGCCCCAACATAACATGTTTACCAGATCTGCCGTCCTCCCTCCAGCGCATAACTATAAACCGTTGTTCTGTCTTGGCGAAGAACTGCCGAGAGCCTAATGGAGAAACCTGGTCAAAGATTTCGCACATCCGCTGGAAGTATATCGACTAATACTGAAGTCGCTTCTTTAGACTTTGCATTTGGAAGAAATGAAAAGGTAAAGATTACACCGATTCCTTCTCGAGGACTAATTAAATTTCTGTTCCAATATTGTAACATACTTTATTTGTGCTCCAAACAGGCACCTCGAGGTCACAGGCGCCGTCGTCTGTACAGCAGGTATAAGGGTACTGGGTACAGAGGAGGACTGCCTCAGACAATTTATTCAACCAGTTGAAGTCAAAGGCAACGCCACCAAAGCTGCTTGCATTGCCCAGCACCACCCGCAGCCGTGTGAACTGGAAGGCCTCCGTGAGTCCCATGGATTCTCAGGTTGCCAGTTTGTTTGTTCCTCTTATACATGCATTTCACTTGTCCTGTTTTTCCTTCCTTGGTCATTTACCATAGTTACCAAAACGTATATCTGTAATGGTAGAATATGCCTCCAGCGTTGAAGAAAGATAAAACTGTTGTTATCACTTTGAGGAAACTTGGTCGATTGTTTGTAATAAGAACAGATATAATCTCACGTGGCTGTGCAAAGTTTGTAATAAATATTGAAAACACGTGGCTGTCCTCGTGTTGGTGTTTGCTTGTGTGCTCTGAGTTTTCATGTGGACTCAATTCAAGCAGAGCAGTAGTAACCGTTGTTCCTGCTGCTCTGATTCAAAGACGATCCGGACGGCCCAAATAGATGAGTTACTAGGGAGGTCCAATGCCGCAATATCCCGTCCCTTTTTGGATCGAGGTAAGACGGCCCAGTTCCACTTTATTTTTGCCGAAGAAGAATTGATAACGTGTTTCCCTCTCTATGCCTGCATCCGAGACACACATGACAAACAATCGGTATATGTGTTCGTGCCGGCGGCGACGCCACGGGAAGAAGCGCGGCGCAAATAGAGCACTTTTCTTCTCCTCCCTTGTCCTCACACTGACTCCGTCTCCTCACATGTCAGATCACGCGCCGGGCCAGGGCTATCTACCCTGCGCAGAACGGGTAGTGTACCCTGCGCAGAACGGGTAGTTGAGCAGCCCTCGTGCATTGCGTGCGAGGTGTTCGTTGTTTTGCCACAGCTGAAACAGAGGGCAGACCACAGCGAGGTGGATCGGGATGATGACTTCGGCTGCCGCAGTAGGTGCTGGGAAGTGGAGTGGGAGCTCGGCGGTGGCTCGACGATGCTAGCTAGCATCAGCAGGTACTAATTTTTTGTTGTTCTTTCGTTACCTGATTTATTACGGGACGGCCACTGGCATTGTAGTTGTAGCAGGTAGTCGCCCAGACGCACTTGCACGAAAGTGGCCTGCAATTGCGATGAAAATTATGAAAGGATGTGGAGGTAGAATTACCACCTGTTTCATTGTTGTTTGGTCGATGATGTCTTTTTATAGGTCAATCATTCACTGATGTTTTAATCTGATGTGCTAAAACCACTTTTGCAACAAACCGTGACATGCTCCGTATTAACAATAGCTAATCCTTGTCAAGGCCAGCTCATTTCAACTTGTAAAACAGCAACTGGTCCCTTAAGTATACATTTCGGCTACAGAGACAGAAACAGCATAATAAATAACCAGAGAAGTTGCCTAGATATTTCACTAATGCACTTCCTTGCCTTTGCCGCTGTATTACTGCATCAGAGTAGTTGACTAGCTGCTCAAGTCTTCCGCCTCTTCCATTACATTGAATTGCTTGTTCCAGAATCCAATCTACAGCTCTGGAGACCTCGTCGACGCTTCGGCAGCTCTGTTCCCTCTTGCCGACTGCTTAGTTTGTGTAAGATCTCCTCCAGTCTCCGCTCTTCGTTTCTTGTGGTAACTTTTCAGTAGCTATTTCCCTCTGTGTTGCTGGATGTGGCATCCGTGACACATGAGATGGAAGATAACATGTCTGTCATCTGTTTTTATTCAGTTTCACTGATTTTATCATGTCTTCCCGATTCCAGGTTTTCATCCGACTCCGTTGCTGTCTTTCAGTTATTTCCCATCTGTATGTAGAACCACGTCATCCATACTCCAAAAACGAAAAAAAAAAAATCTGAGCTTTGTTCCTGCTCGCCATCATCCCATCCATTCATACCCAAAAATTCTGTGCCTTTACCAATCAATTCATCCTCTTCCTTTCATCTGGAAACACTTATATAAAAGACCTCTCCACACAAAAAGCACAAAGCCAAAAAATCTTGGCAGTTCCATGGCAAACTTAGCACTTGCCGGCTTAAGGTGGGCAGCATCGCCAGTCATCAATAAGCTCCTCACTGAAGCTTCAGCTTACCTCAGTGTGGACATGGTGCGTGAGCTCCAACAACTAGAAGCCACCGTCCAGCCCCAGTTCGAGCTAGTGATTCAAGCAGCCGAGAAGAGCCCCCATAGGAGCAAGCTGGAGGCATGGCTGCGGAGGCTCAAAGAAGCATTCTACGATGCCGAGGATCTGGGATGAGCATGAGTATAACCTTCTCAAGCGCAAGGCCAAGAGCAGAAGGATCCCATGGAAGGGAGGATGAAACCTCCTCCATTGCATCCACCATCCTGAAGCCAATTCATGCCGCCAAGAGCAGGGCACGCAACTTGCTCCCTAAGAACAAGAAGCTAATTAGCAAGATGAATGAGCTCAAGGCCATCCCCGACGGAAGCAAAGGAACTCCGTGATCTTCTTAGCATACCAATTGGAAATACTACAAGTTCAGGGTGGCAAGCGGTACCAACAACCATTGTTCCTCCAACCACAGTAACATCACTTTGCACTTCAAAAGTTTTTGGTCGTGACAAGGATCGCGATCATATCGTAGGATTTTCTTCTTGGCAACACAACAGCTTGATGATGAAAGCTCAACTAGGTACTCCAGTTTTGGCCATTGTTGGAGCAGGGGGAATGGGGAAATCCACCTTAGCACAGTATGTCTACAATGACAAGAGGATAGAAGAAGGCTTTGATGTCGGGATGTGGGTCTGCATCTCACGCAGGCTTGATGTCCGTCGTCACACAAGGGAGATTCTTGAGTCTCGCAACAAATGGGGAGTGCCCATGTATTGATAATCTTGATACTCTCCAGTGCAAATTACGTGACTTGCCGCAGAAGTCGAGAAATTCCTACTTGTCTTGGATGATGTTTGGTTTGAAAAATCGGACGGTGAGATAGAGTGGTTTCAACTCCCCGAACCATTAATTTCTATACAAATCAAGAAGCAAAGTTATGGTAACTTCCCGAAGTGCAACACTTCCTGCAGTCGTTCGGTGTGAACAAGTCGTTCATTTGCAAAACATGGATGATGCCGACTTCTTTGAACTCTTCAAACACCATGTTTTCTCTCGACCAAAATTGGAGACCAGCTTCTATATAGTAAGCTGGAACATATTGCAGAGGTGATTGCTAAAAGGCTTGGACAGTGTCCTTTGGTAGCAAAAGTTCTTGGATCCCGATTAAGCAAAAAGAAAGATATCACTGAATGGAAAGCTACACTGAAGTTGAGTGATTTAAGTGAGCCCTTCACAGCTCTGTTGTGGAGTTATGAGAAGTTAGATCCACGTCCCGCAGAGGTGCTTCTTGTATTGCAGCTTATTTCCCAAAGGTCTTAGATATAATCGTAATGTGTTGGTTCACCTCTGGTGGCGTAAGGCCTTGTTGGTTCAAGCAATTTGAGTGGCGGGACAAAGAGAAGATACCGGCAGGGATTATTTCAATGAGATGGTCTCTGGATCTTTCTTTCAATTGGTTTCTAAAACAGAGTTTGATTCACACTATATCATGCACGATATCCTTCATGATTTGGCAGAGTCACTCTTTCAGAAGACTTCCAGATTAGAAGAGGATAATATCAAAGAAGTACCATGCACTTTTCGACATCTCTCTCTTCAGGTTGAGAGTATACAAAAGCATAAGCAAATTATCTACAAGCTACATCATTTACGCACTATCATCTGCCTTGACCCATTAATGGATGACGCAAGTGAAATTTTTGATCGATGTCAAAACCGTAAGAAGTTACGTGTATTGTATTTGTCATTTTACAACATGTAGTAAGTTGCCTGAATCTATTGGTGAGTCAAGCACCTTCGGTACTTGAACCTCATCGAACGTTAGTCTCCGAATTGCCTACATCATTATGTACTCTTTTACCACTTGCGCTTACTTGAGTTAAACACAATGGTAGAGAGGTTGCCCGACAAGCTTTGCAATTTAAGTAAGTTACGACATTTGGGAGCGTCTGTGGATTACACACCTTCCTTGTTTGAAACATCTATTCCTCGATTCCCAATATAGGCAAACTAACTTCATTACAACACATGCATGTCTTTTTCGTACAAAAGAAGCAAGGATATGAGTTGTGGCAGCTGAAGGACTTGAATGAGCTTGGTGGCGGTTTAACAATAGAAAATCTTGAGAATGTCAGTAGCAAGGATGAAGCCTTAGACTTGATGCTACACAAGAAAAATCACCTAGAAATGTTGAAGCTTGTCTGGAGTTGCAAGAATGTCACGGATGCAGCATATACTTTACAGTTAGATATTCTAGAAGGTTTGAGACCATCACCCCAACTTAGTGGCCTCACAATCAAAGGCTACAAATCTGGAACATATCCAAAGTGGTTACTTGAGCCATCCTATTTTAAAAATTTGGAAAGTTTGGAGCTTAATGACTCGCACTTTGTTAGAAGGCCTACCACCTAATACCGAGCTCCTACGGCATTGTTCTAGGCTGTGTCTAAAAAATGTTCCAAAATTGAAGATATTGCCTTGTCTTCCAGCAATGCTTACAAAATTGTCGATTCAGAAGTGCCCACTGCTTATGTTTGTCTCCAACAATGAGATCGACCAGCATGATTTGAGGGGAAAGATAATGAAGACAGAGGATCTGAATCGAAATTTGCATCAATGTGGGAGGTCAATTCGGGATCGATATTAGGAAAGTACTTTCGTGAGGACTATTCATCCCTGAAGCAGTTGACAATGCAGTTGGGTGATGATATATCAAAACATCTTCAAATTATTGAAAGTGGTCTAGAGGTAGGTGGAGATATAATAACAAAGAAAGAAAATATAATCAAGGCATGGCTTTTCGCCATGAGCAGAGAATAAGAGTCATTTATGGAAGGACAATGGAGCTGCCTCTGGTTCTACCATCCGGAATTCGTGAACTTCGCTTTCTTCATGTAGTATTACAGATGGAGCTTTAGCTATTTGCCTTGGTGGCCTCACGTCACTGACAGAATTAAGATTGGAATATAATATGGTATTAACCGCACTTCCGTCAGAAGAGGTGTTTGAGCATTTGACAAAGCTTGACGAATTGATTTTAAGAGGTTGTTGGTGTCTCGGATCACTAGGGGCTTACGTGCTGCTCCATCTCTTTCCGGACTTTATTGTTTTGATTGCCCTTCTTTTGATCTGGCACGTGGAGCAGAATTTATGCCATTGAACCTTGCTAAACACCTCTCCATATCTGGATGCATTCTTGCAGCCGATTCATTCATTAATGGCTTGGCACACCTGAAATCTCTTCTCATTAATCGTTGCAGAAGCTCCCCGTCCATATCGATTGGCCACTTGACCTCCCTTGAATCATTACATCTACATGGTCTCCCCAATCTGTGTTCTCTTGAAGACTCATTTTCAAGGCAACTTAAGCTCCTCAGATTGGTAGATGTTCCAAACCTCACTGCCAAGTGCATCTCACAGTTTCGTGTCCAAGATCAACTCATCGTTAGTAGCTTCGTATTGCTCACCCAGATGCTCAAGACTGATGGGTTTATAGTCCCACCGATTCTTGTTCTATGTGATTGCAAGGAGACACCAGCTTCATTTGTAGAATCTGCAAATCTCTTATCTGTCAAGCGCCTGGAATTTTGGGATTGCAAAATGGAGTCCCTGCCAGGAAATCTACAATTTCTCTACAGTCTGGAGAGTCTTGAGATCAACAATTGCCCCAACATAACGTCTTTACCAGATCTGCCGTCTTCTCTCCAGCGCATAACTATACATGGTTGTGACGACTTGAAGAAGAACTGCCGTCAGCCTGATGGAGAAAGCTGGCCAAAGATTTCTCACATCCGCTGGAAGGACTTCCGCTAATGTTGAACTTGCTTATTTAGACTCACCACTTGAGAAACAAGAAGAAAAGGTAAAGATTCCATTGATTCATTCACGAGGACTACTTTAGTTTCTATTGCATTATGTAACATACTTCATGTTTCAAACAGACGCCTCGACGTCGCTCCATCGTGGCGTCCTCATCAGTCATCTCTACAGCAGGTATATAGGAGAGTGCCTCAGACCCTTCGAGTCTTCCTTCACCCAGCAAGTCAAGAAAAGGCAACCATCGCTGCTTGCATTGCCCAGTGTCCCAGGCTCCCGGCCGCCGTGAACAATTGCCTGATCCACGGTTGTCCGCTTGTTTGTTCCTCTTTATATCATTTCATTCACTTGTTCTGTTGTTCCTTTGGACATTAACAATTGCCAGCACGTATTTTCCTCTGATAGTAGAATAAGCCTCCAACGATGAAGATAAAACTGTGGTTATGGCTTTGAGGCGGATTCGTTGATTGTAATAAGAATGAGGCTGGAAAGTTTCCTTCATTGTCTATTTTTTTAAAAAAAAAAGTACTGTAATTGCCAACGACATGTGTTTTTCTAACGACATGTGCTCTGATAATGAGGGAAACTTTGATTTGAGAACTTGGCAATATGTGCCACTGGCGCATTGCAAAATCTGAAAAGCAAGGCTCTTTGCTCTCATATGCCGGAATTCTCTTGCATATTTGCTGGCATCCTACAAACATCTTGTCAGCAGCTCTGTTCCTACCATCCCGGATGAAGAGCCCTCGAGGAAGCAGGCCAGGCCGGTCCGTCAGCTCAAGCCCAACGCCAAAATATCAGGCCCAGACTGGGAAGTGTGACCAGGATATATATACTCTGAGAGAGAGAGGAGAGGGTATCGAATTGTATTGAGATCCCCATTTTAATCTCGCTTGAGCAACTCCAACAGTTTGCCATTTATATTTGACATTCTCAAATTTTATCAAAAGCTCCAAAAACTCCCTCCAACAGTTTGGCATTTGGAGTTGGCAATTTAGTCGGTGTTGGCAAATCGCATCAAGTTCGCACATTTATGCACGCTGCTGACGTTTGGCATTCACGGCACATCCGTATGTATTAGAAGAGGTGGAAGAGTATAAACATAATTAAGTTTTTTCAGAGGTGGAAGGACATAAACATAATTTTGTTTCTCTTCTAGGTTCCCCGATGTAAATTAGATCTGAAGTTTTACAAATAAATTATGCCAAACTGTTGGAGATGAAATTTGGCATTTGGATTTGGGAGTTAGCAAATCGTGAAATTGCCAAACCACCAACAGAGAACTGTTGGAGTTTCTCTAACTGAATTTTGTTACCGCCTCGCCGTTAAACTAGTAGAACCTTAAAATCCCCATGTTCATCAGTATTTACCAATACATTCCTAGTTCCTTGCTTACAATTGGTATCGATTAGCCAAACCCCTTCTTCCTCGGCCTCAATCTGCTCCTCCGATCCACTTTCGCTGGAACCCCACCAAATCAACCACGAACACTACACTCGCTTCTCCCGCCACCTTGGCGCCATGGATCCTAACCTGAAGCTAGTGCTTGACTAGATTTGGGCGACGAAGGAGGATCTGAATCGCCGATTCGACGAGCACAACGACGAGTGGACCAAGCGTTTCGCCGACCTCGACCGCGTTCGCGCCGAGCGCCCGCGCCGACGACAGCGGCTCGAGTCCCTCGAGTCCACGTGATCCGACTTCACCAACGACTTCAGCTCCCACGCCTCGAGCTTGGAGGCCATCCTCGTTGAGGAGATCCACGCGAGCATGATAGCCGGGTCGCCGCACTCAAGGTAGCCGCGACGATCCGGGCACCTCGTTGTCCCGAGGCGGAAGGCATCGCCGAGGACTTGAAGACCGAGGTGTTGAAGCTCGCGCACGACTACAAGGCGTTCGGCTTCCAAAGAACCGTCCTTCCTCTCCGGATCCACCTCGATGTCGGGCGGCTGCCCGGCCCTCCCGAGTGCGTCGGTGATTTCGCCCAAGGCCCCGGCTCAGGCAACACCACCAGATGCTTGGTCTGGTCCGCCACGGCCTCGGGACCAATGTCCCATCCACAGTACGGTTTCTAAACCTCTTCCTTCGCCTTCCTTACTACGACATGACCCCAACCTTATGTCACCAACCACACCCCCGCCGACATGCCTGGGGATCAAGTCTGCTGAAGATGGAGACCCCGGACCTGTCCATTCAGCAGGCCGGTTCAAGCAAGAAGCCCAACAAACGAGTATTCGCCCGCATCGAAGGCTTAGTGTATCCGGGTCCTATGTGACCCATCTAGGAGCTCTGCCGATCGACAACTTCATGTAACCGTCGAGAAAAGGAAGAGAACTTGAACTTGGTCATATCCCTGAAACGGCACCTGAGGGTGACGGTGGCGGCGAGCGCGGCGGTGCCGGCGTCTCGAGACCTTGATCCACCTATCCTAATACATCGATAGATCGTAGTCTGGTTACACTCAACTCCGTTACAATCCTCCTCCAAGCCCAATTTTCCCAGATTTTCCCCAATTTTTTTTCCCACATCTCACCCTGGCACACCACTCATACCTCACCCGCTAGAGCTTATTGTTGGTATTTCTTAACGCAACCAGAAAGGATTTCGCAAGCGCACGGAAATGCCGCATAGCTTTCACCCAGAAGTATTTAGGGTATCGTATTTTCCACAGGGAACGGTGGTATTTGTCTTCTAGCTAATTCGTCCAAGTACAACTCAAGGACGAGATGGAATGGGAAGGATGGATTCCTATAGGTCTTTATGTCTAAGGATAGCGATTCTCTACTTCTACTTCTCACTCAGGCCACCGGCCTCCCGCCTAGTCTGCCAGGCAGTTCCGGTCTACAGACTACCGCACAACCGAACGTGGAGGAGTAGACGGGACGAAGAGGGTTGTCACCACCTGTCGCCCACCTCACTACCGTGGATTTCACAGAAGGTAGCCTATAACCTAGACACCACGTTGAAAGGTCCTAAATGGCTAGAGGGGGGTGAATAGCCTAATAAAAATTTCTACAAAACACTAGACAAACTTGTTAGAATAACAAAAGGCGATAAACGTGTTTGCTCTAGCTCTACTTGTCGGCAAGCCTCCTATTGACAAATCTAGTTGCTATGATCTCTAGTTCACACACAAAGGCTAAGTCACTACTTTACCAACTAGGTGAACAAGCTAGATTACTCTAAACAAAACTAAGCAACTAAGCAACACTACACAAGCTACACAAGCACAATATATATGAATGTAATGCAAGAGTGTAGAAGTGATATACCACAATGTCGAGGCTAGTCAATCCAATCACCGGGAATGTTGTCACAATATGAATGATGAAACCGAATGCCAAGAGACAACAATCACAATGGAGAGACAATTGAGACACAAAGATTTAGCCCGGTTCACTTGAGCACCCGTCAAGCTACTCTCGCTGTGTCGACCTTCTCACGTGTGGGTCGGTGTGGAGCTCACTCCAAGCCAAATGCCTTTAGGCTTACCGCACCCAAAGCAAATGAGATGTACTCACCGACACGAGCAATGTATTATCTTGCAATTCGTCGTCCCGACGAGGATGCACGGTCCTCTCACAAATCGCCGGAGGTGGCCAAGAACAATCACCAACTCTTGCCAACGCCTCCACCAATCTCCAAACCGTCTAGGAGTGGTGCTCTCCAAGAGCAATAAGAAATCCACAATTGCAATAACCACCTAGTGCCACAAATATGAATCCCGAAATGCAATGCACACTAGGGTTACCCTCAAATCCTCTCAAGAACTCAAATCCACTAACAAAGTGGAGAGGAGAGGGAAGCAAACCACTTGGAGCTCTCAAATCAATCTCTAGCACAATCTCACTTAATTGCAGCTCAAATCAATAGATCGAGAGAGGGGAGGATGAGAGCTTCTCTTTCTTGTTCTAGGGTTTGAGAGAGGAGGGGAACAAGAGCTCACAGTGTATTTCGAATTTTCCAGAGAGGGAGGCAAGGAGGGGAGCAGCACCCTTTTATTCTCCTGGCTCCCAACGGCTAGAAGCCTCTCCTACAGCAGAGCCCCAACGGGCGGATGAGCAGATGGCCGGCGGCAGCTTCGAGCGCTCTCTGGACAGGAAGACGAGCACGAGCGTGGCTGGTTCTGTGGAGATTGAATCGGTACCGTAGTTCCTTGGCCAAGCAAAGCAAGTTATCTCGTCCACTTGGGCTTAGCAGGCTGCGGCAGCATGCAACAGCTTGGTGCGGCCCAAAGCACTGGCGAGGCCCAGCGACAGGTAGCAGGGTTCGACATCCAAGTCCACGGGCAGCAGCACGTGCGTCTGACCTTGAAGCAAATGAGCGGCGCAGAAGCTCATCTCTTTTTCATTCTCGCACAAGCTAGCATGCACAAATTGTAATTAACCATTGCCATGGGTCCCACGCTATAAATAGCAAATGCAAGGCACCGTGCAAATTTTCACTGCATGTAGAACGGCCGTCGGCCAGCAGCACACATGTGCATGTCCCAAAGCAAATCACGTATACATGTATATATGAGAATATATATGTACGCATGCATTGCAATTGCATTTAATTTCTTCTCCAAATATTCAATATCTCCTAATCCAAATAATATGCCATCTCATCCAAAAGTATGTCAAACCTCTTAGGCATAAATAGGTGGCATTTTCTCAAGCTTTTCCAAAGAGTTTCTCATCAAGTCGCCACGTCACTAACCCATATGCATATGAAATTTAAAATTCAAATAGGTGGCACTAGGTGAGTAAAGCGATTATGATTTTTCCCTCTTTATAGTACGGTTATCGAATCTAAATCACTCACACCCTCTATGGTGTCTTGAGTGTAAAATCAAAATGGCCCTATGGATATACCTTGCCTTGAGCCCATTTTGATCCTCGAAACCACTCCAAGTTGAGCACTTGATCATCTTTTGGATCTCCACGACCCTTCCATCATGACCACCGTGCACCACACTTGAGTCAACCAATCCTCCAACTAATCAAACACTTAGCATAGATAGATTAGTCCTAGGATGTCATCAATTATCCAAAACCAAACTAGAGATCTTCAATCTCCCACTTTTTGGTAATTGGTGACAACCCGCATAAAGATTTTATGATAAAGAATTTTTAAACCTATCATGGTTGTCCAAGCAAATTTGCTCATGATTATAAGATTGACAAACATCATAGTTTCTGTTTTGGTAGCATGAGCTCCCCTACATGTATGCCTAGAGTTTGGAAATAAGCTTTGCATACATGTATGAATATTGAAATTAGGGAGTGAGCCATGTTACCAAAATGATGCTATGGTGAAAGAATGGACCTTTAAAGCGTGATACCAATCGAGTTGCGCCTTTCTCACCATACAAGCATCATGGATAACTAGATATTTCATCAAAAACTCAAAGTACCATGTGAGATCATATTATAAACAAGGTACTTGAATTTAGAGCGAAATCAAAATATCTAGATATCATACTATGCATGCTAGTTGTTCAACCATCATTTAATTTACCACTAGCATACACCACACGAGCATATATATATGAGATTTAAATACATGTGCAAGAGCAAGTCATATGTTAGTGCACAAACAAATGCAACAAAAAAGGCTTATGAGCTTGCTCCCCTACTTGTGTGCTTTCAAAAATTAAATTTTGATCCCCTTCCAATCTTTATGCACTAATCTCTCCCCCTTTGTCACCGATTGACATAAAAGGATAGATCATGTTCTTTTTGATATTGGAAAGATTAGTTTTCAACTTTGACCAAATTTGGATAGCTTGCCAAACATATAATTCGGTTTGAACCAAAGACAAGCTTCTTCACACCTCATGAAAGGGTTATCATGTCTATGTTGAATCACATATTTGACAATATATCCAAATTCAACACTTGAGATTGCAAGCCCACAAGCATGTCATATGTCATCACTAGATCAATCAAGCATATAAAACAATAGTGATGGCATACATACATTGAAATTCATTGCTTTTCCATGAATGCAATCCTAAGGAACAAGTTGTATGTCTAAATGTTCTAATAAGTCCTTAGATATCATGATGACATGTCAAACAATTTTACCTTTGCTTTGGCTCGGTGGAGAGGCATGTCACATGTGTGGGGTGCATTCAACTCATGTTGGAGAAGTCAAGAATGTTCAATTCATTTCTAAGCTTGCAAAATCTCTTCTCATCAAATGGCTTGGTAAATATATCGGCAAGTTGATCTTCGGTACCAATTGGATGGATTGCAATATCTCCTTGTTGTTGATGCTCTCTAATGAAATGGTGCCTTATATCAATATGCTTGGTTCTTGTATGTTGCACCGGATTTTGAGTCATCTTGCAAGCACTCTCATTGTCACAATACAAGGGTACTTTGTTGAAGTCAAATCCATAATCCTTCAATGTGGACCTCATCCAAAATAGTTGGCAACAACAACTCCCGCACTAACATATTCGGCTTCGGCGGTAGAGAGAGTGTCACACTTGTTTGCTTCTTTGAGGACCATGACACAAGAGATCTTCCAAGGAATTGACATGTCCCACTAGTGCTTCTTCTATTGATCTTGCAACCATCATAGTCGGAGTCCGAATATCCAACAAGCTTAAAACTAGACCCCTTAGGATACCATAAGCCAACATCTTGTGTATGCTTCAAATACCTCAATATTCTCTTTGCGGCCTTGTAATGACTCTCTCTTGGTGAGGATTGGAATCTTGCACACAAGCACACACTAAACATGACATCCGGTCTTGATGCGGTCACATAGAGTAAGCTTCCAATCAATGACCGAAATAGGTTTTGATCAACCATGTTGCCTTTGAGATCTTGATCCAAGGTGCCACTTGTACCCATTGGTGTGGTAATGCCTTTTGCATCTTGCATGTCAAACTTCTTGATCATGTCTCTTATGTATTTCCCTTTAGCTAATGAATGTACCATTCTTGAGTTGTTTGATTTGAAATCCAAGGAAATAAGTGAGCTCTCCAAGCATAGACATTTCAAACTCTTTGGCCATCATTTTAGCAAACTCTTCACAATATGCTTGATTTGTTGACCCAAAGATGATATCATCCACATATATTTGTAGGATGAACAAATCCTTGCCAATCTTCTTGGTGAAGAGAGTAGTGTCGGCCTTCCCCATCTTGAAGCCTTTCTTGAGTAAGAAGTCTCTCAACCTCTCATACCATGCTCTAGGTGCTTGCTTTAAGCCATACAATGCCTTCTTCAACTTATACACATGATTTGGCTTGTGATAGTCTTCAAAACCGGGAGGTTGCTCAACATATACAAGCTCATTGATGAATCCATTGAGAAATGCACTCTTCACATCCATTTGGTATAGCTTGATGTCATGGGCGCAAGCATAAGCTAATAAGATTTTAATTGCCTCTAATCTTGCCACGGAGCATATGTTTCATCAAAGTCAAGACCCTCAACTTGAGTGTAGCCTTGTGCAACTAGTCTTGCTTTGTTTCTAACCACAATGCCATCTTGATCTTGCTTATTCTTGAACACCCACTTGGTTCTAATGACATTATAGTTGGTTGGCCTTTCCACCAACTCCCATACTTCATTTCTTTCAAAGTTATTTAGCTCCTCTTGCATTGCCAACACCCATTCTTCATCTTTCATGGCATCATCAATCTTTTCTGGCTCTTCTTGTGACACAAATGCAAAGTGCTCACAAAATGCTGCAAGTCTTCCTCTTGTTTGTACTCCACTTGCAATGTCACCAACAATTTGATCAATTGGGTGATCTCTAGCAACACTTGTGTTTTGGAGTATTGGTAATTTATTGTTTGAACTTGGTTGATCACTTGATGTGCCTTGCACTTGAGAAGATATACTAGCTTGTTGATCTTGCACTTGAGAACCACTAGCTTGTCCCATTGGAGATGAAAGGACTTGATCTTTGTCATCATCAACATCAATCACTTGAGTTGGCTTGATGTGCCCAATGTCCATGTTCTTCATTGCATCTACCAATTGGGTTCCACCAACATCAATGTGATTTTCTTCTTCATCTTGAGACCCATTGGTTTCATCAAACTCCACATCATGCACTTCCTCAAGTTGACCACTAGTGCTATTCCACACTCGATATGCTTTGCTTGTAGTGGAATAATCAAGCAAGAATTCCTCATCACATTTCTTGTCAAACTTGCCCAATCTAGTGCCTTTCTTCAAAATATAGCATTTGCAACCAAAGACCCTAAAGTAAGCAATGCTTGGCTTTCTTCCATTCAATAGCTCATAGGGTGTTATGCCCATCATTGGATAACAATACAATCGGTTGATGTAGTAGCATGCGGTGTTGATTGCTTCGGCCCAAAATGATTGACTCACATCATATTCACTAAGCATTGACCTTGCCATATCCATGAGAGTCCTATTCTTCCTCTCAACTAGGCCATTTGATTGTGGTGTGTATGTGGGTGAGAATTCATGCTTAATGCCATAGTCATTGCATAGCTCTTCAACTCTTGTATTCTTGAACTCACTACCATTGTCACTTCTCACTTTCTTGATGGTAATATCATATTCATTGCACACTTGCTTGAGAAATGTCTTGAAGATAGAATATGTGTCACTCTTGTCATTGAGAAAGAATACCCAAGTATATCTAGTGAAATCATCCACAATCACAAATCCATATTTATTGCCTCCAATGCTAGTGTATGTGGTTGGACCAAATAAATCCATGTGCATCAACTCAAATGGCTTGCAAGTGCTCATGAAATTCTTCTTAGGATGAGTGTTGCCCACTTGCTTGCCGGCTTGACATGCACCACATAGCTTGTCCTTTTCAAATTTAACTCCATCCAAGCCTCTTACTAAGTTGTGCTTCACAAGCTTGTTCAATTGCTTCATGCCAACATGTCCTAGCCTTCTATGCCATAGCCAACCCATGCTTGATTTGGAGAGCAAGCATGTACTCAATTTTGCTTCACTTGTGCCGAAGTCAACTAGATAGAGATTGTCATGCCTAAAACCTTTGAACATCAACTTTGAATCTTTCATGCTAACAACCTCAATATCATCAACCCCAAAAATGCACTTGAACCCAAGGTCACAAAGTTGTGCTACCGAGAGCAAGTTGAAGTTCACCTTGTCAACATGTGCCACATTGGATATGCTCAAATCACTTGTGATATCAATCTTGCCATGACCCTTGATCTTGCCTCTACCATTATCACCAAATGTGATGCTACCACCACTCTTGCTTGTATCAAATGAGTTGAACATTCTAGCATCACCGGTCATGTGTTGAGTGCACCCACTATCAAGAATCCAATGTCTCCCTCCGGACTTGTAATCCACCTACAAATCAAATCAATAAGATTTAGGTATCCATCTTTGCTTGGGTCCTTGGAGGTTAGTCACCAAAGCCTTTGGCACCCAAATGGACTTCTTCTTTGGTCCCACAATTGGTGTACCAATGAACTTTGCCTTAACACCATTCTCCCTCTTGGTAAGCAAATAGCAAGAATCAAAACAAATTGAATGCACTTGATTTGCTTTGTTGTTGGTGTTCTTTTTAGCACATTCTTGCTCTTGATGCCCAACTTGCTTGCATCTATAGCAATAGGAACCGTTGCTCTTTACAAAGCTAGGCTTTGGAGTCACAAAGGCCTTCTTGCCCTTCTTGGGGATATACCCTATACCTTCCTTGTTAAGGGAAAATCTTTGGCTACCCAAACACTTTAGCAACTTGGCATCTCCACCATATGCCTTACCCAAGGCGTGGGTGAGCTCATCCACCTCTCTTTTGAGAGTCTCATTCTCAACTAATAATGATGAATCTAAAACCTTTCCATCACTACTAATGGAGGTAGAGTAGGTTGATGTGGATGTGGATGGTATGTTTGATTCTTCAACATCAACCACGAATGGTTTATCTATAATGTCACATGTTGAACCAACATCCATCTTGGATACCAAGACAACCTTGTCACACTTAGCTACTAGCAAGGAATGAGCTTTTTCAAGCTTTGTATGAGCAAGTTGAAGATCCTCATGTTCTTCCTTTAGACACTCATAGGATGCTTCTTGCTCCCTAAGGCTCTTTTCAAGAGAGGCAACTCTCTTTTCCAAGGCCATACATTCCTTTGCCTTAGCTATGAGGACAATGTTAGCTTGCTCCATTGCCTCAAACATCTCATCTTTAGTGGGTTCATTTGATTCATCATATTCTTCCTCACTATCATATTTTACTTCATTAGAGGATGGTTCATCATATACCTTAGTGGTCTTAGCCATGAAGCATGAACCGAAGGATGAGTCAAATAGAGAAGGCTTGTCTTGATCAACTAGAGCCATCATAGCCTTGCCTTCTTCTTCTTCTTCGGACTCATCACTATCCCATGTCACAACAAATGCACCATCTTTGCCTTGCTTGAAGGTGGCCTTGTTCTTGCCCCTTCTACGGTCCTTGTTGTTGTTCTTGTCCTTCCTATGAGGACAATCCTTAAAGATGTGATCGGGACTATCACACTTCCAACATAGCCTCTTGTCTTCATTGCCCTTGGAAGTGTCCTTCTTATTGTAGTTCCCAAATCTTCTCTTGTACTTGAGCATGGTGCCAAATTTCTTGACAACTAAGGCAAGAGCTTCATCAACCTCTTCTAAGCCGGATACATCACATTCTTCTTCTTGTGCTTTTGCCTTGCCCTTGTTTGAGGTGGAAGATGCCTTGAATGCAACGGCCTTCTTCTCCTCAACCTTCTTCTCTTCCTTCTTCTCCTTCTCATCAATATTGTGATCATACTTGTCAAATGTCAACACTTCTCCAAGTAGATCATTTGGCTTTTTTGAATTAAGCCCATCTCTTTGTAGCATGAGGATCAACATCTTGAACCTTGAAGGTAGGCTAATCAAGAATTTGTGACAAAAATCTTGATCTTGTGTCTTGTAGCCCAATGTCTTGAGGCCATTCACAATGACTTGAAGACGATGAAACATCTCAAGAATTGTTTCTCCATCCTTCATCTTGAAGGTCTCGAACTCACTCTTGAGTCCATATAGCTTGGCACTCTTGACAACTTTGGTGCCCTCATATGTTTCACTCAATCTTGTCCACACTTCACTTGCACGGTCCAAGTCCTTGATTCCCTCAAATATCTTTGCATCGGTGGCATTGTATATGGTGTTGAGTGCCATCCGATTGCAAGTGCGGTTTGCTCTATCATCATCGGTGAGCTTGGCGGGATCAAGGATGACATAATCATTCTCCGTCACCTCCAATACTCTCTCATGTATTGATCCAAGGTACATAGTCATCTTTCTCTTCTAATGATCAAAAGAACTCTCACCATCAAAGTGAGATGGCTTCCCCCCAACATGGTTGAACGCAATACTAGCCATATCTTGCACCGAAGGGTGTTAATCCTTGCTCAAACGGTAACCACGGCTCTGATACCACTTGAAAGGTCCTAAATGGCTAGAGGGGAGGTGAATAGCCTAATAAAAATTTCTACAAAACACTAGACAAACTTGTTAGAATAACAAAAGGCGATAAACGTGTTTGCTCTAGCTCTACTTGTCGGCAAGCCTCCTATTGACAAATCTAGTTGCTATGATCTCTAGTTCACATACAAAGGCTAAGTCACTACTTTACCAACTAGGTGAACAAGCTAGATTACTCTAAACAAAACTAAGCAACTAAGCAACACTACACAAGCTACACAAGCACAATATATATGAATGTAATGCAAGAGTGTAGAAGTGATATACCACAATGTCGAGGCTAGTCAATCTAATCACCGGGAATGTTGTCACAATATGAATGATGAAACCGAATGCCAAGAGACAACAATCACAATGGAGAGACAATTGGAGACACAAAGATTTAGCCCGAAGTTCACTTGAGCACCCGTCAAGCTACTCTCCGTTGTATCGACCTTCTCACGTGTGGGTCGGTGTGGAGCTCACTCCAAGCCAAATGCCTTTAGGCTTACCGCACCCAAAGCAAATGAGAGGTACTCACCGACACGAGCAATGTATTATCTTGCAATTCGTCGTCCCGACGAGGATGCACGGTCCTCTCACAAATCACCGGAGGTGGCCAAGAACAATCACCAACTCTTGCCAACGCCTCCACCAATCTCCAAACCGTCTAGGAGTGGTGCTCTCCAAGAACAATAAGAAATCTACAATTGCAATAACCACCTAGTGCCACAAATATGAATCCCGAAATGCAATGCACACTAGGGTTACCCTCAAATCCTCTCAAGAACTCAAATCCACTAACAAAGTGGAGAGGAGAGGGAAGCAAACCACTTGGAGCTCTCAAATCAATCTCTAGCACAATCTCTCTCACTTAATTGCAGCTCAAATCAATAGATCGAGAGAGGGAGGATGAGAGCTTCTCTTTCTTGTTCTAGGGTTTGAGAGAGGTGGGGAACAAGAGCTCACAGTGCATTTCGAATTTTCCAGAGAGGGAGGCAAGGAGGGGAGCAGCACCCTTTTATTCTCCTGGCTCCCAACGGCTAGAAGCCTCTCCTACAGCAGAGCCCCAACGGGCGGATGAGCAGATGGCCGGCGGCAGCTTCGAGCGCTCTCTGGACAGGAAGACGAGCACGAGCGTGGCTGGTTCTGTGGAGATTGAATCGGTACCGTAGTTCCTTGGCCAAGCAAAGCAAGTTATCTCGTCCACTTGGGCTTAGCAGGCTGCGGCAGCATGCAACAGCTTGGCGCGGCCCAAAGCACTGGCGAGGCCCAGCGACAGGTAGCAGGGTTCGGACATCCAAGTCCACGGGCAGCAGCACGTGCGTCTGACCTTGAAGCAAATGAGCGGCGCAGAAGCTCATCTCTTTTTCATTCTCGCACAAGCTAGCATGCACAAATTGTAATTAACCATTGCCATGGGTCCCACGCTATAAATAGCAAATGCAAGGCACCGTGCAAATTTTCACTGCATGTAGAACGGCCGTCGGCCAGCAGCACACATGTGCATGTCCCAAAGCAAATCACGTATACATGTATATATGAGAATATATATGTACGCATGCATTGCAATTGCATTTAATTTCTTCTCCAAATATTCAATATCTCCTAATCCAAATAATATGCCATCTCATCCAAAAGTATGTCAAACCTCTTAGGCATAAATAGGTGGCATTTTCTCAAGCTTTTTCCAAAGAGTTTCTCATCAAGTCGCCACGTCACTAACCCATATGCATATGAAATTTGAAATTCAAATAGGTGGCACTAGGTGAGTAAAGCGATTATGATTTTTCCCTCTTTATAGTACGGGTTATCGAATCTAAATCACTCACACCCTCTATGGTGTCTTGAGTGTAAAATCAAAATGGCCCTATGGATATACCTTTGCCTTGAGCCCATTTTGATCCTCGAAACCACTCCAAGTTGAGCACTTGATCATCTTTTGGATCTCCACGACCCTTCCATCATGACCACCGTGCACCACACTTGAGTCAACCAATCCTCCAACTAATCAAACACTTAGCATAGATAGATTAGTCCTAAGATGTCATCAATTATCCAAAACCAAACTAGAGATCTTCACACGTCCACGCTATTGACCACTACTCTAGCGTCGATCAGGGGATCCCGTCTTCATCATGGGCCCTCTACTAGAGTATCCCCCACAAGGATGGACGACCGGCGCGAGAGAGTAAAGGCAAAGCAAAGCTAGAGCAATAAACAATAATAGCTATAAGTACACGAACACTCACATAGAGAGCCGAAGCTTCGTTGAAGAATTGATGTTCGCCGAGGTACAAGAGAGGGGAGACACCGACAAATCTGGTATTTCCCCGAGCTTCTCCTTACATCTCTCCACTACTCAACTCTATAGCTAATAGGAGTGAAAACTCCAATGTGCAGTTGTGCTCTTGATCCTTGTGTGGTGTTGTGTTTAGAGAGGGGGGTGTGCCCCTCTATTTATACATGAGGGGAGGACAATTTTGGGGTGTTTTGGCGGGAGTTCTTGGCGCCAATTCCGACATGCACCACATGCAACCGCCGCTACAACATCGGGGGCGTGTGTCATCAAAGAAGGCGCGACGGGATCGGAGCCAGGCCACGGCCGGCCGGCCCAGGTTTGGCTCGCCTGGTGCCGAGCTTTCGCAGGTGGGCTTGTGGCCCACTCTAGGTCGCGTCCCCGGTGGTGCAATGGCTTGGTTTGCGCGTTGGTTTTGGCCTGTTTGCATTCCCCTTGTCCAAGGCATAGTTCGACTTTGCGCTTCCCACTTTATTTGGCGTATTTGCACTTTTTGTTTCCACTTTTATACTGCAAAATATATTTTCTTCAATACAAGTGGAACTAGGTTAGAAGTAAAGGTATATGTGACATAAGTTTGCCCGTTTCTCATGAATTGGATATAAGTTGGCGGTATTAATTACTCGATAATGACCGCCAACACTTATCCATGGCGACGCCGGAGGAGTAGATGGGTCGATGCTCGCCCTTCCTCGACCCGTAACACCAAGGATATGAAGGAGATGCGGTCGGATTTCAACACCGTGAAGACAAAGCTCTTAGTGGAAGCCGGAGGTCGACAATCGAGTGAACGAGCTCGAGAAAAACGATTACTTCGATCGACCGCTCGAGTGGACAAGGCGCCGGAGAAACTACTTCCAAAGGGCCAACCTTGCCGATGAGTAAGGCAGCCGAGGACCGTGGAGGCGTCACCATCGCGGCGGCTTCTCTGTCTTACGTGATTCGGAGGACCACTTCATCGCCTCTCCATCGAACAAGATGCCGAGCTCCGCCCATCTAGAGCTTCACCCCGACGGGGCGGTGTCTAGGCCAAGCGACCACGACAAGGGTGGCTTTGGGGCGGTGTACACCGTCACCCTGGGCCGACCCCCTCCAACAGGTCCGATGCACTTTACCAAATCCCCTGCTGCAACCAATTTACCTTTACCGCCCGATAGTTTCTATTTCCATCATATCCAACCACCTATACCCAACATAGATTTGCATACGTTTGATGGTTCTAATCCCCGTTTGTGGGTCAAACGGTGTGAAACATTCTTTGATGTTTACTCTATTGAGCCGACCAAGTGGGTTCGTTATGCTACCATGAGATTAGAAGGCTCGCTACTCTATGGTTTCGCACAATAGAGGCTAAAGTTAGGCTAATGAGTTGGGAGGAATTTGTTCATCTTTGTGTGTAACAGATTTGATAAGGATGAACACAATCAGCTCCTTAGACACTTTTTCCATCTTAAGCGGACTACTACTCTTGTTGTGGAGTATGTTGAGCAATTTAGTGACATAGTACACCGCTTATTAGCCCATGATCCCAGTTTTTCACACACAGCAATCACCAATAGATTTGTAGATGGCTTAAAGAAAGAGATTAATGTTGTTCTTATGATTTATAGGCCTTCGGACCTAGATAATGCTACTTCTCTTGCTTTGATACGGGAAGAAACAATAGGAGAACAACCCTTGAAGAAATTTGATTTTGGTTTTCATTCATCAAATTCGAAGAAGCATTATTATGATACTTCCAAGGCAGATTTTCTCAAGAATGGCACGGATGCGGGGATATTTTGCATTTGGATATTCTCGAAGGCTTGAGACCACCACCCCAATTGTGTCACATCCAAATCGAAGGTTACAAATTGGGCACATATCCTAGGTGGTTACTTGAGCGATCCTATTTTGAAAATTTGGAAAGCTTTTCGCTTTCTAACTGCAGCCTGCTAGAAGACCTGCCATCAGATACAGAGCTCCTTCAACATTGCTCTAGTCTGTATATATCGGATGTTCCAAATTTGAAGACATTATCATGTCTTCCAAAGAAGCCTTACAAAGTTATCAATCTGCGGCTGCCCACGCTTACGTTTGTCACAAAAAAAATTAGCTCGAGCAACATGACTTGAGGGAAAATATGATGCGTGCAAATGACACGGCGTCTAAACTTTCATTAATGTGGGAGGTGGATTCGGGATCGATGTTAGGAGAGTATCGTCACAAGACTATTCAGCTCTCAAGCGCTTGATGACACCGATGATGGATAATGATATAACCACACATCTACAAATTATGGAAAGTGGTATGGAGGAAGGAGGAGACAAAGAATGGACGAAAGAAAATATGATCAAGGCATGGCTTTTTTGCCATGAGCGGAGGATAAAAGTCATTTACGGAAGGACCATGGAGCTGCCACGGTTCTACCATCGGGACTCGTGAACTTGACCTTTCATCATGCAAGATTACAGATGAAGCTTTAGCCGTTTGCCTTGGTAGCCTCACTTCACTAACAATACCGTCATTGAATGGTAATATGGCATTAACTACACTCCCCTCGAGCAGTGTTTCAGCTTTTGGCAAAACTTGAGAGTTTGGCGAAGACGTGATTTGTTGGTGTCTCGTATCACCGGGTGGCTCACGTGCTGCTCCATCTCTTTCCAGACTTTATTGCACGGGCTGCCCTTCGTTAGAGCCGGCATGTGGAGCGAAATTTATGGCACCGAACCTTGATAACCTCCACATAAGAGGATGCATACTTGCAGTTGATTCATTCATTAATGGCTTGCCAGACCTGAAATCTATTTCCATTTATGGTTGCAGAAGCTCCCCATCCTTATCAATTGGCCACCCGACCTCCCTTGAAGAATTATATCTATCTTGTCTCCCCGATCCGTGCTCGCTTGAAGGCCTGTCTTCTCTCCACCTTAAGCGCCTAAGATTGGTAGATGTTCCAAACCTCACCGCCAAGCACATCTCACGCTTCCATGTCCAGGATTGGCTCAGCGTTAGTAGTTCCGTATTGCTCAACCACATGCTCAAGTCTGAAGGGTTTATAGCCCCGTCAGAGATTTCTCTTTCAGATTGCAAGGAGCCGTCCGTTTCATTTGAAGAACCTGCAAGTCTCTCGTCCGTCAAGCGCTGAATTTCCGCCCGTTGCAAAATGGAGTTCCCGCCAACAAATCTGAAACCTCTCCATCTGCGGAATCTTGAAATCTTTAATTGCCCCAACATAACATGTTTACCAGATCTGCCGTCCTCCCTCCAGCGCATAAATATAGGAGATTGTCCTATCTTGGCGAAGAACTGCCGAGAGCCTGACGGAGAAAGCTGGTCAAAGATTTCGCACATCCGCGGGAAGTACATCAACTAATACTCAAGTTGCTTCTTTAGACTTTGAACTTGAAATAAATGAAAAGGTAAAGATTACACTGATATTCTCGAGGACTAATTAACTTTCTCTTCCAATATTCTAACACACTTTATTTATGCTCCAAACAGGCACCCCCATCACAGGCACCGTCGTCTCTACTGAAGGTTATAAGGGTACTGGGTACAGAGGACTGCCTCAGACAATTTGTTCACCTAGTTCAAGTCAAAAGGCAACCCCACCATAGCCGCTTGCATTGCCCAGCACCACCCTGGCCACCATGAACCGGAAGGCTTCTGTGTTGGTTCCTCTTATCTTATATCATGCATTTCACTTGTCCTGTTATTCCTTCCTTGGTCATTAAGAAGAATTGCCAGCACGTATTTCTCTAATGGTAGAATAATCCTCCAACTATGAAGAAAGGTAAAACTGTGGCTATCACTTGGAGGCGATTTGGTCGATTGTTTGTAATAAAAACAGCTACACTACCCTCTACTGTTGCCCCTTGCGAGGCAGGTGGTTCCGTTTATCATTTCACTTGTTCTGTTATTTCTTTAGTATGAACAATTGCCAACATGTATGTCACCGATAGAATGAAATAATAAGTAACTTATGGTAACAAAAACTGTGGTTATTGCTTTCATTTTTCGTCTGGCAATTTGTCTTGTCTGAGGCAAATTGGAATCTGAATGTTTCGTCCCTTTATCTTTCTTATTAAAAGAAAAGGGAACATGCCACACTTGTATTTAAATTCACAAACGTATACCCTTTTGTAACTGCTACTGTCGTGTGCTCTGCATTTTTGTATGTACTTTTTGTAGCTTCAAGCTCCACGCAATTTATTTCCCCCAACCCCAAGTATGCCAAGAGGACTGCAGTCTGTTAGGGTGGGGGCATCTAGGTTCCGGTTTGTTAATTTGTTCCTCTTATACCATGCATTTAAACTGTCCTGTTATTCCTTCCTTGGTCATTAACATTGCCGGCACGTATTTGTCTAATGGTAGAATAAGCCTCCAACGATGAAGAAAGACAAGAACTGTTGTTATCGCTTTGAGGCGAATTGGTCCATTGTTTGTAATAAGGCTCTCACATGGCTGTGCAAAGTTTGTAATAAATATTGAAAACAGGGATTACCAACGACGTGTGGTGTGTTTCCAATACATTATGATTTTATTTGCTTCCTTGTTGGTGTTTGCTCATGTCATGTGTACTCCGAGTTTTCATGAGCCTCGCTTACTTCAAGCAGAGGAGTAGCCGTTGTTCCTGCTGCTCTGCTTCGAACGAGCGACCAAGACGATCTGGGCCGGCCCAAATAGATGAGTTACTAGTCGGACGGCCCAGTCTCCACTTTATTTTTCCTGGTCTGGTAACTAGTTTCCCTCTGTGTGCCTGCATTCGAGACAATCGATGTGTGTTCGTCGTGCTTTCACCGAGCCGGCGAGGCCACGGAAGGAACTAAGGTGCGGCGAGGCACTGTTCTTGCTCTCCTCTCTCCCTCGTCCTCACTCTCACTCCGTCTCCTCACATGCGAGATCACGTGCCGGGCGGGGCTATCCGTCCCACACACCACAAGTTGTTGAGCAGCCCTCTTGCATTGTTGCGTGCTAGGTGTTCGTTGTTTTGCCGCTGCTGGAGCAGAGAGCAGAGCAGAGCACAGGGAAGTGGATCAGGATGATGACTTCGGCCGCTGCAGTAGGTGCTGGGAAGTGGGAGCCCGGCGGTGGCTCGAGGATGCTAGCTAGCATCAGGAGCGGAGGCGGCGGGCTCGGCAGTAGGTACTACTTCTTTTCTCTCTCTTTTCCAGATTTGTTTACGGGGATGGAATGGCCACTGACATTGTAGCAGGTAGGAGTAGTCGCACAGACACACTTGCACGAAAGAGGCCTGCAGGTGCGATGAAAAATTAGGAAAGGATGTGGAAGTAGAATTACCTACCGTTTCATTGTTTGGTCGACCATGTCTTTATAGGTCAATCATTGTTTAGTCTGACGTGATAAGACCACTTTTACATCAAACCGTGACCTGCTACATATTAACAATAGCTAGTCCACATCAAGGCCAGCTCATTTCAACTTATAGAACTTCAACTGCTCCCTTAAGTATATATTTCGGCTACAGAGCAAAAACAGCATAATAACCGGACAAGTTGCCCAGATATTTCGCTAATGCGCTTCCCTGCCTTTGGCGGTGTATTACTGGATCAGAGTAGTTGACGGGCTGTTTGAGTCTTCCGTCTCTTGCATTGCAGTGAAGTGCTTGCTCCAGAGTCCAATCCACCGCTCCGACGACCTCGTCGACGCTTTGGCAGCTCCATTCCCTGCACGGCTGTGCCCTTTTGATTTATACTCCCTCCATCCCGAAATATAAGTCATTGCAAGAAATCTTGAAAAGTCAAAGTATCTCAAGTTTGAAAATTTATATGACAAGATAATAAACTTTATGATGTTAACTAAGTATCATTAGATTTTTAATAATTATGTTTTCATAGTACATCAATTTTATGATTTTCTCTATAATTTTAATCAAACTTGAGATGCTTTGACTCTCCAAGATTCTTGGAGTGACTTACAATTTGGGATGGAGGGAGTAGTTTGTAAGTGTAAGATCTCTGGTGTGTGGTCTTCGTTTGTTGTTTTAACTTGTCAGTAGCTATTTCTCTCTGTGTTGCTGGTCTGCTGGGCGCGGTCTTCTCTTTGAAATGTACCATGGTACCTCTAGGTACTTTCATCTTTTTTATTTTCTATGTAACTAAATGAAAAATATTTGTAGTAGGTATTTTAGTAACTTAGGGTGTGCTCTTGTGGAGTCACGCCCACCGGAGCTCCCGCCGCCTCCGCGCCCGGCACTAGCCAGGCGCGCCTCCGAGCCACGCCCCACCGGAGCTCCCGCCGCCTCCGTGGCTGGCACCGCCAGCGCGCTCCGGGTGGGCGTGCGCCTCCGCGCCCGGCACCGGCCATCGTGCTCGGACCCTTGACCAGCCCGCCGATAGAGCCGCACCCGCCGTCACGCCGCCGGGGTATGGCAGTCCTAGGCCCATTCCAACAGGCCTTACCCCTCTATAAAAAAATACTTGGAAAATCTCTATTTTGTTCTTGAATGACCGCACTAAAATGACTGATTTACCCTTATTCAAAATAAAATGAAAATAAAAAATAGACATTCTCCTAGATATTTTGGTACTGGCCCCACCTAATTTGGTACTATTTCCACCTATTTGGTACCACTAGGTACTTTCAATTGGGTACCTCCTATTTTTCCACCGTCCGATCTCTTCCACCGTCCGATCTCGCCAATGGATGGCCCTTGTTATTTTCTAACCATTGTAAAATTTATCTTTTTTGTCTGATGTTAACTCCTTTATTAATAAAAGATGGACAGTGTCCGGACATATTTTTTAAAACTTCTAAAGGATATAAAAAGGCAGGAACATCATTGTACTTTTGCTTCCTTCTCTTGAAGTTGTGTTATTGTCGATACTGGTTTTGTTTGTGGTTACTAGCCAGATCTAATCCATGTCATTGTTGAGTAATTCATGGCAGGTTTGTCCTTAGATCAGGGTGCATGAATTATATTGTAAAGGTTGATGATCACCAAACAGGAGGACAAGAAAGGATTACTTAGCGGTTAGTAGTTGTTGTCTGAATATAGGCATCACAGTAGATCGATGGAATGTAGTTTGGACAAGCGTGTTTACCCAGTCACACCTGCCTTGGTCGTAGCATTCACACCTGAGAGGGTGGAAGCAGAAAAAGTAGAAGGTGCAGCAATGATAAAATTATGGAAGAAGGAGCAGGTAGAATGATAGAATTACCTACCATTTTTTTGGCTTGATTGATGTTTTAGTTTATAGGTGAATCATTGTTATTTAGCCTGATGTGCTAAGACCACTTTGCTACAATCAGTGATATGTTCAGCCTCATGAGGGTGAGTGTCTTTCTAATTTTAATATAAGCCTACTTTATTTAAAGAAAATGGAAAAAGTTTATCTCCACTCCACTCGCAACTAGTAGTAATATAATCAGTACTGCAGCACGCCAGCACCTTTTCCATCTTTTCTGATTTTCCCATCGAAAGAACACAGCTGCTTCTCTCCCACTCCGAGCCTCCCTTTTCCGGCAACTCTCATTCTCTTGCAGCACAGCACTTGTTCCAGGGTCCAGTCCACCGCTCCGGCGGCCTCACGCTCGTCGTTGTCGCGGCAACTCTGTTCATCGCGCCCTTGATTTTACTTCGTGTAAGATCTGTAATCTCCGCTCTTCATTTTGTGTAAAATAACTTGTTAGCCAGAAGTTTTTCTCTATGTTCCTGGATCTTGCAACCGGAACACGTGAGAAAAGAAAACAACCGGTTTTCCTGTTTTTTC
Organism: Hyparrhenia diplandra; assembly: GCA_015847255.1. Taxonomy (NCBI): domain Eukaryota; kingdom Viridiplantae; phylum Streptophyta; class Magnoliopsida; order Poales; family Poaceae; genus Hyparrhenia; species Hyparrhenia diplandra. Next base: position 306,598 of record JADLZK010008219.1, on the reverse strand, counting down.
CTACTAGTTTCACTAATTTTATCTTGTCTTTTTTTTTTTTTTTACATAAATTTTATCTTGTCTTTGGTTCCAGGTTCCACACTCCAGTCCACCGCTCCGCTGATCTCGCGCTCGTCGTCGACGCCGGCTGCAGCAGCTCTCTCTCTGTTCACCGCGCCTTTGATTTTTTGTATTTAGTGTAAGATCTCTAATCTCTGCTCTTAATTTTGTGATAATAACTTGATAGTAGCTAGTAGTGTTTCCTTCTGTGTTCCTGTATCTTGCATTCAGAGTACATGAGAAAGGAAAACAATCAGTTTGCTAGTTTCTCCTACTAGTTTCACTAATTTCATCTCGTCTTTCTGATTCCAGGTTTCCGCTCATGTCTTCATCAGTTATTTCACCCTATCAATTCAATTTGCCCTTTGGCCTTTTCGTCCAAGACCCTTTTCACTCACGGGTCTCCTCTACACCACCAGCAACCAGCACAGCAGCAGGTAGCTTTTCCGGCCAGTATCCATCCTTTCACTCCTTCACCGCCGCCATGTATCACCAGCAATCTTAGCTGACTAGCTGTTTGTTCTTTTGCAGACTTGTGGTGCAGTGCTTGTTCCATAGTCCAGTCCACCTCGTCCTCGTCGTAGACACCAGCTCCGGCAACTCTGCTCGATCCCTGCGTCCTTGATTTTATAACTTGGTGTAAGATCTGCCATCTCAACTCTTCGCTTGTTGCGCTCACACATGAGAAAGAAAAATAATCGGTTTGTCCTCCGTTTTTCCAATCAGATTCACTAATTTATCCGTCTTTCGGTTCCGTGTTTTCGTCCATCTCAACTCTTCTGCGGATGAACTTTATCCATATACTGAAAAAATAGCTTTGTTACTGCTTCCCATCGTCCATCCATTCATCTTCTTTTTTTTCGTTTCATCCACTTCCTTTTCCGTTTCGCTTCATCACCGGATACTCGCACCCTACATCTTCAACTTGTTCATTTCGCTCCTACCGAAAAAAAAGAAGAACCCCCAAAGGAAAAAAAAATACGCCTTTACTCTTTTCTTGTTTCCCATTGTTTACTCTTTGCTTGTTTCCCATCGCTTACGTTCCTCGCAAAACCCAATCATTTCGTGCCATTGCCAATTCACTCCGTCATCCTCTTTTCATCCGGAAACTTTCATCCAAAGATCTCTTCACTCACAAAAGAAGGCGAACCACAAACCACTTTGTAGTTCCATGGAGAACTTGGCACTCTCTCGGCTTAAGGTGGGCAGCATCGCCAATTTTCAAAGAAGCTTCTTCTTCGAAGCTTCAGCTTACCTCGCCTCGGTGTGGACATGGTGCGTGAGCTCCAAAGAACTAGAAGCCACGATCCCGCCCGCGCTCGAAATGGGTGATTCAAGCGGCCGAGAAGAGCCCCCCACAGGGCGGCCGGAGGCATGGATCCGGCGGCTCAAAGAAGCCTTCTATGATGCCGAGGACCCGCTGGATGAGCATGAGTACAACATCCTCAAGCCGCAAGGCTAAGAATGGGAAAGATCCCTCGATGGGGAGGATGAAACCTCCTCTGTTGCATCGCCATCATGAAGCCACTTCGTCTTTGCTAAGAGCGGGGCACGCAACCCGCTCCCGAGAAACGTAAAGCTAATTAACAAGATGAAAGAGCAAAAGGCCATACCGCTTGAAGCCAAGGAGCTTCGATCTTCTTGGCTTACCCCAAGGCAACACCACCGAAAGTGCCACTGTACCAGCAATCGTTGTTCCAACAACCACATCACTTCCCACTTCAAAGGTTTTCGGCCGTGACGGTGATTGTGATCATATAGTAGATTTTCTTCTCAAGAAGACAACAAATGACAAGACAAGTTCAGCTAGGTACTCAAGTTTGGCCATTGTTGGAACAGGAGGAATGGGGAAGTCCACCTTAGCACAGTATGTCTACAATGACAAGAGAATAGAAGAATGCTTTGATGTCAGGATGTGGGTCTGCATCTCACGCAAGCTCAATGTCCATCGTCACACGCAAGAGATTATTGAGTCCGCAACAAAGGGGGAGTGCCCACGTGTTGATAATCTCGACACTCTCCAAAGGCAAATTACGTGATATACTACAAGAGTCACATAAATTCTTGCTTGTATTGGATGATGTTTGGTTTGAAAAATCTGATAGTGAGACGTAGTGGGAGCAACTCCTCGCTCCATTAGTCTCTAAGCAAATCGGGAAGCGAGTTTTGGTGACTTCTCGAGGTGAAATGCTCCCCGGTACCGTCAGTATATTGTGAACAAGTTGTTCGTTTGAAAACATGGATGATGCTGAGTTCTTGGGTCTCTTTAAACACCATGCTTTATCTCGGGTAGAAATTGAAGACAAGTCAAGCTGCACAAAGCTAGAACATATTGCGAGAAGATTGCTAACAGGCTTGGAAAGTGTCCTTTGGCGGCAAAAGTTCTCGGTTCCGTTGAGTAGAAAAAAAGATATGACTGAATGGAAAGCTGCACTAAAGCTCAACGATTTGAGTGAACCCTTCACATCTCTCGTTGTGGAGTTATGAGAAGTTAGATCCACGTTTGCGAGAGGTGCTTCTTGTATTGCGGCTTATTTCCAAAAGGCCATAGATATGAACCTAATCGCTTGGTTCACTTTTGGGTTCTTTGAAGGGTTTGTTGATTCATCCAATTTGAGTAGTAGGACAATGGAAGATGTTGGGAGGGATTACTTCAACGACATGGTCTCTCGGATCTTTCTTCCAACAATTGGGTTCAGGTTCATATATCATGCATGATATCCTTCATGATTTGGCGAGTCACTCTCTAGAGAAGACTCGCTTCAGATTAGAAGACGATAATGTGACGTAAATGCCATGCAATCGCTCGACATTTATCTGTTTTCGGTTGAGAGTATGCAAAGGCATAAGCAAATTATCTACAAGCTGCATCATTTACGCCTTCGTTATCCGCATCGATCCACTAATGGATAATGCAAGTGTTATTTTTGATCGATACTTTGCAGGAACCTGAAGAGGTTGCGTGTACTGCATTTGTCATTTTACAATAGCAGCATGTTACCAGAATCTGTTGGTGAGCTGAAGCACCTTCGGTATTTGGACCTCACCAAAACATCAGTTTCTGAATTGCCTAGATCATTATGTGCTCTTTACCACTTACAGTTACTTCAGTTAAACCGCATGGTGGAGAGGTTGCCCCGACAAAGTTTGCAGCTTTAAGTAAGTTACGGCATCTGCGAGGGCACCAGGGACCAAATTCCCAACATTGGCAAGCTTACTATGTTACAACGGATATATGTCTTTTTCTCAGGCAAAAGAAGGAAGGATATGAGTTGCGACAGCTGAAGCACTTGAATGAGCTTGATGGCAGTTTAAGAATAGAAAATCTCGAGAATGTCATGGGAATGGATGAAGCCTTAGAGTCGAAGCTAGATCAGAAAAAACGCCTTAAAGAGTTGAGCCTTGTGTGGAGTCGCAAGAATGGCATGGATGCAGAGGATATTTTGCATTTGGATATTCTAGAAGGTTTGACGCCGCCACCCCAGCTGAGTGGCCTCACAATCCAAGGCTACAAATCTGGCACATATCCAAGGTGGTTACTTGAGGCATCCTATTTTGATAATTTGGAAAGTTTTGTACTTCATGACTGCAGTTTGCTGCAATGCCTACCACCCGATACCGAGTCACTTCGGCATTGCTCTAAACTTCGTCTATCCCATCTTCCAAATTTGAAGGCACTATCTTGTCTTCCAGCAGGCCTTACAGATTTGTCAATTGTGGGGTGCCCACTACTTACGTTTATCACCAAAGATGAGCTCGAACAATATGAGTTGAGGGAAAACATAATGGACACAGATGACCTATCCTCTAAACTTGCATCATTGTGGGATGTGGATTCAGGATCAGATGTTAGTAGTGTACTATCACGAGATTATTTATATCTGAAGCAGTTGATGACTCAGATGGATGATGATATATCACAACATCTTCAAATTATTGAAAGTTCACTGGAGCAAGGAGGAGATAAAATATTGGTGAAAGAAAACATCATCAAGGCGTGGTTTTTCTGCCATGAGCAGAGGATCAGAGTCACTTATGGTAGGACCATGGAGCTGCCACTGGTTCTACCATCAGGTCTACGTGAACTTCGTCTGTCTTCATGCAGTATTACAGATGAAGCTTTAGCTATTTGCCTCGGTGGCCTCACTTCACTGACAAAATTGACATTGGATGTTAATATGACATTAACTGCACTTCCATCAGAAGAGGTGTTTCGGCATTTGACAGAGCTTGACTCGTTGCATGTAAGTGACTGTTGGTGCCTCACATCCCTTGGGGGCTTACGTGTCGCTCCATCTCTTTCCATACTTTATTGTTCTGATTGCCCTTCTTTGGAGCTGGCACGTGGTGCAGAATTTATCCCGATGAACCTTGCCGGGCGCCTCAGCATACGTGGCTGCATCCTTGCAGCTGATTCTTTCATGAATGGCTTGCCACACCTGAAATATCTTTTAATTAGAGGTTGCCGAAGCTCCCCATCCTTATCGACTGGACACCTGACCTCCCTTGAATCATTATGTCTATATCATCTCCCGGATCTAAGCTTTCTTGAAGGCCTGTCTTCCTTGAAACTTGAGCACGTAACTTTGATAGATGTTCGAACCTTAGTGCCAAGTGCATCTCACAGTTCCGTGTCCAGGGATCGCTCTGCGTGAGTAGCTCCATACTGCTCAACCACATGCTCATGGCTGAAGGGTTTACAGTCCCACTGCATCTTTCCCTTTATGATTGCAAGGAGCCATCAGTTTCATTTGAAGAAACTGCAAATTTCTCATCTGTCAAGTCACTGCAATTTAATTCGTGTGAAATAGAGTCCCTGCCAAGAAATCTAAATTTTCTCTCCAGTCTGGCGGATCTTTCTATCTTGTTTTGCCGCAACATAACATCTCTACCAGACCTGCCATCCTCCCTCCAGCACATACGTATATGGGGTTGCCCCGTCTTGAAGAAGAACTGCCGAGAACCAGACGGAGAATGCTGGCCAAAGATTTCACACATCCGCTGGAAGGACATTTGACTAATATTGAACTTGCTTCTTTAGGCTTGCCACTTGAAAGAAATGAAAAGGTAAAGGTTCCATTGATCCATTCTCCAGGACGAATTATATATGTTTTCCCATACTTTAACATATATACTTCATGTTTCAAACAGCCACTCTGAGCTCACCCCGTCGCAGGCGCCGCCGTCTTTGCACCAGGTTATTACTTATTAACAACAGTCCGTGAGCGCCAGCGCCTCGTGAGCAAATTGGTGTTGCCACCTTGCCATTGCATCTGCATGAAATCATTTCACATATTCTGTTACTCCCTGTTTATGGTTAATATTGCCAACATGTACTTCTCCGATAGAATATAAACCTCTAATAAACGATGGTGACAAGACTCTGGTTAAATTTATTTTTCATGTGGCATTTGGTCATCCTGTGCAAGGCAAATTGGTTGGTTGTAATAAGAACAGCTGTAGTCCCCTAAAAATGAGGCTAAGATGTTTCATTCCTTACCTCAAATTTGTGGGAGTGTTCTGACAATGTTTGGTTCCTTTTATCTATCGCTGCATAATTCAGGAGACATGGACAGAGCTCTTGGTTGTGGATGGGGCTCCATTGTGCCTGACATGGCTGGGTGACTTGTCAGCAATCACCAGCACCAGCATGTCTAGGCTATTAGTATCTTGATGCATGTGGTTGATAATCCGAGGAAAAGCTGGCCACCTTAGAATTCACACACGTTTATTTTGTGTGAGCGGGCCAGTGATCAGAGATGCAGTGGTCAGTGTTTGTATAACACTGATAGAGCATCTTTGTGTAAGCAGGAGTGTAGGGATCGGAGAAGGAATTGGGATCAGGCGCTCAGAGTCAGAGAGAAGAACAGAGTAGTCAAGTCGATAATGGCAGAGGAAGGATTGTATATTATTGAGTTAATTGTTTGTTTGTTTGTTTGTTTGTTTGATGTCTCTCTCCACTCTTTAAGTACGAGTACTCTCCATTACATTGTGATTACTGCCACTCGGGTCCCACATACCAGCCACTCGGAACAGGCTGACGAGTGGACCGGCGTATCCTTCCCTGGTGTGAACTGGGCGCTTCCTCTGTTGCCGTCCTGTCCTTGCTGTAACTGAAGACGAGGACGATGGCAGATAAGAGGCTGTAAATCCACGATCGCTAAGGCGAATGATGACCTGACACGACTCTAATTCGACTCTTAAAAATTTCGTTGATATTAGTAACTGCATTTCTGATGGATTCGTGACAAGCCAGGAGCACTCTCCCGTGGATGAGACTGGAAAGTTTCCTTTATTTTCTATTTTTTTTTAAAAAAAAAGTGATTGCCAACGACGTGTGTATATATATGTTTTTATAACAAAATAAAATCAAATTCGGATTTTCTTTGCTTCCTTGTTATGTTTTCGTTAGTCATGTCTGGTGTCTGGTGTAGTTTAACTAGAAGATTTGTTACGAGGGGTATCTGTTGACACCTAAAAATGGCGTGGTCTAAGTCACGGCAAAATTCCGGACTTAGTCAAATTCTCGAGAAGGATCGAAAAGGGCTCTTCGGAATGCGACCGGACTCACACCGCGTGTCGGTCAGCGTCCGTCCTAGCGTCCGGCCGGTCGGGTCGCCCCACGATCGGTTTGCGGACCTTTTTGTTAAACCGACGGGCGTCTGACCGGGCGTCCCCCAACCCCTCGCGAAGTCCGGTCCAGGCGGCCGAACCAGGCTAATTCGGGCCATCGACCGGACGCACCCATGGGTCCGTCCAGCGTCCCGGTCCCGGGATCCGGTCGGTCGTGCGTCGCGCGAGCCGGCTGCGCAACCTCCATCGGAATTTCGACCAGACCGGCCGGCCGGAGCGTCCGTCCAAGGCGTCGTCGCGTCCCCGGCCACCCGACGCAGGCTCGTGTCCGTCTGAGATCCGAACGATTTGTTTCCAATCGTGTTTAGGCCGGTTTTGATGCTCGGAAACGTCCCAAGGACGGTTTCCTAAAAGGATAAGACCACCCTCCTCTATATAATAAAGAGGTTCATGGCCGATTTGATCTCATCTACATCCAATCGACAACCAATCTACCTCCCGTCCCGCTTGTAGGTCATCTTCTTCTCTCAACCCCTCTATCCTGCTTGTTCGGCGGCGAACTCCGCGTTCTTCGCCGGGCGTTCTAGAGGCGGCCTCGGGTCCTAGAGCACCCCCGGCGTCGCGTCCTCCCGACGGGTCTTCCGGAGGTGTGTTCGGAGGTTCTTCCGGCCCGTCACCGAGCTCCACGCCCCCTATCGATCCCTAGATCGGTTTGGGCTGCCACGCTGCGGTGCTTTCGCTGCTACAAGGTCGTCGCGATCTTCGTTGGCGCCCAAGGCCCTCCCGGTGTGTTGGTGTGAAGCCCTAGTTTCGCGTCAGCGATATCGTGTTCGACCTTTGGATGGTCGCCTTGTCAAACAAACAATATGTACGTACATTTTTTTTGTGTCGTAGCTGAAAACAGTTTGCTAGGTAGGCCTGCTAATGGGGCGGGTTTAAACGGGTATTTTGGGGCGGGTTTTAATACGGGTACTATTGGGGCGGGGTGGAAATGGGTGACGCCGTGAAAACGGTTGGGGCGGGTTGGGTTGACGACACAAACGGGTTGGGACGGGTTGGCGCTCTATGGTCATAGATCGGCGATAAGTCATATATCATCTTCCGTCGTGACTTGGGGGTTGGGGCGGGTTGGGGCGATTGAGCGGACGGGGGTGGGGCGGGGGCGGGTGGTAGTTAGGGTTTTTAAAATATGGGTTGGGGCGGGTTTGGGGCGGGTTTAAACCCGTTAGCAGGCCTATTGCTAGGCGATTGTTTGGAACTGACGATTTCTGCTGGTTATTACTACTACCGAAGGGTTTTTTTTTTTCATATGAAGTATGATACAGTAGTCAAGTTCTTACCTAGATATATTAACCTGAGGTGTGACTCAGTATGGATATAAAAAGGCAGGAACATCAGTGTCCTTTTTGCATCCTTCTCTTGAAGTTGTGTTGTCCATACTGATTTTGTTCGTGGTTGTTAGCCAGATCTAATCCATGTCATTGTTGAGTAATTCATGGCAGGTGTGTCCTCAGATCAGGGTGCATGAATTATACTGCAAGGTTGTTGAATCACCAAACTGGAGGACACGAATGGATTGCTTAGCGGATATTATTTGTTGTCTGAATATAGGCATCACAGTAGATCGATGGAATATAGTTTGGACAAGTGTGTTTACCCAGTCACACACTTCCACGGACAACGACTTAAATTTTTTTTTCCCAATAGACCGAAGACCAAGTGCGTCATATTGTATTGTTGGCCTTGGTCATAGCATTCACACCTGAGAGGGTGGAAGCAGAAAAGGTAGAAGGTACAGCAATGATAAAATTATGGAAGAAGGTACAGCAATCATAGCATTCACACCGTTTGTTTGGCTTGATTGATGTTTTAATTTATAGGTGAATCATTGTTATTTTAGCCTGATGTGCTAAGACCACTTGTGCAACAATCAGTGATATGTTCAGCCTCATGTTCGGCTGTACTTATAGCCAATTAAAACGGCTTTCTTTGAGGGTGAGAGTGTCTTTCTAATTTTAATATAAGCCTACTTTATTTAAAGAAAATCATCCCCACTCCACTAGCAACTAATAGTAATAATCAGCACTGCAGCACGCCAGCACGTTTTCCATCTTTTCTGATTTCCCCATCGAAAGAACACAACTGCTTCCCTTCCCTCCCACCCGAGCCGGCAACTCTCATTCTCTTGCAGCACAGCACTTGTTCCAGGGTCCAAGAAGCTTCGATCCAAGGTTTGGTTAAGTGCAGACTCTTGTTTGAACGTGCTGGCCGAAAGAAAAAGCTAAAGTTTATATTGGATTGCGGCGGCATTTCTGTTTCTGCTAGATGTCCTCCTTGCATCCGATACATAAACACAGCTGGACGGCTCTCAAGCCAGCTGCCCTGGCATGCAATCCGCGCCCTGATATTTATGTTAGTATTATTACCAATCCTCCCCCACGCCCCCCAAGCGTCCTCGACCTCGAGATGGCTCCAGCTCCACCGCCGCCGGCGGAGCAGATGCTGCTCCCTGACGCCCTGGTAGCTGCCGACGAACCCATGCACGGAGAATGGTGCTCTTCGACCCGACGATTTGTGGTACGCACGTTTTTCCCAGCCGATCCGAGCGACATCTCCGAAGCCTTTTCAGCTGCAATATTCAGCTTCGAATCTAAACCATTTCCGTGATTTGCAGCGATCCATCCTGCGACAACATACGCGAAAGTGGATTCGCCAACTCATGTTTTAAGGAGAAAAAAAGGTATCCACTCTGATCAGGAATTTTGTGACAGTCCCGGCCTCCAAATCACACCGAGAGTTTGGGATACAGTCTTCTATAAACGATTTACGCACCAAAAGATGGCCAACCAGCGTGGCCACGTCGCCGGCTGGTCACGGCCGTCCGAGTGGGCCAGTCCAAGCCATTTTGCAAAAGAGCCCTTACTTTAGCGAAATACGACCCGCAGTCCGCCCTCCTCTCTCGGTTCTTTTTGTAAAAAGACCCTGAACTTTCTAGGAATACAACCCGCCGTCCAAGCCTTCTTAGGGCTGGCTTGCCACTCGCTCCGTGGGCCTCGGTGGGCGAATTCGGCCCAATGCTGGTTTGCCTTATCCTATTATTCTTTTCCAATTACGAATAAATTTGCTCAAACTTCCTCCGTGGGCATCAATGTGTCGCTCTCGACGTTGCCAGCAAGGCATGGCAAGGAGGCCTGCGAGGACGACTCCTCTGCTGGAACGTCCTTGATGCATCGTCCATGAGTAGGAACGCAGCTACAGCATGGCTAGTGCAAGTGTCGATGCTGAGACCATATGTCGAACAGGTGGTGGGCGCGTTGCTGTCAAGGCGCCCTTCTGTGCTTGGAACAGCATCTGTAGAGGTAGATGTCGTAATGATGATGTCGAGCTCATGGGCGTCAACAGCTCCTCCCACTAACACCTCCTGCTTGGGTTCCATTTTGTCGAACACCTTCTGAGCGCCGTGGGGAAGGGTGGCCGGCATGCTAGAAATTGCAGCGGAGCTTGACGAGAGAGTACCCTGGGATGGAGTTGAGACTTGTGGAGTCATCACCGGATTGCAGCAAGTCGATTTGGTGCTTGAGGTTGGACCACCCACGACATGGCCTACATCAACCGGGGTGGCGGACGTCGCCGGCGATGAGACCGGCAGCGAAACTCCATTGATGCGGTCCAAAACCTCTCTCATCTGGCGCAACATTGCCTCCATCCTCGCCATGGAATCCGAGAGATCACAGACCTGAACCATGGCTGTAGAGAATGCAACGAATTTGGCTCTGATACAAATTGTCACAGTCCTGGCCTCCAAATCACACTGATAGCTTGGGATACAATATTAGAGGAACTGGAGGGAGTTGAGGCTGGGATTTAGCACTAGATTAGAGGGAGGGTAGCAAAAGGAGTAGGCACAGTGAGGTGTAGTCCTGGAGAAGGTAGAAGACGACCTCTGTTCTGTTCCCTTCCCTCTCATTCTTCCTCCTGAGCCCTTTATAGCAGCAAGTACTCTCAAAGCCTGGGCCCAGCTGGCAGCCAAACCCAAGAGGGCTTGTCCGTGACATTTTGTAATAATATGGCAAGTCCTTTAGTTAATTGGCTGATTTTTTTTTTTTTTTGGTGGCCATTTGAAGGAGGTTAATACGTATTCTTCGCTCGGGATCTTCTCCAATGTGGGAGCCTGGAATTACAGTGAACGTATTCCTCACCCTGGATCTCCTGCGCCGAGGGAGATTATTTCCTGACAAACGGTGAGCAGCAAAACTTTGTTTCCTTAGTTTAATGTGCTTGCGCCGTTGGTAATTATTTTGCTGCCTGTACAAATAAATCTCTATTACTAATGTGCAGAACATTTCCCTCAAGACGTTGGCTTGAGTGACTCTGATCTCCTGTCTCTGCGAATCAAGTTCGATGAGATTACGGTATGATCTGAATTTGTATTGATGATCTGTTCACATTCGAGTCACATCAATACATTTTGTGTTTTTTTTTTTTCAAAAAAGGTTTCCCTGCTTTTATTGAAAGTAAATTAGAGAGTTAAGGTTTGGGGTTCCTATAGCTAACATTGCATCCAGAAAAGAACCTCACTACAGCATATTTTAATGTTTGATCCGACCCAGTATTGCCCTCACCCAAGAGCGCCTCCCACTCCCATTTTTGCATAAAAAACTGCATTATATAACACCTTGAGAAAAGACCATTTGATGAACCTTCTGTGTTGGTTTTCCTCAGAGCATGATTAATTTCAGGTTTTTTTTGCTTGCGAGGTAATTTTCAGGAGATTGGCAAAGGCAATTTTGGTGCTGTGTTCAAAGCTAGGAACAAACAGGATAATAAATCATATGCAATAAAAAAGATAATGGAGAAACTGGAAGATGGCAAGAAAAGGTAGCTGTATCAGTAGTCTTTTTTTTTTTTTTTTTTTTTTTTGAGAGCACTGTATCAGTAGTCATCGATCAGACCATAACCTGCTAATTTTGTGCTGTATCTCTTATTTCAGGAAGAAAGCAATGAAGGAAGTTGACATTTGGAACTTCCTAGGTGGAAAAATAAGCTCTACCATCTCAAGCTCATTATATTTTCTATTTTTCTCAGCAGCTTATAGCATCTCTGTAACATGTCTTACCAGGAACCCATGGGAACTTAGTTGAAATGATCAGTCATTGGATTGAGGGAAACAATCTTTATATCCAGATGGAACTGTGTGAATCCTGCTTATCTGAAAAAAGAAGCATTTCGACTATGCAGAGACCAAGAAACTGTTATACCAGGTTTGTTGTTATTTCTTACTAATCCATTTGTCTCTTCTTGGTTTCTTTGTTAGTATACATAGCAAAATCAAATTCTTGTTAGGGCAGAACAAAACTACGATTGTAACTTGCACATACAAGTTTCTTGAAATTAGGGTAAATGCTGCTGTAATTACTCATGGAAATTGCCTTCCATCTAGACCCTGTAGTTTAACTTGATTGATGGGTAGGTCTAGCTAATCAAACAAAAACCAAAGCAAAATCACCATAGTGATGATATGAAGTTCAGTTGGTTGTAACTTATAACCATAATATATAGAAGATGTTCTAATTGTGAGTGTAAATCGCATACTAATATTAACGTAAATCTTTTGAAATTGAAGCTCTCAAATGTCTTGGAGTTCATTCATGGATGTCGATATAGCACACCTTGATGTGAAACCAGCTAACATATATCTCAGCAATGGTGTTTATAAAATTGAGATTTTGGTTGCGCTGCATCTACACGTTCTAAACGGAGAATTGAAGGAGGAGACGACCGCTACATGCCTGATGAGATGCTGAATGGTAGCTATGAGGATCTTCAAAAAGGTAGATGTCTTTTCTCTTGGGGCATCTTGCTACGAGCTTATCACAGGAGATGAGTTCAACCCTCGAGCGGGTGTATTTGATTTAGATTTACCTCCAGAATTCCCAGAAGAGTTTGGGTATTTAATTAAGGTATGCCATCACTTGTGACTTGTCCTTCGATCTATTTAGTTTGATTTACTGTCTTTTTTTCTAATAGGTGGAAATACACTTTTTTAGGGGAACATGTAGTTGGTACTATTCTGTCAAGTTTATGTTCCTTGTTCAAGCATAAACTCAACATCCAAGAATTGATTATCTTCAACCATTCTTCCTCTTCTGTTCCATTGTTCTACAAACAAGTAGTCAACCATTTTGTTAGGCATGCTTCAATTAAGTATTTAAGGTTGAAGTATGTTCTTTCTAAAAAAAAATTGCGGGGAAAAGTATATGTTATTTGTGTCCAAAATATCATAAGCCTAGGATTAAGAATTTTATCTAGTGAGGTGAAGATCTGATGAGTAAACAATCCGAGCTCCTCTACGTTGCACCTTTTTTATATATATTATATATAGAATTATCGAGCTGTAGGAAACACACTGGTTCTTGTTGCTAATCATGGGCCTCACATTATGGAAGGTGAGTATTGTTAACTGTGTTTTCAGTGTGTGTTTTGGTCAAACTTTAAGAGTTCTACTACAGAACTCTTCTGTCTGTGCTTCGTCCGTGTGTCTGAATTAGGGCTTTTAGCTAACTGGTTGACTGAAAATGATTTTGTAGCATGCTAGGCAGGCTCTTTCTCTTGTGAAATGCTTCATGATATAATTTGGGAGTTATTTTGTTTTTACCTTAATTACAATTCTAGTCCTGTCGTGCAGCATGCGTAGTGTGATCGCTGCTTCAGGCTACTTATTCTCGTTCTGCTTGTTTGCAGTCCATGATGCATCCTGATCCAAAAGAGCGCCATTCTCTGAAAACGATAATGAGTCATTCCATCTTTGAGGAGTTTCGCAAGGACCTGGCTAAATAGATATCTACGACACCAACAGCCAACTATCATCCATCAAGACAACTCTAAGGCTAAACTACTGCTCAGTTCTCACTTCTTAGTTCTTACCCATGTTAAGCATATTCCGTGTGCCAGATAGAGTTTTGCATAGGAATCAAGGACCAAAGCACTGATTGATCGAATAAGTAGGGATTCTGGAATAATTGTCAAGCCAAGAACCTTTTTTTTTTTTCCTGGATGCTTGGAAGGATTCAGAGTGTTTACTACTCACACTAGTTCCTATTTTGTAAAACTTCTTGTTTCTTAAGAGTTAACTCCCTCGATGGCATTGGAAATCTTAGATCTTTCTTACATGCCATTAAAAATCGTCTCTTTACATGCCATCATTTCAAACTTTTTATCTGCTGCATGCCACTTTTGTTACGGAAGGATGTTAAGTGATGTGAAAAGAAGACTTCGCCCTTCAATGGAAGGGAGCATATTTTGAACTTGTCCCCTTCATGCCATTAAACTGAGATATGTTTTCATATACAATAATTCCTATATCTTATTTTATAACAAGAAGATGCATGAATGTCCAAAAATCTGAGAACAACGAAGTCATGGATTGCACATTGCAGGTCTTCACGGCCCCGCTTTGTCTAGCATCAATGGTACATTTCCAGCGCAAAGCTATGGAGCTCCACGATCTCCACCTCGTCGCAAACTCGCAAAATTAGGAAATTGAAAGCGCCGCGAATCGCTCTCATTTGCTGCTGCTGCCGCTCAACTGCCCCATACGGCCATATATACCTAGATCATCGATCATGCGTACCTAACCAAGAACAAGGACGCATGCATAGGATACCGGGCCTAACCGTTAGCGACTTTGGGCGGCAACATGAGAACGACGCTCACTACACACAGCCCAATAATAACCACGTGTGAGTCCATCGATTGCCGATCCCATGAACGTAAAGCGATGAATTATTCTGATCAAACCTGATCGCTGCAGGCTGCGTACGTTCTTGCAAAAACCATGTCGTTCCATAGGAAAGAATTGCTTGGCGCTGCTCTTTCTTGTGGACTACTCCCTCCGTCCCAATATGTGTGAGACAGAGTGGTTTCAACTCCTGGATCCATTAATCTCTAAACAGTCAGGAAGCAAAGTTTTGGTGACTTCTCGAAGTGCAACACTTCCTGTAGCTGTTCACTATGAACAAGTCGTCCATTTGGAAAACATGGACGATGCCGACTTTGCACACTCTTCAAACACCATGTTTTCTCTGGACCAAAAATTGGAGATCAGCTTCTATATAGTAAGCTGGAACATACTGCAGAGGTGATTGCTAAAAGGCTTGGATGGTGTCCTTTGGTAGCAAAAGTTCTTAGGATCCCGACTGAGCAAAAAGAAAGATATCACTGAATGGAAAGCTGCACTGAAGCTGAGTGATTTAAGTGAGCCCTTCATGGCTCTGTTGTGGAGCTACAAGAAGTTAGATCCACATCTCCGAGGTGCTTCTTGTATTGCAGCTTATTTCCCAAAGGTCATAGCTACAATCGTGATGAGTTGATTTACCTTTGGGTGGCGTGGTCTTGTTGGTTCATGTAATGTGAGTAGCGAGGACAATAGAAGATGTCGGGAGGGATTATTTCGATGAGATGGTCTCGGGTCTTTCTTTCAATTGGTTTCCGAACAAAGTTTTCTTCTTACTATATCATGCACGACATCCTTCATGATTTGGCACAGTCACTCTCTGTAGAAGACTGCTTCAGATTAGAAGAGGATAATATCAAAGAATTACCATGCACTG
Organism: Hyparrhenia diplandra; assembly: GCA_015847255.1. Classification (NCBI taxonomy): domain Eukaryota; kingdom Viridiplantae; phylum Streptophyta; class Magnoliopsida; order Poales; family Poaceae; genus Hyparrhenia; species Hyparrhenia diplandra. The sequence goes on along the minus strand of JADLZK010008219.1, from coordinate 291,377 downwards.
TTCGACATCTCTCTCTTCAGGTTGAGAGTTTGCAAAAGCACAAGCAAATTATCTACAAGCTACAACATTTACGCACTATCATCTGCATTGATCCACTAAGGGATGATTGTCGATTACAGTCCACCGAGGGGTAGCCGACGGTGGCAGATTTGTCCGAGGGGTGGCTAGACCTAGACCAAGAGGACAACAGAAAGCACAATACGCACGAATTAGACAGGTTCGGGCCGTCGGTGAGACGTAATACCCTATGTCCTGTGTTCTGCTAAGTTGTATTGATTATGAGATCAAAAACGAGGGAGGTCCCTACCCGCCTTATATAGCCCGGGGGGTAGGGTTACAGATGCAATCTCCCGAGTTATAGAAAGGTACGATCTGTTACAAATTACATAGATTCGAGTCTATCATATCGGTCGCCGTCTTCGAATATCCTCCCGATGTCACGCGGCTTGGCGGCGGGCCGATGCCTTGATCCGCACTCCATCTTGTAGCGGGCCTGGCCGACCCCGAGGTCATGGCCCAATAGGTACGCCGTGGGTACCCGGGGGTCATATCCCCACAATGATGCAAGCGATATTTTTGATCAGATGCTGCGGAACCTAAAGCAGTTACGTGTACTATATTTGTCATTTTACAACAAAGAGTAAGTTGCCCGAATCTATTGGTGAACTCAAGCACCTTCGATATTTGAATCTCATCGAACGTTGGTTTCTCAATTGTCGAGATCACTATGTACTCTTTTACCACTTGCGCTACTTCAATTAAACACAATGGTGGAGAGGTTGCCCGACAAGCTTTGCAATTTAAGTAAGTTACGACATTTGGGAGCATACAGAGATTTTACATATACATTGTTTGAAAAATCTATTCCTCATATTCCTAATATAGGCAAGCTAACTTTGCTACAACACATGCATACCTTTTCTCGTGCAAAAGAAGCAAGGATACGAGTTGTGGCGCTTGAAGGACCTGAATGAGCTTGGTGGCAGTATAAGAGTAGAAAATCTTTTTTTTTTTTTTGAGAAGATAAGAGTAGAAAATCTTGAGAATGTTTTAGAAAAGGATGAATCCGTAGAGTCCATGCTATATCAGAAGAATCGCCTTAAAAAGTTGTGGCTTGCATGGGGTAGCGAGAATGGAATGGATGCAGCAGATACTTTACATTTGGATTATTGGATATTCTAGAAGGTCCGAGACCGTCACCCCAACTTAATGGCCTCGAATCAAAAGCTATAAATCAAGCATATCCAAGGTGGTTACTTGAGCCATCATATTTTTTGAAAATTTGGAAAGTTTTAAGCTTATTGGCTGCACTTTGGTAGAAGGCCTACCACCTAATACCGAGCTTCTACGGCCTTTGCGCTACGCTCCGTCTAGAAAATGTTCCAAAATTGAAGATATTACCTTGTCTTCCAAAGAATGCTTACAAAATTGTCGATTCGTAGTGCCCACCGCTTATGTTTGTCTCCAAAAATGAGATCGACTAGCATGATTTGAGAGGGAAAGATAATGAAGACGAGAGGATCCGGAATCTAAACTTGCATCGATGTGGGAGGTCAATTCGGGATCGATATTAGAGAAGTACTTTTCGGAGGACTATTCATCCCCTGGCGCTTGACAATGAAGTTGGGTGATGATACATCAAAGCATCTTCAAATTATTGAAAGTGGTCTAGAGGAAGGAGGAGATATAATAACAATGAAAGAAAATATGATCAAGGCATGGCTTTTTTGCCATGAGCGAGAGGATAAGAATCATTTATGGAAGGACCATGGAGCTGCCACTTTGGTTCTACCATCTGGAATTCGTGAACTTTGGCTTTCTTCATGTAGTATTACTGATGGAGCTTTAGCTATTTGCCTTGGTAGCCTCAGTTCACCGGCAGAATTAAGATTGGACTATAATATGGCATTAACCGCACTTCCGTCCGGAAGAGGTGTTTGTGCAATTGACAAAGCTTGACGAATTGATTTTAAGAGGTTGTTGGTGTCTCGGATCACTAGGGGGCTTACGTGCTGCTCCATCTCTTTCCGGACTTTTTGTATTGATTGCCCTTCTTTAGATCTAGCACGTGGAGCAGAATCTATGCCGCTCAACATTGCTAAGCACCTCAGCATAGCTGGCTGCATTCTTGCAGGCGATTCATTCATTAATGGCTTGGCACACCTGAAATCTCTTTTCATTCATCATTGCCGAAGCTCCCGTCCTTATTGATTGGCCACCTGACCTCCCTTGAAGAATTATATCTTTGTGGTCTCCCGATCTCTGTGCTCTCTTGAAGGCTCGTCTTCCGTGCAACTTAAGCGCCTCAGATTGGTAGATGTTCCAAACCTCACTGCCAAGTGCATCTCACAGTTCCGTGTCCAGCATTCTCTCTCCGTTAGTAGTTTCGTATTGCTCAACTGGATGCTCAAGGCTGAAGGGTTTATAGTCCCACCGAATCTTGTTCTTGATGGTTGCAAGGAGACGCCAGCTTCATTTGGAGAATCTGCAAATCTCTTATCTGTCAAGCACCTGGAATTTTGGAATTGCAAAATGGAGTCTCTGCCAGGAAATCTGAAATTTCTCTCCAGTCTGGAGGATCTTGAAATCTACTATTGCCCCAACATAACGTCTTTACCAGATCTGCCGTCTTCTCTCCAGCGCATAACTATACATGGTTGTGACGACTTGAAGAAGAACTGCCGAGAGCCTGATGGAGAAAGCTGGCCACAGATTTCACGCATCCGCTGGAAGCACTTCTATGAATTAGAATGAGGTAAAGGTTTGGCTGATTCATTCTCCAGTACAATGAATAAGGTTTCCAATATATTTTATTAAAAATATTTCATGCTCTGTACAGCCACCTCGATCTAGTCGACACCCCAACACGGTGCCCCTCGTCTCTGCAGACTTGCCACCCACCTCAAGTCGATCAGAAGCCAATCCGTAGCTGATGCCGTCCCCTCACTTCTCTGTTTGGCGACCCTCCACAGCACACGGTTGGAACACTTGACACAGGTGGTTATGAACAATTGTATCATTTAAGTTGTACTGTTATTCCTTGATTATGGACAATTGCCAACTCGTACTTCTCCCATAGAATGAGCCTCTAGTATGTAACTTATGATGGTACAAACTGTGGCTATGGCTTTCATTTTTTTCGTGTGGCAATTAATCCTGTGCTCACAAATTATAGTCAAAGATGACTCACTACTTCTGGTCTGATATTTGGAACAATAGATTATTAAGTTCACAACTCCCAGACCTGATTTCTTTTACAAAGAACTAAGACATCTCAGTTCAGGCTTTCTACTCAGGAACAAGCATAACTGATCTGGAACAATAGATTATTAAGTTCACATCCAAGTATACGGCAGAAATTTTGCCTCTATTATTAAGGAGGATAGATTATTTCATAATGTATACTGTTCTCATTCTGATATTTTAATAGTGTTCATGCGCTTATATATGTTGTGTCTTGCCATCTTTGCATAGTACTCCTGAGATGTGTGTATCCCTGGTTGTGTACTTGGTATCTACGTGATGTTTGATGAAAACTGTATATTTTAAACTGTTCATGATTTCACACATTACGATGAGATATCTATTGTGTATTTAAGTTGTTTTGCGCCATCTTCGGTGGTACATTTCAATTATTCTCCAGTATCTATCAGATGTTCTCTTTTTTTCTATAACTAGACACGTTGTTCACCTGAACCTATATTTTTTGTTCTCCTAAATTTGAAAAAATATTGTCCTAAATCTAGAATATTTTTCTTGTTATGGTAGAATATTATTTCTCGATCCTAAAACAGTGCCCTTCTAGGGTGTGTCATGGTTCCCAAACTACCGGTCCTTGTCTCATATCCAGTCCAAACTGACCCTCTTGCCCATATGCTGAGTCGAATTATGTACCTAAAGGCCATAAATATAACTTGGCAGCTGCTTTAGGCATTTTCATCTATGTACTCTGCACTGTCAACTCCAAAGCCAGTCTCGGTCAGTGTTTTATTACAGTTTTCAATAATTTCACATCATCTTTACAAGTTTACAATAATGATTATAGTGCAAAGTTTCATCACACACTTTTTATAGACTAAATATAGAATTGTTGCATAGTATTATGATGAAATATGCCATATTTTTTTAAAAACCGTGCATTGGCGTGTACTGCATTAAGAGAAATGGAAAATTACATAAGACTCTCCAAAGTAATTTCTAGATTACCGATGAGCCTCACATGCACAAACAACAACAAGAAACGGATGGAGGGGTAGGTAGGGCGGACCCTCCAACTAACAAACCCAACAAATGTAACTTATTACATGATAGATGCTGCAAGCGAAAGCAAGACGACCCGCGGCAACCACAGAGGAGGAGAGCGGCGGGCGTTGAGATTCTTCAGCAATGCCTTCAAGAAGGGGGTGACACCAAGGGCGCCATCGTTGTTGGCCTTAGAGAGCTAAGGCGAGGCCTTCGCCCAAAATTCGACGTCGAAGACAAGAGTATGAGGCTCAAAGACCACGCCTTCATGAAGGGTACGACGCTGGTGTCGCTTTCGTCCGCCCCGACCATCACGCCGGCCGAGATTTTGCCCGGAGCTCCCCCGCATCAAGTCAAGCCATGGGATGAGCAAGACGCCGCCATCCACGCCACCATGGCGTGGATGACATACTGCCAGGGGTAGCCGCCCGACATCGCGTTCGAGATGACAAACATCCGCCACGCCGCCCCATACTTACCGCACGCCCCCGCCCATCGGCCGCGAAGCCCCGCCACCCCTCCCGCTAGCCCTTCCATGCGCCGCCATTGCCGCGATGCATGACCAAGCACTTGACGCCGCCACCGCGATAGGGCGGCGAAGCCAGATCCGTGAGCCCAGGGGCCCAATCCGACCGACGACGCCGTCGAGCCCAGAGCCGACGCCACCATCCCGCCCACCGCCGGCCGCAGACCGCAGGTGGGTGGCCCCCGGGAGCCGGCCGACCGACGCACGATCTAGGGCCCAAGGCCCGATCCGACGCCGCCGCCGGCCGGACGCCAAGCCACCCGCCCTGCGTGGAATGGAGGGGGACCGCACGCACCGGATCCAGAGCACAAGGGGCCGGGATCCGCCCGCCCGCGACCCGCCCCGGCACACCCATGGCCGCCCACCCGAAAGCGCGCGGCGTGGGGTGGGCGAGGAAAAGGGAGCGAGGCACCAACCGTGGATCTCGCCTGGCAAAGGCACGGATCCGGCCGGTGAGCGCCCGAGGCCGCTCGGAGCGCCGCGCCGGCCGGGAGCCCCTTTGAGGGCATGCGCCGCTACGCCGCCGCCGCCACCGTGGCCAAAGGGCGGCGGCGGTGGCCGGGGGAGGCCGTGGAGGCCGGCGGGCGTGCCGCTGCCCCCGGAGTCGCCACGTAGGGCACTCGGGAGCCAAAGATGTGTATGGCTAACTTCGCTCCTCCCTCCTTTGTGGTTATGAAATATGCCATGTGAATAATGTAGCTGGATTTACAGACCGTAGAAAACTATAGCAGTAAAATTGTTGCATTTAAAGAGTGAACTCGCTTCTAAAATGATTGACAAACAAATTTTACTTGCATCAAAGAAGAATATATAATTCTTATGTACTGTTTTAGACTGAGTATGAGCAGCTGGGGAATTTATGGCAGCCGTTCATCAGGCATCACTACAAGACCTATCTCCAAAAATAAAAGGCAAGACAATTGAAATTCATCTGCTCATCACATCGTCAAATATATAGCACTATTACAAAATTTATACATCCCTCCGTTTCAAATTGTAGTTCAGTTTTTTAGCTTTTTAGATTCATTTCTTTTACTATATATATCTAGACATAATGTATAATGCATAGTAAAATTAATGTATCTAAAAAAAATTAAAATGGACTATAATTTGAAAACGGAGTGAAAGATAATAAACGACCAGTTGGAGCACTCAGTCATCTAAATACTCTCTCGGTCTCAAAATAAAAATGTCATTTTTCTACGAATCTTATAGCAAAAATGACCCTTTTTTGAACCGAGGGCATAGATGCAAACCAAACAAAACAGAGCACATATCTTTTTCTTCCAGTCGAGTCCGCAGGCACCCAGACACCAACGCTTATGGTGAAGACCCTATAATTTTTCATTTTTAGAATTCTAGAAAATATTTTTTTCATTTTTATTAAATTCTTGTTTGGGAATTACATAAATGTACTTTGAATGTAAGAACTTACAAAGATAACACACAGTTGTCTATCGGTGGGAGACTTTCTGAAGTCGTATACCAGGAAACGAGATTAGCCCAAATCGTCTACGATACGCATGAAATGAACTTTTATTGTTTTCTGGTGGAACAGATTCATTTCCATATAAATTAAATATGAGTTTGTCTAAGATGATTTCTAGATGTTTTTCACAGAAGATGATTTTCGAATATCATCAGCTGAACAAATTCACCTCTGTTATCTTCTTAAAAATTTTGTTGATTTAAAACGAATGTAGATCCCTCAAAATCTTGAAAATTTTTAGATATATGGTATAAATCAATTACGACTCATTTGCTTATATCTGGTGTTATCGGTTTTGTAGTTTTGAAACTAAAATTCATATTTGAGTTTCCAAGTTGCTTTTGGTCACAAACTTTATCTAAACATCTAGAAAAAAAGTCAAATGCTAAGGTCAAATGTTCTTAACAATGGACTAATGCCAAATGTAAGAACATTTTTCCTTCTTAAAAATCATTTTAGGACTAAACAGCTTAAAAATATCACTTAAGCACACATGTGCAATATCTTCACATTTCAATAGTCTAGGGTAACAGACTTGGAGACTTCTAAAATTCTGGTAACTTTTATATAGATGTGAAAGATTTAGAAAGCTTTGGTTCCAATGCCTACATCCTGACAAATTATCTTGCCGGTAGCCCGGTACACGATGTCAGTTTCAGGGTTGAAGGACACTCTGTTTTCATTCTGTGAGAACACTCTGCTTTCTGGAAATTGAACGGCAGTGTGTTATTTTTGGTAAATAAGCATATGTAAGATATCTTTCTGTAAAAATAACGTAAAAATAGTATTACAAAATAAATAAATTTCTTGCAATCACTTGCCGCCCGCCGCCTTTGTTGAAGTTGCGGTGTGCCTGCCTACCTACGGTCACACACCTTTCCTGCACCGAAGTCGGGCCATGCATGCCAAGGTTGCTCCATCGCCGGACGGCGGCCTTGGTCTCGTCGTGCCTCCATCGGATTAGGTGTCATTTGCACCAGAGGACAAAAGGGGATACAGCTGATCTGCAGACTGTAGATGCTGTTGGAGGTGGAAGATTGATTGAAGTGAGACGGCGAGAGAGGATTGGAATGGCGACGAGCGTTGAAGGCGTGGGTCTAGAGACGCTGCGGATCGAGTAGATGAAACGACAGGGTCTTGGCGCGGCGCCTGGCTTGGTAGACTCCGGGTAAACTCGTTTTTTTTTTCTTTGGCGAAGTCCCGTCATCTCTTTCTTGGTTAAAATAAAAGGATAGCACTGTCATAGCATCATATTTATGTACTGAGATGGCAAATTATTTAACATAAAAGTGCAAATACAAAAGATATGAAAAGCACAACAGTACCGACTTCAAGCTTGAAGTCATGTCACAGATTTTTTATTGACTTCAAGCTTGAAGTGCATGTTTGAAAAAAAAAAAAAAAAAAAAACTAATTTGAAGGAAAAAATTCTGTAGCAGTCGATAAGAATAAAATTTGAAAATTGTTAGACATGACTTCATAAGATATGTGATGCAGCAAAGGCCACCATAGTTAATGACAAGATTTCAAACTAACTGTATATTTAAAATATATAGCAGTGTCAAAGTAAAAATATGAATCCCAAGGGTAAATGAAGAGTGTGAATCGGCAGCGCCAACACGACGTGCTATTACTGGTGTACTGAAGTGATGCGAACTTGGATTCATCAAGCCCATCGATGGTAGTATGTACTACTCGTACTACTCTACACACAGCATTATTGGCGCCTGGTGGAGACGGCATGTACCATGCGTGCATTGTCCCAATCCCTCCCAGCTAGCTAGCGCGCGCGCGCCCGCCGGGCCACCTTTGCACCTGCCTGCTCGGCGAGATTTGATTCCATAGTGAGGGCTCGTCTGAACGGGCGGGGCTGCAGAATCGGCAGCGGCAACACGACGCAGCATTATTGGTGGTGGTGCCCATTGGAGCTAGAGGACATGTACCACGCCTGCGTCGTCACCATCGCCGGCCCACCAGCCATGTGAAAACGAGTACCATACCTTGCAGCCGCCTGCTCGCGACTTGACTCCACACTCCGATCCCTACACTGTACACTGGAGCTCGAATCGGCGCATCAGCATACGGTTACGGGATCTGGATGCCCCCATCGCTATACGAGACGAGATCGACGAGCGAGGCCTTCCACATACCTGAGCATTAGTATGTTCGTATCCAACAGTTAGTAGTACTGGTCCAACAGTTTGTAACTAGATGAATAATAATTCATGGCAACTTAATTCACCCCGAAGGCCCTAGCGAGTTGCATGCTCCGAGCCTCGCCATCCGCAAGCAGACTCTAATAAAGGGCTAATGAGCTCTAACAAACTATTATCTCTTACTCCATAATTAATTACTTCATGTTATGGTAGCCTTTAGTTGAGGTGAAGGATTGTAAAAAGGTTGTAGTTACTCTTTTTTTCTTTTTATCGTCTAATAAAATCTGTAAAAAGCTTTTGTCGTCCCTTCTAAAAAATGTTAAGGGTCTGTTTAGATGCATCTTAACTTTTTTGTTTGACAAGAGATGCATCTTATCTTAATATTACGTTATTAGAGATCACAATTCCCAACGGAGAACCACGACGTAGGAGAAAAGATCAATCCTATCACAATAACAATTTGAAATAATTACCGATAATAGTCAAATGTGTGCTAGTCGTTAATTGCCAAACTAGTTGTCTGTGCCACTCATTGTCTATCACTCGTCCACTGTGCCGCTAATAACGTTAAGGTCAAATGTTTATCTCATTATCATGGCTCACAAGGTTCATATAATTAAAACAAGCATCAGCGAAGGAACAACGGAACAAGTTTTGCTCTCATAGCCTTTACCCATAAAGTTCCATATGCATACTTGGTAGTATACCCTTATTCGACTGAAACACATTTTTCTAGCTATCTCAACGGCTTAAAGAACTAATACACCTTTTCCGATGCAAACTTTATATCGATCGTACCAACACCACGAACAACTACATGTGCTCCATTCCCCACCCAAGTCTGCCAACCTCTAATAAGAAGAAAACAAGGAAATAGTAGCACACACATGAACATTAATTAGCACCCATGTCAACCCACCCATCAGATGAATGACAAACTAGAAAAACTATAGATAATGAATTACCATACCCTGATATTCCTTCGGCGTCAACCATGTTATCATATTTCTTTTGGGCTGCCACTTGCTCTCTCCTTGCACTCTCTAGCATAGTGACTAGGCTTGCCACAAATGAAACAAATTCCCTTTTCCTCCTCCACCTCCTCCTTCTTCTTCTTAAAAGGGGTAGTGGTCTTTTGTTTGAGTTCTTACTTGAATGTCTTCTTGTTAGAATTTTGAGGATTTTTTTGCACCACATGGGAACCAGAATTACCCTCAACACGCATGCATGGGAGAGGAGAGCGAGAGAGGCAGAGAGAGACGTAAGAGTGGAGTGAGCGAGGGAGGGACGCGACAACATGTGACGACGGAGGCGATAAAAGCCACGGAAACCCTACTGGAACTTTCCGCCCTCCGGTTTGAGCAAGAAATGATTTTGATAGACACATCTTTAGAGATGTTCATCACAGCATGTTGACCATTTGGGCGGCTAGAAATTGAATGGGATAATATTTGACATCAGGGCTAGCTCTTTGGCCTCATGGCCTCTAGCTTTCAAGGAGGAGCTTGGCTTGGTGTGTATAGGCTAAGCAAAATATTGCAACACCCCTTTCTGCGTGGCGTGACAGCCCTAAAATGTTGTTTCTTTTTTTTTTTCCTTGGGCCGTTTCTTTTTTTTCCTTGGGCCGTGTTTAGATGCCAAGAAGTTGGTGCAAAATTTGGTATGAAAAAGCACTGTAGCAAATAGAAAAAGCACTCAGAAGACGTTTCGTTTGTTAGTGGTAAATATTATCCTACCATGGGGTAACTAGGCTCAAAAAAGAATTGCCTCGCAATGTACATCTAAACTGTGTAATTAGTTTTTTTTACCTACATTTCATACTTCGGACATGCGTCTTTTTAGTGTATTTAATGCTTTGATGTGATGGGTGTGCACGAAATTTTTAGAGAGAAGTTGTGGATCTAAACCGAGCCTTGGGCTCTGTAGCTTGTACCAATGTAAATATTATGAAAAAAGATTAGGTAGAGAGCTCCCGTGCCTTTCACTCAAAAAAAAAAATCACAAATTAATGACAACCAGGTAACACTACTACATAAAAGCTTCTATATAGGCGGCTCATAAGGCACAATAGGGGCGGTTTTCGTGAATCGCCCCTAACTGTCCGCTCCTACAATGGTTTTTATTGAGTAGGGGCGGTTTTTGATGCAACCGCAAAACCGCCCCTACTGTGAATTTAAGAATCGCATTTTAAAAATCAAAAAACAAATAGCAAAAAAAATTTAATAGAGGGGAGGGACCCCGCCGGTCAGCCACCCACCTCCCTACACACTGACATTTTTTCACGCTCGTTGCAAATGTTGCGTTCGCCGGGGTTCGAACCTGCGACCTGCTGCTCGCGCGCGGAGAATCCCCACCACCACGCTACACGTGTGTTAGTGTCTATACTCCATTCTGCGTCCCCACATATTATACAAGTTGGAGTGAAAGTTGACTATTTAAGGCTTTAAACGGTTCTAATCAAAAAGTGGTCAATTACAAAGTTTCATAACTTTTCAAGATCTACATTTCATATTTAGGAAGTTTTTCCATCCGAGGTCGTTTACGAAATTTGAATTTTAAATTTAAGACATTTCAACGCAGTTTTTGCATTAATAGATGATTTCAAATCAAAAAGTTTTCAACTATAAAGTTTCATAATGAGCTGTCGTGGAGCTAACAGAAAGGCTGTACTATCGTAAAAACACAGCCCAACAATAAATGGACGGACCCAACAATATGTACGTCGACTAGCAATCGATTGAACAATAATAGTACTACTGCTGTGAGCAACCGAAGCCCCAAGGCCTCCTTCTCCACCTTGCTCCGTTCCTTCCCCAGCGAGCAGCCGAAGGCCATTAGACCCTCACCAACACCGCCGGTCTCCTCTACGTCACCAGCAACCAGCACGGCAGGCAGCAGGTAGCTTTTCTCGCCGGTATCCATGCTTTCACTCCTTCGCCGCGCGCCTCGACGTGTATCACTAGCAATCTTAGCTGACTAGCTGTTTTTTTTTTTTTTTTTTTTTTTACAACAAAGCTGACTAGCTATTTGTTCCAGAGTCCAGTCCACCTCGCCCTTCTCATCGATACCAGCTCCGGCAACTCTGCTCGATCTCCGAGTCCTTGATTTTATGACTTGGTGTAAGATCTGCCATCTCAACTCTTCTCTTGTTGCGTTAAGACATGAAAAAGATGCTGTCAAAAATAAACACATGAAAAAGAAAAATAATCGATCGGTTTGTCCTCCGTTTCCCAATCAGATTCACTAAGTATGCGTCTTTCCTATATCAGGTTTTTCTCCACTCCGTGGCTCTGTTTTCCTCCACTCTTAACTGACTAGCTGTTTGTTTTTTTTTTCCAGACGTGTAGTTCAGTGCTGTTCCAGAGTCCAGTGCACCTTGCCGGCTCGCCCTCGTCGTCGACACCAACCTCCCGCAGCTCTGCTCGATCCCGAGTCCTGGATTTTACAACTTGGTGTAAGATCTGCCATCTCAACTCTTCTCTTGTTGTGTTAACACATGAAAAGGAAAAATTATCGTTTTGTCCTCCGATTTTCCAATCAGATTCACTAATTTTATGCATCTTTCCGGTTTCAGGTTTTTATCCACTCCGTGCCTTCTGCAGAGGAACTTCATCCATATACTGAAAAAACAGCTCTGTTACTGCTTCCCATCGTCCATCCATTCATCTTTTTTTTTCTGTTTCATCCACTTCCTTTTCCGTTTCTCTTCATCACCAGATACTCGCACCATCAACTAGTTCATTTCACTCATACCACCCAAAAAAAGGAAAAAAAAAAAACTTCTTATACTCTTTGCTTGTTTCCCATCGTTTATTTTTCCCTGCAAAACCCAATCATTTGGTGCCAAAGTGCCAATTCACTCTGTCATCTTCTTTACATCTCCAAACACTCTTCCAACATCTCTTCACTCACAAAAGAAGGGGAAGCACAAACCACTGCAGATCCAAGGAGAGCTTGGCGCCTCGGCTTAAGGTGGGCAGCATCGCCAATTTTCAGCAAGCTTCTTCTGAAGCTTCAGCTTACCTCACGTGTGGACATGGTGCGTGAGCTCCAGCAACTAGAAGCCACTGTCCCGCCACGCGTTCGACATGGTGATTCAAGCGGCCGAGAAGAGCAACCCACGAGGGGGCAGGCCGGAGGCACGGATCCGGCGGCTCAAAGAAGCCTTCTATGATGCCGAGGACCTCTGGATGAGCATGAGTACAACCTCCTCAAGCGCAAGGCAAAGAGTTGGAAGGATCCCTTGGTAGGGGAGGATGAAGCCTCCTCCATTGCATCAACCATCATGAAGCCACTTCGTGCTGCCAAGAGTAGGGCACGTAACTTGTTGCCGGAGAATCGAAAGCTAATTAACAAGATGAAAGAGCTCAAGGACATCCTGCTTGAAGCAAAGGAGCTTCGGGACCTGCTTGGCTTACCACATGGCAATATCGCCGAGTGGCCACCGGCTGTACTAACAACCGTTGTTCCTACAACCACATCACTTCCTACTTCAATGGTTTTTGGTCGTGATAGGGATCGGGATCATATAGTAGATTTTCTTCTCGGCAAGACAACAACCAACCGTGCAAGTTCAGCTAGGTACTCGGGTATGGCCATTGTTGGAACAGGAGGAATGGGGAAGTCCACTTTAGCACAGTATGTCTATAACGACAACAGAATTGAAGAATGCTTTGATGTTAGGATGTGGATCTGCATCTCACGCAAACTTGATGTGCATCGTCACACACGGGAGATCATTGAGTCTGCAAAAAAGGGCGAGTGCCCAAGTGTAGATAATCTTGATACTCTCCAGTGCAAACTACAGGACATACTGCAACAGTCGCAGAAATTCCTACTAGTCTTGGGCGACATTTGGTTTGAAACATCTGATAGTGAAACAGAGTGGGAGCAACTCCTTGCTCCATTAGTCTCCAAACGGTCGGGAGCAGAGTTTTTGGTGACTTCTCGACGTGAAAATGCTTCCAAATTCTTTTTTGTTGTGAACAAGTTATTCGTTTGGAAAACATGGATGATACTGAGTTCTTGGATCTCTTCAAACACCATGCTTTTTCTGGACTAGAAATTGAGGACCAGCCGTTGCGTACAAAGCTAGAACATACTGCAGAGGAGATTGCTAAAAGGCTTGGACATTGTCCTTTGGCAGCAAAAGTTCTGGGTTCTAGATTGAGCAGAAAAAAAGATATCGCTGAATGGAAAGCTGCACTGAAGCTCAACGATTTAAGTAAGCCCTTCACATCTCTGTTGTGGAGTTATGAGAAGTTAGATCCACGTTTGCAGAGGTGCTTCTTGTATTGCAGCTTATTTCCAAAAGGCCATAGATATGATCCTGATCAGTTGGTTCACTTTTGGGTTGCAGAAGGTTTTGTTGATTCATCCAATTTGAGTAGGACACTGGAAGCGGTTGGAAGGGATTACTTCAATGACATGGTCTCTGGATCTTTCTTCCAACAATTGGATTCTTATTCGTATATCATGCATGATATTCTTCATGATTTGGCAGAGTCACTCTCTAGAGAAGATTGCTTCAGATTAGAAGATGATAATGTGACAGAAATACCATTCACTGTTCGCTATCTATCTGTTGAGGTTGAGAGTATGCAAAGGCATATGGAAATTATCACCAAGCTGCGTCATTTACGCCTTCGTTGTCATGCGCATCAATCCAGCGATGGATAATGCAAGTGTTATTTTTGATCGATATCTGCGAAGTGAAGAAGTTGCGTGTATTGCATTTGTTATTTTACAACAGCAGCAACTTACCTGAATCACAGGTGAGTTGAAGCACCTTCGGTATTTGGACCTCAGTGAAACATCAGTTTATGAATTGCCTAGATCATTATGTGCCCTTTACCACTTACAGACACTTCAGTTAAACTACAGGGTGGAGAGGTTGCCTGAGAAAGTTTACAATTTAAGTAAGTTAAGGCATCTGCAAGGGTACAAGGAACAGTTTCCCAACATTGGCAAGCTTACTTCGTTACAACGTATGAATGCCTTTTATGTGCAAAGGAAGCAAGGATATGAGTTGCGACAGCTGAAGGACTTGAATGAGCTTGGTTCCTATTTAGCAGTAAATAATCTTGAGAATGTCACTGGAAAGGATGAAGCCTTAGAGTCCAAGCTATATCTGAAAAATCGCCTTAAAGGGTTGGCGCTTGTTTGGAGTTGCAAGAATGGCACGGATGCGGAGGATGTTCAGCATTTGGATATTCTAGAAGGATTTGAAACCGCCACCCCAACTGAGTCACCTCACAGTCCAAGGTTATAAATCCGGCACATATCCTAGGTGGTTACTTGAGCGATCCTATTTTGAAAATTTGGAAAGCTTTTCACTTGATAACTGCAGCTTGCTAGAAGGCCTACCACCAGATACAGAGCTCCTTCAGCATTGCTCTACTCTGCATATATCGGACGTTCCAAACTTGAAGACATTATCATGTCTTCCAGCAAGCCTTACAAAGTTGTCAATTCGTGGGTGCCCGCTGCTTACATTTGTCACAAAAAATCAGCTCGAGCAACATGACTTGAGGGAAAATATGGTGCGGGCGGATGACCTGGTGTCTAAACTTTCATCAATGTGGGAGGTGGATTCGGGGATCGGATGTTAGGAGAGTCTTGTCACAAGACTATTCAGCTCTCAAGCGGTTGATGACATTGATGATGGATGATGATATAACCGGACATCTACAAATTATGGAAAATGGTATGGAGGAAGGAGGAGACAAAGAATGGACGAAAGAAAATATCATCAAGGCATGGCTTTTTTGCCACGAGCAGAGGATGAAAGTCATTTATGGAAGGGCCATGGAGCTGCCACTGGTTCTACCATCAGGACTCCGTGAACTTTACCTTTCGTCATGCAGTATCACAGATGAAGCTTTAGCAATTTGCCTCGGTGGCCTCACTTCACTGACAACATTATCATTGAATGGTAATATGGCATTAACTGCACTCCCCTCAGAACAGGTGTTTCAACATTTGACAAAACTTGTGATTTTGTCGATTACATGACTGTGGTGTCTCGAATCACCGGGTGGCACACGGGCCGCTCCATCTCTTGCCGATCTTTATTGCACGGGCTGCCCTTCTTTAGAGCCGCACGTGGAGCGGGAATTTATGGCATTGAGCCTTGATACCCTCTACATAAGAGGATGCATACTTGTAGCTGATTCATTCATTAATGGCTTGCCAGACCTGAAATCTCTTGACATTTATAGTTGCAGAAGCTCCCCATCCTTATCAATTGGCCACCTGACATCCCTTGAATCATTACGTCTATCTTGTCTCCCTGATCTGTGCTCGCTTGAAGGCCTGTCATCCCTGCACCTTAAGCGCCTAAGATTGGTAGATGTTCCAAACCTCACTGCCAGGCACATCTCACAGTTCCATGTCCAGGATTGGCTCAGCATTAGTAGTTTCGTATTGCTCAACCACATGCTCAAGTCTGAATGGTTTATAGCCCCGTCGAGCTTTTTCTTTCAGGTTGCAAGGATCCGTCTGTTTCATTTGAAGAACCCGCGCAAGTCTCACGTCCGTCAAGCGCTGAGTTTCTCTAGTTGCAAAATGGAGTCCCCCGCCAACAAATCTGAAACTTCTCTCCGATGCATAGTCTTGTTATCGACGATTGCCCCAACATAATATGTTTACCAGATCTGCCGGCCTCCCTCCAGCGCATAAGTATACAACTTTGTCCTGTCTTGGCGAAGAACTGCCGAGAGCCTGACGGAGAAAGCTGGGCAAAGATTTCGCACATCCGCTGGAAGTACATCAACTATTGCTGAAGTTGCTTCTTTAGACTTTGCACTTGAAAGAAACGAAAAGGTAAAGATTATACTGATTCATTCTCGAGGACTAATTAATTTTCTTTTCCAATATTCTAACATACTTTATGCTCTAAACTGGCACCCTTTCACAGGCGCCGTTGTCTCTACTGAAAGGTTATAAGGGTACTGGGTACAGTGGACTGCCTCAGACAATTTATTCACCCAGTTCAAGTCAAAGGCAGCCCCACCATAGCTGCTTGCACGGCCACCGTGAACTGGAAGGCCTCCATGAGTTCCATGAATTCTCAGGTTGCCAGTATGTTTGTTCCTATTATATCATGCATTTCACTTGTCCTGTTATTCCTTCCTTGGTCATTGACAATGATTACCAGCACGTATTTCTCTAATGGTAGAATAAGCCTCCAACAATGAAGAAAGATAAACTGTGGTTATCACTTTGAGGCGAATTGGTGTTTTGTTTGTAATAAGAACAGCTATACTCTCACGTGGCTGCAAAGCTTGTAATAGATATTGGGAACAGCGATTGCCAAGGCAAGGACGTGTGGTGTGTTTGTAATACATTCGGATTTCCTTTGATTCCTTTGTAAGCTGCTCATGTCATATGTGCTCTGAGTTTTCATTTGCTTCACTTGTTCCTGCTGTTCTGTTTCAAACGAGCCAGTGGAAGGCGATCTGGGCCGGAGGCCCGGCCCACTTACGGAGTCCAATACCGCAATGTCCTTCGCTGTTCTGTTCAGCGTAACCCAGGCTTCCGTGTCGCCGGCGCCGGCGGTCTGGCCGGAGTCAGTCAGGTCTCGCCACCTCGGTGGATTGCTTTTACTGCAGCAGTTGCGGGGCGCGCGGCCGTGCTCAAGGGAGGAAACCACCACGGCAGAGGAAGGGGAGGAGAGGTGACAGGCACCACCACAGCCCTAGTACAGCGGCCGTGCTCCAGGGAGGAACTGACCACGGAAGACGAAGGGGAGGAGACGCGACAGGCACCCGACGAGCACTAGCATAGGCGTCAGCGTCACGGCTGATTCCTCCACAGAGGCACAGAGAAGTCAGTCAAAAGGCGTTTCATTATTTCCTCGCCTTCCACAGCTCCCAGCAGCAAAGAGCAATGAAGGCAGCCGATTCCTCCGTTGGCACGTATTTGTCTAATGGCAGAATAAGCAGAGGGGTAGCCGATGTCGTTGTTTGTTCCTGCTGTGGTGGAGCGTAGCCGTTGTTCCTGCTGCTCTGCTCGCTTTAAACAAGCGACGAAGACGATTTGGGCCGGCCCAAATTGATGTGTTACCAGGAGTCCAATAGCCGTTGTTCCCTCTGTGTGCCTGCATCTTTGCATCCGAGAACAATCGGTTTGTCTTCTTTCCTGCTTCCACCGGCCGGCGAGGCCACAGGAAGGAGAGCGCGGCGGGTGAGGCAGCACTCCTCTTCTTCTCCTCTCTCCCTCGTACTCTACTCACACTCACTCCCCCGTCTCCTCCTCGCATGCCAGATCACGCGCCGGACCGGGGCTATCCATTACACGTGCAAAAGTAGTAGAGCAGCCCTCTTGCATTGCGTGCGAGGTGTTCGTTGTTTTGCCGCAGCCGGAGCAGAGGAGAGCACAGCGAGGCGGATTGGGATGATGACTTCGGCCGCTGCAGAAGGTGCTGGGAACCCGGCGCTGGCTCCACGATGCTTAGCTAGCATCAGCAGCGGTGGCGGCGGTCACAGCAGTAGGTACTCGTACTCCTTTTTCTTTTTGGTTTTTTATTTTCCACTGTCATTGTAGCAGCCTAGCAGGTAGGAGTACTGCCCAAACCAAAGCCAGAAGGAAAATAGAGGGCCCATCGTTAAATCAATCTAGCAGTACAATTATTTACACCAATCCGTCCCTTTCACTTTTTTTCCTGATCCGTGTCCGCCCAAATTAAGGTGCAGTGCGTGGTAACTCATCCAAATCAAATCATTACAAGTCTTGTTGATAACATATCGACAAATTGTACCTATTCAAAGTGCGCATACTGAAAGCACGTGTCTGGAGAAGTGGAAAAACCCAGGAGCTCTATATGACTGTTTTCATGTGGATTATATATTAAATAGAGTACCCAGTCTGGCGACCTCGCGCTTGTTGTTGACACCGGCTCCGGTGAATCTGCTCTGTGCGCCCTTGATTTTTTTTTAGTTGGTATAAGATCTCCACCATTTGTTTGCTCTGTTGGCTAGTCAGCAGCTACTTTACCTTTGTGTTGCTGGATGTGCCAAATCAGATTCACAAATTTTATGTGTCTTTCCGATTTCAGGTTTTCCCCAGTCCGTTGCTGCCTGTATCAGTTGCTTGCCTTGTGCAGAGGCACCTCATCCATACTAAGAAACACCTTTTGTTACTGCTTCCCACCATTCATTTTTTTTTTAAAAAAACTGCTGAAGGATATAAAAGGCATGAACATTAGTGTACATTTGCTTCCATCTCTTGAAGTTCTGTTGTCCATACCAATTTTGTTTTGCGGTTACTAGCCAGGTCCAATCCATGTTATTATTGAGTAATTCATGGCAGGTTTCTCCTTAGATCAGGGGATTGCTTAGCGGTTAGTATTTGTTGTCTGAATATAGGCATCACAGTAGATGGATGGAATATATTTGGACAAGCGTGTTTACCCAGTCATACAAACGGATACACAACCACGGATAACGACTTAAATTATTTTTTTTCAAAATCGACCGAACACCAAGTGCGTCATATTGTATTGTTGGCCTTGGTCGTAGCATTCACACCTGAGAGGGTAGAAGCAGAAAAGGTACATCAACGATAAAAGTATGGAAGGAGGAGCAGGTAGAATGGTAGATTTACCTACTGTTTTATTGGCTTCATTGATCTCTTAGTTTATAGGTGAATCATTGCTAGTTTAGCCTGATGTGCTAAGACCACTTGTGCAACAATCAGTGATATGTTCCTCATGTTTGGTTGTACTTATTCAATTTAATTAAAACAGCTTTCTTTTGAGGGTGAGACTGTCTTTCTCATTTTAATATAAATCCACTTTATTATAAGAAAATCATCTCCACTCCACTAGCAACTAGTAGTAGTAATATAATCACTACTGCAGCACGCCAGCATCTTTTCCACCCTTTTCTGCTTTTCCCATCGAAACAACACAGCTGCTTCCCTCCCACTCTGAGCCTCCCTTTTCCAGCAACTAACATTCTCTTGCAGCACAGCACTTCTTCCAGGGTCCAGTCCACCGCTCCAGCGACCTCACGCTCGTCGTTGACGCCGTCTCCAGGAAATCTGTTCATCACGCCCTTGATTTTACTTCGTGTAAGATTTCTAATCTCCACTCTTCATTTTGTGTTAAATAACTTGTTAGCTAGAGTGTTTCTCTGTGCCCCCGGATATTGCATCTGGAACACGAGAGAAAGGAAACAATCAGTTTGCCTATTTTTCACTCTGGATTTACTAATTTTATCTCGTCTTTGGTTCCAGGTTCCACACTCCAGTCCACCGCTCCGCTAACCTCACGCTCATCGCCGACGCCAGCCGGCAGCTCGTCTACGTCGCCCTTGATTGTTTTGTTCTGTGTAAGATCTCTAATGCCCTCTATTCATTTTGTGATAGTAACTTGTTAGTAGCTAGGAGTGTTTCCCTCTGTATTCTGTATCTTGCATTCTGAATACATGAGAAAGTAAAACAATTGGTTTGCTTGTTTCTCCTACTAGTTTCACTAATTTTATCTCATCTTTTCTCGATTCCAGGTTTTCGCTGATGACTTCAT
This sequence comes from Hyparrhenia diplandra, assembly GCA_015847255.1. Taxonomy (NCBI): domain Eukaryota; kingdom Viridiplantae; phylum Streptophyta; class Magnoliopsida; order Poales; family Poaceae; genus Hyparrhenia; species Hyparrhenia diplandra. Next base: position 271,437 of record JADLZK010008219.1, on the reverse strand, counting down.
CGGTTATTTCCCTTCAGCAGAATCGCCTCATCCATAGTCCAAAATAGAAGAAAAACAGATCTGTTCCAAACTTCCCATCGTCCATCCATTCATCTATTTTGTTTCGTTTTTTTTCGTCGGCAGACATCGTCCCGCTTGTTTAGTTCACCACCCGTACTTAAAAAAAAAGGAGAGAAGAAAATGTTTTCAGCCGTAGCTTCTTCCCCATCGTTTCCCTGATGTGGATCCCTCCAAAACCCAACCATTTTGTGCCATTATCAATTCAATTTGACCTTTTCGTCCCAAGACCCTCTTCTCTCATAAAAGAAGGGGAAGCAAAAGCCGCTGCAGCTCCATGGCGGAATTTGTGCTCCCGGGCCTAAGGTGGGCAGCATCGCCAATTGTCAAAAAGCTTCTTCGCAAGCTTCAGCTTACCTCAATGTGGACATGGTGCGTGAGCTCCAGCAACTAGAAGCCACAGCCCCGCCACGTTCGACCTAGTGATTCAAGCGCCGAGAAGAGCCCCCACGGGGGCAAGCTTGAGGCATGGCTCCTGCGTCTCAAAGAAGCCTTCTATGATGCCGAGGACCTGCTGGATGAGCATGAGTACAACCTCCTCAAGCGCAAGGCAAAGAGTGGGAAGGATCCCATGATAGGGGAGGATGAAACTTCCTCCATTGCATTGACTATCCACGAAGCCTTTTCATGCTTTGCTAAGAGCGGGGCACGCAACTTGCTCCCGACAAAAGAAAGCTAATTAGCAAGATGAATGAACTCAAGGCCATCCCGTCGAAGCAAAGGAACTCCGTGATCTTCTTAGCATACCACCTGAAATACTATAGGTTCGGGGTGGCAAGCAGTACCAACCATTGTTCCTCCAACCACGGTGACATCACTTTGCACTTCAAAGGTTTTCGGCCGTGACAAGGATCGCGATCATATCGTAAATTTTCTTCTTGGCAAGACAACAAATGATGATGAAAGTTCACCTAGGTACTCCAGTTTGGCCATTGTTGGAGCAGGGAGGAATGGGGAAGTCCACCTTAGCGCGATATGTCTACAAAGACAAGAGGATAGAAGAATGCTTTGATGTCGGGATGTGGGTCTCGCATCTCACGCAAAAGCTTGATGTCCGTCATCACACAAAGGCGATTATTGAGTCCGCAACAAATGAGGAATGTCCATGTATTGATAATCTTGATACTCTCCGGTGCAAATTACATGACATACTGCGAAGTCGAGAAAATTCCTACTTGTTTTGGATGATGTTTGGTTTGAAAAAATCGGACAAAGTGAGATAGAGTGGTTTCAACTCCTGGATCCATTAGTCTCTAAACGCTTAGGAAGCAAAATTTTGGTGACTTCTCGACGTGAAACACTTCCAGCCAGCTATTCACCGTGAACTAGAGCAAGTTTTTCATTTGGAAAGCATGGATGATCTTTGAGTTCCTGGCACTCTTCAAACACCATGCCTTCTCTGGGGGCAAAAGTTGGAGACCGGCTTCTGCATAGAAAGCTGGAACAAACTACAGAGGAGAGATTGCTAAAAGGCTTGGGACAAAGTCCTTTGGCGACAAAAGTTTTGGGTTCCCGATTGAGCACAAAAAAAATGTTGCTGAATGGAAAGTCGCTCTAAAGCTCGAGAGATTTAAGTGAGCCCTTCACGACTCTTTTGTGGAGTTATGAGAAGTTGGATCCAAATCTACAGAGGTGCTTCTTGTATTGCAGCTTGTTCCCTAAAGGTCATAGATATCAATGTGATGAGTTGGTTGCCTTTTGGGTTGCGTAAGGGTTTGTTGAATCACACAATTTGAGTAGTAGGACAATGGAAGATGTTGCGGGGGTTTACTTCACTCGAGATGGTCACCGGATCTTTCTTCCAAAGAATTGGGTTCTGGTTCGTATGTCATGCATGATATCCTTCATGATTTGGCGTAGTCGCTCTCCGAGAGAAGACTTGCCATTAGAAGATGCTAATGTGACGTAAATACCATGCACAGTCCGACATCTATCGGTTTGTGTTGAGAATATGCGAGGCATAAGAAAATTATCAACAACCTACATCATTTACGCATTGTTATCTGTATATATCCCATAATGGATAATGCAAGTGATATTTTTGATCGGATGCTACGGAACCTGAAGAAGGCTGCGTGTATTGTATTTATCATTTTACAACAAAGCAGCAAGTTACCTGAATCCGTTGGTCACCAAGCACCTTCGATATTTGGACCTCAAATTTAACATTAGTTTCGAATTTCCTAGATCATTATGTGTTCTTTACCATTTACAGATTACTTCAGTTAAACTACGTGGTGGAGAGGTTGCCCGAAAAACTTTGCAATTTAAGTAAGTTACGGCATCCGAGAGGATGCATGGATCAAATTCCCAACATTGGCAAGCTTACTTCGTTACAACGGTTAAATTCTTTCTCTCGTGCAAAAGAAGCAAGGATATGAGTTCTGCGACAACTGAAGAACTTGAATGAGCTTGGTGGCGGTTTAACGATAAAAAATCTTGAGAATGTTGTTGGAAAGGATGAAGCCTTAGAGTCGAAGCTATATCGAAAAAATCGCCTTAAAAAGTTGTGGCTTGAGTGGAGCTCAGAGAATGGAATGGACGCAGCGAGATACTTCCCATTTGGATATTCTAGAAGATCTCGAGACCATCACCGGAACTTAGTGGCCTCGGTATCAAAGGCTACAAATCTGCCACATATCCAAGGTGGTTACTTGATTCGTCCTATTTTCAAAATTTGGAAAGTTTTGAGCTTCGTGGCTGCACTTTGTTAGAAGGCCTACCATCGATACTGAGCTCCTACGACATTGCTCCAGTGTGTCTACAAAATGTTCCAAAATTAAAGATATTACCTTGTTTTCCGGTTGGCCTCATAGAGCTGTCAATTCATGGGTGCCCACAGCTTATGTTTTGCCACCGAATTGAGGTGGAACAGCATGACTTGAGGGAAAACATAATGAAGACAGAGCACCTAGAATCTAAACTTGCATCATTGTGGGATGTGAATTCGGGATCGTATGTTAGGAGTGTGCTATCGAGGAGTATTCATCTCTAAAGCACTTGATGACGCATGGATGCTGATATATCACAACATCTTCAAATGATTCAAAGTGCTCGGAAGAAGGCGGAGACAAAGTATTGGTGCAAGAAGACATCATCAAGGCATGGCTTTTTTGCCATGAACAGAGGATAAAAGTCATTTATGGAAGGACCATGGAGTTGCCACTGGTTCTACCATCGGGACTCCGTGAACTTTCCCTTTCATCATGCGGTATTACGGATGAAGCTTTAGTTGTTTGCCTTGGTGGCCTCACTTCACTGACAAGATTATCATTGAATGGTAATATGGCATTAACTGCACTCCCCTCGGAACAAGTGTTTCAGCATTTGACAAAACTTGAGAGGTTGGAACTACTTAACTGTTGGTGTCTCAAATCACTGGGTGGCTCACGTGCTGCTCCATCTCTTTCCAGTCTTGATTGCACGGGTTGCCCTTCTTTAGAGCTGGCGCGTGGAGCAGAATTTATGGCACTGAACCTTGACAGCCTCTGCATAAGGGGATGCATACTTGCAGCTGATTCATTCATTAATGGCTTGGCAGACCTGAAATCTCTTTACATTTATGGTTGCAGAAGCTCCCCATCCTTATTAATTGGCCACCTGACCTCCCTTGAATCATTATGTCTATCTTGTCTCCCGATCTGTGTTCGCTTGAAGGCTGTCTTCCCCCGCACCTTAAGGGCCTAATATTGGTAGATGTTCCAAACCTCACTGCCAGGCACATCTCACAGTTCCATGTCCAGGATTGGCTCAGCATTAGTAGTTCCGTATTGCTCAACCACATGCTCAAGTCTGAATGGTTTATAGCCCCGTCAGAGCTTATTCTTTCAGGTTGCAAGGAGCCGTCTGTTTCATTTGAAGAACCCGCAAGTCTCACGTCTGTCAAGCGCCTGAGTTTCTCTAGTTGCAAAATGGAGTCCCTGCCAACAAATCTGAAACTTCTCTCCGAGTGCATAGTCTTGTTATCGACGATTGCCCCAACATAATATGTTTACCAGATCTGCCGGCCTCCCTCCAGCGCATAAGTATACACTTTTGTCCTGTCTTGGCGAAGAACTGCCGAGAGCCTGACGGAGAAAGCTGGTCAAAGATTTCGCACATCCGCTGGAAGTACATCAGCTAATACTGAAGTTGTTTCTTTAGACTTTGCACATGAAAGAAATGAAAAGGTAAAGATTACGCCTACTCATTCTCGAGGACTAATTAACTTTCTCTTCCAATTTTCTAACATACTTTATTTATGCTCCAAACAGGCACCTCGATGTCACAGGCGCCGTCGTCTGTACAGCAGGTATAAGGGTACTGGGTATAGAGGACTGCCTCAGACAATTTATTCAACCAGTTGAAGTCAAAAGGCAACCCCACCAAAGCTGCTTGCATTGCCCAGCACCACCCGCAACCGTGTGAACTGGAAGGCCTCCGTGAGTCCCATGGATTCTGAGGTTGCCAGTTTGTTTGTTCCTCTTAATACATGCATTTCACTTGTCCTGTTTTTCCTTCCTTGGTCATTTCTGTAATGGTAGAATAAGCCTCCAGCGTTGAAGAAAGATAAAATTGCTCTTATGGCTTTGAGGCGACTTGGTCGATTGTTTGTAATAAGAACAGATATAATCTCACATTGCTGTGCAAAGTTTGTAATAAATATTGAAAACACGTGGCTGTCCTCGTGTTGGTGTTTGCTTGTGTGCTCTGAGTTTTCATGTGACTAAATTCAAGCAGAGCAGTAGTAGCCGTTGTTCCTGCTGCTCTGCTTCAAAGACGATCCGGGCCGGCCCAAATAGATGACTTACTAGGGAGGTCAATGCCGCAATATCCCGTCCCTTTTCGGATCGAGGTAGGACGGCCCAGTCTCCACTTATTTTCCCCGAAGAAGAATTGATAACTTGTCTCTCTCTGTGCCTGCATCCGAGACACACATGACAAACAATCGGTATATGTAGCGTCAAAAAAAAAAAAAAAACAATCGGTATATGTGTTCGTGCTGAACACCGGGCCGGCGACGCCACGGGAAGAAGCGCCGCGCAAATAGAGCACTTTTCTTCTCCTCCCTGGTCCTCACACTGACTCCGTCTCCTCACATGCCAGATCACGCGCCGGGCCAGGGCTATCTAGCCTGCGCAGAACGGGTAGTTGAGCAGCCCTCTTGCATTGCGTGCGAGGTGTTCGTTGTTTTGCCGCAGCTGGTGCAGAGCAGAACACAGCGAGGTGGATGGGATGATGACTTCGGCCGCCGCAGTAGGTGCTGGGAAGTGGGAACTCGGTGGTGGCTCGACGATGCTAGCTAGCATCAGTAGGTAGTAATTTTTCTTGTTCTTTCTTTACCTGATTTATTACGGGGACGGCCACTGGCATTGTAGTTGTAGCAGGTAGTCGCACAGACACACTTGCACGAAAGAGGCCTGCAATTGCGATCAAAATTGTGAAAGGATGTGGAGGTAGAATTACCAACTGTTTCATTATTGTTTGGTCGAACATGTCTTTAATTTATACTTTATAGGTCAATTATTCATTGATGTTTTAGTCTGATGTGCTAATACCACTTTTACAACAAGCCGTGACCTGCTCCGTATTAACAATAGCTAGTCCTCATCAAGGCCAGCTCATTTCAACTTATAAAAATGCAACTTGTCCCTTAAAGTATATATTTTGCCTAGAGAGACAAAAACATCATAATAACCAGAGAAGTTGCCCAGATATTTCGCTAATGCGCTCCCCTGCCTTCGCCGCTGATCACTGCATCAGGGTAGTTGACGGGATGTTCAAGTCTTCGTCTCTTCCATTGCAGTGAGGTGCTTGCTCCAGAGTCCACTCCACCGCTCCGGCGACCTCGTCGACGCTTCGGCAGCTCCGTTCCCTGCGCGGCCGCACCCTTTGATTTATTGTTTGTAAGTGTAACATCTCTGGTCTACAGCCTTCGTTTGTTGTGTTAACTAGTCAGGAGCTATATCCCTCTGTGTTGCTGTATGTGTGGACACATGAGAATGGAAGATAACTGGTTTATCTTCTGTTTTTCTTCAGTTTCACTAATTTTATCTTGTCTTCCCGATTCCAGGTTTTCTCCACTGCTGTCTTTCAGTTATTTCCCTTCTGCATGCAGAACCACCTCATCCATACTCCAAAAACGAAAAAAAAAAAATCTTTTGCTCCTGGTTCCTGCTCCCATCGTCCCCATCCATTCATACCCAAATATTCCGTGCCATTACCAAATAAGTTTATCCTGTTCTTTTTCATCTGCAAACACTTATATCTAAGATCTTTCCGTACACAAAACAAAAACACACACACACAAAGCCACAAACCTCAGCAACTCCATGGCGTACGTGGCACTCGCTGTTGCTGGCTTAAGGTGGGTAGCATCGCCAATCATCAATAAGCTTCTCACTCAAGCTTCAGCTTACCTCGGTGCGGACATGATACGTGAGCTCCAGCAACTAGAAGCCACTGTCCTGCCGCAGTTCGACCTAGTGATTCAAGCCGCCGAGAAGAGCCCCCATAGGAGCAAGCTGGAGGCATGGCTCCGGCGGCTCAAAGAAGCCTTCTATGATGCCGAGGACCTGCTGGACGACCATGAGTACAACCTTCTCAAGCGCAAGGCCAAGTGTGGGAAGGATCCCATGGAAGGGGAGGATGAAACCTCCACCATTGCATCCACCATCCTGAAGCCACTTCGTGCCGCCAAGAGCAGGGCACGCAACTTGCTCCCTGAGAACAAGAAGCTAATTAGCAAGATGAATGAGCTCAAAGGACATCCCGCGGGAAAAAGGAACTCCGTGATCTTCTTAGCATACCACCCGAAATACCGCAGGTTCGGGGTGGCCAGCTGTACCAACAACCATTGATCCTCCGACCACGGTGACATCACCGTCCACTTCAAAGGTTTTTCGGTCGTGACAAGGATCGCGATCGTATAGTAGATTTTCTTCTTGGCAAGACAGCAGCTAACGAGGAAAGTTCAACTAGATACTCCAGTTTGGCCATTGTTGGAGCAGGAGGAATGGGGAAGTCCACCTTAGCGCAAAGATGTATACAATGACAAGAGGATACAAGAAGGATTTGATGTCGATGTGGGTGCATCTCACGCCAAGCTTGATGTCCGTCGTCACACAAGGGAGGTTATTGAGTGCGCAACAAATGGGGGAGTGCCCATGTATTGATAATCTTGATACTCTCCAAAGCAAATTACGAGACATACCAAGTAAGTCGAGAAATTCCTACTTGTCTTGGATGATGTTTGGTTTGAAAAATCTCACAAAGGAGACGAGTGGTTTCAACTCCTAGATCCATTAATATCTAAACAGTCGGGAAGCAAAGTTTTGGTGACTTCTCGATGTGAAACACTTCCGCAGCTATTCACTTTGTGAATTAGAACAAGTTGTTCATTTGAAAAACATGGGCGATGCTGAGTTCATTGCACTCTTCAAGCACCATGCTTTCTCTGGAGCAAAAAGTGGAGACCAGCTTTTGCACAATATGCTAGAACATACTGCGCAGAGGAGATTGCTAAAAGGCTCGGGCAGTCTCCTTTTGGCTGCAAAAGTTTTGGGTTCCCGATTGAGCACAAACAAAGATATTGTTGAATGGAAAGGTGCTCTTAAGCTCGAGAGATTTAAGTGAGCCCTTCACGGCTCTGTTGTGGAGTTACAAGAATTTAGATCCAAATCTACAGAGGTGCTTCTTGTATTGCAGCTTATTTCCAAAAGGTCATAAATATAAACTTGATGACTTGGTTCACCTTTGGGTGGCAGAAGGCCTTGTTGAGTCGTCCAATTTGAATAGAAGGACAATAGAAGATCTTTGGGAGGGATTACTTCACCGAGATGGTATCCGGATCTTTCTTTCAATTGGTTTTACGAAAGAGATTATGATGATTATTATGTCATGCATGATCTCCTTCACGATTTGGCAGAGTCACTCTCCAAAGAAGATTGCTTCGATTAGTAGATGATAATGTGATAGAAATACCATGCACTATTCGACATTTATCTATTAATGTTAAGAGTATTCAAAAGCATAAGGAAATTATCTATAAGCTGCGTCATTTACGCATCAAGTTATCTGCATCGATCCACTAATGGATAGTGCAAGTCATATTTTTGATCGAGATATTGTGGAACTTGAAGAAGTTGTGTGTATTGTATTTGTCATTTTACAACAGCAGCAAGTTACCCGAATCTGTTGGTGAGCTGAAACACCTTCGGTATTTGAACCTCGGTAGAACTTTAGTTTCTGAATTGCCCGGATCATTATGTACTCTTCACCATTTACGGTTTCTTGCTTAAACTACAAGGTGGCGAGGTTGCCTGACAAATTTTGCAATTTAAGTAAGTTACGGCATCCGGGAGGGTACGAGACCATATTCCCAACATCAGCAAGCTAACTTCGCTACAACATATGCACACGTTTTACGTGCAAAAGAAGCGAGGATATGAGTTGCGGCATACCGAGGACTTGAATGAACTTGGCGGCTTTAACGCTTAAAAATCTTGATAATGTTACTTTGAAAAGGATGAAGCCTTAGAGTCGATGCTATATATCGGAAGAATCACCTTAAAAGGTTGAGTCTTGTCCGGAGTAGCGAGAATGGCATGGATGCGGATGCTTTACATTTGGAAATTCTAGAAGGTTTGAGACCGTCGCCCCAACCGAGTGGCCTCACAATTGAAGGTTACAAATCCGGTACATATCCAAGTTGGTTAATTGAGCCATCCTATTTTGAAAATTTGAAATGTTTTGAGCTTAATGGCTGCAGTTTGTTAGAAAGCCTACCACCTGATACCGAGCCGCTTCGGCATTGCTCTATCTGCATATAAAAAATGTTCCAAATTTGAAGGAACTATCTTGTCTTCCAGCAGGCCTTACAAAGTTGTCAATTCGCAGGTGCCCACTGCTTACGTTTATCACCAACCATGAGCTAGAACAGCATGACTTACGGAAAAACATAATGAAGACAGGGCGACAAGGCGTCAAAACTTGCATCGATGTGGGAGGTGGATTCGGGATCGGTGTTAGGAGTGTCTTTGTCGGGACGCATCGCTCATCTCTCGAAGCGATTTATGAAACTCATGGATGGTGATATATCGTAACATCTCCAAATTATTGGAAGTGCTCGGAGGAAGGAGAAGATATAATATCGATGAAAGAAAATATCATCAAGGCATGGCTTTTTTGCCATGGACAGAGGATTAGAGTCATTTATGGAAGGACCATGGAGCTGCCGCTGGTTCTACCATCAGGACTCCGTGAACTTGTTCTTTCTTCATGCGAGATTACAGATGAAGCTTTAGCTATTTGCCTTCATGGCCTCACTTCTCTGAGAACCTTAGAATTGGGTTATAATATGGTCTTAACCGCACTTCCGTCAGAAGAGGTGTTTCAGCATTTGACAAAGCTTGACTCATTGAGACTAGAAGGTTGTTGTTATCTCAGATCACTGGGGGGCTTACGTGCTTGTTCCATCTCTTTCCGGTCTTGTTTGTGTTTATTGCCCTAATTTGGAGCTGGCACATGGAGCAGAATTTATGCCGGTGAACCTTTCTTCTGCCCTCCTCACAAGTGGTTGTATTCTTGCAAGTGATTCATTCATTAATGGATTGCCACACCTAAAATCTCTTGGCATTTCCTGTTGCAGAAGCTCCCAGTCCTTATCGATTGGTGACCTGACCTCCCTTGAATCATTATCGCTATATCGTCTCCCGATCTGTGCTCTCTTGAAGGTTTGTCTTCCCTGCGACTCAAGCACCTAAGATTGATAGATGTTCCAAACCTCACTACCAAGTGCATCTCACAGTTTCATGTCCAGGAATTGCTCACCGTTAGTAGCTCCATATTGCTCAACCGCATGGTCGTGGCTGAAGGGTTTATAGTACCCCCACATCTCTCTCTTTTAGATTGGAAGGAATCGTCAGTTACATTCGAAGAACCTGAAAATCTCTCATTTGTCAAGTCCCTGGAATTTTCGAGTCACAAACTGGAGTCCCTGCCAAGAAATCTAAAATTTCTCTCTAGTTTGGAGAGCCTTCTCATCTATGGTTGCCCCAACATAACATCTTTACCAGATCTGCCGTCCTCCCTCCAGCGCATAAGTATATGGTGGTGTGACACCTTGAAGGAGAACTGCCGAGAGCCCGACGGAGAAAGCTGGCCAAAGATTTCACACATCCGCTGGAAGGACATCCACTAATATTGAACTTGCTTATTTAATGTTGCAACTTGAGAGAAATGAAAAGGTAAAGGTTCAACTGATCCATTCTCCAGGATAAATTATAATTGTTTTCCGATATTTAACATACGTCATGTTCCAAACAGCCGCCACGAGGTCACCCGTCGCAGGCGCCGTTGTCTCTGCACCAGGTTATTACTTATTAACAGGTGCGGGAGCGCCTCATATTGGTTATACCAACTTGAAGTCAGAAGCAAATCCATGTTGCAACCATGCCATTGCATCTGTATGAAATCATTTCACTTATTCTGTTAATCTTATATGGTTAATATTGCCTACATGTACTTTTGCGATAGAATTTATTTGTGAAGCAATTGGATCATTTCAGGTGTACTGTTATTCCTTGATTATGGGCAATTGCCAACACGTACTTCTCCCATAGAATGAGCCTCTGGTATGTAACCTATGATGGTACAAACTGTGGCTATGGCTTACATTTTTCGTGTGGCAATTAATCCTGTGCTCACAAACTATAATCAAAGATGGATCAACTTGCTTTTTCTGGTCTGATATTTGTAACAATATATTATTAAGTTCGCAATTCCCAGAGCTGTTTTCTTTCACGAAGAACCAAGACATCTCATTTCAGGCTTTCTACTCAGGAACAAGCATATCTGATCTTTTTTACTTGCCTCTCTCTTCAGAAGCTTACTCACAGTTTCAGCTTTTAAGCTCTATCATGGATGACACACCTCTAAAAGATGGCAGTGATCTTTAGTCTTATATTTGGGCTCAACTGTTTTTGCTTCCAAGAAAGCTTACTCATGTCTGATTGGCTCACAATCATAGAGCATACAACTGGCTGCGGAATTCTAGCTGCCAACCCAAAAGGAAATTCTTCTTTTGTCCCTTACTTATAGATAGACTCAGCAGCGTGGCCTCTTAAACAGAAGGAACATGGAACTGGACAGCTATGATTGTGTTCTTTGCCATCTTAGCATTGAAGAAAGTCTAATGCAGCCTTTCTTCTACTGCCCCTTCGCAGTCTGTTGTTGGAATTCGTTGGGTTTAGCTGCTCTTATTCTAGATGATCTTCTGAATACTTTTACATCTTTTAAATTTCACCTTCATAAGCCTTTCTTCATGGAGATTATAATTTGTATGCTGGGCTATATATCGGATAGCTTGGAATGATAATATTTTCAGGGGGTCTACAATATTCCCTACCAAGCTGCAAGTTCACCATCAAGAAAGAATTAGCTCATTCTCCGCTTATAGCGACTACGCTCATGACCGTTGGGGCTCCCGACTCCCGACCCGAGCTCGCCGGGCGCCGGGCGCCGTGGCCTCCCACCGCCGGTGCCGCCCTCCCCTTCTCCACCCCTGTCCCTCCGCAAGCCCAGCACCCCCACTCCCTCCCTCTGCCGGTTCCCCCGCAGCTCAGCCCCCAAGCCCCAAACTCCAGCCGCCAATCCAGCCGCCGCCGACGATTTCTTCACCGCCACCACCACTCGCGCCCGGGCCTCCGCGGCCCCCATCCGTGGACGGCGGTCGCCCGCGCCCAGCCTTCGGGCTGTCGATGGACGGGACTCGTGTGCTCGTCTACCCAGAGGCGCCACGCGGCCGGTGCGCGCCGGCCGACGATGCCGACATGCCGCCGCGCCGTGAACGCGCCCACGGTCTCCTCGGGCCTCCCCGGTGTCGGGACCCAAATATTGGGCCCCTCGAGACATTCTCAAACTATGAGAATTTGCCGGCCCGCCAAGGCCCGCAAAAACCTAGCCCGCTATCATCCCGCACCTGAGGGACGGCCCGACGAACGATGGACCGAGCCATTGAGCCATGACGCTTACATGATCCCACGGAGCGGCCCACGAGCGGCCCGAATGGAGTCGCCACGACGCATGCAGCTTATTACGCCACGAAGGACAAGGTCAAGGACCTCTACCGAACGGCGAACCACGGCGTTCCACGGCCGACCGCGGTCAAACCATGGCTCGGGCTCGACCTCCCGTCTCCGATTCGCCCCGAGGCTGGCCTAGCTCACGGCCGGAAATCTCCGATTCGGGTCCGAGGGAGGCCTAGCTCACCACCCTCGGCGCAAAAACTCCGCCTCACCCGAGGGAGACCAGCTCTCCATCCCCGGGTGTGGCAGCCCAACCAGCCCGTCTAGGGTCGCCGACCCTCGAGCATGGGAGGTTCCGTCCGAGGAAGGGAAACCGCCGCATTCAATGCGGTCGCAAAGCTGACGGCGCCAGTGCCATCGACACGCCCACAAATCAAATCAACTGCGAATCGCTCCCCAATCCGACCGATGGGACACAATGCTGAACCCTGACGTGTTATGCCGCCCGCACGAAACCGAGATGACACCGCTCACCTCCCGAACACGGCCAAAACGCCACGTTGGTGAAAGGTCCTAAATGGCTAGAGGGGGTGAATAGCCTAAAAAAATTTTCTACAAAACACTAGACAAACTTGTTAGACTAACAAAAGGCGATAAACGCGTTTGCTGCTCTAGTTTCTACTTGTCGGCAAGCCTCCTATTGACAATTCTAGTTGTTATGATCTCTAGTTCACACACAAGGGCTAAGTCGCTACTTTACAACTAGGTGAAAAAAGCTATTTACTCTAACAACTAAGCAAGTCTACTCAAACTACACTAGCACACTAACTAAGGAAGTAATGCAAGAGTGTAGAAAGGTTATACCACAATGTCGAGGCTAGTCAATCCAATCACCGGGAGATGAATAATAATATAGCCAATGAAGCCAATCACCAAGAGACAACGAGAGACAAGTAGAGACTCAAAGATTTAACCCGAAGTTCACTTGAGCACCACTCAAGCTACGCCTCCGTTATTGTCGACCTTCTCACGTGTGGGTCGGTGTGGAGCTCACTCCAAGCCAAGTGCCTTTAGGCTTACCGCACCCAAAGCAAATGAGAGGTACTCACCGACACGAGCAATGTATTATCTTTGCAATTGCCGTCCCCGACGAGGATGCACGGTCCTCTCACAATCACCGAGGTGGCCAAGAACAAACTCCTTCTCTTGCCAACGCCTCCACCAATCACCAAGCCGGCTAGGGGGTGGTGCTCCCCAAGAGCAACAAGAAATCCACCGGCTCACAACGATCCACAAAGCGCCACTAGATGCAATGATCAAAGCAAGTGCACTTGAATCACCTCAACTCACTAGAATGATGCTCTCAAGCAAAGGAGTGAGGAGGAGGATGTGTGCTCAGCTCTAGAGGTGTTAGGAATGATTTCAAATGTCCAAGAGACCTCCTAGAACCGGCCAAGGGGGTATAAATACCCCACCACGAAATCAACCGTTGGGGTGCAACCGCACAAAAGCCTCGACCGGGACGCGACCGACCGGACTCACCCCCCCGAGTCGGTTAGCGAGTCCGGCCACGAAGTCCGGTCACAACCGACAAGGAACCTCGCCCCACGATAACGGCTACTTCGAAGGCCCGTCGCTGCTTCGGCCGAAAGCACGGAAGCGCCCGGCCCGTCCGGCCCCTGCGTCCGGTGAAATCCGGCTGCGGGGCTCTTCCAGACGCATCGACCGGAGCGCCCGGTCACATTTGACCAGCTTCCCGGCCGGTGCGCCCGGCCACGCCCGAGCAAAATAAAAGTCATCGTTTCGTCATTGCTCCTTCGCCGTTTTTCTCCCGACATGCTATCCAACAAATATACCAATTTGTGCACGAGGACTAGCATGTTTTTCACCACCAACTTGCATCCCGCAATAGAAAATATGCATCTCATTTTCTCGAAAGCGCGAATCCCGCCTCGCGCAAGCTTCGGCGGGAGGGTGAGCGGTTCCCAAACCCAACTCAACCCTACAACCATCACCGCCTTCATAAATGTGCCAACACCACCACGTGTACATCACCATGTGCTCGCGTGGTGTGTTAGCATTTTCACAATCAATTTCGAAGGTTAGGTTAGCTCTCTAGGTTAGAATGCATGCAAATGATTTTGAACCTAGAGGCACATGAGGATCGATATGTACGATAGTTTTCCCCTCTTTATAGTAAAACGCTTATCGATCCTATAATCACTCACACCCTCTATGGTGTCTTGAGTGTAAAATCAAAATGGCCCTATGATATACCTTTGCCTTGAGCCCATTTTGATCCACGATCCACTCCAAGTCATGCACTTGATCATCAATTGAACCATCTCGATCCATCCAACATGACCACCATGCATCACACTTGGCTTGACCAATCTCCAACTAAATCAAACACTTAGCATAGAGAGATTAGTCCTAAGGATGTCATCAATTAGCCAAAACCAATCTAGAGATCTTCAGTTGGGCGGACCACCGGGCGCCGACACGCAAGGCGGCAACCACCGGGACCGGCCCTCGCCATGCGGGGATCGTGAGGGGACGCCTCGCATAGGACCCTCGGGGCGCGCCCGAACGACACGTCCACCATTGGATCTCGGGCGCGTGTCTTCGCGTCGCAACGCGTTCAAACCAGCCCGCCCTCGGCAGCCGTATGCAACCCGTGCAGCCTCGGGGAATTAGCCACCTAGGCAACCACCAATGTAAACATTATCTCTCTCCTTCTCCTATAAAAGGGGTAGTAATGTCTCATTAGAGGAGGTTCGGTTCGACCCCATTTTTCAACTCCGGTTCACACGGAGAAAGCGCTCACCACTACCACCGTAACCACGATCGTGGGGCTTGAGACCGCTTCTCCCCCACGACCCTTTGAACCCCTTGCAGGCTCACCTTTGGTAGCGAAGTTAACACGGCGTGACGCACCCCTCGCTGGGCGTAGGGCCCCGTTGGCCTGAACCAGATAAACCGCGCGTCCGTGTCCATCTTGCGGCGCACGCCATCGAGGGAGGAGGCACGCAGCCTACAAATTTTTATTGCCGGCACTCGAGGCACCCGCCGTTTCCTCGAACGCCGACACCCGGCCCGGGGAAGGAGGACCCGAGCCCAGTTCCACGCCCGTCGCCGCCTCCCGTCCGTCGCCGGCGCGAGATGCGCTGCCACGGCGACGCTTCATGTCGACGGCGTCCAACCACCGCCCGCCACCTACGGTTCCGCTGCTCAAGGCATCGAGGCGGCAAATGAAGGACGCGCCGCCACGTGGCTTCTTCCACTCCTCCTCTCACTGGCCCCCTCCCCTCATCCGGCGCACCAGGGCGCCCGGGTTCTCCGCTGCGCTCGCCGCTGGACGCCATATGCACACCGAGTCGATGGCTTTGCACGCGGTGGTGGGCCACCCCCTGCCTAGCGCCATGGGGAAGCTCGCCCTTCCTTCCTTGCTGCGGGGAGGTCCAAGGGAGCAAGCGTTGGGAGGACGGCTACCTCACGGACTACTCGAAGTTCAGCGACGAGGACCTCGTCGAACCACGGCCCGAGCCACGGGCATCCGGCGGACCGGCGCGTGCTCGTCGCCCGATGCTTCACCCACGAGCCTCAACCATGCTACCTGCAAGCCGTCGCGCCTTCCATTGGCTCCATGGCCGGGGAGTCGATGCGGATGATGGCGCCCGCCCGGCCTGAGCGGGAGCGGGGCCTGGCGCCTCGCACACCCGCGTGGCGGCGCGCGGCGCAGGGAGGACGCCCTCGGCCCCAACCGTGACGGCTCCCGCCAAGGCGTGTGCTACTCATCCGGCCGCCGCTTCAAGGAGACGCCGCGTCGCGTCGTGCCGGGCCAGGACCGGGAACCCCGACGCCCTTCTCCTTCGGTCGCGCTTCCGCTACTTTCAGTGCCCGCGCATCGACGACTTCGGCCCGCGGCTAGTCCGGCGCGGTGCCCGCGGCACCATCGACTCGGCCGGCGATGCTTGCGAAGCGCACCGCGGCTCGGGCATCGCCGACACCGCTGATGGCCATCTTCGTCGACCGACACCTGCGTCTCGTCCCCCATACGCCCGCACCGATCGACCGCCGACGGTTTCACTTGTAAGCCGTCGGCCAAGGCCATCGCCGTCGTGCCCGCGCCCGTCCTTATCACCGGGCGGCGGTGCCGGCTTCGCTTGTTGGGCTCGCTTCAACCGCTTGGCGGAGGGGTCACGTTCTTTGCCCGGTGCACCTCCCTCGCCATCGCCTCCTCTCGCTCCGGCCGCGAGGCACCCGGGCCGAGATTGCGAGGCACCATCGCCGCCGCCCTCCTCAACACCCTTTAGTGAGCCACGTGCAAACGCCCCCATGACATGGCGGAGACCGGCGGTGGCGGGGACATGAGGGCTCTGGCGCGCCTATGCGCCGCAGACGCGGCCCCCGTCCTCGCTAGTGAGCCTCCACCCTCGGCATCGATGATCGGCGCTGTGGGGGGCCTCGCCTCAACGTCGACGACGTTGAGCTCCCCGGGGCGTGGTAGCGCCCACATTCGCCCGTCGGCGGCGCCGGCGCCACGCCTTTCGGAGGCCAACATTGATGCTTCACGGTCTTCTGCCGTGGACCCACTAGCGCTTCGGCCGGGCGAGGGTGCGGACCCCCGCGATATGGGTGGACCCGATGCTCGATGAGCTCGTGGGCCTCCTTAGTCGCCGCGTCCTTGTGCGTCGATGGACCGTCCGAGCCGGTTGATCCCCGCCACCGCAGCGTGTGGTGCGGCTTACCTTCACGGTGGGTGCGCCCCTGAGCTTGGTGCCGAGGTCTCCGTTACAGGGGGATCCGACACCTCCCCTGCCTCCACCTCGCCCTTGCACCATGGGCATGGACGCCGCACCGCCCGACACAGCCTTGATTGGGCGACTGTCATTTATTCTTTGCTTTGGGGGGGATCGGACTCTTCCGTTCGGTGCGAGGACACGCTAGTGGCGGATGTCCGCCAATCGCAACTCTCGGGCCGTGAAGCTATGGTAAAGGCGCTCCAAGACACCGGTATCGAGGCTTTCGCCGCGGCGTAGAAGCCGGCCGCGCCAAGACACGGGAGCCCAACGCGGCGCTCACAGCACAAAAGATTCGGCCGCGGGCTTCGGAATCCATGTACATGAAGACGCCGCGTGCCCATCGACATTGTGGCCCGGTTCAATGCAACGTTCGAGGGGACATGTCGGGCGCAAGCGAAAGAACGCCCAATAAGCCGCTGCGGGAGGTTTTGATGTGGCCATGTTGGACCTCAACCTCGGCGGTTTGGAGGATGAGGTAGGCGTCTAGGCGTCTCTCGCTTCTAGTCCGTGTCGCAAGTTTGTTACAATGTAATCCTATCCATTTAGATCCATGGTTGGTAGGCTTTGGGAGGTAACCTTAATTACATTTCATGTTTGGTTGTATTCGAAAAACTCTTTGTTTTGTGTTTCCACGCTTAATGAAAAACGCTACCGAAGGGCGTGATCTCGAAAAAAAAAAGAAAGAATTAGCTCTAGTTAAGCTCACAGCTAAAAGCAAGTATCAACCAGGTTTAGATCAATGGCTAGAAGACTTTATGTAATTTTTTATTATTTTCTTTCATACTTTGCTTGTGTCATGAACTATGCACCTGCACTGTATTTTCCTTTTTTTTTTTTTTTTTTTTTTTTTTGCACAAATGTACCATAGCAACTTGGGCTAGGTACGGTGGAGAGTTCCTCTCCTGTTTCCATTTAAAAACACGTTCCTGAGCAAAACAGAGCATGGCGCGACGGGCACCATGGCGGCGCTCGACCCGTGCCGTATGGTGTTCGCGCGTGTGCCGGAGTGGCGCAACTGCGTCCGCCTCCACACTGCCGGAGACAGACGCTTCCTCCACCGAATCGGACTACCTGCGCTCCGACGCTCTGTACGCCTTCGCGATTCGAGCGACTGCGGCCTACTCGATTCGAGCGATGACGCCAGCTGCCATGGCCAGGCCATCGCGGGCTGCTGTTGCCCGGGCCCAGGCCAAGCGCAGCTGCAGTCTGTCGCCCGCCACCGAGCTCCCGCAGCCCCTCCATCCCCGTCTACGGGCGCTTCGCCGCCGGCGTGGGAGTTGGGACCGGGGAACGGGTGAGGCAGCACTCTTCTTCTCCTCTCTCCCTCGTCCTGACACTCACTCCGTCTCCTCACGCGCCGGACCGGAGCTATCCACCCCGCACACAACGAGGAGTTGAACGCCTTCTTGTATTGCGTGCTAGGTGTTCGTTGTTTTGCCGCAGCTGGAGCAGAGTAAGAGCACAGCAAGGTGGATCAGGATGATGACTTCGGCCCGCTGCAGTACGTGCTGGGCACCTGGCGGTGGCTCGACGATGCTAGCTAGCATCAGCAGCGGAGGCGGCGGTAGGTACTACTTTTTCTTTTTTTTTGTTGTTTCTTTTCTGATTTACGGAGACGGCCACTTCCATTGTGGCAGGTAAAACCCAAACCCAAAAGGAAAATAAAGGACCATCTTTTTTTTAACAAAAAAATAATAATATAATAAAAGGGCCATCGTTAATCAATCTTGCAGTACCTTGCCCATCGATTATATGTTTATATGTACTAACTCCCATGTCACTTGATAGATATGCACGGTGCCAGTGCCCACTGTCAGCTCTTAATAAGACCATAAAAGAACTGCTCGCCGCCTCACTTGCTGACCTTTGAATTCTTTACCGGTAGGTAATCTGTCTATTTCACTTTTTTTTTTCCTGACCCAGGTCCCATGTACACCCAAAGGTGCAGTGTGGGGTAACTCATCCAAATCCAATCAGTAAGCCTTGCTGATAACATTTTAACAAATTGCTTTACGGTTCCAAAGTACGCATACAGAAAGCACATGACAGAAGACAACTGGAAAGAACTTGGGAGCTCTGTGGCTGTCTTAATGTGGATTATACAGAGTACTAAGTGGGTTGGCCTTCATTTCCACAGGGAGGAAGGATAAAACCCAGTAAAGCTACCGAGAAGCTTCCTTTGTCAGTGTTGATTATGACTTCGTTCCAACTAAAGGTCACAGCAATAATTTTTCGAAAGTGAATCATCTGATAACCATCTTCATCATCAATAATAAAGCTTCTCTGGTTCTCTTTTTCCAGCATCCTCCTTTGCTTCTTTGATTCTTCCCAAACCCAGCAGCACAAGGCTTAAGGCAACAGTATATCCTGAGCACGATCATTGATCTCCTACTTGCCTCCTGCCTCTACCACAAACAACAGATCATCACCAGCCACACACCAGCAAAGGGAGAGCAGGGTTTGGCTGTGGCTGGAGAGAAAAAGGTAAGACGGGGGCAAAGGACCATTTCCCGTCAGCTTACCTCAGCGTGAACATGGTTTGTGAGCTCAAAAACTAGCTAGAAGCCACCGTCCTCAGAAGAGCCCCCACAGGGAAGCCGACAAAACCTCATAGACCAAGAGTGTCATATTATATTTTTTTATCATAGCAATCAGACGAGAGAGTGGTACTTTGAAAGCATGAAAGGCAAGCGGCCAGCAATGGAGCTAATATAACGACCACTTGTGCAATAATCAATGAGTTATCCATAAACAATAGCTACTTTTCAGAAGCCCAACGCATCTCTCCACTTACAAAACTGCAACTGGTCCCTTAAGGAGAAAACCAATAGAATAATGTTTAGAGAAGCGGCCAGAATATTTTGCTAATGCGCTTCCTCCCTCTGCTGGCCGTGTACTACTGGATCAGATCTGCTGCTGACTTGCTGTTTGAGCCTTGCGCCTCATTCTCTTGCATTACAGTGTTTCTTCCAGAGTCCAGTCCACCCCTCCGGCGACCACACCCTCGTCGTCCAAGCTTGCTCCGGAGACGCTGCTCTCTGCGCCCTTGGAATTTTTAGTTCGTGTAAGCTAGATTTCTTTTGTGACTTATTACCTATTATTATCCTGTGTGCTCCTTTAACACATGAGAAATCAAAGGAAAACAAATCTGACTCTTCCGTCTGATTCTGTTGCAGTGCTTCTTCCGCAGTTCCGTCCATCCCTCTGGGGACGTCGTGCTCATCGTCAAGCTTGCTCCAGAGACGCTGCTCCCTGCGCTGTTGAAGTTTTTAGTTCGTGTAAGATTTGTTGAGTTTGCTTGCTATTTTGCTGTGTGTTCCTTTAACACATGAGAAATGAAACGGAAACAAATTGATTTGTTCTCTGCTCTTCACTTCTTTCAGTTCAGTAATTTTATCTGTCTTTTCGATTCCAGGTTTTTCATCGACTCCTTTGCTGTCTTCACCAGTTGTTTCCCATCTTCAGAAGCACTTCATCCGTATTACCAATTAAAAAAAAAAAAATCTGTTCCTGCTTCCCATCATCAATCCTTTCATCTGCCTTGTTCATGTTTCATCCATTTTAATCCATTTGATCTACTTGTTCATTTCTCCACTACTGCGGAAAAAAAAACAGTCTTTGGCCTCCGATTATTTCCCATCGTCTGCCTAATTTTGGTCACTTTGTGCCATTACAAAAATCAATCACTTTGCCCTGCTCCTTCACCTCTGCAAAAGCACCTTATTTCCCCTCTACCGAAGCACCTCTTCCATCCTAAAAAAAACAGATTTGTTTCTTATTCGCCTCATCCATCCATTCATCTATTTTGCTCCTTCAATTACCAATTCACCCTGTCATCTTATTTTCATCTGGAAACATTTGCATCCAAGATCTCTTCACTCGGAAAAGAAGGGGAAGCACAAACCAGTGCATCCATGGCAGACTTGGCGCTCTCTGGCTTAAGGTGGGCAGCATCGCCAATCGTCAACAAGCTCCCTTGCGATGCTTCAGCTTACCTCAGCAGCGTGGACATGGTGCGTGAGCTACAGAAACTAGAAGCCACCGTCCTGCCACAGTTTGACATGGTGATTCAGGCAGCAGAGAAGAGCCCCCATAGGGGCAAGCTGGAGTCATGGATCCGGCGGCTCAAAGAAGCCTTCTATGATGTTGAGGACCTGCTGGATGAGCATGAGTACAACCTCCTCAAGCGCAAGGCAAAGAGTGGGAAGGATCCCTTGGTAGGGGAGGATGAAGCCTCCTCCATTGCATCAACCATCATGAAGCCACTTCGTCTTTGCCAAGAGTAGGGCACGTAACTTGTTGCCGGAGAATCGAAAGCTAATTAACAAGATGAAAGAGCTCAAAGACATCCTGCTTGAAGCAAAGGAGCTTGGGATCTTCTTGGCTTACCACATGGCAATATCGCCGAAGTCGCAACCAGCTGTACCCGGCAACCATGGTTCCTACAACCACATCACTTCCAGCTTCAAAGAGTATTTTTGGCGCGACAAGGATCGTGATCACATAGTAGATTTTCTTCTTGGCAAGGGAAACACCTGCTAAGGCAAGTTCAACAAGCTACTTAGGTTTGGCAATTGTTGGAGCGGGGAATGGGAAAAGTCCACCTTAGCACGGTATGTCTCACGATGACAAGAGGATAAAGGAATGCTTTGATGTCGGATGTGGATCTGCATCTCACGCAAACTTGATGTGCGTCGTCACACAAGGGAGATCATCGAGTCCGCGAAAAAGGGGACTGCCCCCCCGGGCGTTGATAATCTTGATACCCTCCAAAGGCAAACTACGGGACATGACATACCGCAATCCACGAAATTCCTACTTGTCTTGGGCGATGTTTGGTTTGAAAAAATCGATAGTGAGACAGAGTGGGAGCAACTCCTCGCTCCATTAGTCTCTAAGCGGTCGAGGAAGCGAGTTTTGGTGACTTCTCGAGGTGAAATGCTCCCAAATTGCTGTATGTTTGTGAACAAGTTGTTCGTTTGAAAAACATGGATGATGCTGAGTTCTTGGGTCTCTTTAAACACCATGCTTTATCCGGGTAGAAATTGAAGACCAGTACATTGCGCACAAAGCTAGAACATATTGCGAGAGAAGATTGCTAACAGGCTTGGAAAGTGTCCTTTGGCGGCAAAAAGTTACGGGTTCCGTTGAGTAGAAAAAAAGATATCCTTTGAATGGAAAGCTGCACTAAAGCTCAACGATTTGAGTGAACCCTTCACATCTCTCGTTGTGGAGTTATGAGAAGTTAGATCCACGTTTGCGGAGGTGCTTCTTGTATTGCGACTTATTTCCAAAAGGCCATAGATATGAACCTAATCGGTTGGTTCACTTTTGGGTTCTGCGAAGGGTTTGTCGATTCATCCAATTTGAGGAGTAGGACACCGGAAGAGGTTGGGAGGGATTACTTCAATGACATGGTCTCTGGATCTTTCTTCCAAAAATTGGATTATGGTTTGTATATCATGCATGATATCCTTCATGATTTAGCGAGTCACTCTCTAGAGAAGATTGCTTCAGATTAAAAGATGATAATGTGACGAAATACCATACAATCGTTCGACATCTATCTGTTGAGGTTGAGAGTATGCAAAGGCATAAGGAAATTATCACCAAGCTGCATCATTTACGCCTTTGTTATCTGCATCAATCCAGCGATGGATAGTTCAAGTGTTATTTTTGATCGAATCTTTGCGAACCCGAAGAAGTTGCGTGTATTGCATTTGTTATTTTACAACAGCAGCAAGTTACCTGAATCGTTGGTGAGTGAAGCACCTTCTCGGTATTTGGACCTCGGTGAAACATCGGTTTACGAATTGCCTAGATCATTATGTGCCCTTTACCACTTACGGACACTTCGGTTAAACTACATGGTGGAGAGGTTGCGACAAAGTTTGCAATTTAAGTAAGCTACGGTGTGTTGAAGGATGCATGAATCAAATTCCCAACATTGGCAAGCTTACTTCATTACAAGAGCTACGTGTTGCCTTTTCTGTGCAAAAGAAGCAAGGATATGAGTTGCAACAGCTGAAGGACTTGAACGAGCTTCGTGGCTATTTAACATACAAAATCTTGAGAATGTCGATGGAAAGGATGAAGCCTTAGAGTCGAAGCTATATCAAAAAAATTGCCTTAGAGGGTTGAGTCTTATGCGGAGCTCGAGAATGGCATGGATTCGGATAATATTTTGCATTTAGACATTCTAGAAGGCCCGAGACCGCCACCCCAACTGAGTAGCCTCGCAATCGAAGGTTACAAATCGGGCACATATCCTAGGTGGTTACTTGAGCGATCCTATTTTGAGAATTTGGAATGCTTTCGGCTTATTAACTGCAGCTTGCTAGAAGGCCTACCACGAGACACAGAACTCCTTCAGCATTGCTCTAGTCTGTATATATCAGACGTTCCAAACTTGAAGACATTATCATATCTTCCAGCAACCCTTACAAGTTTGTCAATCTGCGGCTGCCCACTGCTTACGTTTGTCACAAAAAATCAGCTCGAGCAACATGACATGAGGGAAAATATGATGCAGGCAGATGACCTGGCGTCTAAACTTTCATCAATGTGGGAAGTGGACTCCGGATCAGATGTTAGGAGAGTACTGTCACAAGACTATTCAGCTCTCAAGCGGTTGATGACACCGATGATGGATGATGATATAACCACACATCTACAAATTATGGAAAGTGGTATGGAGGAAGGTAGAGACAAAGAATGGACCGAAAGAAAATATCATCAAGGCATGGCTCTTTTGCCATGAGCAAAGGGAGAAAAGTCATTTATGGAAGGACCATGGAGCTGCCACTTTGGTTCTACCATCGGGACTCCGTCAACTTTCCCTTTCATCATGCAAGATACAGATGAAGCTTTAGTTGTTTGCCTTGGTGGCCTCACTTCACTGACAAGATTATCATTGGAAGGTAATATGGCATTAACCGCACTCCCCTCGGACAGTGTTTTTCAAAGCATTTGGCAAAACTTGAGAGTTTGTCGATTACATAACTGTTGGTGTCTCGGATCCTTTGGGTGGCTCACGTCTTTGCTCCATCTCTTTCCGGCCTTGATTGCACGGGGCTGCCCTTCTTTAGAGAGCCGGCACGTGGAGCGTAATTTATGGCATTGAACCTTGATAGCCTCTACATAAGAGGATGCATACTTGCGGTGATTCATTCATTAATGGCTTGCGGACCTCAAATCTCTTTACATTAATGGCTGCGAAGCTCCCCATCCTTATCAATTGGCCACCCGACTCCCTTGAATCATTACATCTATCTTGTCTCCCCGATGCGTGTTAACGCTTGAAGGCTTGTCTTCCCTGCACCTTAAGTGCCTAAGATTGGTAGATGTTCCAAACCTCACTTTGCCAAGCACATCTCACGCGTTCCGTGTCCAAGAACGGCTCAGCGTTAGTAGTTCCGTATTGCTTTCGACCACATGCTCAAGTCTGAAGGGTTTATAGCCCCGTCGAGCTTTCTCTTTCAGGTTGCAAGGAGCCGTCAGTTTCATTTGAAGAACCCGCAAGTCTCTCATCTGTCATGCACCTGGGTTTCTACCGTTGCGAAATGGAGTCCCTGCCAACAAATCTGAAACTTCTCTCTAGTCTGCGAGTCTTGATATCGATGATTGCCCCAACATAACATGTTTACCAGATCTGCCCGTCCTCCCTCCTGCGCATAAGTATAGAAGATTGTCCAGTCTTGGCGAAGAACTGCCGAGCGCGACGGCGAAAAGCTGGTCAAAGATTTCGCCCGTCCGCTGGAAGACCATCATCTACTAATACTGAAGTTGCATCTTTAGACTTTGCACTTGAAAGAAATGAAAAGGTAAAGATTACCCTGATTCATTCTCGAGCACTAATTATCTTTCTATTGCAATATTTTAACATACTTTATGATCCAAACAGGCACCTCGAGCTCGAGGTCACCCCGACCCCGTCATAGGCGCTGTCGTCTCTACAGCAGGTTATAAGGGTACTGGGGACTGGCTCAGACAATTTATTCACTCAGTTCAAGTCAAAAGGCCACCCCACCAAAGTTGCTTGCATTGCCCAGCACCACCGGCTATCGTGTGAACTGGAAGGCCTCCGTGAGTCCCATGGATTCTCAGGTTGCCAGTTTGTTTGTTCCTCTTATATCATGCATTTCACTTGTCCTGTTATTCCTTCCTTGGTCATTGACAATAATTACCAGCACGCATTGCTCTGATGGTAGAATAAGCCTCCAACGATGAAGAAAGATAAAACTGTGGTTATCGCTTTGAGGCGAATTGGTTGATTGTTTGTAATAAGAACAACTATACTCTCATGTGGCTGTGCAAAGTTTGTAAAAAATATTGGGAACACCGATTGCCAAGGCAAGGACGTGTGGTCTGTTTGTAATACATTCTGATTTCCTTTGATTCCGTGGTTCTATTGTCGTCGTTGGTGTTAGCTCATGTCATGTATGCTCTCAGTTTTCATTTGCTTAACTTGTTCCTGCTGCTCTGTTTTCAAGCGGCGAGTGGAAGGCGATCTGGGCGGCGGCCCGGCCCACTTTACGGAGTCCAATACGCAGTATCCGTCCCTGTTCTGTTCAGCGCCGCACAAGGCCGAACGTTGAACCCAGGCTTCCGTGTCGCCCGGCGCCGGCGGTCTGGCCGGAGTCAGTCAGGTCTCGCCACCTCGGGGGATTACTCTTAGTGCGGTGCAGTTGCGGGCGCGGCGTCGTGCTCTAGGAAGGCGACCCGCAGAGGAAGGAAGGGGAGGAGAGAGGCGACAGGCACCACCACAGCCCTAGTACAGCGGCCATGCTCCAGGGAGGAACTGACCGCGGAAGAGGAAGAAGGGGAGGAGAGGCGACAGGCACCACAAAGCCCCGACGAGCACTAGCATAGGCGTTAGCGTCGTCACGGCTGATTCCTCCCTCAAAGAAGCAGTACACTGGTCAGTAGTCAGTCAAAATTTCTCTATCCTGTTGTGTTTTTGTCAGTTCATATATGGTGAATTAAAAGGGTTATTGAATTAAAATTTCTTCCTATGTGATTTTCCATGTGAGAGGTGACCACATTCCACCGCTACCTGGGTATAGGTGAGGTGGCCGTATGTGCGCCTTGCTTTTCATTTGGACTATGTTTAGGCAGTGTTTCAGTTGCAAATGCTGTTCTTGGCAATTGCATTGACTCGTTTTCCCTACAAGTTGTGTAGACACTGTTCGAGTTGCAGAATGCAGATCTGGATAGCAAGAATCGTAACTCCAGCTGTGTGATGCCTATATATACTAAGTGCTCGGCTAAATGATAAAGCCTTGCAAGATAACTGATCCAATCCAATTAGTACAAGGCCTTAGGCTTGCTGATAACATTTTTGATGAATTCAGACATTTGTCTACTCCGTGTTCGCCTTCACTCATTTATTGCAAGGGAGGATATGGTCAAGCCGTTGCTTTCTCAAGGATAGAAACGAAACCCGGTAAAGCTTCCCTGAAGCTTCCTTTGTCTGTGTTTATGCTGACTAGTACTTCAGACCAAATGCAGGTCACCAGAAATAATTGTCATTGTTCAACGATGGATAATGATACTGATACTCAAATTTCAGAGCAGTCCTAATCAACATAGACCTTGTCTACTCCTCATTCTGCACCTTCCTCCTTCATTGCTTCTTCCTTTCCGAGCAAGCAGGAGAAGACTTGTAGACCCTCAGCAGCCAGCAGCACCACCGGTCTCCTCGACTCCTCTATGCGTGAAATCATAGAACAGATCATCACCAGCAACCAGCACGGCAACAGCTAGCTTTTCCGGTATTGTTCCTGCTTCCCTCCTTCGCCCACTTGTGTGTATCTCTTAGTCTTGGCTGACTGCATGATTGTTCTCTTGAATTGCAGTGCTTGTTCCAGAGTCCCATCCACCACTCCGGCCACCCCGTGCTGGCTGTCGACACCAGCTCCAGCAACTCTGCTCCCGGAGCCGTTGATTTTTTTTACTTGGTGTGAACTTCATCCCTCAACACTGTGTAAGATCACTAATCTTCATTCTAAGTTTGTCTTCATTTTTCTATTCAGATTCACTAACTCTGAGTCTTCCAATTCCAGGGTTTTTTTTTTCACCCGTTGATGTCCTTATCAGTAACTTGCCTTCTGCAGAAGCACCTCATCCTCCATACATAAAAAGAAAACAGCTTCCATTGTCCATCAATTCATCTTTCTCTTCTTGTTTAATCTTTCTCTTCACCACCAGACCCTCGCACCCTGCATCTTCAACTTGTTCATTTTACTCATACAACAAGAAAGAAAAAGAAAAAGAAAAAAAAGCCTGAAAAAAGGAAGAAAAAATATATTGAGTGTACTCTTTCCTTGTTTCCAACGTTTTCCTATACCAGCAAAACCCAATCATTTCGTGCCATTGCCAATTCACTTGTCCTCTTCTTTTCATCTGGAAATTGAAATATCCATCCAAGATCTTTCCCCCGCTCTCCAACCATGGCAGACTTGGCGCCACCGGCTTAAGGTGGGCAGCATCGCCAATTGTCAACAAGCTTCTTACTGAAGCTTCAGCTTACCTCAGTACGGACATGGTCCGTGAGCTCCAACAACTAGAAGCCACCGTCCTGCCACGAGTTCGAGCTGGTGATTCAAGCGGCGAAAAAGAGTCCCCACAGGGGCAAGCTAGAGGCATGGCTCCGGCGTCTCAAAGAAGCCTTCTATGATGCCGAGGACCTGCTGGGCGAGCATGAGTACAACCTCCTCAAAGCGCCAAGGCCAAGAGTGGGAAGGATCAATAGTAGGGGAGGATGAAACCTCCTCCATTGCATCGACTATCCTGAAGCCTTTTCATGCTGCCAAGAGCGGGGGCACGCAACTTGTTCCCGACAAATGTAAAGCTAATTAGCAAGATGAATGAACTCAAGACCATCCTGTTGGAAGCAAAGGAACTCCGTGATCTTCTTAGCATACCACCGGAAATACTACAGTTCACGATGGCAAGCGGTACCAACAACCATTGTTCCTCCAACCACAGTGACATCACTTTGTACTTCAAAAGTTTTCGGTCGTGACAAGGATCGTGATCGTATATAGATTTTCTTCTTGGAAAGACAACAACCATCGGCGATGAAAGTTCAACTAGGTACTCGGTTTGGCCATTGTTGGAGCAGGTGGAATGGGGAAGTCCACCTTAAGCGCAATATGTATACAATGACAAGAGGATACAAGAAGGATTTGATGTTAGTATGTGGGTCTGCATCTCACGCAAGCTTGATGTCCGTCGTCACACAAGGGAGATTATTGAGTCTGCAACAAATGGGGAGTGCCCATGTATTGATAATCTTGATACTCTCGAGTGCAAATTACGACATCTACTGCGGAAGTCGAGAAATTCCTACTTGTCTTGGATGATGTTTGGTTTTGAAAAAATCTGATTGGTGAGATAGAGTGGTTTCAACTTACGGATCCCTTAATATCTAAAACGGTCGAAGCAAACTTACGGTGACTTCACGGCACAACACTTCCTGCCCGCTGTTCCTTTGTGAACAAGTAGTTCATTTGGAAAACATGGACGATGCGACTTCTTTGCACTCTTCAAACACCATGTTTTCACTGGACCAAAATTGGAGACCGGCTTCTATATAGTAAGTCGGAACATACTGCAGGGTGATTGCTAAAAGGCTTGGGCGGTCCTTTGGTAGCAAAAGTTCTAGGATCCCGCTTGAGCAAAAAGAAAAGATATCACTGAATGGAAAGCTGCGCTGAAGCTAAGTGATTTAAGTGAGCCCTTCACAGCTCTGTTGTGGAGTTATGAAGTTAGATCCACGCCGAGAGGTGCTTCTTGTATTGCAGCTTATTTCCTAAAGGTCATAGATATAATCGTGATGAGTTGACTTACCTTTGGGTAGCGTAAGGCCTTGTTGATTCATGCAATTTGAGTAGGAGGTCAATGGAAGATGTTGGGATGGATTACTTCAATGATATGGTCTCTGGATCATTCTTGAATTGGTTTCGAAAGGTATTATGATTCGTACTATGTCATGCATGATATCCTTCATGACTTGGCACGATCACTCTCTAAAGAAGACTGCTTTGATTAGAAGAGGATAATATCAAAGAAATACCATGCACCGTTCGTCATCTCTCTCTTCAGGTTGAGAGTATGCAAAAGCTTAAGCAAATTATCTACAAGCTACAGCATTTACGCACCATCATTTGCATTGATCCACTAAGGGATGATGCAAGCGATATTTTTGATCGATGTTGCGGAACCTAAAGAAGTTACGTGTAATTGTATTTGTCATTTTACAACAGTAGTAAGTTGCCTGAATCTATTGGTGAACTGAAGCACCTTCGATATTTGAATCTCGTCGAACGTTAGTGTCTCGGCGAGTTGCCTACATCATTATGTACTCTTTACCACTTGCGCTTTGCTTCCGCTTAAACACAATGGTGGAGAGGTTGCCTGACAAGCTTTGCAATTTAAGTAAGTTACGATATTTGGAAGCGCATGGGGATTACCCACATCCCTTGGTTGAATCTATTCCTCAGATTCCCAATATAGGAAAGCTAACTTCGCTACAACACATGCATACGTTTTTCATTGCAAAAGAAGCAAGGATACGAGTTGTGGCGGCTGAAGGATCTGAATGAGCTTGGTGGCGGTTTAAGAGTAGAAAATCTTGAGAATGTTTCAAAAAAGGATGAAGCCTTAGAGTCCATGCTATATCGGAAGAACCGCCTTAAAAATTTGAGGCTTGCACGGAGTAGTGAGACTGGAATGGATGCAGCGGAGATACTTTACATTTGGATATTCTAGAAGGTCTACAACTCACACCCCAACTTAGTGGCCTCACAATCGAAGGCTACAAAATCGCACATATCCAAGGTGGTTACTTGAGCCATCATATTTTGAAAATTTTGAAAGTTTTGAGCTTATTGGCTGCTCTTTGTTAGAAGGCCTACCACCTATCTTGAGCTCCTACGGAATTGCTCGAGGGGTGTGTCTAAAAATGTTCCAAAATTGAAGATATTACCTTGTCTTCCGGGAATGCTTACAAACTTGTCAATTCGGAAGTGCCCACTTTGCTTATGTTTGTCTCCAAAAATGAGATCGACCAAAGATGATTTGAGGGGGAAAGATAATGAAGACAGAGGACACGGAATCTAAACGGCATCAATGTGGGAGGTCAATTCGGGATCAGATATTAGGCAAGTACTTTCGATGGACTATTCATCCCCTGAAGCGGTTGACAATGCGGTTGGGTGATGATATATCACAACATCTCCCAGATTATTAAAAGTGGCCTAGAGGGAGGAGATATAATATCGATGAAAGAAAATATCATAAAGGCATGGCTTTTTTTTGCCATGAGCAGAGGGATAAGATTCATTTACGGAAGGACCATGGAGCCGCTTTGGTTCTCGCCATCGGGACTCTGTGAACTTAGTCTTTTTTCATGTAGTATTACGTGGATGAAGCTTTAGCTATTTGCCTTGGTGGCGTCACTTCGCTGACAATCTTAGTGTTGGAGTCTAATATGGCATTATCTGCACTTCCGTCAGAAGAGGTGTTTGAGCATTTGATAAAGCTTGACACGTTGTATATAAGTGGTTGTTGGTGTCTCGCATCACTAGGGGGCTTACGTCTTGCTAAATCTCTTCCCGAGCTTATTTGTATTGATTGCCCTTCTTTAGATCCGGCACATGGAGCAGAATTTATGCCATTGAACCTTGAACACCTCCACATATCTGGCTGCATTCTTGCGGCCGCGTCATTCATTAATGGCTTGGCACACCTGAAATCTCTTGTCATTAATCGTTGCAGAAGCTCCCCATCCATATCGATTGGCCACTTGACCTCCCTTGAATCATTATATCTATCCGGTCTCCACGATGTGTGCTCTTTTTGAGGGC
Organism: Hyparrhenia diplandra; assembly: GCA_015847255.1. Classification (NCBI taxonomy): domain Eukaryota; kingdom Viridiplantae; phylum Streptophyta; class Magnoliopsida; order Poales; family Poaceae; genus Hyparrhenia; species Hyparrhenia diplandra. Next base: position 240,699 of record JADLZK010008219.1, on the reverse strand, counting down.
CTCGTCTTCCGGGCAACTTATGTACCTACGATTGGTAGATCTTCCGAATCTCACCGCCAACTACATTTCACAGTTTCATGTCCAACATTGTCTCTCCGTTAGTAGCTTCGCATTGCTCAACCAGGATGCTCAAGGCTGAAGGGTTTATAGTCCCACCGATCTTGATCTTGATGATTGCAAAGGAGACCCCGACTTCATTTGGGGAATCTGCAAATCTCTTATCGTCAAGCACACCGGGATTTTATAATTGCAAAATGGAGTCCCTGCCAGGAAATCTAAAATTTCTCTCCATGCGGAGAGTCTTTATATCTACAAATGCCCCAATATAACATCTTTACCAGATCTGCCATCTTCTATCAAGCGCGCCAACTATATGTGGTTGTGGCGACTTGATGAAGAACTGCGAGAGCCTGATGGAGAATGCTGGCCACAGATTTCACACATCCGCTGGAAGCACTTTCGATGATTGAGGTAAAGGTTCCACTGATTCATTCTCCACCACAATGAATAAGGTTTCCAATATATTTAATTAAAAATATTCATGCTCTGTACAGCCACCTCAATCTCGAGGACACCCCCGCTAGCGGCCCCTCGTCTCTGCAGACTCGCCACCCAGCTCAAGTCGCTCAGAAGTCAATCCGTTGCTGATGTCGTCTCCTCACTTCTCTGTTTGGCGACACTCCACAGCCCACGGTTGGAACCCTCGACACATGTGGTTGTGAAGAATTATATTATTTCAGTTGTACTATTATTCCTTGATTATGGACAATTGCCAACACGTACTTCTCCCATAGAATGAGCCTTTAGTATGTAACTTATGACGCTACAAACTGTGGCTATGGCTTCCATTTTTCATGTGGCAATTAATGCTGCGCTCACAAATTATAGTCAAAGATGGCTCAACTTGCTTCTTCTGGTCTGATATTTGAAACAATAGATTATTAAGTTCACAGTTCCCAGAGCTGTTTTCTATTACAAAAAGAAAGAACCAAGACATCTCAGTTCAGGCTTTCTACTCAGGAACAAGCACATCTGATCTTTTTACTTGCCTCTCTCTTCAGAAGCTTACTCACAGTTTCATCTTTTAAAAGCTCTATCATGGATGACACACCTCTTAAAGATGGCAGTGATCTTTGGTCTTATATTTGGGGCTCAACAGTCTTTTCTTCCAAGAAAGCTTACTCATGTCTGATTGGCTCAAGGGAAATCTTAGAGCATACAACTGGTTGTGGAATTCTAGCTACCAACCCAAAAGGAATTTCTTCTTTTGGCTCTTACTGATAGATAGACTCAGCACGCATGGCCTCTTAAACAGAAGGAACATGGAACTGCACAGCTATGATTGTGTTCTTTGCCATCTTAGCATTGAAGAAAGTGTAATGCACCTTTTTTTCCACTGCCCCTTTGCAGTCTGTTGTTGGAATTCGTTGGGTTTAGCTGCTCTTATTCAAGATGATCTTTTGAATACTTCAGCTTTTAAATTTCACCTTCATAAGCCTTTCTCCATGGAGATTATAATTTGTACTGGACGGCTCGGAATGATAATGTTTTCTGAGGTCTACCTACAACATTTCCTACCAAGCTGCAAGTTCAGCATCAAGAAAGAATTAGCTTAGTTAAGCTCAGAGCTAAAAACAAGTATCAACCAGGTTTAGATCAATGGCTAGAAGGCTTTGTGTAACTTTTTTGATTTTCTTGCATACTTTCTTTGTGTCATGAACTATGTACCCAGACTTTTTTTTTTTTTTTTTGGCATAGTGTACGTGCCGTACATAACCACAAATGTACCGTAGCAAGTTGGGCTAGGTACGGTGGAGAGTTCCGCTCCTGTTTCCATTAAAAACGAATTATAATGTTTACTTGTTTTATTTTCCCTTTTACTGATTTACTATTGATTATTATTCCCTTTCTATTTAGTTCTTTCTTTTGACTTTTTATTTCATTTCATCTTTTACGTGGCTTTCTATTTTATTAGCTTTTCATTTTCTTTTTTTTGTTTCATTCCTTCATTTTTTAATTTCATTTCCTACGCTAGGTGATGTTCCCTCTCATATTATTTTAATTTTATTTTTGTATGTTTATACAATCATTTTAGTATTGCAAAGTTGCGGGCTCGGCTTAGTGGATGTGTGCGCGGTGCACCATGGACCAAGGCCATGATGAAGGTGTAGTGAGATTTGATTATTAAATCTTGACAGCAGATCTTTTAATATACGGCTAACGGTCCTCATGTATTCAGATGGTATATTTGAAATTTATTTTCTAAAGAAAAACGGCCGTATATGGGGGTATTGATGATATCACGTTGACGTCATCTAGTTAGCAAGAATCGAGCGAAGGCAAAAACACGTTCCTGAGGAAAAAAAGAGCACGGCGCGACGGCCACCATGTCCATGGCTCGGTTGGCTCTCCGACGCTCTTTAGGCGTTAGCCATTCGAGCGACGGCGGCCTACTCGATTCGAGCGATGATGACGCCAGCTGCCATGGCCAGGCCATCGCGGGCTTCTGTTGTCCGGGCCCAGGCCAATCAAGCGCAGCTGCAGTCTGTCGCCGCCAAGCTCGCGCAGCCTCTCCATCCCCGTCTCTACGGGCGCTTCGTCACCGTCGTGGGACCGGGGGCGGGTGAGACAGCACTACTCTTCTCCTCTCTCCCTCGTCCTCACACTCACTCCGTGTCCTCACGCGCCGGACCGGGGCATATCCACCCCGCGCGTAACGAGGAGCTGAACGCCTTCTTGTATTGCGTGCAAGGTGCAGTGTGCGGTAACCCATCAAAATCCAATCAGTAAGCCTTGCTGATAACATTTAACAAATTGATTTACCATTCCAAAGTACGCATACATAAAGCACATGACACTAGACAACTGGAAAGAACTTGAGAGCTCTATATGACTGTCTTGATGTGGATTATACAGAGTACATAAGTGTGTTGCCCTTCTTGTTCAGTTGGCCTTCATTTGCACAGGGAGGAAGGATGAAACCCAGTAAAGATACCGAGAAGCTTCCTTTGTCAGTTTTGATTATGAGTTCATTCCAACTGAAGGTCACAACAACAATTTTTCGAAAGTGAATCATCTAATAACAGTCTTCATCATTGATAATAAAGCTTATCTGGTCCTCTTTTTCCAGCTCCCTCCTTTGGTTCTTTGTTTCTTCCCCAACCTAGCAGCACAAGGCTCAAGGCAACAGTATATCCTGAACACGGGGGGCGCGGCAAAGGGCCATTTCCCGTCAGCTTACTTCAGCATGAACATGGTTTGTGAGCTCAAAAAACTAGCTAGAAGCCACCGTCCTCAGAAGAGCCCCCAACAGGGAAGCTGACAAATTCTCATGGACCAAGAGTGTCATATTATATTTTTTTATCATAGCAATCAGACGAGAGAGTGGTACTTTAAAAGCATGAAAGGCAAATGGCCAGCAATGGAGCTAATATAAAGACCACTTGTGCAATAATCAATGAGTTATCCATAAACAATAGCTAGCTTTCAGAAGCCCAACGCATCTCTCAACTTATAAAACTGCAACTGGTCCCTCAAGGAGAAAACAAATAGAATAATGTTCAGAGAAGCGTCCAGAATATTTTGCTAAGAGCAAGTATAATAAGCCTAGTCAGCCGGCGATTTAGCCCACCACGTCAGATTCAGTCCGAGTTGGAGGGGAGAGAAAGCTGGGACGGGCGGCTCGCGACTCGCTCGCTCCGTGCCGCAGAACCGAGGCGGACTCGCCCGTTCCCCGCCCGCCATCGGCGACTGAGCAGGCGATTTCTTCCTCTCCTTCGATCCCCTGCTCCGCCCGCCTCCCTCACTGCTCTCCCCGCCAAAAACTTCTTCGCGCGCGCCAAATCGATTTCCTTCGCGCCAAATCGCTCCGCACGCACCGAATCGATGCATAAATCCCCAAATCCTCCCAGCACATCCTAAATCGCCATATCCAAACCCTAGATAGCCATCTCCTTGCAAGATGCCGCCGTCCAAGAGAACCTCAGCGCCGCTGCCAATGGAGATTCCGCCGGCGTCGAGGGACTCAATCCGTTCTTCCCCTACCAGTGCCCAGTCTGCTGTTCCTCCGACGACCACCCCTTCTGTGTTCGCCTCTGGATCTTGGTGTCCTCCATATCCACAACAATCCATGGCGCCCTCCTCCACTCCGTACTGGTTTTCTGGAGTACAACATCCAGGCATGGCTAGTTCATCGGCTCAAGGCCCTTGGTGGGCACCTCCTCCATCTGCAAGTACGGAAGACTCTGATTTGCAAGTTTGGTAAGTGTTTGATGTACTCTTAGTTTTTTTATTTTGCGAGGAACCTGTACTTGCTTGCTTCTGTCTGCAATCTCCATGTAGGCTACCTTATTCTGTTGTTCGTCAGTCATTTAGTTAGTTAGATTTTATATGTATGCATGGATTAAACTTGCTTATATTGACAGTATATTCATACCTGCAACACAAGGCCCGTTTGGACATTTTTCCTGCCTGCAAAATCCCTACCTTACCAGCTACTTCCTATCATTAGTATACTGAATAGCCGAATAGTACAGTTGAAAGGCATGTCTCTGAATTATCTCCTGGTGGCCCTTTTTTTTTTTTTCTTATGATGCTTTTCTTTGATATCTGACTTAAAGAGAATTACTGAAGCACTAGTTAACTATTGAAGCATTTTTGTGTCTAAACATTGATATCCTCCTGCATTTTGTGTCTAAACATTGATGTCCTGCATTTTTTTTTTTTTTTGTTCTAATGACTTAATGCTATCTTGACAGGGGAGTGGATTCTATCCCACCGGGTGGCATGTTTAATTTTTTGACTCAAAACACACCTAGGCATGGTCCTGCACAGCCTAAGAGCACTGGTAATCCATCGCAACCCGATCAGTGTTGGTGATGACACCAATGAGTCTGATAGTCCTAGGTCTGGGAAGCGCTTGTTATTTTCAAAAGAAGAAGATATTGCATTGGTTAGTTTTTTTAATTCTAATATTTCCATCCATTATCTGTTAATTAGTAGCAAAAGCAATGAATCACCTTCTCTGATGGCTGCATTGATTAGTTTTTTAATTCTAATATTTCCATCCATTATCCTTTTAGGTTGGTGCATGGTTGAATAATTCAAATGATCAATCCATTCAAATTACAAGAAGAATGAGCAATATTGGAAAGAAGTTACTGCTGCCTACAATAGTGCCATCCCAAAAACCGTGCAAGGCTACTCAAGCAAGTCAAAAGGATCGATTTGGAAGAATTAAGAAAAGAGTTCAGTGGTTCTGTGGTAGCTGGAAGGAGGCTAATGCTTTGTGGGCTAGTGGTGAATCCGATGCAGACTTAATGAAGAAGGCATTGAACCTTTATGAAGAGGAGCACAAAAAAGGCGGTCCATTTCAGTTTAGGCATTGTTGGGAAGTTCTGCGGAAAGCACCAAAATGGGACGCCTATCTGGGCGCCTTGCAGATTTGGATCGAGAGAAGAGGAAGTACAATGTTGATGATGATGATGTGGAGCAGCATTTCTCTGTACAAGATGATGAAAAAAGAAGAGAGGCCAATGGGGGCAAGAAAGCTAAAGAGCTGCGAGAAACAAAAGCAAGAAACAAAGGAAGGGACGAAGCTTGTATTATAGATCTTGAAGATGAGCTCAGGACATTTATTGAAACTTCAAAACAAAACAAATGAGGGGCGCAAGAGATGCTAGAGATACAAAAAAAGCGTGTCTCTAGTGAGAATCTTGAAGCTCGGAAGCTTTCTTATCTTGCGGCAAAAAGAGAACAAGGAGACAGCCATGATAGAAACATACCGAGAGTTGTTGAAGCAAGACACAACTATTATGGCGTAAGATGTGAGATCTGAACATGTGCTAGCATTGCGGTGCCTAAGGGAGAAATTATTTGGCAACACCAACTAAGGTACTACCTGAGTTCTACTTGAGGATCCAACCTTTATCGTGCCTTTGTCGCTGGTTTTAGTCATCGTTTAGATCAATAATCAATGGCTTGTATGCCGAGAACTATGAGTTGGCTTAATGTTTTATTATTCGAGAAAAACTTACGTAATGCTTAAATACTGGTGTCATGGTACCGTATGCCATTAAGTTACGTGTGCAACGTAACCTATTATCAAGAAGTTAAAGAACCATGTTTTTTGTATGGCAGTGACTGAATGGAATTCTTATTATGTTGCTTGATGAAAGGCCACAAAGATGTATACCACAGCTGATGGTATGCATATTGAAGTATTAAATACGTTGTCATTATTACTGCGCCTCCTCTTTTGCCGGGTCCCAATAAGCCCGTCCCATTGTATGTCTTTGGTAAATCTTTGGGCGTCCACTTCCATTTAGCCGGCTGCTGATGAAACCATTAAACTTGCTCTAATGCGCTTCCTCCCTCTGCCGGCCGTGTACTACTGGATCAGATCTGCTGCTGATTTGCTGTTTGAGCCTTGCGTCGCATTCTCTTGCATTACAGTGCTTCTTCCAGAGTCCAGTCCAGCCCTCCGGCGACCACACGCTCGTCATCAAGCTTGCTCGGAGACACTGCTCCCTCTTGCCGTTGAAGTTTCTAGTTCCTGTAAGATTTCTTTGTGTGAACTCGTTAGCTATTTTCCTGTTAGTTCCTTCAACACAAGAGAAATGGAAGGAAAACGGATCGATTTGTTCTCTGTTCTTCACTTCTCTCAGTTTCAGTAATTTTATCTCGTCTCTTTGATTCCAGGTTTTCCATCTTCTCCTTTGCTGTTTTTCACCAGTTTTCCCGTCTTCAAAAGCACCTCCTCATCCATATTAAAAAAAAAAGTTTTGTTCCTGCTTCCCATCATCATCAATCCTTTCATTCCATTTATCTTGTTCACGTTTCATCCATTTTGTCCTGATTTTCTTAGGCTCCAGACACACTTGAACCCAACATCATCTACTCGTTCATTTATCCACACCCACAAAAAAGAATTGGAAAATATCAAAAAGAAAAGGAAGAAGCATCCGACATCTTGTACCCATCCATTTCTTCCCTACCAGAAAAAAAAACTTCAAAATCCCCCAAAAAAAAAAAAGGAAAAAAGGAGAGTCTTTTTCCTTCGATTGTTTCCAATCATCTGCCTAATTTAGGTCCTGTTTTTTTTCATCCTGGAAACACTTGCACCTTCGTTCAAAATTTGACCAGTTATTTCCACATCGTCCATCCATTTTGTTCCTTCCATTACCAATCCACTCTGTCATCTTCTTTTCATCTAGAAACATTTGCATCCAAGATCTCTTCAATTGGAAAAGAAGGGGAAGCACAATCCACTGCATCCATGGCGGACTTGGCGCTCTCGGCTTAAGGTGGGCAGCATCGCCAATCGTCAACAAGCTCCTTCTGGCGATGCTTCAGCTTACCTCGCGGGACATGGTGCGTGAGCTTCTGAAACTAGAAGCCACCGGCCCCGCCCGCGGTTTGACATGGTGATTCAAGCGGAGAAGAAAAGAGCCCCATAGGGGCAAGCCGGAGTCATGGATCCGGCGGCTCAAAGAAGCCTTCTATGATGTTGAGGACCTCTTTGGATGAGCATGAGTACAACCTCCTCAAGCGCCAAGGCAAAGAGTGGGAAGGATCCCTTGGTAGGGGAGGATGAAGCCTCCTCCATTGCATCAACCATCATGAAGCCACTTGCGGCTTTGCCAAGAGTAGGGCACGTAACTTGTTGCCTGAGAATCGAAATTAACAAGATGAAAGAGCTCAAGGACATCCCCGCTTGAAGCAAAGGAGCTTCGGTCTTCTTTTGGCTTACCACATGGCAATATCGTCGAAAGTGGCAACCAACAGACAAAGAAGCGTGGTTCCTACAACCACATCACTTCCAAATTCAAAGAGTATTTTGGCCGCGACAAAGGATCGTGTGATCACATAGTAGATTTTCTTCTTGGCAAGGAAACACCTGCTAAGGCAAGTTCAACAAGCTACTCGGGTTTGGCAATTGTTGGGCAGGGAATGGGAAAGTCCACCTTAGCACAAGTATGTCTATGATGACAAGAGGATAAAGGAATGCTTTGATGTCCGGATGTGGATCTGCATCTCACGCAAACTTGATGATGCGTCGTCACACAAGGGAGATCATCGAGTCGTCCTCGAAAAAAGGGGACTGCCCGGGCATTGATAATCTTGATACCCTCCGATGCAAACTACGAGGGACATACCGCAAATCCGCGAAAATTCCTACTTGTCTTGGGCGATGTTTGGTTTGAAAAAAATGGATAGTGAGGCAGTGGGGAGCAACTCCTCGCTCCATTAGTCTCTAAGCGGTGGAAGCGAGTTTTGGTGACATCTCGGGGTGAAATGCTCCCGAGCTGGCGTATGTTGTGAACAAGTTGTTCGTTTGAAAACATGGATGATCTTTGAGTTCTTGGGTCTCTTTAAACACCATGCTTTATCCGAGTAGAAATTGAAGACCAGTGTTCTAAGAACAAAGCTAGAACATATTGCGAGTAGAAGATTGCTAACAGGCTTAGAAAGTGTCCTTTGGCGGCAAAAAGTTCTGGGTTCCAGATTGAGCAGAAAAAAAAGATATCACCGAATGGAAAGTCGCACTAAAGCTCAACGATTTGAGTGAACCCTTCACATCTCTGTTGTGGAGTTATGAGAAGTTAGATCCACGTTTGCAGAGGTGCTTCTTGTATTGCGACTTATTTCCAAAAGGCCATAGATATGAACCTAATCGGTTGGTTCACTTTTGGGTTCGTGAAGGGTTTGTTGATTCATCCAATTTGAGGAGTAGGACAATCGGAAGAGGTTGGGAGGGATTACTTCAATGACATGGTCTCACGGATCTTTCTTCCAAAATTGGATTATGGTATGTATATCATGCATGATATCCTTCATGATTTAAGCGGGAGTCACTCTCTGAAGATTGCTTCGATTAGAAGATGATAATGTGACGCAAATACCATACACTTTGCTCGACATCTATCCGCTGAGGTTGAGAGTATGCAAAGGCATAAGGAAATTATCACCAAGGCTGCGTCATTTACGCATTCATTATCCGCATCAATCCACCGATGGATAATGCAAGTGTTATTTTTATCGAATCTTTGCGAGAACCTCAAGAAGTTGCGTGTATTGCATTTGTCGCTTTTACAATAGCAGCAAAAGTTACCTTAACTGTTGGTGAGATGAAGCACCTTCGGTATTTGGACCTCAAATAAACATCGGTTTCGAAATTGCCTATATCATTATGTGCTCTTTACCACTTTCCCATGTTACTTCGGTTAAGCTCCATTGTGGAGAGGTTGCCTGAAAATTTTTGCAATTTAAGTAAGCTTCGGCATCTCGGAATGGTACGGGGACTGCCAAATTCCCAACATTGGCAAGCTTACTTCATTACAAGAGCTACGTGTTGCCTTTTACGTACAAAAGAAGCAAGGATATGAGTTCGCGACAATTTGAAGGACTTGAACGAGCTTCGTGGCTATTTAACGATACAAAATCTTGAGAATGTAGTTGGGAAAGGATGAAGCCTTAGAGTTGAAGCTATATCAGAAAAATCGCCTTAGAGGGTTGCGTCTTGTCCGGAGTTCCAGAATGGCATGGATTCAGATAATATTTTGCATTTAGACATTCTTGAAGGCCTGAGACCGCCACCCCAAGCGAGTAGCCTCGCAATCAGCGGTTACAAATCTGACACATATCCTGGGTGGTTACTTGAACGATCCTATTTTGAAAATTTGGAAAGCTTTTCGCTTGATAAGTGCAGCTTGCTAGAAGGCCTACCACCAGATACGGAGCTCCTTCAGCATTGCTCTACTCTGTATATATCGGACGTTCCAAACTTGAAGACATTATCATGTCTTGGAGCAAGCCTTACAAGTTTGTCAATCTGCTGCCTGCCCACTTGCTTACATTTGTGACAAAAAATCAGCTCGAAAGCAACATGACTTGAGGGAAAATATGATGCTGCAGTGACTGGGCGTCTAAACTTTCATCAATATGGGAGGTGGATTCGGGATCACGTGTTAGGAGAGTACTGTCACAAGACTATTCAACTCTCAAGCAGTTGGTGACACTGATGATGGATGATGATATAACCACACATCTACAAATTATGGAAAGTGGTATGGAGGAAGGAGGAGACAAAGGATGGACCAAAGAAAATATCATCAAGGCATGGCTCTTTTGCCATGAGCAGAGGATAAAAGTCATTTATGAAAGGACCATGGAGCGCCCTTTGGTTCTACCATCGGGACTACGTGAACTTGTTCTTTAGTCATGCGGTATTACGGATGAAGCTTTAGTTATTTGCCTCGGTGGCCTCACTTCAGCGACAAGATTATCATTGGAAGGTAATATGGCATTAATTGCACTCCCCGAAACAGTGTTTCGAAGATTTGACAAAACTTGAGAGTTTGAAACTTCGTTATTTGTTGGTGTCTCGAGATCACTTTCGGTGGCTCACGTCTTTGCTCCATCTCTTTCCGGTCTTTATTGCACGAGCTGCCCTTCTTTAGAGCTGGCACGTGGAGCAGAATTTATGGCATTGAACCTTGATAGCCTCTCCATACAAGGGTGCTTGCTTGCAGCTGATTCATTCATTAATGGCTTGCGGACCACAAAATCCTTTCCATTTATGGTTGCAGAAGCTCCCCATCCTTATCAATTGGCCACCTGACCTCCCTCGAATCATTACATCTATCTTGTCTCCCTGATCTGTGCTCGCTTGAAGGCCTGTCTTCCCTGCACCTTAAGGGCCTAAGATTGGTGGATGTTCCAAACCTCACTGCCAAGCACATACCACAGTTCCGTGTCCGGGATTGGCTCACCGTTAGTAGTTCCATATTGCTCAACCACATGCTCAAGTCTCGAAGGGTTTATAGCCCCCGCCGAGCTTTTTCTTTCATGTTGCAAGGAAGGAGCCGGTTTCATTTGAAGAACCCGCGTTCTCACGTCCTGTCAAGCGCTGGGTTTTCTCTAGTTGCGAAATGGAGTCCCCGCCAACAAATCTGAAACTTCTCTCCAATCTGCAGAGTCTTGATATCTATCATTGCTCCAACATTACATGTTTACCAGATCTGCCGTCCTCCCTCCAACGCATAAGTATACGAGGTTGTCCTGCCTTGGCAAAGAACTGCCGAGCGCCTGACGGAGAAAGCTGGTCAAAGATTTCGCACGTCCGCTGGAAGGAGATCTGCCAATACTGAAGTTGCTTCTTTAGACTTTGCACTTGAAAGAAACGAAAAGGTAAAGATTACACTGATTCATTCTCGAGGACTAATTATCTTTCTCTTCCAATATTGTAACATACTTTATGCTCCAAACAGGCACTCCGTCACAGGCGCCGTCGTCTCTACTGCAGGTTATAAGGGTACTGGGTACAGAGGAGTGCCTCACACAATTTATTCAACCAGTTGAATTCAAAAGGCAACCCCACCGAAGTTGCTTCCACTGCCTAGCACCCCGGCCACCGCAAACTTGAAGGCCTCCGTGAGTCCCATGGATTCTCAGGTTGCCAGTTTGTTTGTTCCTCTTATACATGCATTTCACTTGTCCTGTTTTAACTTCCTTGGTCATTTACAATAGTTACCAAGACGTATTTCTGTAATGGTAGAATAAGCCTCCAGCGTTGAAGAAAGATAAAACTGTTGTTATCACTTTGAGGCAACTTGGTCGATTGTTTGTAATAAGAACAGATATAATCTCACATTGCTGTGCAAAGTTTGTAATAAATATTGAAAACACGTGGTTGTCCTCGTGTTGGTGTTTGCTTGTGTGCTCTGAGTTTTCATGTGACTCAATTCAAGCAGAGCAGTAGTAGCCGTTGTTCCTGCTGCTCTGCTTCAAAGACGATCTGGGCCGGCCCAAATAGATGACTTACTATCCCGTCCCTTTTCGGATCGAGGTAGGACGGCCCTGTCTCCACTTTATTTTTCCCGAAGAAGAATTGATAACTTGTTTCTCTCTCTGTGCCTGCATCCGAGACACACATGACAATCGGCGACGCCACGGGAAGAAGCACGGCGCAAATAGAGCACTTTTCTTCTCCTCCCTCCCTCCCTGGTCCTCACACTGACTCCGTCTCCTCACATGCCAGATCACGCGCCGGGCCAGTGCTATCCACCCTGCGCGCAACGGGGAGTTGAGCAGCCCTCTTGCATTGCGTGCGAGGTGTTCGTTGTTTTGCCGCAGCTGGTGCAGAGCAGAACACAGCGAGGTGGATCGGGATGATGACTTCAGCCGCCACAGTAGGTGCTGGGAACCCGGCGGTGGTTCGATGATGCTAGCTAGCATCAGTAGGTACTAATTTTTCTTGTTCTTTCTTTCCCTGATTTATTACAGGGCCGGCCACTGACATTGTAGTTGTAGCAGGTAGTCGCACAGACACACTTGCACGGAAGTGGCCTGCAATTGCGATGAAAATTATGAAAGGATGTGGAGATAGAATTACCACCCGTTTCATTATTGTTTGGTCGATGATGTCTTTATAGGTCAATCATTCATGTTTTACTCTGATGTGCTAAAACCACTTTTACAGCAAACCGTGACCTGCTCTGTATTAACAATAGCTAGTCCTCATCAAGGCCAGATCATTTCAACTTAGAAAAACTGCAAGTGGTCCCTTAAGTATATATTTCGGCTATAGAGACAGAGACAGCATAATAACCAGAGAGGTTGCCTAGATATTTCGCTAATGTGCTTCCCTGCCTTTGCTGCTGTATTACAGCATCAGAGTAGTTGACGGGCTGCTCAAGTCTTCCTTCCCTTCCATTGCAGTGAAGTGCTTGCTCCACAGTCCAATCAACCGCTCCGCCAACCTCGTCGACGCTTCGGCAGCTTCGTTCCCTGTGTGGCTGCGCCCTTTGATTTATAGTTTGTAACTTGTAAGATCTCTGGTCTCCACTCTTCGATTATTGTGGTAACTTGTTGGTTGCTATTTCTCTCTGTGTTGCTGTATGTGTGGACACATGAGAATGGAAGATAACCGGATTTGTTAGAGGATAATGCTCACTATCTATTCCTCCAAACCCTAGAAGGGTGGGCAATATAGTAGCTGTACATGGGCCTCTATTGGGCCTTCACTCATATACACTAACACTCGCAGTCCGAACTACCGCGCAGCGAGATCAAGACCGGACAACAAAGAAAGCAACACACACATGGAAGGGCCCCGCAGCCACAACTAGCCACCGGTGACGTTGAGGTTTTGGATCGAACTCCGAGAACGCCGAGGAGGGAAGACCCTGGTGAAGATGTCGGCAACCGGGAGGTGGTCGGGACATGGAGGACCCGACAGCGGATGACGCGAAACAGTCCACGGACAAAGTGCAAGTCAATCTCCACATGCTTCGGCCCGCTGATGCCGAACCGGGTTGGTGGAGAGATAGGACGGCGTTGACGCTGTCACAGACGAGGGTGGTCTTGGTGAGCGGCCGTGAAGCTTCGGCTGAGCCGACGGGCAAAGACGCCAAGAAGAAGGGAAAGGAAGGCGACATGGCGTAAAACCGCATGCATGGCGTAGATGCTCATCGGCCCGAAAGTGCAAGGGAGGTGGGCACTACGACTGAAGCCGAAGCAAAGGCCACGGCTGGTGACCGAAGCCGGCGGGTGCCGTAGAGTAAGAGGGAGTAGTGGTGGCAAGGGCAAATGGACGGTGGTATAGAGGAGGTAGGAAGGCAAAGGGAGGTAAAGAGGTCCCGAGTCCTGTTGGAGGAGCTGGACGCCTGAGGCGGAATCCTTCACCATGAGACCGGTAGAGTCAAATTCAACAGAAAGAGCATTGTCGCAGTGAACCGGGCGAATGGAAAGAAGGTTGTGGATGATCCGAGGAGCAACAAGGACATCGGAAGACGAAAAGGGCCGGGGCCGAATCACGAGGTGATGTGAAGGTAAGACCCATCACCAACCATGATCAAGAAGGGTACGAAGGAGAGGGATCGGCGAGAAGAAAGAATGCCAGCATCGGGGTGGTGTGAAAGAAGCCCCGGAGTCAAGAATCCACATGGTGCGGATGTGCGGTGTCACCCCCATGGTGCCAGTGCACGTTCCGCGCCGGAGGATCGGATCCCACCCCTCCCGTGCCGTGGCGGAGGGCGGGAGTCCGTGACGGCGCCGAAAAGGAGCCCTCCAAATGTAATGGTCGCCATCGGCCGCCTCGAGGTGGGCCTCGACCATGGGTCGCCTCGAAGAATGGCCGTGGCACACCGCGTGCGCAGGAGGAGGAGGTGAAGACGCTGCATGTCGACGTCACGGACGACGCCCACCCGACCGGGCACCCTCGGGCCGCCCCGAGGACGGAGCCAATTGCCAGCAGAGGATGGCGCGCCAGCCGGGCCCGGGCGGCGGCGCTGGCGGACGGGGCGGGCGGCTCGGAGGAGTCGGCTACTCAGCGCATAAGGATGATACCGCCCGGGCGATGCAAAGTGGCGGTACGGTAGGTGTCTCGACTTCGGCCCGCCTCCGCGAGCACCGGAGCCGCAGAGAGGGAGGGGCGGCGCTCGGGGCCCGGAGGAGCACGAAGGCCGCCCGAGGAGCGCCCGAGCCGCAGCGTCTGTGCCACGCCCTTGTTCGATCTTTGGCGTCGAGAGAGCCGCAGGGAAGCGCGGCTGATCCCACACCTCAGCGCCCGAGCGAGAGCGAGGGCCACTGCGCCCCGACGTAGGGGAGAGGATCGGGCTGCAGCTGGGCGCCAGGCCGCACTGCACCGCGCCGCGTAGAGGGGAAGAGAAGGGGCCGTCTTGTCAGCGCGCAGCATGCTGTAGCGCAGGAGAAGGGAAGCAGCGGCGGCTTGCGAGACCGCTGGCGATGCGTCTGCCTTCGCTCGAGTCGCCAGAGGGTGGCCTACTGGAGGAGAAAAGGGGACGCCCGCGCCCGCTGTAGGGAAGGGAGGGGTCCGCGGCGGCGCCTGAGCCGCTGCACTCCTTCGCGCCCAGGGATTCAGAGGGCGCGCCCGGAGTAGAGGGAGGAAGGAGGTGGCGCCGAGGAGGGGGGCAATGCCGGTGGGGCCGCCCATGGTCAAGGGCGGCCCGGGAGGAGAGGTGGAGAGAGAGAGGACCAAACTAGGCCGATACCATGTTAGAGGATAATGCTCACTATCTATTCCTCCAAACCCTAGAAGGGTGGGCAATATAGTAGCCGCACATGGGCCTCTATTGGGCCTTCACTCATATACACTAACGAGGATTATCTTCTCGCTTTTTCTATCGTTTTACTAATTTTATCTTGTCTTCCCAATTCCGTGGTTTCCACCACGGCCGTCTTTTCGCTTATTTCCCTTACGCATGCGTAACCACCTCATCCATACTCAAAAACGAAAAATAAAAAGATCAGCTTTGTTCCTGCTCCCATCGTCCATCCATTCATACCCAAACATTCCTTGTCATTACCAAATCGGTTTATCCCGTTCTTATTCATCTCGCAAACACTTATATCTAAGATCTTTCCGCATACACAAAACAAAAAAAAAACACACACACAAAAGCCACAAACCTCAAAGAACTCAATGGCGTACATGGCACTTCGCCGTCGCCGGCTTAAGATGGGTAGCATCGCCAATCATCAATAAGCTTCTCACTCAAGCTTCAAATTTTACCTCTGGGCGTGGACATGGTACGTGAGCTCCGGAACTAGAAGCCACCGTCCCCGCCGCAATTTGACCTAGTGATTCAAGCGGTAGAAAAGAGCCCCCATAGGAGCAAGCCGAGGTATGGCTCCGGCGGCTCAAAGAAGCCTTCTATGATGCTTGAGGACCCGGCGGACGAGCATGAGTACAACTTCCTCAAGCGCCAAGGCCAAGAGTGAGAAGGATCCCATGGAAGGGGAGGATGAAACCTCCTCCATTGCATCCACCATCCACGAAGCCACCGTGCGCCGCCAAGAGAGGTGCGCAACTTGCTCCCCGAGAACAAGAAGCTAATTAGCAAGATGAATGAGCTCAAGGTCATCCCGACGGAAGCAAAGGAACTTCATGATCTTCTTAGCATACCACCCGGAAATACAACAAAGTTTAGGGTGGCCGGCCATACAAAACCGCCATTGTTCCTCCAACCACAGTGACATCACTTTGCACTTCAAAGGTTTTCGGTCGTGACAAGGATCGTGACCGTATTGTAGAGTTTCTTCTTGGCAAGACAACAACTGACGAGGCAAGTTCAACAAGGTACTCGAGTTTGGCCATTATTGGAGCAGAGGAGGAATGGGGAAGTCCACCTTAGCACAATATGTCTACAATGACAAGAGGATAGAAGAATGCTTTGATGTCAAGATTTGGCGAGTCACTCTCTAGAGAAGACTGTTTTGATTAGAAGATGATAATGTGATAGAAATACCATGCCTTCGTCATTTACATTTGTACTGTTTTGGTTGATAGTATCCACAGGCATAAGCAAATTATCTACAAGCTACATCATTTACGCCTTTATTATCCGCATGGATCCACTAATGGATAATTTAAGTGTTATTTTTGATCGATACTCGGAACCAAGAAGAAGTTGCGTGTATTGCATTTGTCATTTTACAACAAAGACATGTTACCCGAATCTGTTGGTGAGATGAAGCACCTTCGGTATTTGGACCTCAAAAAACATCGGTTTAAATTGCCTCGGATCATTATGTGCTCTTTACCACTTACGCTTACTTCCAGTTAAACTACATGGTGGAGAGGTTGCACGACAAAATTTGCAATTTAAGTAAGCTGCGGCATGTGCGACCGCGATGGTAAGAATCAAATTCCCAACATTGGCAAGCTTACTTCATTACAACAGCTACTTGTCTTTTCTGTGCAAAAGAAGCAAGGATATGAGTTGCGACAGCTGAAGGACTTGAATGAGCTTGGTCCCTTTTTAATAGTAAAAAACCTTGAGAATGTCAATTGGAAAGGATGAAGCTTTAGAGTCGAAGCTATATCAGAAAAATCGCCTTAAAATGTTGACGCTTGAGTGGAGTTACTGAGAAAGACATGGATGCAATGGATATTCTACATTTGGATATTCTAGAAGGTCTGAGACCACCACCCCAACTGAGTACGCTCACAATCAAAGGCTACAAATCTGACACATATCCTGGGTGGTTACTTGAGCGATCCTATTTTGAGAATTTGGAATGCTTTGTACTAGAAAGATGCAGTTTGCTCGAAGGCCTACCACCAGATACAGAGCTCCTTCAACATTGCTCTACTCTGTATCTGTGTCATGTTCCAAACTTGAAGACATCATCATGTCTTCCGGCAAACCTACAAAGTTAACAATCCGTGGCTGCCCACAGCTTACGTTTGTCACAAAAAATGAGCTCGAGCAACATGACTTTAGGGAAAATGTGATGCAGGCAGATGACCTGGCATCTAAACTTTCATCAATGTGGGAGGTCTATCCAGGATCGGATGTTAGGAGAGTACTTGTCACAAGACTATTCAGCTCTCAAGCGAGTTGATGACACCGATGATGGATGATGATATAACCACACATCTACAAATTATGGAAAGTGGTATGGAGGAAGGAGGAGACAAAGAATGGATGAAAGAAAATATTATCAAGGCATGGATTTTTTGCCATGAGCAGAGGATAAAAGTCATTTATGGAAGGACCATGGAGCCGCCATTGGTTCTACCATCCGGACTCCATGAACTTTACGGCGTCATGCAAGATTACAGATGAAGCTTTAGCCGTTTGCCTTGGTGGCCTCACATCACCGACAAAACTATCATTGGATGGTAATATGGCATTAACTACACTCCCCTCGGAACAGGTGTTTCAGCATTTGACAAAGCTTGAGAGTTTGAGACTACATGGCTGTTGGTGTCTCAGATCACTGGGTGGCTCACGTGCTGCTCCATCTCTTTCCAGTCTTGAGTGCACGGGTTGCCCTTCTTTAAAGGCGGCACGTGGAGCGAGGGTTATGGCATTGAACCTTGATAGCCTCGGCATAAGAGGATGCATACTTGCTGGCGATTCATTCATTAATGGCTTGCCGGACACTGAAATCTCTTGACATTTATGGTTGCGAAGCTCCCCATCCTTATCAATTGGCCACCACCGACCTCCCTTGAAGAATTATGTCTATCTTGTCTCCCCGATCTGTGGTCGCTTGAAGGCCCTGTCTTCCCTGCACCTTAAGCGCCTAAGATTGGTAGATGTTCCAAACCTCACTGCCAAGCACATCTCACAGTTCCATGTCCAGGATGGGCTCCGCGTTAGTAGTTCTGTATTGCTCAACCACATGCTCAAGTCTGAAGGGTTTATAGCCCCGTCAGAGCTTTTTCTTTCAGATTGCAAGGAGCCGTCAATTTCATTTGAAGAACCTGCAAGTCTCTCGTCCCCCGTCAAGATCCCGGTTTTCGGTTTGTTGCGAAGTGGAGTCCCCGCCAACGAATCTGAAACTTCTCTCGAGTGCGGAGAGTCTTCATATCATTGGTTGCCCCAACATAACATGTTTACCAGATCTGCCGTCCTCCCTCCAGCGCATAACTATTGAATTTTGTCCTGTCTTGGCGAAGAACTGCCGAGGGCCTGATGGAGAAAGTTGGTCAAAGATTTCGCACATCCGCTGGAAGGTCATCTTGTAATACTCAAGTTGCTTCTTTAGACTTTGCACTTGACATAAATGAAAAGGTAAAGATTACACTGACTCATTCTCGAGGACTAACTTCCTCTTCCAATATTTTAACACACTTATATTTATGCTCCAAACAGGCACCTCAAGGTTATAAGAGTACTTGGTACAGAGGACTGCCTCAAACAATTTATTCACCCAGTTTAAGTCAAAATGCAACCCCACCATAGCCGCTTGCATTGCCCAACACCACCCGCCACCGTGAACTGGAAGGCTTCCATGAGTCCCACCGATTCTCAGGTTGCCCGTTTGTTTGTTCCTCCTATTCCATGCATTTCACTTGTCCTGTTATTCCTTCCTTGGTCATTAACAATAAAATTACCAGCACATATTTCTCTGATGGTAGAATAAGCCTCCAATGATGAAGAAAGATAAAACTGTGGTTATCACTTTGAGGCGAATTGGTCGATTGTTTGTAATAAGAGCAGCTATACTCTCATATGGCTGTGCAAAGTTTGTATAAAATATTGGGAACACCGATTGCCAAGGCAAGGACGTGTGGTCTGTTTGTAATACATTCTGATTTCCTTTGATTCCATGGTTCTATTGTCGTCGTTGGTGTTTGCTCATGTCATGTGTGCTCTCAGTTTTCATTTGCTTAACTTGTTCCTGCTGCTCTGTTTCAAACGAGCGAGTGGAAAGCGATCTGGGCCGGCGGCCCGGCCCACTTACGGAGTCCAATACCGCAATAGCCGTCCCTGTTCTGTTCAGCGCCGCACAAGGCCGAACGTTGAACCCAGGCTTCCGTGTCGCCGGCGCCGGCGGTCTGGCCGGAGTCAGTCAGGTCTCGCCACCTCGGGGGATTACTTTTACTGCGGCAGTTGCGGGTCGCGCGGCCGTGCTTGAGGAAACCACCACGGCAGAGGAAGGAAGGGGAGGAGAGGTGACAGGCACCACCACAGCCCTAGTACAGCGGCCGTGCTCCAGGGATGAACTGACCACGGAAGAGGAAGGGGAGGAGAGGCGACAGGCACAGCAACCCCGACGAGCACTAGCATAGGCGTCAGCGTCGTCACGGCTGATTCCTCCCACAAAGCAGCACTACACTGGTCAGTGGTCAGTCAAAATTTGTCTATCCTGTTGTGTTTTTGTCAGTTCATATATGCTGAATTAAAAGGGTTATTATTGAATTAAAATTTCTTCCTATGTGATTTTCCATGTGGGAGGTGACCACATTCCACCGTTTCCTGGGTATAGATGAGGTGGCCGTATGTGTGCCTTTCTGTTCATTTGGGCTATGTTTAGGCAGTTGTTTCAGTTGCAAATGCTGTTCTTGGCAATCACTCGTTTTTCCTACAAGCTGTGTAGGCAGTGTTCGAGTTGCAAATTGCAGATCTGGAAAGCAAGGATCTTAGCTGTGATGCTTATATATGCAAGTGCTCGGATAAAAGATAACTGATCCAATCCAAGTAGTACAAGGCCAAAGCCTTGCTGATAAATTTTTTGATAAATTCATAAACCTTCTCTACTCTGTGTTCACTTTCATTCATTTATTGCAAGTGAGGATACGGTCCAACAGTCGCTTTCTCAAGGATAGAAACGATACCCGGTAAAGCTACCCTGAAGCTTCCTTTGTCTGTGTTTATGCTGACTAGTACTTCAGACCAAATGCAGGTCCCAACCATAATTGTCCTTGTTCAACGATGGACAATGATACTGGTACTCAAATTTCAGAGCAGTCCTAATCAATATAGACCTTGGCTGCTCCTCTTTCTTCACCTTCCTCCTTCATTGCTTCTTCCTTTCTGAGCAAGCAGGAGAAGACTAGTAGACCCTCAGCACCCAGCAGCACCACCGATCTCCTTGACTCCTCTACGCCTGAAACCATAGAATAGATCATCACCAGCAACCAGCACGGCATCAGCTAGCTTTTCCGGTATTGTTCCTGCTTCCCTCCTTCGCCCGCTGGTGTGTATCCCTTATTCTTGGCTGACTGCATGTTTGTTCTCTTGAATTGCAGTGCTGCTCCTGGCGCCGTTGATTTTTTTTAATTGGTGTGAACTTCATCCCCACTGTGTAAGATCACCAATCTTCACTCTTAATTTGTTGTATTAACTTTTTTTTTTCTCGATCGGGCCATTCACCCGTATTTCATTAAGAGGAGAAAAACCAAATCCAAAGGATTACAAACTTGATGCCGAGAGGACATCCGAAACAAACAAACAAGGAACGAAAAAACCCGAAACCAAAAGAGGGGAAAACAAGGTAAGAAGATAAGCTAGCCTACTGCACTGGGTTAGCGACACAAGCTGAAACTTTCACGCGACCAAAAGGACAACACCGGCGCTAGGGTCTTGAATCCTGCTTGAACCCAAGCGTCAGCTTCCTGCACCAGCCTTGCCGCCATGGCTGCCACCGTTGTCGACTCATTTCTAAAGACCCTTGCATTCCGCTCCTTCCAAGTGATCCAAGCAAGCAACAACAAGAAGGAGTCAAACACCGGCCGGTGCTCTTTGTTGAGTCGCCGTCTTTGTTGTATTAACTTGTTCGTAGCTATTTCGCTCTGTGAGCCGTAGCACATGAGAAAGCAAAATAATCAGTTTGTCTTCATTTTTCTATTAAGATTCACTAATTCTGAGTCTTCCAATTCCAGGGTTTTTTTTTTCACCCGTTGATGTCCTTATCAGTAATTTGCCTTCTGCAGAAGCACATCATCCATACATATAAAAAAGAAAACAGCTTCTATTGTCCATCCATTCATCTTTCTTTTCCTGTTTAATCTTTCTCTTCACCACCTTGCATCTTCAACTTGTTCATTTTACTCATACGACTAGAAAGAAAAAGAAAAAAAAAAAAAAAAAGCCTGAAAAAAGGAAGAAAAAAATATATATTGAGTGTACTCTTTCCTTGTTTCCAACGTTTTCCTATACCAGCAAACCCCAATCATTTAGTGCCATTGCCAATTCACTTGTCCTCTTCTTTTCATCCGGAAATAGAAATATCCATCCAAGATCTTTCCAGTCTCCAACCATGGCGGACTTGGCGCCACTGGCTTAAGGTGGGCAGCATCGCCAATTTTCAACAAGCTTCTTACTGATGCTTCAGCGTACCTCAAGATGACATGGTGCGCGCGAGCTCCAACAACTAGAAGCCACCGTCCCGCCACGATGCGAGCTGGGTGATTCAAGCGGCGAAAAGAGCCCCCACGGGGGCAAGGTGGAGGCATGGCTCCGACGTCTCAAAGAAGCCTTCTATGATGCCGGGGACTGCTGGGCGAGCATGAGTACAACCTCCTCAAGCGCAAGGCCAAGAGTGGAAAAGATCCTTGGGTGGCGAGAGGATGAAACCTCGTCCATTACATCGGTAATCATGAAGCCTTTTCATACAGCTATGACAAGGGCAACCAACTTGCTCCCCGAGAACGTAAGGCTAATTAGCAAGATGAACGAGCTCAAAGCTATCCCGACGTAAGCCAAAGAACTTAGGGATCTTCTTGGCTTACCATCACATGCCAATACCATTGAGTGGGCAGGTTGTAGCAAAGAACCATTGTTCCCACAACCACATCTTTTCCCACTTCAAAGGTTTTCGGTCGTGGCGAGGGATCGTGGATCAGATAGTAGATTTCCTTCTTGGAAAGACAACAGCCGATGTGGGAAAATCAGCTAGATACAAAGGTTTGGCCATTGTTGGAACAGAGGAATGGGGAAGTCCACCTTAGCACAGATGTCTACAATGACAAGAGAATAGAAGAATGCTTTGATGTCAAGATGTGGAGTCGGCATCTCCCGCAAGCTCGATGTCCATCGTCACACGCGAGAGATTATTGAGTCCGCAAAAAAGGGGAGTGCCCACGTGTTGATAATCTTGACACTCTCCAAAGCAAATTACGTGATATACTACAAGAGTCACGTAAATTCCCTACCGGTCTTGGATGATGTTTGGTTTGAAAAATCTGATAGTGAGACCGAGTGGGACCAACTCCTCGCTCCTTTAGTGTCAAAAACGATCGGGAAGCGTAATTTTGGTTACTTCGGCGTGGAATGCTTCCAAATTTTCATTTTTGTGAACAAGTTGTTCGTTTGGAAAATATGGACCCGGTCGAAGTTCTTGGCTCTCTTTAAGCACCATGCTTTCTCTGGTGTAGAAATTGAAGACTCACAAGTTGCACAAAAAAGCTAGAACATATTGCGAGAGGAGATTGCTAAAAGGCTTGGACAATGTCCTTTGGCGGCAAAAAGTTCTGGGTTCCATGTTGAGCAAAAAAAAGGATATCGCCGAATGGAAAGCTGCATCAAAACTCAAGGATTTACGTGAGCCCTTCGCAGCTCTGTTGTGGAGTTATGAGAAGTTAGATCCACGTCTGCAGAGGTGCTTCTTGTATTGCGACTTATTTCCAAAAGCTCATAGATATGAACCCGATGAGTTAGTTCGCCTCGGGGTGGTAGAAGGCTTTGTTGATTCATGCAATTTGAGTAGGACAATGGAAGATGTCGGACATTACTTCAAAGAGATGGTCTCGGATCTTTCTTTCAATTGGTTTTTGAAAGGTCTTCGGTTCGTACTATATCATGCATGATATCCTTCATGATTTGGCGAGTCACTCTCTAGAGAAGACCGCGCCATTAGAAGATGATAATGTGACGTAAATACCATGCACCGCTCGACATTTATCTGCTTTCAGTTGAGAGTATGCAAAGGCATAAGCAAATTATCCGCAAGCTACAACATTTACGTCTTTCAGATCCGCATCGATCCACTAGTAGATGATGGAACCGGGTCTTTTTTGATCGATTCTCGCGAACCGCAGGAAGTTACGTGTATTATATTTGTCATATTACAACAAAGTAGTGAGTTGCCCGATTCGGTTGGTGAGTTGAAGCACCTTCGGTATTTGAACCTCATTAGAACGTTAGTTTCTAAATTGCCCGCATCATTATGTACTCTTTACCACTTGCAATTACTTCGCTTAAACCACACAAAGGCATAGTTTGCCCGACAAAATCTGCAATTTAAGTAAGTTACGGCATCCGGGAGCGTACATAGACCCCAAAGAGTGAAATATGTGTCCTCCCAATTCCCAACATAAGCAAGCTAACTTCATTACAACGCATGTTTCTCTTTTTTACGTGCGAAAGAAACATGGATATGAGTTGTGTCACCAAGAACTTGAATGAGCTTGGTGGCGGTTTGACAATAGAAAATCTCGAGAATGTCATGGGAATGGATGAAGCCTTGGAGTCAAAGCTATATCGAAAAACTTCGCCTTGAAGACTTGACGCTTGAGTGGAGTTCCATGAATGGCATGGATGTAGATGATATTTTGCATTTGGATGTTCTTGAAGGTTTGACACCGCCTCACAATCGAAGGTTACAGATCCGCACATATCCAAGGTGGTTATGTGAGGCATCCTGCTTTTGATAATTTGCAAAGGTTTAGACTTGATGACCGCTCTTTTGGTAGAATGCTTGCCACCGATACCGAAGTTACTTCGGGCATTGCTCGAACTCAGTATCTAGTCAATATACCAAATTTGAAGGCATTATCTTGTCTTCCAGCAGGCCTTACGCTTTTGTCAATTGCGGGGTGTCCACTACTTACATTTATCACTAAAAATGATATTGAACAATATGAGTTGAGGGGAAATATAATGAAGACAGATCACCTGTCCTCTAAACTTGCATCGTTGTGGGATGTGGATTCGATGTCGATAATTGGAGTGTACTATCAAATGAGTATTCATCTCTCGAAGCGCTTGATGACACGGATGGATGAAGATATATCACAACATCTTCATATAATTCAAAGTGCTGTGGAAGAAGGCAGAGACAAAGTATTGGTGCAAGAAAGCATCATGAAGGCATGGATTTTTTTGCCATGAGCAGAGGATAAAATTCATTTATAGAAGGACCATGGAGCCGCCACCGGTTCTACCATCGTGACTATGTGAACTTTGGCTTTCTTCATGCAAAGATTACGGATGAAGCTTTAGTTATTTGCCTTGGTGGCCTCACTTCACCGACAACATTAAGTTTGGAATATAATATGGCATTAACCGCACTTCCGTCGGAAGAGGTGTTTCAGCATTTGACAAAGCTTGATTCGTTGTGGGTAAGTGGCTGTTGGTGTCTCGCATCATTGGGAGGGTTACGTGCTGCTCCATCTCTTTCCCGCCTTGCCTCGTGAGAATTGTCCTTCCTTAGAGCCGCACGTGGAGCGAGTC
The DNA here is from genome assembly GCA_015847255.1 of Hyparrhenia diplandra. NCBI lineage: Eukaryota > Viridiplantae > Streptophyta > Magnoliopsida > Poales > Poaceae > Hyparrhenia > Hyparrhenia diplandra. Next base: position 215,986 of record JADLZK010008219.1, on the reverse strand, counting down.
TATGCCATTGAACCTTGCCAAGCGCCTCAGCATATCTGGTTGCATCCTTGCAGCTGATTCATTCATTAATGGTTTGCCACACCTGAAATATCTTTCCATTGGAGGTTGCCGAAGCTCCCCATCCTTACTGATTGGCCACCTGACCTCCCTTGAAACATTATATCTATCTCATCTCCCCGATCTGTGCTTTCTTGAAGGCCTGTCTTCCTTGCAACTTGAGCGCGTAAGATTGATAGATCTCCCAAACCTTAATGCCAGGTGCGACTCACAGTTCCGTGTCCAGGGATCGCTCCGCGTCAGTAGCTCCCTACTGCTCAACCACATGCTTATGGCTGAAGGGTTTACAGTCCTACCACGCCTTTCTTTTGAATATTGCATGGAGACGCCAGTTTCATTTGAAGAACCTGCAAATCTCTCATCTGTCAATTGCTTGGATTTTCGATTTTGCGAAATCGAGTCCCTGCCAAGAAATCTAAATTTTCTCTCAAGTCTGGAGAGTGTTGATATCCAAAGATGCCCCAACATAACATCTTTACCGGACCTGCCGTCCCTCCCTCCAGCGCATACGTATACACATGGTTGTGACAACTTGAAGAAGAACTGTCGTGAACCTGATGGAGAAAGCTGGCCAAAGATTTCACACATCCGCTGGAAGGACATCGACTAATATTGAACTTGCTTATTTAATGTTGCCGCTTGAAAGAAATGAAAAGGTAACGGTTCCACTGATCCATTCTCCATGACGAATTATATATGTTTTCCAATATTTAACATATAAACTTCATGTTTCAAACAGCCACCCCAAGGTCACCCTGTCGCAGGCGCTGCCGTCTCTGCAACAGGTTATTACTTATGAAAAACAGTTCGTGAGCGCCTCATATTGCTCATCTGTATGAAATCATTTCAATTATTCTGTTACTCCTTGTGTGTGGTTAATATTGCCAAGATGTGCGAGACTGTGGTTAAATTTATTTTTCATGTGTCATTTGGTCATCCTTTGCAAGACAAATTGGTTGGTTGTAATAAGAACGGCTGTAGTCCTCTGCTATAAACGAGGCTAAAACGTATCATCCTTTGCAAGGCACTCTGTATCTATGAATGTGGGTACAGTGGAAAATCTGCAACAGCCTCTGTTTTGAGTCCCAAGTATCCAATGTTCTCCAAATTTGTGGGAGTGTTCTGACCATGTTTGGTTCCTTTATCTATCGCTGCATAATTAAGGAGACATGGACAGAGCTCTTGATTGTGGATGGGGCTCCGTTGTGCCTGACGTGTCTGGGTGACTTGTCAGCAATCACCTGCACCATGCATGTCTAGGCTATTGGTACCTCGATGCATGTTGCTGGTAATCCGAGGAAAAGCTAACCCTTAAAACTCACACACGCCTATTTTGTTTGAGCGGGCCAGTGATCAGAGATGCAGTGGTCAGCGTTTGTCTAACACTGATAGAGCACCTGTGTGTAAGCAGAAGTGTAGGGATCGGAGAAGGAATTGGGGGAGGGGGCGCTCAGAGAGAACAGAGGCCCTGTTCGCTTGGCTTATCACCCGCCTACCAATGATATTTTCTCTCACAAAGATCGTAGTAACCAACCAACAAGATTTCTTCTCTCAGATCGCCAAAAGACAGCCAAATGAACAGGCTCCAAGTCGACAACGGCAGAGGAAGGATTGTATTGAGTTAATTGTTTGTTTGATGCATTTCTGCATTCTTTAAGTACTAGATTAGTCTATATTCTACATTGTAGTCACTGCCACTCGGGTCCCACATACCAGCCACCCGGGTCCCACATACCAGCCACTCGGAACAGGCTGACGAGTGGACCGGCGCTTCCTCTGTTGCTGTCCTGTCCTTCTTGTTGCCGTTTGGTAACACTGTGCTGACTGCTGAGTAACTGAAGACGAGGACGTACGATGGCAGATAATCTGGCTGTAAATTTCGTTTGCTAAGCTGAATGATAATCTGTCACGACTCGAACTCGACTCTTAGGCGCCTTTGGTTCACAGGCCAGACACAGGAAAATCATAGGAACCGGAGTGCAAGATAGGAAAGGGAACGGTGATTCCTATGGATCATTTCCTGCGTTTTTCATGAGCTCGGCGTGGATGTTTGCTTTCTTATGTTACAGTGAGGGAACCGCAAATCCTCTGGATAGCTCCCTGCGTTTCTTCTGCGTGATCCAAAGACACTCTGACGTCAACAATTCCAGAGGATACGATTCCTACTTTCCCTTTGATTCACCTCTGAAACAAAGGGGGCCTTAAAAAATTTGGTTGGATTGGTGACAAACCAGGAGCACTCTCCCGTGGATGAGTCTGGAAAGTTTCCATTATTTTCTTTTTTATATAATAAAAAGTACTACGTAATTGCCAACGACGTGTGCACGTTTTTATAACAAATTAATTAACTTCGGATTTTCCTTTGCTTCCATCGTCTTGTCTTTAGTCATGCCCGGTGCCTGCTCTAGTTTAACTAGAAGATTTGTCCCAGAGGATGTCTGTGTTCGAGCTTTGGATGGTCGATCGACTCGCACTGTCAAACAAACAATATTTGTGCGTACATTATTGTGTTGTATCTGAAACAGTTCGCCAGGCGATTGTTTGAAACTAGCGATTTCTACTGGTTACCGTTCTCTTCGTTTCAAACTGTAAGTCATTCCAAATATTTGAGAGTTAAAACATTTTAAGTTTTTAACCAAAATTATAATTATCAAATAATCTAATAATACTTAGTGTCCTAAATATTATTAACTTATCGTATAAATTTGGTCAAATACGAAACTTGTAAAACTCTTAAGTTTGAATAGATTTGTAGAAAAATATTAACATTTGTATTATTATAAAAACTAGCCAATCAACCTGTGGTCTCGCACGTGTTGAAATTTTAATAGACACAAGTACTCGGTACTATTTAATAATCGGTTCATTCCAAATTTTATTATAATTTGGCTTTTCTGCATTTAATTGTTAGCTAAAATTACAGCCACTAGGCTTCCAGTTATGTAGTATATAGTTTAACACAAATTGATCTTGTAGATTTGTTTGGTTTCAAGTATTCCTTTGACGTGCACGTGACAGCCAAACCCGAGATAGGCAGTCGTTTTACAACAGTATAACAAGTGTATAGGGAGAATGTCACGAGTCAAATGACTCTAAAGTCTTAACACTACAAGAGCAACTCTGGTAATTCCATGTTGATATATATAGAAACAACGATTTTCTTTTGACAAAGGCAAACTCAGCTTTTATAGAATGCTAGAAATAGTGATTTTGACATGAAAAAGCTCTCGAACAGTTTTTTAAATTAAATATCCAATTATTGTCACCCTCTATTCTTGGTTTCACGTTAGCCAAAGATGAAGAGCAGGTAGGTGTGAAGCCTGTCTCTTAGAGCTCTCTGTAGTAGCTCGGCTTTGCCTTAGGCTATCTCCAACAAAGAACCTATACACCAAAAATAAGCTGCGAACAGTGGTTTGCCTTCTAAAAACACGCCCAACAGAGTTGGCAAACGGAGGTGGCATTTTGCGTGATCGCCCGGGGGAGCAGTGGATAAGCGTCCTCCTCGAGCGAGCATGCAAAATCTGTTCGAGGCGTACTCCGTGTCAGGGTTTCTCTGGGCCCCCTCGACACCGCGCTCATGTCCGGCCCGCTCCTTGGCGCCGCCACATCCCTTTGCCGCATGGGAGGCGCCGTGCCCGGCTGCCACTCCGCACCCGCCGGGGGCGAGGAAGGCCGACGACCGGCGGCGAGGGAAGCGCGCCCGCCGCCGCAGAGCTCCGCCGCAGGGGGCGCCGGCCGCCGCGAGGGGCGAGGGAAGGGCCACCGGCCACGCGAAAATCCCGCCTCGCCAGCCTCCCGCCCGCCGGCCTCCCCTCACTCCGCTCGCCGGCCTCCCTGCCCCCGCGCCACTGCCTCCGGCCGCCGGTGCCGGCAACCGATAGTCGCGGCGGCCATGGGAGCGAGGAAAGCACATATGCATCTAGGTATGCTGTTGGAGTTCGTTATATTTTGGGTTGGTTTTGTTCTCCTGTACACAGCCCAAAACACATATGCATGTCTGTATGCTGTTGGAGACGGCCTTAGTATTGGGCGTATGCCTTTCTCCTCCTGCTTCTGACCTTTCTTCCACCACCCGCCGCTGCTGCCGCCCCTGCCGGTCCTCACCGGCGAGAGCTCGCCGGTGACGACGGCAGGAGGGTCGGTTCTTCTGTCCTCCTTGCATAGCCCCTCTTCTTCTTCCCTTGTACAATTCCCTACAATAATAAGCCCTTCCATGGGTTCTTTGAGAACTGTTGTCCTCATCTTCCTAATCCCGTCACTCCTCGGTGCCCTAGTGGCCATGGAGGCCGGCGGAGATGGAGCAAGCAGGCCGGCAAAGCACTTCCTGAGCATACAAGATCCGGCGGCAGCAGGAGCAGCGCTCGTGCCGGCGGCCGGGCGGGCCGCCCCGCGCGTGCCCCAGATACGCAGCAGCTTCAACGCGCACGAGGTGTTCCCGGAGCCCACGAATCGCGCGGACACGGCTCGGCTTCTCGCAGCGCTCTTCCATATGGTCAACGACGAGATCCGGCGAGGTGTTCTGGAGGCAGGAGTCCATGCTCTGCGGCTCCATTGGCTGGACGACGGCGCCGTCCGCCAGAGATCGTCTGCTCCGACCTGCCTAAGCCGAGTGCCTCTGATGCGACATCCATCACCTGCTACGAATGCGCGTCGGAGGGCAGCTGTCCAAGCTGCCGGCGCCGTCCCAGTTCGCGTGCTCGTCATGAGTCGGCTGCTGCTTGGCCTGTGCACCGCGACACCCACCAACGCCCGTGGAGGTGTGCGGAGGAGGGGATGGGTCCGCAGTGGCGTCGCCCAACAGCCACCGGAGGTGGGGTGCGGTGGGATGCAAGACCGCGGCCGCGCGGCGGCCGAAGGATGGCTTCCTCCCGACTTCATCTCGCAAATTCCATCACCGGCGCCGTCCCTGTTCGTCAGCGTGGGACCCACCGTCTGCTGCTGCTGCCCAAGTGCGCCACGAACCCACAAACTCGGTTTTTCCAGAACCGTATGCGCGCGCCTTCGTTATCGTGCGGCTGCAGCTCCTCCAAGATTCGCGCCGGTCAAACCTCATCTTCACCCATCTCTTTCCCGTGTACCCTGCTGATGCATTCCTCGCTTCCTCATTCCATTCCCAACTCTATTCACCATTCCTGATCAAAAAAAAAAAAAAAAACTCTATTCACCATTCCAATTTTCTCTCTCCCTTCTCTCTCACCATCGCTCTCCACCGCCGCCACCGTTCATCTCTCTTCACAATTCCAATTTTCTCTCCCCTTCTCTTTTTTTTTAGATTACACAAGACAACGCGGACGCTCAACACGCACGCACACTCACCCCCCTATGAACACACGTCACGCAAACCCTACCCCTATGAGCACCTTCGAAGGACTGAGCCGGCAAATCTTGAAGTTCCGAAGTCACCACCGGCGCCTCGCTATCGACGGGGGCGTCGCCTACCACTTAATGCATAGCGCCGAAAATCCTAAAATAAATCCGAAATAAAGTGTCGCACCGAGTTTGAACCCTGGGTGGGAGCCCCTCAACGACGGACCTTCCCTAGGGCGACGTGGGGCGGCCGCCCCCGCCGGGGCGGCGCCATAGCACGAGACCCGCAGACCCCATCTTCGGCTTTTTCTTCTCAGTCTCCGGTGACGGCGGCGTCCGGCGAGTCCGAGCGGCGGCCGCGGGCGTGAATACGCGACGCGACGATGCCGAAAGAGAAGCGTCGGTTGGCTGGGTTTCCTTGCTGCCTTGTTGGGCTTTTTTGTTTGCCTTGTAAAACAGCCCAATTCCAAGGCCCAAACTCCCCAATTTCCCTAATCCCTAATCCATCCGTCCGTGTGAACTGAAGCCGCCGGGCTGCTCGCTCGTGCTCGCTCCCGTTTCCGTCATTTGTCATTGCTAGGCTCGCCGCTGCCCTCCCCGGCGCCCACGCCGCCCGGGGACTGTTGCTTGGCTGTGGAGGGAGGAGATGGAGATGAGGAGCAGCAGCTACCTCCTGCCGCCGCTCCACCCAGGATTGGGCCGGGGCGAGGTTCCAGCAGAGGCGTCCGTCCCTGCTAGAAGTGCAATTGGCAAGAACAAGAAAAGAAATGGTTATTGCTTTTTGTTTTTTCACTTTATGAATTGAATAAAAAATACAGTGATAGAGTTCATTTTTTTATTCAATTTGTTTGCAGCTGTCTTCTTGCTTCATTTTTTTTGATTTCGCCCCAGCTAAATTTTTTTTTCCCGGTCCGTCGTTGAGCCCCCTAACCAATGGCCTTTACCGTTGAGCCATGAGCCCCTTGACTTCTCTCCCCTTCTCTCTCACCATCGCTCGCCGCCGCTGCTCATCTCTCTTCACCATTGCTGCAGCTCCTCCTCTCTCTCTCTCTCTCTCTCTATTTGCATTCCTCTCTCCTTTAGATCCAGATACGACACTCATCTCTCTCTACCTCTCTCTCTCCCTCTATCTCCCCCTTTCTCTCCTCCAGATCCAACACTTGTCTCTCTCTAACTCTCTCCCTCTTTTCTCACTGATTGCAACCAACATTGCCTCGCACTGTCAATTTTACAGGTACAAATTGTTGTTCTATGTTATGAATTTCTGAATTATTTTGCAACTGTGTTATGCTTGCATTTTTATAACCCTGTCAATCTTCGATGTACTTACTTTAGTTCTTTTTGTCAGTTCTAAATCTTGTAGCCGTAGTTTTTTTTTTTTTTTGGTGACCATAGGTTTGTTGTAATAAATAGGCACACTTTCCTGCATTTGCTTTTCAAGACATCATTTGTTTAGCATCTCACCAGATCTCTCTCTACCTCAATCCCTCTGTATCTATATAACTCTTTCTTACTATTTAATCTCAATCTCTCTCTACCTCAATCACTGTCTCTTTCTCCCTACTTCATGATTTCCATTTCTCAATCTCTCTCACTCTGTCTCTGACTCTTTTCATTAGATTTATATACGATATCTATGAACAAATAAAAAGCAATGGGTTAGTCAAAAAAAAATACACCTACCTTAAACATAGGCCTGTGCAAAGAACCAGATGTTATAGAAAAAATGGAGAAATTTATTTGTGTTTCTTGGAGTTACTTCTCAGATAGGAAATAACAAAATCAGAGATTCTGCAGGGTCTACCAAATTTATTTTGTTCTTCATATACTAATTTTTTTATTTTAACTCAATTTATTAATGCAGTTCATTGCTATTAATGCAGACCTAAATCTGATGGATTGTCTGATCTAAATACACTATTCTAGTGTACCTCTAAAAAAATGGAAGAACAAAATAGTAATATGACTGAGAATGAAGACTGTCTCACCCAAGCTCTCACTTTTGCCACTGAGAATGTTTGTTCGTCGCGACAAGCTATTGCTCCAGCAAATTATTGTTCAGGTAATAGTTCTGAACATATTATCTATAGTATATATGTCAAGCTTGTTATTTGGCTGTTTGCTCAGCAAATAAAGCGGTATTTTGTGGTTCCGGTACAAACTGTATTTTTGATATAAAAACTTATTTTGATAATAGCCAATAGACGACTGTGCAAAGTTAACAATTTTTAAATTTGTCTGGTCACTATATTTTTGATAATGGCAAAGTAAATCTTGATTAACAAGTACACTCGTCTCTCTCTCCCCTATCTCTCTTGAATTTTTCTGAACTCTTAGTAGCTATTTGTATGCTTCTTACTTCATCTGCCCTATGATTTTTTTTTTTTTGCTTCTTTGAGTCACTGGTAGATCCAGTCCTAGATCCCATTTCTGTTGCATTTCTATATGCATTTGAGTTTTTTTTTTTTTCCAACCTTCTACTACTTATCCTCTCCTCTCTCCTCTCTATGATTTGTTTTTTTTTCTTCTTCGAGTCACTAGAATTTGTAGTTTCTAGATGCATTTATGTTTTTTTTTTGGACTATTTCATTGACCCTTCTTTAAACACTGGGCTACTGCATATACTTTTACCGGTGTCTCCGGTAAGCTTGTTCAATGCCGATAGACCATTTAGTCATCACTGACATAGTCTATTTTAATTATTTTTTCATTGCAAATATGCAGCGACACTTCATTACACCTTTAGTGAAGTGTTTGTATTTGCAACTAGAGCACTGCAATTCATTTAATGAGCTTTTCAACAATGATTAAATGATTCATAATGAAAACTAATCTGCATTCTGCGGTCCAATGCCAGTGCTTGGGTCCGTCGTATCACCATTCTGTTCCATGCTTCTCAAACAATCCAACAATGTTGAATGTGTACTCATAGTAATGTTGTTTACTTTAATCGACCAATTGTTGAGTTTGCATATCAACTCTTGCAGCCTCCCGCCATTGCTTGTATTGATCGTTTTCTTGAACACTAGTTAAGTTTTTTTTAAAAAAATCTAGTTAGTCTTGCATGATTTTCAAATATTAGAGTAGCAGTACAATGGTATCTGAATGCTCTCACCTCACCCTTTTCTTTTTATTTTCTGGTTCAGCTGATCCGTGTTTCTAATATATATCATTTTGCTACTCTCAGATAATCTTGACAATACTTATTAGTCCTCTATTCCTCTTCCTCTTTAGTGTGAATTGAGCTGCTTGTAGTACCGTGTGTCTTGTTTTTTATTATGGACTATATATGTAGCTTCATCGTCTATGGTACCTGAAAGATAATTTTTAAGGATGTTCAGTTATAACATGTTCTCTCTCTTAAAAAATGGTCGTGATCACCTATATCATTTTATATATGTTCACACATTTTGTTTCATATAATCATTAAAATGGAACTTGATGAGGACAGAGATTAAAGGACTGCACACTCAACATTGTATGCTTTGATTTTACATGATTAACCAAAGCTACTCTCATTTTTATAGTGAGTGGTATGATGGTCTAACCAGTACCGGCGACTCCTAGAAATCTCCTCTAGTGTTTTGTTATCTTCTTAAATTTTGAATTAATCATGCTTCCCAGTAGGGCTGTGCCAAATTTTCTTCTACATTGCCGTTGATTTCTTGTCTGGAAATTGATCCAAAGAAGTTGTATAATTCCTTCAGCACCTTGTGCTGACACCTTTTTGTTACACTGAATGCAGAACTTTCTTTTTCCTAAAATCATTGCTTCTTCTGACATACATTTCAAGAGGGCTTATTCCATTCAACATGTGAGACACAATGGTTGCTTTAACTCTTCCATTGGCTATATTTTCACATTAATTTCTTCTGACCTCGACCATTTCATATCAAAGAATGTCAATCCAAAATACCCTTATCTTCTTCATTTTGGAATCACAGTATCCTATCAACCTTATGTTTATTTATTTATATTTGCTTCATGGTCCTTTGATCAACCGACTTTTGACTAATTAATTAATCAACTGTTCTCTCTCACGCAGGGCTTTGATTCAATGTTTTTGAAGATATATCCAGAACTTCCATGAACACCATTACTAAGGTGTCGTTTGGATAACATGTGGATATCTATTGCTTTTATTATTGATATGTTACAGGTAGAGAATTAATAATATCGATTATCCATGTGATGTCTGCTGCAAACTGCACATGTAGTGGCTAGGTCCCAGCAGAAGCGTGCAGGGAGGACATGGAGTCCGACTCCTGTGAGCTTTTGTGCTGCCTTAGTGAGGATGACCTGAATTTTGATAGCGATGCGATGAGGCAACATCCATAGTTGTGTGTCAAGCTGGATTATGAAACAACTTATGATAGTAGCCGAAGTTGGTTGGCTGTATGTAGGTTAGGTAACTGCAGTTGACTGTTTGTAGGTTATGGCACTAGCCATCTGAAGTATGTTCTTCATTTGGATTAGGTTATAACATCGGCACACATGAACGCCAAACAGCCAACTATTCTCTGCACCTATTTGCAGTTGTAGATCTATTAGTTCTCTGCACCTGTATTTCTTTTCTCTGTTAGATGACATGCTAGATGCAGTCCTGGGTCATTATTAGTTTTTATCAGCATGCCTATAGTAATTTTTTAAACTCATTCATCCAACAGATTTTAATTCTTTTTCTCTGGTTGTATCAGTCTGTCTGCACTTGTAGATGTATTACTACCCTATGCTCTGCAATTTTGATAGATCCAAAACTAGATTACTCGGTTGTTTATGAGTCTGCCGGTATTTAGTCTAGGTATTTAGTCACGACTCTTTTTACTTAACGTTTAGCATCAAGTTTCTTCAACATTCGAACATGTACAAGGTTTTACCTATAAGTCTAATTTTGCAATATATATAATCCATACTTAATGTGACCTCAACCCATTTAATTTCTTTTTTGCTAATAATTTTGAAATTTTCAAACAATCTCGTCTCGCACATTGATATTTAGTATTAACATGCTTTGTACAATTCTATTGATTTGAACTATGTCGTCACAGATCCCTCTACCTTACCCCTTTGGTATAATCACGTTTAAGATTAGATTTAGTTGTCTCAGTTGTATGCATGTTGACTATCTGTTTGTCATCTAATGGATAAGCAGTAGCAAATATTCTTGCCTTTATATAATTCCTATTGCAAATGCGCTGTACCAGCCCCTGTGCTTAGTTGCTATTGTCATGTGCTTCTGATTTGCCTTTGCTGGGATTCAGTATTGATTAGCCTCCTTTGTCGTTTATCCTAGAAGGACATACTTGCCTTCAGCAACAAGTCAGCTGGTTTTTATTTGAGGTGTGCCTATGATGCATACTTACATCTGATTTATTGATTTATTGCAGGTTTCACTGGATTGACACACCTTGACCTATTTGGAGCTTGCATAACTGATTCTTTCATGAACGACTTCAGATGTAAGTATGCATACTCAAAAGACTATCTTATCCAAGAAGACTACTGCGTTAGCTCAAAAAATGCAGCATCTTCTCTTGGTGCATACTACCTTGATGGAATGCACTTCAGTTCTTTGTATATTCCGCCTAGGTTAACTGTTTTTTTTGTCCTGGTAACTACATACTGTTTCATCGGTTCTTCATTTTTATATTTTTCTAGGCCTGACAAGAGACTTAAAAAGACTGAATTAGGCACAGAATAAGAAAAATATGCCAAAAGATGTTTTTGGTCGGCTATTGGCAATAGAAAAAGTCTGTTATAGGAGATTGGTTCCTTGTTTTTCTGGGCTAGATTAATTGTCGGACATCATTGTTGCAAATTGGTCGTCTGCCACTAAATTTCATATCCTTCATGAATAGAAAATTTGCTTAGTTCATTTTTTAGTTTCACTTTATTATTATTATTAGTGTTGATATATTTACATGAAGAATACAACTCTTCACCTATTATCATAATACTCTCTGAATTATCATACCAAAGATGCTAAAGTTTATGCCACATTACAATCTTCTATGTTTGACATATATTTTTCTGAAAATAGATAACTCGTTGTTGGCACACTTTGTGTTGAAGCTCAGGGTCCTTGGCTTTGTGACATGCACTGTAGGTGTATATAAAACAGAGAGAGAGAGAGAGATGACATGTCTAGTAGCAGATATATTCATATATGCACGGAAGTAAATAGATAAAGGTATATGTAGGTTCATAACTTCAATTTTTTAATATAATTCCATTCTAACTAACAGTCTAGATAGCACATAAGTAATCTAGAAAGATTTGGTTAGAAAGCGAACTGCACTATTTTATTTGCTCTTTGATGATCCTTGCTCTTTGATGGTTTTTACTCCTTTTACCATGTACATTTTGTAAATTTATAGTCTCATAATAATTTTCCATTGTCATTATGATTATGAAGTCATCTATACTTTATGATTATAAAGTGATTTATATTTGTATGTTCTACGAACCACATAATATAAACACCTTTCTTCATGTTTCACTGCTTAAAAACATTTTTTTAACAAAATCTCAGCGTCTGAAACCATAATAAAAAAGTTTTTTTTGGCCTAGTTGACTCACCATTTTTTTTATATATTTGTAGTTCTATTATCTTGCTCTTCTCAACCTGGTCGGAGTACCTGCTTAATCCTCTCCATTTCGTTCATCTTTTCAGGAGATTGGTTGCAAAATATGGATCTGGCCAGACTTTCTGGACGAGTATGGGATCCTAACGAATTGCTAGATGTCTTTTGTTGTGTCTTTGTACTGGCTATCAGCGTAGTATGAATTGAAGTTAAACATGTAATTGTAGAACTGCTAAATAAGTGTAAAATAAACTAGTAGAGTTGTGCGTGGCATTATGAAATAGTCCATGTGCTGAGCATGCTGAGCATGCGGGCCAAGAAGTCCAAAAAAACGTACGCTCCTTTGCCAGGTGTTTTTGGTACGCCGGCACCTATTACAGGTTAGTTTCGTACAATTGGTACAAGAAAGATTAAGCGTGCTTGTTTCTTATGGCTGCTTAGCTGTGCTGCCTAAATTCTGTTCCCTTAAATTTGCTTGAAAGCATGTAATGAAAAGTTTCCAAAAAATGCAGGTTTACTTTGTGATCATTAAAGGTAATATAATAGAAACAACCGTAGATGTAACAGGCGGGTTTGTGTGCCTATAGAAACAGTGTAAAACAAGTAAAAATTATAATGGATAAAGTTAAAGACAACCCGCTCTTTGTGACGTTGAAAAATATACAAATAAAAAAAAACAGACTTGGGAGAGATAAGAAAGGGTTGATGCAGGTACAGGAGTTGTCAGTAAGAAAAGGGAGAAAGCTGACCAAACGATCGAGAAATGCTAGCACTGGAGTAGCGATAACATGCGCTGAAGATTGGGAAACAAGCGCACATGGGAAGGGCCCAGAAACGAGTGGGAATGGGTGCCCCGCATGGGTGAGCGTTGACTGGTCCGAATCCTAAAGCAGTACTGGACGGGGGGAGATAGAGCAGACGCGCGCATACCGTTCCGGTATTGTATTTTCGCGCCACGAACCCCATCAACGTGTCCCTTCCGAGGACTCTGCTGCAAGGCACGATGCATGCAGGTGGACACGTCTGTGGAAATTGGGATGAGGTGGCAGTGCAGGTGTCCTCTTCTACTCTTCCGTCCTCTACTGCTAACCGGCAAGGAGTTGCTGTTGCTCACGCCGTTACCCATGGAATCCGTGGGCCAAGTTTTTTTCGGCGTGTCTGCTACCGCTGTCTCCGACGACCGCACACCTCCTTTAAGCAAGCAAAGCCTGTCCACCCCGGAGCAACTTCAGATGATGCTGATTTGATGAACTCGTCTCCACCTGGGTTTTCGACATCGAGCCTCGTCCTGTACCCGCCCGGCGACGACATTTCTACTCATACTTCGATTAAGCTTGGTGTGCTTTTTCATATACGGCTCGGTCGTCCCTACTTCAACCGGCGCGTGGCGCGGTCCTTTCATCCGGCCGTCCTCGCCTCTGGCGACACATCGGCTTTTATCGCCGGCGAGTTCGTCTTCGTTTTTTAGCGACTACCTCTGTTGTATTTCGATTCGGTGGACTGCGGTTGTATCTGACCTTCTCTCGAAGGTCTGTATTGTAATATGCTTGCTTAATAATCTATAAAGTTGTTGGTTGTCAAAAAAAAAAAAAATGAAGAGCAGGTAGGGCATCCACAATGTGTATGAAAAAGTGGTCTTAAGTATTAAATGTTGCTACTGTGATGTATTTTAAACATTATCACGAGCACACCACAAAGAATAGGCGGCAAGAAATGCACCATATATAGGCCTAAGATCACACCATAAGAAATAAAAAAAAAATATTTTTGTTCTCTGGAAAAGCTGGCAGCTGTGTAGCTAGCAAGAAATGCACCATAGGCTTAAGATCACACCATAAGAAATAAAATAGTGTTTTTGTTCTCTAGAAAAGCTGGCAGTTTGTGTACTATCGGAATCAAACTTACTATGCAACACAGAGAGGGTGAGCCACGCCACTGCAGGTGAGGGTCCAACCTTAAGGTGCATTAAACCTTAAGGTGCATTTTGATCTGCAACATTGTGTGTACCATAATAACTGTGGTCAACTTTTGTGGGCCTCGGCTTAAGGTCAATTTTCTACCGCAACATTGCGCATGCCCGTGTAGCTCTCTAGAGTATGCACAAGATATAGATCAATTTTTTGGAAGATGAGAATGTAGAGAAAACAATTTTAATTCAAATGGCTCTCCAAAAGAGGATTTTTGAGAGTGAGTTTGAATGATGCTTAAAAATGATTTTTTGGAAACATGTAGATTTTTAGAAGAAGATCAAAAAGTATCCCTGCCTCAAAAAATAGAATTTCAAGCCTCTTAAGAAGGCCAATTCTATTCTATAAATCTAATTCCCAACGATACCACGTGTATGTGCAATACAAAAAAAATGTCTCTTAAGATGAATGCCCCATTTGACCATCTAAGATCTCTAATCTCCGCTCTTCATTTTATGTTAACTTTATTTTTTTAAAAAAAATAGATCACGCTTTTTATAGAGGTTAGGGAGACAGCTGTTCGGACAAACTTGCAAACATGCCTCGTACAGAAACCAGAAATAACAAAACAAGCCCATCCTGCTTCCACCGGCGCGGCCGGCGAGGCCACGGGAAGGAGAGCACGGCGGTTGAGGTTGCACTCTTCTTCTCCTCTCTCAATCGTTCTCACACTCACTCCCCCGCCAGATCATGCGCCGGACCGGGGCTATCCATTACACGTGCAAAGAGTAGTAGAGCAGCCCTCTTGCACTGCGTGCGAGATGTTCGATGTTTTTTGCCGCAACAGGAGCAGAGGAGAGCACAGCGAGGTGGATCGAGATAATGACTTCGGCCTCTGCAGTAGGTGCTGGGAACCCGGCGGTGGCTCCACGATGCTAGCTAGCATCAGCTGCGGATCATGAAGCAGCCCTGCAATTGGTGATGAAAATTATGAAAGGAGAAGCAAGAGGTAAAATTACCTACCGTTTCATTCATGTATTTGTCTGATGTGCAAAGGCCACTTTATTACAACAATCAGTGACCTACTCCATACTACAATAGCTAGTCTTTATCACGGCCAGCTCATCTCAACTTATAAAAACTGCAACTGGTACCTTAAAGTATATATTTTGGGTACAGAGAAAACAACAGAATAATATAATAACTTGAGAAGTTGCCCAGATATTTCGCTAATGCGCTTCCATGCTTTTGCCAGTGTATTACTCCGATCAGAGTGGTTGACGGGCTATTTGAGTCTTTCGTCTCTTGCACCGGCCGGAGAAGTAAAGCGCTCGTATTCCAGAGTCCAAATCCACCCCTCTATCGACCTCACGCACTGATCCTCAAGCTTGCTCCGGAGACGCTGCTCCCTGCGCTGTTGATATTTAGTTCGTGTAATATTTCTTGTGTGAACTCGTTAGCTATTTTCCTGTGTGTTCCTTTAACACAAGAGAAATGAAAGGAAAACAAATCTGTTTGACTCTTGGGTCTGATTCTGCTGCATTACAGTTAGCATCAGGAGCGGAGGCAGCAGGCTGGGCAGTAGGTACTATTTTTTTTTTTTCTTGGTTGTTTCTTTTTCCACTGTCATACTTTTGCGTCATTCTCTTGAAGTTGTGTTGTCCATACTAATTTTGTTTGTGGTTTGTCCACGTCATTGTTGAGTAACTTATGGCAGGTTTGTCCTTAGATATATCAAGGTGCATGAATTATATTGTATAAGGTTGATGATCACCAAACTGGAGGACAAGAAGGATTACTTAGCGGTTAGTATTTGTTGTCTGAATATAGGCATCACAGTAGATCGATGGAGTAGAGTTTGTTTACCCAGTCACACACTTCCACGGACAATGACTTGAATTATTTTTTTTCCAATAGACCGAAGACCAAGTGCGTCATAGTATTGTATTGTTGGCCTTGGTCGTAGCGGAAAAAGGTAGAAGGTACATCAATGATAAAATTATGGAAGGAGCAGGTACAGCAATGATAAAATTATGGAAGGAGCAGGAAGAATGATAGATCCACCTACCATGTTTTTGGCTTGATTGATGTTTTAGTTTATGGGTGAATCATTGTTATTTTAACCTGATGTGCTAAGACCACTTCTGCAACAACTAGTGATATGTTCAGCCTCATGTTTGGCTGTACTTATAATCAATTAAAACAGCTTTCTTTGTGGGTGAGAGTGTCTTTCTAATTTTAATATAAGCCCACTTTATTAAAAGAAAATCATCTCCACTCCACTAGCAACTAGTAATAATTAATAATCAGCACTGCAGCACGCCAGCGCCTTTTCCATCTTTTCTGCTTTTCCTATGGAAACAACACAGCTGCTTCCCTCCCACTCCGAGCCTCCCTTTTCCGGCAACTCTCATTCTCTTGCAGTTGCAGCACAGCACTTGTTCCAGGGTCCAGTCCTCTGCTCCGGCAACCTCACGCTCTCGTTCTGTTCATCACGCCCTTGATTTTATTTCCTGTAAGATCTCAAATCTCCACTCTTCATTTTGTGTTAAATAACTTGTTAGCTAGGAGTGTTTCTCTCTGTTTTCCAGGATCTTGCATCTAGAACACGTGAGGAAGGAAAACAATTGGTTTGCCTGTTTTCCCTACTACTTATTTCACTAATTTTATGTTGTCTTCGATTCCAGGTTCCACACTTAAGTCCACCGCTGCGCCAACTCTTTCTATGTTGACCACGCCCCTGATTGTTTTTATTTCGTGTAAGTTCTCTAATCTCCACTCTTCATTTTGTCATAATAACTTGTTAGTAGCTAGGAGTGCTTCCCTGTATGTTCCTATATCTTGCATTCGGAATACATGAGAAAGAAAACAATTGGTTTGCTTGTTTATCCTACTAGCTTCACTAATTTTATCTCATCTTTCTGATTCCAGGTTTCCGCTGATGTCTTCATCAGTTATTTCCCTTCAGCAGAATCACCTCATCTATACTCCAAAATAGAAGAAAAACAGCTCTGTTCCAGCTTCATATCGTCCATCCATTCATCCATTTTGTTCCTGTTTTTCTTCGTCCAGCAGACACACACATCCTACATCGCCCAGTCGTTTAGTTCACCCCTACTAGAACAAAAAGAGAGAGAAAATAAAACACACAAAAAAAAAGGAGAGACAAAAATTGTTTTCAGTCCCTAGGTTCTTCCCCATCGTTTTTCCCGACGTGGGTCCCTCCAAAAACCCAACCATTTAGTGCCATTATCAATTCAATTTCCCCTATTCATCCAGGACCCTTTTCACTCATAAAAGAAGGGGAAGCAAAAACCACTTGCAGCTCCATGGCGGAATTTGTGCTCCCGTGCCTAAGGTGGGCGGCATCGCCAATTGTCAAAAAGCTTCTTCTTCAAGCTTCAGCTACATCGGTGTGGACATGGTGCGTGAGCTCCGGAACTAGAAGCCACCGTCTTGCCACGCTTCGAAATGGGTGATTCAAGCGCCGAGAAGAGCCCCCATAAGAGCAAGCTGGAGGCATGGCTCGGCGGCTCAAAGAAGCATACTATGAGGCCGAGGATCTGCTGGATGAGCATGAGTACAACCTCCTCAAGCGCAAGGCCAAGAGTGGGAAGGATCCCTTGATGGGAGAGGATGAAACCTCCTCCATTGTATCCACCATCCTGAAGCCACTTCGTGCTGCTAATAATAGGGCACGCAACTTGCTCCCTGACAACAGAAAGCTAATTAGCAAGATGAATGAGCTCAAGGCCATCCTGATGGAAGCAAAAGACCTCCGTGATCTGCTCTGCATACCACCTGGAAATACTACAGGGTTTAGGGTGGCAAGCGGAACCAACAACCATTATTCATCCAACCACAGTGACATCACTTTGCAGTTCAAAAGTTTTTGGTCGTGAGAAGGATTGCGATCGTGTCGTGGATTTTCTTCTTGGCAAGACAACAGCTGATGATGAAAGTTCAGCTAGGTACTCCAGTTTGGCCATTGTTGGAGCAGGAGGAATGGGGAAGTCCACCTTAGCACAAAGTATGTCTACAATGACAAGAGGATAGAAAAAGGCTTTGATGTCGGGATGTGGGTCCGCATCTCACACAAGCTTGATCTCCATCGTCACACAAGGGAGATTATTGAGTCTGCAACAAATGGAGATTGCCCATATATTGGTAATCTTGATACTCTCCAAAGCAAAATTACGTGACATACTGCGTAAGTCGAGAAATTCCTACTTGTCTTGGATGATGTTTGGTTTGAAAATTACGACGGTGAGTTACGATTGGCGTAAACTCCCCGGATCCATTAATCTCTAAACAAATCGAAGCAAAGTTTTGGTGACTTCTCGAAGTGCAACACTTCCAAAGAAATGTTCACTTTGTGAACAAGTCGTTCTTTTGGAAAACATGGATGAAGTCGACTTCGTTGAACTCTTCAAACACCATGTTTTCTCGGACCAAAAATTGGAAACCAGGCTTCTATATAGTCACCGGAACATACTTTGCAGAGGTGATTGCTAAAAAGGCTTGGGCGGTGTCCTTTGGTAGCGAAGTTCTAGGATTCCAATTAAGCAAAAAGAAAGATATCACTAAATGGAAAGTCTTATTTGAAGCATAGTGATTTAAGTGAGCCCTTCAAGGCTCACGTTATGGAGTTATGAGAAGTTAGATCCACGTCTGCAGAGGTGCTTCTTGTATTGCAGCTTGTTTCCCAAAGGTCATAGATATAGTTGTGATGAGTTGGTTCACCTTTGGGTGGCGTAAGGCCTTGTTGGATCATGCAATTTGAGTAGCAAGACAATAGAAGATGTTGGGAGGGATTATTTCAATGAGATGGTCTCTGGATCTTTCTTTCAATTGGTTTCTGAAAGAAAGTCATATTCATTCTATATCATGCACGACATCCTTCATGATTTGGCACAATCACTCTCTGTAGAAGACCGCTTCGGACTAGAAGAGGATAATATCAAAGAAGTACCATGCAATCGTTCGATATCTCTCTTTCGGGTTGAGAGTATGCGTAAGCATAAGCAAATTATCTACAAGCTACATCATTTACGCACTATCATCTGCCTTGATCCACTAATGGATGATGCAAGTGAAATTTTGATCGATGTTGCGGAACCTGAAGAAGTTACGTGTATTGTATTTGGCATTTTACAACAAAAGTAAGTTGCCTCGAATCTGTTGGTGAACTGAAGCACCTTCGATATTTGAATCTCACAAAAACGTTAGTTGCTGAATTGCCTAGATCATTATGTACTCTTTACCACTTGCAGTTACTTCAATTAAACACAATGGTGGGGAGGTTGCCCGACAGGCTTTGCAATTTAAGTAAGTTACGACATTTGACAAAGATACAAAAATGTCACTAATGGTTCCATGAATGAAAGTCCTATTGACCAAATACCAAACATAGGCAAGCTAACCCGCTACAACACATGCACACCTTTTCTCGTACAAAAAGAAGCAAGGATATGAGTTGTGGCGGTGAAGGACTTGAATGAGCTTGGTGGCGGTTTAAGAGTAGAAAATCTTGAGAATGTTTGAGAAAAGGATGAAGCCTTAGAGTCGATGATATATCGGAAGGATCGCCTTAAAGAGTTGTGGCTTTCCTAGAGTAGCGAGAATGAAATGGATGCAAAGCAGGATACTTCACATTTGGATATTCTAGAAGGTCTCGAGACCGTCACCCGAACTTAGTCGACTCACAATCCAAGGATACAAATCGACACATATCCCTCGGTGGTTACATGAGCCATCCTATTTCAAGAATTTGGAAGTTTTTCGCCTTTGGGGCTGCGGTTTATTAGAAGGCTTACCATCTTATAGTGAGCTTCTACAGCATTGCTCTACGCTGCATTTACGATACATTCCAAAATTGAAGACATTATCTTCCTTTCCAGTAGGCCTTATAGAGTTGCATATTGAAGGGTGCCCACAGCTTATATTTATCACGAGAAGTGAGCTGGAACCACATGACTGGAGGGAAAACAAAATGAAGATGACAGACGACCTGGCATCTAAACTTTCATTGATGTGGGAGGTGTGTTCAGGATCACATATTCAGAGTGTTTTATCAAAGGACTGTTCATCTCTGAAGCACTTGATGACACAAGTGGATGATGCAATGTCACATCTTCAAATTATTGAAAGTGCTCTGGAGAAAGGAGGAGATGAAATATCGTTGAAAGAAAATATTATCAAGGCATGGATTTTTTGCCATGAGCAAAGGATAAGAGTCATTTATGGAAGGGCCATGGAGCTGCCACTAGTTCTACCATCTGGAATTCGTAAACTTCATCTTTCTTCATGCACTATTACAGATGAAGCTTTAGCTATTTGCCTTGGTGGCCTCACTTCACTACGATTTTTAGGATTGGAATATAATATGGTTTTAACGCACTTCCGTCGGAAGAGGTGTTTGAGCATTTGACAAAGCTTAACTCGTTGACTATAAGAGGTTGTTGGTCTCTCACGCCACTGGGGGCTTACGTGCTGCTCCATCTCTTTCCAATCTTAACTCGCCGAAATTGTCCTTGTTTAGAGTCATCCGCGTGGAGCAGAATTTATGCCGTTCAACCTTGATGGCTTCCTCCGCATAAATAGTTGCATTCTTCCAGCTGATTCATTCATTAATGGCTTGTCACACCCGAAAGATCTTTCCATTTATGGCTCGCGAAGCTCCCCATCCTTATCGATTGGCCACGACCTCCCCTTCGATCATTATATCTAGAGTTTCTCCCTGATCTGTGCTCACTTGAAGGCCTGTCTTCCCTGCAACTTAAGTACCTAAGTTTGGTAGGTGCTCCAAACCTCACTGCAAAGTGCATCTCACGATTTAAATTGTCCGGGAACGGCTCAAGATCGATAGCTCCGTATTGCTTTGAACCACATCTTTGAGGGCTGATGGGTTTATAGCCCCGCCGTATCTTTGTCTTCATGATTGCAAGGTGCCATCAGTTTCATTTGAAGAACTCACAAATCTCTCATATGTCAAGCACCTGTCTTTTTGGAGTTGCGAATTGGAGTCCCTGCCAACAAATCTGAAATTTCTCTCCAGTCTGCAGAGTCTTGACATCTCTGATTGCCCCAACATAACATCTTTACCAGATCTGCCGTCCTCCGTCCAGCGCATAAGTATATTGCGTTGCCCTATCTTGGAGAGGAATTGCCGAGGACCTGATGGAGAAAGCTGGCCAAAAATTTCACACATCCGCTGGAAGACCATCTACTAATATTGAACTTGCTCCTTTAGACTTTCCACTTGTGTGAAAATAAATAACAAGGTAAAGGCTCCACAGATTCATTCTCAATTATTCTCCTGGACTAATAATTTTTTCCAATATTTCACATACTTCAATGTTCTGAACAGCCACCTCGAGGCCACTAAGTCAATTCACAGCTTATGTCGGGGAGTGCCTCAGACTCTTGGTTAATCCAGTTGAAGCCAAAAGGCAACCCATCGCTGCTTATGCTGGCCAAAGATTTCACACATCCGCTGGAAGACCATCTACTAATATTGAACTTGCTTCTTTAGACTTTCCACTGTGTGAAAAGAAATAACAAGGTAAAGGCTCCACTGATTCATTCTCAATTATTCTCCTGGACTAATTATGCTTTTCCCAATATTTGACATACTTCAATGTTCCAAACAGCCACCTCGAGGGAACCAAGTCATCTCCGCAGCTTATGTTGGGGAGTGCCTCAGACTCTTTGTTAATCCGGCGCCCTGGCCACCGTGAACTGGAAGGCCTCCGTCAGTCCCAACGACTCTCAGGTTGCCTGTTTGTTTGTTCCTCCTGTATATACCATTTCACCTGTCCTGTTATTCCTTCCTTGGTCATTAACAATTTCCATCACGTATTTCTGTAATAAGAAAGATAAAACTTTGGTTGTCGCTTTGAGGGTCGATTGTAAAACTTTGGTTATCGCTTTGAGGGTCGATTGGTTGTAATAAGAACAGCTGTACTCTTACGTGGCTGTACAGAGTTTCTTATAAACATTGGAAACGGCAATTGCCAACGTGTGTTGTGTTTGTAATACATTCAGATTTTATTTGCATCCATGGTTCTGTCGTTGTCATTGGTGTTTGCTCATGTCATATGTGCTCTGAGTTTTTATTTGCTTCATTTGTTCAAGTAGAAGAAGGGGACTGTGTTGCCGGTGTTACATGATGCGGGGGAGCAGCCTAGCCGTTGTTCCTGCTGCTCTGTTTGAAACGAGAAAGTGGAAGACGATCTGGGCCGGCCCTCCGGCCCAAATAGACGAGTTACTTACGGAGCCCAATACGGCAATATCCGTCCTGCTGTTGAGCGTTTCCCCGTCCTCTTCGAATTTTTTTTAATTTTAACCCCTTTTTAAAAGAAAATCTATTTTTAACCCGGGTGCAAAAGATATTCCGGGACTAACCCTTTTGGCCGGCGCGCAGCCTAACGCCGCGGCATTTGATTGCTGCCGCGCCATGCATGTGCGTCTTGGCGGTGATACACGTGGCACCTTTTGCATGCGGTCCACGCGCGGCGTGGCGGTCTTGTCGCTACTGCAGATCGAGGCCGCGGCAGTGCTACGCCACAGATCTAGGCGCGGCAAAGCCGTCCGCCCAGCCACCAGAGCGGACTGCGACATGCTGCTGTCCTGCTGCAGGTGCAGGTGTCACATCACCTCCCCTTGCATGCACGGTGGAGTGCATGCCCTGTACTTAGACATGTGCACTGTTGTGCATGTGGGAGAGAGAGAATGGAATAAATAGAGGGAGGTAGGGGCTAGTAAAATTTGTACCGTGTTTAGTTCCAAACTTTGCCGCTTCAAATTATGTCACATCAAATATAGGTAAACGAAATAATAAATTACACAGTTTAAATGTATTTTACGAGGCGAATTTTTTGAGTCTAGTTAGGTCATGGTAGAACTACATTGTCAAAAAAAAAAAAATTCAGTGTTACGATGCCAAATTTAAGATAACTAAACACCGCGCTGTGCCAAGGACGTAGGGATAGGAGACAAGAAACTTTAGGCCGACAGTATATAGGTGCGGCCAAAGTTTTTTTGGTGGTGGTCACGAGCACTTTACATAATGGTACATGGTAAAAGTCTTCTATATATTTCCTCTGTCCTAAAATATGCATCATTTGCACTTCTTTAGAAACAACGTTGCTAAAATTTATATTTAAAATATGAAGTTAGATTTAAATATACTGTTGTAGCATATTATGAAGTGGTGCATGGACACAGATATTTATTGGATATCATAAATATTGATAATTTTTGTTCATAATTTATTAAATTTAAAATACTAATCCATACTTATTTTGGTTAAACAAAATAAAGTATACTTTTATACTACTACAATTTTAATTGTATCAGTTTTATAACTAAAATAGTTTAAAATAGTAGTAGTAGCAAACGTTGGACTTCATAATTCATCACATCGGCATGCGCTCCCACCGTGTCCAATAGCATCGTTCCTACGAGAAGGCACTAAAAAATGGGGAAGAAGAGCAGGGCTTCACGAGTCAAATCACTTGGGAGAGAGAAAGGTCACCTGTCTACTACCGTCTAGTACTACTCCTATGTGCATAGGGGCCAGCAGGCGCATGCTGCCCTGCCTACGACCTACAGCTAAGCCAACTACAGTACACCTCCGGTCACTCTACTACTCCTTCCGTCCCCACTGACTTTGTCACCCGGTTTCCGTCTTGCCATCTTATTCGATCTTCGTCTTATTCAAATTTTTGCACAAATATAATTTATTTTTTTACGACTTATTTTATCAATGAAGATACTTGAATATTGATTATTTTATTTTATAATTTGCATAAATATTTTGAATAAGACGGATGGTCAAAGATGAAGTTCAAAAAGTCAAAAAAACGACGAAGTCCATGGGACAGAGGGAGTACCCGTCTACTACGCATAGGGGCCAGCAGGCGCGCATGCAGCATGTCGCAGTCCGCTGTGGTGGCTGGGCGGGCGGCTTTGCCGCGCCTAGATCTGTGGCGTAGCACTGCCGCGCCCTGATCTGCGGCGCGACAAGACCGGCCCACGTCGGCGTGGACCGTATGTAAAGGTGTCACGTGTATCACCCGGCCGCGCGCACATGCATGGCGCGGCGGCGATCAAATGCCGCGCGCTTAGGCTGCGGCGCGGCCAAAAGGGTTAGTCCTGGAATATCTTTTGCACCCGGGTTAAAAAATAGATTTTCTTTAAAAAAAGGTTAAAATTAAAAAAAAAAATTCTCCTCTTCCAGCGCCGCACAAGGCCGTCTCCGTGTCGCCGGCGGTCTGCCCGGAGTCAGTCAGGTCTCGCCACCTCGGGGATTGGCGCGCGGCCGTGCTCAAGGAAGCGACAGAGGAAGGGGAGGAGAGGCGACAGGCACCACCACAGCCCTAGTACAGCGGCCGTGCTGCAGGGAGGAACTGACCACGAAAGAGGAAGGGGAGGAGAGGCGACAGGCACCACAAAGCCCCGACGAGCACTAGCATAGGCGTCAGCGTCGTCACGGCTGATTCCTCCCACAGAGAAGCACTACACTGGTCAGTGGTCAGTCAAAATTTGTCTATCCTGTTGTGTTTTTGTCAGTTCATATATCCTGAATTAAAAAGGGTTATTGAATTAAAATTTCTTCCTATGTGATTTTCCATGTGAGAGGTGACCACATTCCACCGCTTCCTGGGTATAGGCGAGGTGGCCGTATGTGCGCCTTTCTGTTCATCTGGGCTATGTTTTGGCAATGACTTGTTTTTCCCTACAAGTTGTGTAGGCAGTGTTCGAGTTGCAGATTGCAGATCTGGAAAGCAAGAATCTTAGCTGTGATGCTTATATATGCAAGTGCTTGGCTAAAGGATAACTGATCCAATCCAAGTAGTACAAGGCCAAAGCCTTTGTTGACACCCAAAAATGGCATAGGCTAAACCACCGCAAAATTCCAGACTTAGCCATATTTTGGAGGTCCAAGTCACGCAAATTTCAGACTTAGCCAAATTCTCGAGGAGGATCGAAAACGGCTTTACGGAATGTGACCGGACTCACCGGCCGGACTCACAGGGCGCGTCGGTCAGCGTCCGGTCGATCGCGTCGGTCATCCCGCCCAAGCCGGCCGGGACACCGGCCGGACGGCGCCCGTGCGTCCGGTCCGGTGTCCGGTCAGCCAGCGTCGGTCGGATCGCGCTCGGCACCCTCTCGCCGGGGCCTTGCCGAAAGCGTCCGGTCAAAGCCGGTCGCGGCGTCCGGTCACCCCCGACGAGGCCCGTGTCCGTCTGAGATCCGAACCGATTTGTTTCCAATCGTGTTTTGGTCGGTTTTTGGTACTTGGAAACGCCCAAGGATGGTTTCCTAAAGGGATAAGACCACCCCCCTCTATATAATAAAGAGGTTTATGGCCGATTTGATCCCATCTACATCCAATCGACAAAACGCATCTACTACCGTCTTGCTTGTAGGTCATCCTCCCTCCTTCTTCGCCCCGATGCCATGAACGGAAGATCGACGACAACAACGCCCTAGAGCGGTCAGGCCGGCTAGGGCAGCCCATAAACTGCCGCACCCCCCTCGGGGGTCCGTCCCGGCGTGTGGGGTTTCGGGTTTCAAGAGACTTCGCCGGGCGTGTCTTGCGTCCAGCGCTCCCGCGAGGCTCCTCCGACGACGTGTCTTGCGTATCGCGCTCATCGTTGGAGGCACAAGGTCCGGGTGTGGGATATCTCTAGGCGCTTGCCGATCCCCGATTTTCGGCTTGCCCCACGTAGAAGCGATCTAGCTCTTGTTTTGGTGTGTTACCGATTTTATCGTCAAACAGCCTTGCTGATAACATTTTTTGATAAAGTCATAGACCTTGTCTACTCTGTGTTCGCTTTCATTCATTTATTGCAAGGGAGGATACGGTCCAACAGTCGCTTTCTCAAGGATAGAAACGATACCCGGTAAAGCTACCCTGAAGCTTCCTTTGTCTGTGTTTATGCTGACTAGTACTTCAGACCAAATGCAGGTCCCAACCATAATTGTCCTTGTTCAACAATGGACAATTACACTGGTACTCAAATTTCAGAGCAGTCCTAATCAATATAGACCTTGGCTGCTCCTCTTTCTTCACCTTCCTCCTTCATTGCTTCTTCCTTTCCGAGCAAGCAGAAGACTAGTATACCCTCAGCACCCAGCAGCTCCACCGATCTCCTCGACTCCTCTACGCCTGAAACTATAGAACAGATCATCACCAGCAACCAGCACGGCATCAGCTAGCTTTTCTGGTATTGTTCCTGCTTCCCTCCTTCGCCCGCTGGTGTGTATCCCTTATTCTTGGCTGACTGCATGTTTGTTCTCTTGAATTGCAGTGCTGCTCCTGGCGCCGTTGATTTATTTTTAATTGGTGTGAACTTCATCCCCACTGTGTAAGATCACCAATCTTCACTCTTAATTTGTTGTATTAACTTGTTTGTTGCTATTTCGCTCTGTGAGCCGTAGCACATGAGAAAGCAAAATAATCAGTTTGTCTTCATTTTTCTATTCAGATTCACTAATTCTGAGTCTTCCATTTCCAGGGTTTTTTTTAACACGTTGATGTCCTTATCAGTAATTTGCCTTCTGCAGAAGCACATCATCCATACATAAAAAAGAACAGCTTCTATTGTCCATCCATTCATCTTTCTCTTCCTGTTTAATCTTTCTCTTCACCACCAGACCCTCGCACCTTGCATCTTCAACTTGTTCATTTTACTCATACGACAAGAAAGAAAAGAAAAAGAAAAAAAAAGCCTGAAAAAAGGAAGAAAAAAAATATATTGAGTGTACTCTTTCCTTGTTTCCAACTTTTAACTATACCAGCAAAAACCCAATCATTTAGTGCCATTGCCAATTCACTTGTCCTCTTCTTTTCATCTGGAAATAGAAATATCCATCCAAGATCTTTCCAGTCTCCAACCATGGCGGACTTGGCGCTCACTGGCTTAAGGTGGGCAGCATCGCCAATTTTCAACAAGCTTCTTACTGATGCTTCAGCGTACCTCAGTACAGACATGGTGCGCGAGCTCCAACAACTAGAAGCCACCGTCCTGCCACAGTTCGAGCTGGTGATTCAAGCGGCCGAAAAGAGCCCCCACAGGGGCAAGCTGGAGGCATGGCTCCGACGTCTCAAAGAAGCCTTCTATGATGCCGAGGACCTGCTGGACGAGCATGAGTACAACCTCCTCAAGCGCAAGGCCAAGAGTGGAAAAGATCCTGTGGTGGCAGAGGATGAAACCTCGTCCATTACATCAGTAATCATGAAGCCTTTTCATACAGCTATGACAAGGGCAACCAACTTGCTCCCTGAGAACAGAAGGCTAATTAGCAAGATGAACGAGCTCAAAGCTATCCTGACAGAAGCCAAAGAACTTCGGGATCTTCTTGGCTTACCATCACATGCCAATACCATTGAGTGGCCAGTTGTAGCAGCAACCATTGTTCCCACAACCACATCTTTTCCCACTTCAAAGGTTTTCGGTCGCGACAGGGATCGTGACCGTATAGTAGATTTCCTTCTTGGAAAGACAACAGCTGATGTGGGAAATTCAGCTAGATACAAAGGTTTGGCCATTGTTGGAACGGGAGGAATGGGGAAGTCCACCTTAGCACAGTATGTCTACAATGACAAGAGAATAGAAGAATGCTTTGATGTCAAGATGTGGGTCAGCATCTCCCGCAAGCTCGATGTCCATCGTCACACGCGAGAGATTATTGAGTCCGCAAAAAAGGGGGAGTGCCCACGTGTTGATAATCTTGACACTCTCCAGTGCAAATTACGTGATATACTACAAGAGTCACGTAAATTCCTACTGGTCTTGGATGATGTTTGGTTTGAAAAATCTGATAGTGAGACCGAGTGGGACCAACTCCTCGCTCCTTTAGTGTCAAAACAGGTCGGGAAGCAGAATTTTGGTTACTTCTCGGCGTGGAATGCTTCCAAATTTTCTGTTTTTGTGAACAAGTTGTTCGTTTGGAAAATATGGACCGATGCTGAGTTCTTGGCTCTCTTTAAGCACCATGCTTTCTCTGGTGTAGAAATTGAAGACCCAATCTGTTGCACAAAAAGCTAGAACATATTGCGAGAGGAGATTGCTAAAAGGCTTGGACAATGTCCTTTGGCAAAGAAAAGTTCTGGGTTCCATGTTGAGCAAAAAGGATATCGCTGAATGGAAAGCTGCATCAAAACTCAAGGATTTACGTGAGCCCTTTGCGGTCATTTGTGGAGTTATGAGAAGTTAGATCCACGTCTGCGGAGGTGCTTCTTGTATTGCGACTTATTTCCGGCTCATAGATATGAACCTGATGAGTTAGTTCGCCTGGGGTGGCGAGAAGGTTTTGTTGATTCATGCAATTTGAGTAGGACAATGGAAGATGTCGGGACAGATTACTTCGAGTGAGATGGTCTCTGGATCTTTCTTTCAATTGGTTTTTGAAAGGTCTTACGTTCGTACTATATCATGCATGATATCCTTCATGATTTAGGCGAGTCACTCTCTAGAGAAGACGCCCAGATTAGAAGATGATAATGTGATAGAAATACCATGCAATTTGCTCGATATTTATCTGTTTTCAGTTGAGAGTATGCAAAGGCATAAGCAAATTATCCGCAAGCTACAACATTTACGCCGTTTATGTCTGCATCGATCCACTAGTAGATGATGGAACTGGTCTTTTTGATCGATTCTGCGGAACCGAGGGAAGTTACGTGTATTATATTTGTCATATTACAACAAAGAGTGAGTTGCCCGATTCTGTTGGTGAGTTGAAGCACCTTCGGTATTTGAACCTCATCGAACGTTAGTTTCTAAATTGCCTCGCATCATTATGTACTCTTTACCACTTGCAATTACTTCAGGTTAAACCACACGGCAAAGAGGTTGCCTCACAAAGTTTGCAATTTGAGTAAGTTACGGCATCTAGGAGGGTGGATGGATCAAATTCCCAACATTGGCAAACTTACTTCATTACAATATATAAATGGCTTTTACGTTGCAAAAGAAGCAAGGATATGAGTTCTCGCGACAACTGAAGGACTTGAACGAGCTTGGTGGCTATTTAAGAGTACATAATCTTGAGAATGTTGTTGGAAAGGATGAAGCCTTAGAGTCGAAGCTATATCTGAAAAGTCGCCTTAAAGAGTTGGTGCTTGAGTGGAGTTCCGAGAATGGCATGGATGCAATGGATATTCTCGCATTTGGATATTCTAGAAGGCCTGAGGCCGCCACCCCAACTATGTTGCCTCACAATCCAAGGTTACAAATCGACACATATCCAAGCCGGTTACTTGAGCGATCCTATTTTGAAAATTTGGAAAACTTTTCGCTTGTTAACTGCAGCTTGCTAGAAGGCCTGCCACCAGATACAGAGGTCTTTCAGCATTGCTCTACTCTGTATATATCGGACGTTCCAAACTTGAAGACATTATCATGTCTTCCAGCAAAATACTTACAAGTTTGTCAATCGGTGGCTGCCCACTGCTTATATTTGTGACAAAAAATCAGCTCGAGCAACATGACTTGAGGGAAAATATGATGCGAGGCAGATGACACGGCGTCTAAACTTTCATCAATGTGGGAGGTGGATTCGAGGATCGGATGTTAGGAGAGTCTTTGTCACAAGACTATTCAGCTCTCAAGCAGTTGATGACACTGATGATGGATGATGATATAACCAGACATCTACAAATTATGGAAAGTGCTATGGAGGAAGGAGGAGACAGAGAATGGACGAAAGAAAATATCATCAAGGCATGGCTTTTTTGCCACAAGCAGAGGATAAAAGTCATTAATGGAAGGACCATGGAGCTGCCGCTGGTTCTACCATCTGGCATTCGTGAACTTGAGCTTTCTTCATGCAGTATCACAGATGAAGCTTTAGTTGTTTGCCTTGGTGGCCTCACTTCACTGACAAGATTAACATTGAGACGTAATATGGCATTAACTGCACTCCCTTCGAACAAGTGTTTCAGCATTTGACAAAACTTGAGAGTTTGGAACTACTTGACTGTTGGTGTCTCAGATCACTGGGTGGCTCACGTGCTGCTCTATCTCTTTCCAGTCTTTATTGCATAAGTTGCCCTTCTTTAGATCTGGCACGTGGAGCAGAACTCATGCCGGTCAACCTTGATGGCCACCTCAGCATACATCATTGCATTCTTGCAACTGATTCATTCATTAATGGCTTGGCACACCTGGAATATCTAAACATTGGTACTTGCAGAAGCAGCCCATCCTTATCGATTGGCCACCTGACCTCTCTTGAATCATTACGTCTATTTTGTCTCCCCGATCTGTGCTCGCTTGAAGGCTTGTCATCCCTGCAACTCAAGCACCTAACATTGGAAGATGTTCCAAACCTCACTGCAAAGTGCATCTCACAGTTTCGTGTCCAGGAATCGATCACTGTTAGTAGCTCCGCTTTGCTCAACCACATGCTCAGCGTTGAAGGGTTTATAGCCCCGTCGGATCTTTGTCTTGAATTTTGCAAGGAGTCGTCAGTTTCATTTGAAGAACTCTCAAGTCTCTCATCTGTCAAGCGCATGCATTTCGACTGTTGCGAAATCGAGTACCTGCCAACAAATCTGAAACTTCTCTCCAGTCTGCAGAATCTTCGTATCCATGATTGCCCCAACATAACATGTTTACTAGATCTGCCGTCCTCAGTCCAGAGCATAAGTATATGGAGTTGCCCTGTCTTGAAGGATAACTGCCGAGAGCCTGACGGAGAAAGCTGGTCAAAGATTTCACACATCCGCTGGAAGGATATCTGGTAATGCTGAAGTTGCTTCATTAGACTTTGCACTTGAAAGAAATGAAAAGGTAAAGAGTACACCGATTCATTCTCGAGGACTAATTAACTTTCCCTTCCAATATTTTAACATATTGTATTTATGCTCCAAACAGGCACCCCGTCACAGGCGCGGTCATCTCTACTGGGTACAGAGGACTGCCTCAGACAATTTGTTCACCCAGTTCAAGTCAAAAGGCAACCCCACCATAGCCGCTTGCATTGCCCAGCACCACCCTGGCCACCGTGAACCGGAAGGCTTCTGTGAGTCCAATGGATTCTCAGGTTGCCCGTTTGTTTGTTCCTCTTATATTATATCATTCATTTCACTTGTCCTGTTATTCCTTCCTCTGCCATTAAAAATTGCCAGCACGTATTTATGTAATGGTAGAATAAGCCTCCAACGATGAAGAAAGATAAAACTGTGGTTATTGCCTTGAGTCAAACTGGTTGATTTTTAGTAATAAGAACACCTATACTCTCACGTGACTGTGCAAAGTTTGTCAGAATAATAAGAACACCTATCATTCATTTCACTTGTCCTGTTATTCCTTCCTTGGTCATTAAGAAGAATTGCCAGCACGTATTTCTCTAATGGTAGAATAATCCTCAACTATGAAGAAAGGTAAAACTGTGGTTATCGCTTGGAGGTGATTTGGTCGATTGTTTGTAATAAAAACAGCTACACTACCCTCTACTGTTGCCACTTGCGAGGCAGGTGGTTCCGTTTATCATTTCACTTGTCCTGTTATTTCTTGAGTATGAACAATTGCCAACATGTATGTCTCCGATATAATCAACCTGTAATAAGTAACTTATGGTGACAAAACCTGTGGTTTTTGCTTTCATTTTTCGTGTGACAATTTGTCTTGTTTGAGGCAAATTGGAGTCTAGAATGTTTCGTCCCTTTATCTTTCTTATTAAAAGAAAAGGGAACAATTGCCACACTTGTTTTTAAATTCACAAACTTATACCCTTTGTAACTGCTACTGTGGTGTGCTCTGCATTTTCGTATTTTTGTAGCTTCAAGCTCCACGCAATTTATTTCCCCCAACCCCAAGTATGCCAAGGGGACTGCAGTCTGCTAGGGTGGGGGCATCTGGGTTCCAGTTTGTTAATTTGTTCCTCTTATATCATGCATTTAAACTTTCCTGTTATTCCTTCCTTGGTCATTAACATTGCCGGCACGTATTTGTCTAATGGTAGAATAAGCCTCCAACGATGAAGAAAGACAAGAACTGTGGTTATCGCTTTGAGGCGAATTGGTCGATTGTTTGTAATAAGGCTCTCACGTGGCTGTGCAAAGTTTGTAATAAATATTGAAAACAGGGATTACCAACGACGTGTGGTGTGTTCCCAATACATTATGATTTTATTTGCTTCCGTGGTGCTGTCATCATGTTGGTGTTTGCTCATGTCATGTGTACTCCGAGTTTTCATGTGCCTCACTTAATTCAAGCAGAGTAGCCGTTGTTCCAGCTGCTCTGCTTCGAACGAACGACCAAGACGATCTGGGCCGGCCCAAATAGATGAGTTACTAGTCGGACGGCCCAGTCTCCACTTTATTTTTCCTGGACTGGGTAACTTGTTTCCCTCTGTGTGCCTGCATCCGAGACAATCGATGTGTGTTCGTCGTGCTTTCACCGAGCCGGCGAGGCCACGGGAAGTAAGGTGCGGCGAGGCACTCTTCTTGCTCTCCTCTCTCCCTCGTCCTCACTCTCACTCCGTCTCCTCACTTGCCAGATCACGCGCCGGACCGGGGCTATCGTCCCACACACACAATGAGCTGTTGAGCATCCCTCTTGCATTGTTGCGTGCTAGGTGTTCGTTGTTTTGCCGCAACTGGAGCAGAGAGCAGAGCACAGCGAAGTGGATCGGGATGATGACTTCGGCCGCTGCAGTCGGTGCTGGGAAGTGGGAATCTCGTGATGATGGCTCGACGATGTTAGCTAGCATCAGGAGCGGAGGCGGCGGGCTCGGCAGTCGGTACTACTTTTTTCTCTCTCTTTTCGATATTTGTTTATGGAGACGGCCACTGACATTGTAGCAGGTAGTCGCACAGACACACTTGCACGAAAGAGGCCTGCAATTGCGATGAAAATTATGAAAGGATGTGGAAGTAGAATTACCTACCGTTTCATTGTTTGGTCGACCATGTCTTTATTATAGGTCAATCATTCATGTTTTAGTCTGACGTGATAATACCACTTTTACATCAAACCGTGACCTGCTACATATTAACAATAGCTAGTCCTCATCAAGGCCAGCTCATTTCAACTTATAAAACTGCAAGTGCTCCCTCAAGTATATATTTCGGCTACAGAGACAAAAACAGCATAATAACCAGAGAAGTTGCCCAGATATTTCGCTAATGCGCTTCCCTGCCTTCGCCGCTGTATTACTGCATCAGGGTAGTTGACGGGCCGTTCAAGTCTTCGTCTCTTCCATTGCAGTGAAGTGCTTGCTGCAGAGTCCAGTCCACCGCTCCAGCAACCTCGTCGACACTTTGGCAGCTCCGTTCCCTGCGTGGCTGCGCCCTTTGATTTATAGTTTGTAAGTGTAAGATCTCTGGTCTGCAGCCTTCGTTTGTTGTGTTAACTTGTCAGTAGCTATTTCTCTCTATGTTGTTGTATGTGTGGACACATGAGAATGGAAGATAACTGGTTTATCTTCTGTTTTTCTATCAGTTTCACTAATTTTATCTTGTCTGTCTTCCCGATTCCAGGTTTTCTCCACTGCTGTCTTTCAGTTATTTCCCTTCTGCATGCAGAACCACCTCATCCATACTCCAAAAACGAAAAAAATCAGCTTTGCTCCTGGTTCCTGCTCCCATCGTCCCATCCATTCATACCCAAATATTCCGTGCCATTCCAAATCAGTTTATCCTGTTCTTTTTCATCTGCAAACACTTATATCAGAGATCTTTCCATACACAAAACAAAAAACACACACAAAACCACAAACCTCAACAACTCCATGGCATACATGGCACTTTCGCTGTTCTTTGGATTAAGGTGGGTAGCATCGCCAATCATCAATAAGCTTCTCACTCAAGCTTCAGCTTACCTCGGCGTGGACATGGTACGTGAGCTCCAGCAACTAGAAGCCACTTGTCCCCGCCGCAGTTCGACCTAGTGATTCAAGCAGGTGAGAAGAGACCCCACGGGCGGGGCTCGAGGCATGGCTCGCGGCTCAAAGAAGCCTTCTATGATGCCGAGGACCTCTTGGGGCGAGCATGAGTACAACCTCCTCAAAGCGCAAGGCCAAGAGTGGGAAGGATCCCATGGAAGGGGAGGATGAAACCTCCTCCATTGCAGCCACTATCCTCGAAGCCACTTCGTCTTTGCTAAGAGCGGGAACACGCAACTTGCTCCCCGACAAATGAGAAAGTTAATTAGCAAGATGAATGAACTCAAGGCCATTCAGCCGGAAGCAAAGGAACTCCGTGATCTTCTTAGCATACCACCGGAAATACTACAGGTTCAGGGGTGGCAAGAGGTACCAACAACCATTGTTCCTCCGACCCACGGTGACATCACTTTGCA
This sequence comes from Hyparrhenia diplandra, assembly GCA_015847255.1. Taxonomy (NCBI): domain Eukaryota; kingdom Viridiplantae; phylum Streptophyta; class Magnoliopsida; order Poales; family Poaceae; genus Hyparrhenia; species Hyparrhenia diplandra. Next base: position 181,810 of record JADLZK010008219.1, on the reverse strand, counting down.
CTTCAAAAGTTTTCGGTCGTGACAAGGATCGCGATCGTATCATAGATTTTCTTCTTGGCAAAACAACGGTGATCTTTGAAAGTTCAACTAGGTACTCCAGGTTTGGCCATTGTTGCGGCGGGAGGAATGGGGAAGTCCACCTTAGCGCAAAGATGTCTACAATGACAAGAGGATAGAAGAAGGCTTTGATGTCGGGGATGTGGGTCTCAATCTCACGCCAAGCTTGATGTCCGTCGTCACACAAGGGAGATTATCGAGTCGGCAACAAATGGGGAGTGCCCATGTATTGATAATCTTGATACTCTCCGATTACAAATTACATGACATACCGCGAGAAGTCAAAGAAATTCCTACTTGTTTTGGATGACGTTTGGTTTTGAAAAGTCCGACTTGTGGAGACAGAGTGGTTTCAACTCCCGGAACCATTAATCTCTAAACAGTCGAGGAAGCAAAGTTTTGGTGACTTCTCGAAGTGCAACACTTCCTACAGTTATTCTCACCGTGAACTAGAAGAAGTTGTTCACTTAGAAAACATGCACGATCTTGCGACTTCTTAGCACTCTTCAAACACCATGTTTTCTCCGGACCAAAAATTGGAAACCGACTTTTGCACGATGAAGTTGGAACATACTTTGCAGAGGTGATTGCTAAAAGGCTTGGATGGTGTCCTTTGGTAGCAAAAGTTCTAGGATCCCGATTAAGCAAAAAGAAAGATATCACTTTGAATGGAATGCGGCGCTAAAGCCGAGTGATTTAAGTGAGCCCTTCACGGCTCTGTTGTGGAGTTATGAGAAGTTAGATCCACGTCTGCAGAGGTGCTTCTTGTATTGCGACTTATTTCCTAAAGGTCATAGATATAGACCTGATGATTTGGTTCACCTTTGGGTAGCGTAAGGCTTTGTTGGTTCGTGCAATTCGGTAGGAAAACCTTGGAAGATGTTGGAATGGATTACTTCAATGATATGGTCTCCGGGTCATTCTTCCAATTGGTATCTCGAAGGTATGATTAGTACTATGTCATGCATGATATCCTTCATGATTTGTGAGAGACACTCTCTAGAGAAGACTCCTTGATTGGAAGATAATAATTTGACGTAAATACCATGCAATCGCTCGATATCTATCTGCTCATGTTGAGAGTATGAAAAAGCATAAGCAAATTATCCACGTGGGCTACAGCATTTACGCACTATAATCTGCATTGATCCACTAATGGATGATGCAAGTGATATTTTGATCGATGTTGCGGAACCCTGAAGAAGTTACGTGTATTGAATTTGTCATTTTACAACAAAGAGTAAGTTGCCCGAAAGTATTGGTGAGTCTGAAGCACCTTCGGTATTTGAACCTCATCGAACATTAGTCTACGAATTACCTACATCATTATGTACTCTTTACCACTTGCGCTTACTTGATTAAACACAATAGTGGAGAGGTTGCACGACAAGCTTTGCAATTTAAGTAAGTTCTGCGGCATTTGGGAGCTTACCATATATGGATAGCAAACACCGTCATTGGTGAAAGATCTATTCCTCGTATTCCCAATATAGGCAACTTAACTTCGCTACAACACATGCATACCTTTTACGTGCAAAAGAAGCATGGATACGAAGTTGTGGCAAATGGGAAGCACTTGAATGAGCTTGGTGGAAGTTTAAGAGTAGAAAATCTTGAGAATGTTTCGAAAAGGATGAAGCCTTAGAGTCCATGCTATATCGGAAGAATCGCCTTTAAAAAGTTGTGGCTTGCCCGAGTAGCGAGAATGGAATGGATGCGGCAGATACTTTACATTTGGATATTCTAGAAGGTCCGAGACCGTCACCCCAACTTAGTGGCCTCGGAATCAAAGGCTACAAATCGCACATATCCAAGGTGGTTACTTGAGCCATCATATTTTGAAAATTTGGAAAGTTTTGAGCTTGTTGGATGCACTTTATTAGAAGGCCTACCACCTAATACTTGAGCTCCTACGGCATTGCTCTAGCCTTGTGCCTAGAAAATGTTCCAAAACTAAAGATATTACCTTGTCTTCCAGCAATGCTTATAAAATTGTCGATTCAGAAGTGCCCACTGCTTATGTTTGTCTCCAAAAATGAGATTGGCAAGCATGATTTGAGGGGAAAGATAATGAAGACAGAGGGCCTGAATCTAAACTTGCATTAATGTGGGAGGTCAATTCGGGATCAGATATTAGGAAAGTACTTTCAGAGGAATATTCATACCTGAAGCAGTTGACAATGCAGTTGGGTGATGATATATCACAACATCTTCAAATTATTGAAAATGGCCTAGAGGGAGGAGATATAATATCGGTGAAAGAAAATATCATAAAGGCATGGCTTTTTTGCCATGAGCAGAGGATAAGAGTCATTTACGGAAGGACCATGGAGCTGCCACTGGTTCTACCATCGAGGACTTTGTGAACTTGTTCTTTCTTCATGTAGTATTACAGATGAAGCTTTAGCTATTTGCCTTGGTGGCCTCACTTCATTGACAGAGTTAACATTGGAATATAATATGGCATTATCTCTGCACTTCCATCGAAGAGGTGTTTGAGCATTTGACAAAGCTTGGACGAATTGATGTTAAGAGGTTGTTGGTGTCTCGGATCACTAGGGGGCTTACGTGTTGCTCCATCTCTTTCCATACTTTACTGTATGGATTGCCCTTCTTTAGATCTGGCACGTGGAGCAGAATTTATGCCATTGAACCTTGATGAAAAACTCTATATATATGGCTGCATTCTTGCAGCCGATTCATTCATTAATGGCTTGGCACACCTGAGATCACTTTCCATTCGTAGATGCAGAAGCTCCCCATCCATATCGGTTAGCCACCCGACCTCCCTTGAATCATTATCTCTAGATGGTCTCCCCGATCTGTGCTCGATTGAAGGCTCGTCTTCCAGGCAACTTAAGGAACTCATATTGGTAGATGTTCCAAACCTCACTGCCAAATGCATCTCACAGTTTCGTGTTCAACATTCTCTCTTTGTTAGTAGCTTCATATTGCTCAACCAGATGCTCAGTGCTGAAGGGTTTATAGTCCCACCGCATCTTGCTCTTGTTGGTTGCAACGAGACATCAGCTTCATTTGGAGAATTTGCAAATATCTTATCTGTCAAGCACTTGGGATTTTGGGATTGCAAAATGGATTCCCTGGCAGGAAATCTAAAATTTCTCTATGGTCCGGAGAGTCTTGCAATCCACAATTGCCCCAACATAACATCTTTACCAGATCTGCCGTCTTCTCTCCAGCACATAGTTATACGTGGTTGTGACTACTTGAAGAAGAACTGCCGAGAGCCTGATGGAGAAAGCTGGCCACAGATTTCACGCGTCCGCTGGAAGCACTTATATGAATTAGAATGAGGTAAAGGTTCCGCTGATTCATTCTCCAGCACAATGAATAAGGTTTTCAATATATTTATATTTTATTAAAATATTCGACGCTGGCGCCCTCGTCTCTCGCAGACTCGCCACCCAGCTCAAGTCGACCAGAGGCCAATCCGTTCTTGATGCCGTCCCCTCACTTGTCTGTTTGGCGACCCTCCACTGCCCACGGTTGGAACCCTCGACACAGGTGGTTATGAACAATTGTATCATTTCAACTGTACTGTTATTCCTTGATTATGGACAATTGCCAACACGTACTTCTCCCATAGGATGAGCCTCTAGTATGTAACTTATGATGACGGGTACAAACTGTGGCTATGGCTTTCATTTTTCGTGTGGAAATTAATCCTGCACACAAATTATAGTCAAAGATGGCTCAACTTGCTTCTTCTGCTCTGATATTTGGAACAATAGATTATTAAGTTCACAATTCCCAGAGCTTTCTACTCAGGAACAAGCATATCTGATCTTTTTTACTTGCCTCTCGCTTTAGAAGCTTACTCACAGTTTCAGCTTTTAAGCTCTATCATGGATGATACACCTCTAAAAGAGAGATCTAAAAGATGGCAGTGATCTTTGGTCTTATATTTTGGGCTCAACTGTTTTTACTTTCAACAAAGCTTGCTCATGTCTGATTGGCTCGAGGGAAGTTCAAGAGCATACATCTGGCTGTGGAATTGTAGTTGCCAACCCAAAAGGAAATTCTTCTTTTGGCTCTTACTGAAAGATAGACTCAGCACGCATGGCCTCTTAAACAGAAGGAACATGGAAGTGGAACTGGACAGCTATGATTGTGTTCTTTGCCATCTTAGCATTGAAGAAAGTCTAATGCAGCCTTTCTTCCACTGCCCTTCGCAGTCTGTTGTTGGAATTCGTTGGGTTTAGCTGCTCTTATTCAAGATGATCTTCTGAGTACTTTATCAGCTTTTAAATTTCACCTTCATAAGCCTTTCTTCATGGAGATTATAATTTGTATGCTGGGCTATATATCTGGATAGGTTGGAATGATAATATTTTTAGGGGTCTACAATATTCCCTACCAAGCTGCAAGTTCACCATCAAGAAAGAATTAGCTCTAGTTAAGCTCACAGCTAAAAGCAAGTATCAACCAGGTTTAGATCATTGGCTAGAAGCTAGAAGGCTTTGTGTAACTTTTTTTTAAAATTTTCTTCCATACTTTCTTTGTGTCATGAACTATGCACATGGACTGTTTTTTTTTTTTTTTTTGGGCATAGTGTACCATAGCAAAGCAACTTGGGAGCAACTTGGGCTAGGTACGGTGGAGAGTTCCCCTCCTGTTTCCATTCAAAAACACGTTCGAGCAAAACAGAGCATGGCGCGACGGGCACCATGGCTCGGTCGGCGCTCGACCCGTGCCGTATGGTGTTCGCGCGTGCGCCGGAGTGGCGCAACTGCGTCCGCCTCCACACTGCCGGAGACAGATTAGGACGCTTCCTCCACCGAATCGGACTACCTGCGCTCCGACGCTCTTTACGCCTTCGCCATTCGAGCGACGGCGGCCTACTCGATTCGAGCGATGACACCAGATGCCATGGCGCAGGCCAAGCGCAGCTGCTGTTGCCCGGCCCAGGCCAATCAAGCGCAGCTGCAGTCTGTCGCCGCCGAGCTGGCGCAGCCCCTCCATCCTCGTCTACGGGCGCTTCGCCGGACGCCGCCGGCGTGGGACCGGGGGCGGGTGAGGCAGCACTCTTCTTGTCCTCTCTCCCTCGTTCCCACACTCGCTCGGTGTCCTCACGCGCCGGACCGGGGCTATCCACCCCGCACACAACGAGGAGTTGAACGCCTTCTTGTATTGCGTGCTAGGTGTTCGTTCTTTTGCCGCAGCTGGAGCAGAGTAAGAGCACAGCGAGGTGGATCAGGATGATGACTTCGGCCGCTGCAGTAGGTGCTGAGAAGTAGGAACCCGGTGGTTGCCCGACGATGCTAGCTAGCATCAGCAGCCGAGGCGGCGGGCTCGGCAGGAGGTACTAATTTTTTTGTTTCTTTCTTTTCCTGAATTGTTTACAAGGACGGCCACTGACATTGTAGCAGGTGACTACACTTGCACGAAAGAGGCCTGCAATTGCGATGAAGATTATGAAAGGATGTGTAGGTATAATTACCTACCGTTTCATTGTTTGATCAACGATATCTTAGTTTATATATACTATAGCCCAATCATTCATGTTTTAGTCTGATGTGCTAAATACGACTTTTACAACAAACCGTAACCTCTCCGTATACAATAGCTATTCCTCATCAAGGTCAGCTCATCTCGACTTATAAATCTGCAACTGGTCCCTTAAGTATATCTACACTGACAAAAAAAAAAAAAAAAACAGCATAATAACCGGAGAAGTTGCATCAGAGTAGTTCACGGCCTCCTCAAGTCTTCCGTCTCTTCCATTGCAGTGAAGTGCTTGTTCCAGAGTCCAATCTACAGCTCCGGCGACCTCGTCGACGTTTTGGCAGTTCCATTCCCTGCGCGTCTGCACCCTTTGATTTATAGTTTGTAAGATCTCTGGTCTGCAGTCTTCATTTGTTTTGTTAACTTGTCAGTAGCGATTTCTCTCTGTATTGCTGGATGTTGCATCCGTGACACATGAGAAGGGAAGATCACCGGTTTATCTTCTGTTTTTCTATCAATGTCACTGATTTTATCTTGTCTTCTGGATTCCAGGTTTTCCTCAGACTCCACTGCTGTCTTTCAGTTATTTCCCTTCTGCATGTAGAACCACGCCATCCATACTCCAAAAAACGAAAAAAAAAATCAGCTTTGTTCTTGCTCCCCATCGTCCCATCCATTCATATCTAAACATTCTGTGCCATTACCAAATCAGTTTATCCTGTTCTTTTTCATCTGCAAGCACTTATATCTGAGATCTTTCCATACATAAAACAAAAAAAAAACACACACACAAGCCACAAACCTAAGCAACTCCATGGCATACTTGGCACTCACTGTCGCTGGCTTAAGGTGGGTAGCATCGCCAATCATCAATAAACTTCTCACTCAAGCTTCAGCTTACCTCAGCGTGGACATGGTACGTGAGCTCCAGCAACTAGAAGCCACTGTCCTGCCGCAGTTCGACCTAGTGATTCAAGCAGCCGAGAAGAGTCCTCACAGGGGCAAGCTCGAGGCATGGCTCCGGCGTCTCAAAGCAGCCTTCTACGATGCCGAGGACCTGCTGGACGAGCATGAGTACAACCTCCTCAAGCGCAAGGCCAAGAGTGGGAAGGATCTCATCGAAGGGGAGGATGAAACCTCCTCCATTGCATCCACCATCCTGAAGCCACTTCGTGTCGCCAAGCGCAGGGCGCGCAACTTGCTCCCAGAGAACAAGAAGCTAATTAGCAAGATGAATGAGCTCAAGGCCATCCCGGGAGAAGCAAAGGGACTCCGTGATCTTCTTAGCATACCACCTGGAAATACTACAGGTTTAGGGTGGCCAGGTGCACCAACAACCATTGTTCCTCCAACCACAGTAACATCACTTTGCACTTCAAAGGTTTTCGGCCGTGACAAGGATCGCGATCATATTGTAGATTTTCTTCTTGGGAAGACAGCAGCTGACGAGGAAAGTTCAACTAGATACTCCAGTTTGGCCATTGTTGGAGCAGGAGGAATGGGGAAGTCCACCTTAGCGCAGTATGTATACAATGACAAGAGGATACAAGAAGGATTTGATGTCAGGATGTGGGTCTGCATCTCACGCAAGCTTGATGTCCGTCGTCACACAAGGGAGATTATTGAGTCTGCGACAAAGGGGGAGTGCCCATGTATTGATAATCTTGATACTCTCCAAAGCAAATTACGTGACATACTGCGAAATCGAGAAATTCCTACTTATCTTGGATGATGTTTGGTTTGAAAAATCTGACAATCGAGACAGTGGTTTCAACTCCTCGGATCCATTAATCTCTAAACAGTTAGGAAGCAAAGTTTTGGTGACTTCTCGAAGTGCAATACTTCCTGCAGCTGTTCACTGTGAACAAGTCTTTCATTTGGAAAACATGGACGATGCCGACTTCTTTGCACTCTTCAAACACCATGCTTTCTCTGGACCAAAACTTGGAGACCAGCTTTTATATAGTAAGCTGGAATATACTGCAGAGCTGACTGCTAAAGGGCTTGGACAGTGCCCTTTGGTAGCAAAAGTTCTAGGATCCCGATTAAGCAAAAAGAAAGATATCACTGAATGGATAGCTGCGCTGAAGCTGAGTGATTTAAGTGAGCCCTTCACGGCTCTGTTGTGGAGTTATGAGAAGTTAGATGCACGCCTACTGCAGGTGCTTCTTGTATTGTAGCTTATTTCCTAAAGGTCATAGATATAATCGTGATGAGTTGATTTACCTTTGGGTGGCAGAAGGCCTTGTTGATTCATGCAATTTGAGTAGGAGGTCAATGGAAGATGTTGGGATGGATTACTTCAATGATATGGTCTCGGATCATTCTTCCAATTGGTGTCTGAAATGGACTATTATGATTAGTACTATGTCATGCATGATATCCTTCATGACTTGGCACAGTCACTCTCTAAAGAAGACCGCTTGATTAGAAGACGATAATATCAAAAATAAATACCGTACACAGTTCGTCATCTCTCTCTTTAGGTTGAGAGTATGCAAAAGCATAAGCAAATTATCTACAAGCTACAACATTTACGCACTATCATCTGCATTGATCCACTAAGGGATGATGCAAGTGATATTTTTGATCGATGTTTGCGAGAACCTAAAGAAGTTACGTGTACTGTATTTGGCATTTTACAACAAAGTAAGTTGCCCGAATCTATTGGTGAACTGAAGCACCTTCGATAATTGAATCTCATCGAACGTTAGTTTCTCGAATTGCCTAGATCATTATGTACTCTTTACCACTTGCGCGCTTCGATTAAACACAAGGGTGGAGAGGTTGCCCGACAAGCTTTGCAATTTAAGTAAGCTATGACATTTGAGAGCATACACATATTTTACTTACACATTTTTCAATGATATTTCCATGGATGAAAGTCCTATTTACCAAATACCGAACATAGGCAAGCTAACTTCGCTACAACACATGCATACATTTTCTGCTCAAAAGAAGCAAGGGTATGAGCTCTTGGCAAATGAAGGACTTGAATGAGCTTGGTGGCGCTTTTAAGAGTAGAAAATCTTGAGAATGTCATGGGAAAGGATGAAGCCTTAGGGTCAATGCTATATCGGAAGAATCGCCTTAAAAAAAGTTGTGGCTTGTCCGGGTAGTGAGAATGGAATGGATGCAGCGGATACTTCACATTTGGATATTCTAGAAGGTCCGAGACCATCACCCGAAGTTAGTGACCTCACAATCGAAGGCTACAAATCGACACATATCCAAGGTGGTTACTTGAGCCATCATATTTTGAAAGTTTGGAAAGTTTTAAGCTTATTGGCTGCACTTTGTTAGAAGGCCTACCACCTATCTTACCGAGCTCCTATGGCATTGCTCTATGCTCTGTCTAGAAAATGTTCCAAAATTGAAGATATTACCTTGTCTTCCAAAGAATGCTTACAAAGTTGTCAATTCGAAGTGCCCACTTGCTTATGTTTGTCTCCAAAAATGAGATCGACCAGCATGATTTGAGGGGAAAAGATAATGAAGACAGAGGACCTGGAATCTAAACTTGCATCAATGTGGGAGGTCAATTCGGGATCGATATTAGGGAAGCACTTTCAGAGGACTATTCATCCCTGAAGCAGTTGAACTTGACAATGCAGTTGGGTGATGACATATCACAACATCTTCAAATTATTGAAAGTGGCCTAGAGGGAGGAGATATAATATCGGGTGAAAGAAAATATTATAAAGGCATGGCTTTTTGCCATGAGCAGAGGATAAGATTCATTTACGGAACGACCATGGAGCTGCCACTTGTTCTACCATCAGGACTCTGTGAACTTCATCTTTTTTCATGCAGTATTACAGATGAAGCTTTAGCTGTTTGCCTTGGTGGCCTCACTTTATTGACAACTTTGAGACTGGAATATAATATGGCATTAACTGCACTTCCGTCAGAAGAGGTGTTTGAGCATTTGACAAAGCTTGACTCGTTGAGACTACAGGGCTGTTGGTGTCTCAGATCACTGGGGGGCTTACGTGCTGCTCCATGTCTTTCCAAACTTAAGTGCATTGATTGCCCTTCTTTAGATCTGGCACGTGGAGCACAATTTATGCCACTGAACCTTGATTTTGACCTCTGCATAACTGGCTGCATTCTTGCAGCCGATTCTTTCAATAATGGCTTGCCACACCTGAAATGTCTTTCCATTAGAAATTGCCGAAGCTCCCCATCCTTATCGATTGGCCACCTGACCTCCCTTGAAGCATTGCGTCTATACGGTCTCCCTGATCTGTGCTCTCTTGAAGGCTCGTCTTCTAGGCAATTTAATTACCTCAGATTGGTAGATGTTCCAAACCTCACTGCCAAGTGCATCTCACAGTTTCATGTCCAGGATTTTCTCTGCGTTAGTAGCTTTGTATTGCTCAACCAGATGCTCAAGGCTGAAGGGTTTATAGTCCCACTGACTCTTGTTCTTGATGGTTGCAAGGAGACGCCAGCTTCATTTGGAGAATCTGCAAATCTCTTATCTGTTAAGAACCTGGGATTTTGGAGTTGCAAAATGGGGTCCCTGCCAGGAAATCTAAAATTTCTCTACAGTCTGGAGAATCTTGATATCTACAATTGCCCCAACATAACATCTTTACCAGATCTGCCGTCTTCTCTCCAGCAAATAACTATACAGGGTTGTGAAGACTTGAAGAAGAACTGCCGAGAGCCTGATGGAGAAAGCTGGCCACAGATTCACGCATCCGCTGGAAGCACTTCTATGAGTGATGATGAGGTAAAGGTTCCGCTGATTCATTCTCCAGCACAATGAATAAGGTTTCCAATATCTTCCATTAAAAATATTTCATGCTCTGTACAGCCCCCTCAATCTCCAGGACTCCTCAACGTGGCGCCCTCGTCTCTGCAGACTCGCCACCCAGCTCAAGTCGATCAGAAGCCAATCCATTGCTGATGCGGTCCCCTCAATTCTCTATTTGGCGACCGTTCACAGCCCACGGTTGGAACCCTCGACATAGGTGGTTATGAACAATTGTACCGTTTCAGTTGTACTGTTATTCCTTGATTATGGACAATTGCCAACACGTACTTCTCCCATAGAATGATGTCTCTAGTATGTAACTTATGACGGTACAAACTGTGGCTGTGGCTTTCATTTTTTGTGTGGCAGTTAATCCTGCGCTGAAAAATTATAATGTTTTCTTATTTTATTTTTCCTTTTACTGATTTACTTTTGATCATTATTCCCTTTCTGTTTAGTTCTTTGTTTTGTATTTTTTTTTCATTTCATCTTTTGCGTGGCTTTTTTTTTTCATGTTCCTTTTTGTTTTGTTTCATTCATTCATTTTTTTATTTCATTTCTTACGATGGTGGAACAAATTCATTCCAACATAAATTAAATATGAGTTTGTCTAGGACGATGTCGTTCCCGGACGATGAATTTCGAACATCATCAGCTCAACAAATTCACCTCTATTATCTTCTTACATTTTTGTTCATTAAAAACGAATGGAGATCCCAAAAATCTTGAATTTTTTTGGATAGGTGCTATAAATCAATTACGACTCATTTGCTTATATCTGGTGTCATAGGTTTTGTAGTTTTGAAATTAAAATTCATATTCGAGTTTCTATTAAGATTTTGGCCACAAAACTTTAGCTAAACGTCCAGAAAATAAGTCAAATACTAAGGTCAAATGTTCTTAACAATGGACTAATGCCAAATGTAAGATGTCTAGTATTACATGACTTTCTTAAAATCATTTTAGGACTAAACGACATAAAATATCACATGTGCAATATCTTCACATTTCAATCGTCTAGGGTTACAGACCAAAGCTTTCTAAATCTTTCACAAACCATAAGTGTGCAATATATCTTTTGCAAGCAAGAAAAACTTTAGCTTGTTTTGAATGATTTTAAATTTAATTAAAAATAAAACCTACTTTTGAGCATGCACTTTGTTAGTTAACTTTGATGTCACCTAAGCACGTATGCTAGAAAGTTACATGACAAAATACTATCCAAATTATTACCTTCAATGATTTTTCCTGTTTTTGGAAAACATTTTTTGGGGCTAAATAGTTTAACCGGAAAAAAAATCAAATGTAGCATTCGAGAAGACTTTAGTTTCAATACTGCAGAAACTACAGTGCTAGATACAAACGAAGTGAGCCGTTAATTAACAAATTTAACATCTACATGAGAAGTTACAAGATTTTTTAAAAGTCTCCAAATCCTTTTCATTCTGGAACAACAAAAGTTCCAATGCCTACATCTCGACAAATCTGTCTTGCCGGTAGGCCGGTACAGGATATCAGTTTTGCCTTCAGGTTTTTTTTGACATGGAACAAACATATATTGATTAGCAAAAGGAAGCTGCAATGACCTTCACTAGCGGAAGGTTTACAGAGTTTAAGCGCCGCAACAAGAGGGCACCGATGATCATCACCTATGTAAGAACACCCCGGTACATATTCTTCAAACTGGATTATAGGGGAGTTGTAGGCTAACCTCGGCTAACACATCTGCGGTGGTATTTAAGTCTCTACTTATGCTAAATACCCGGCGCCCTTGTGTATCTGCTACATTGTCAAAGTGTTGAGTGTATGTTTTCATCCTCCAATCTGGGGGTTGGTTGTGGTCTTCTGAATTTAGAAAAAGCACCAATTGCCCGCAATCTGAAAGGAAGGAGACATTTTGTAGTCCAAGCCTTTTCAAAGAATGCTTTGCCGCCAGGGGCCAAGGTCGCCGCCTCGACCATGATTACTGAAGATACTTCAGTAAATAAAGGGCCCTGATGTAGATGGTGTTTGTCGGTTGTACCGCGTATTGACAAAAACAAAATACCTATACCGCCTTCCTTATATTCCCGGGTCCGATGATCCGTGTTGTTGAAGCATCCACAAAACATCTTATTCCCCGGAAGAGTGGCAGGGAATATGGATGGTGAACCTTGTCCGGCCGGTTCCCTCGCATGAGGATGAATCATACACAGCGGTGAAGGATTTGGGTTTTGTAGTTCTTGAGCCCGAGGATTTTGTGTTGAGGAGTGATTAACATGTTGCCCCCGGTTTTGGGTGTCGATGGACCGCACCATCACGTTGTCATCTTGTTCGCCTTGTTGTAGAGCATGCGGGAAGTTACGTAAGTGAGTTTTTGCCCGGATATGTACCTGAAATGAAGACCAATTCTTCCTTTGGAAGCGATTGTCATTCCTTGCTTTCCAAATATACCACAAAAGTGAAAATAACACTACATAAAAGTTTGTTCGAAAGGGTTAGTGGTAATTAATTTTGGGAGAGCAATTTGGACACCATCTTCTTGGTCAACAATAGCATTAAAAGGTAGGGGTGGAGAGAAGGAAGCCCAAACCTGGGTAGGAAGATCACATTTGAAGAATAAATGCACATCATTTTCAATTTGGCCACATCCCGAACAAAGCTTATCTATGTGAGGTGAGAATCTACCCAGCCTCTCGCCGGTAGCTAAAGCCCTCCTAATAAGCCTCCAGGTAAAAGTTTTTAGAAGAGGAGGGATTAACTTACTTTTCCATACCTTTTGAAGGATTATATCGGCATCCTGGGATATGCTTCTTGATCCCTGTGTGGGCAAGTTGCGACTCACCCGTTGTGTTAAAGCTTTGTATATTGATTTGGTTGTGCATCTTCCGCTTGCGTAGGGGGTCCATCTAAGAATATCTTGTTGTTGGCGTGGGTACAACCTGCAATTCTTTGGATAGATTGGGCTCGTGGGTTGAGGAGGTGGTGTTTAGAAGGTTGGTGTCCCAAGTGTGTGTGCCCCGGACCCAAAGATCGACCACTTTGGAAGGTAGGGGAGTGTTTACTACAGGAAGAAGGAGATGATCATGTATTGTGTCCCAAATTGGACTCCAAGGTTCTCGACCATATTGATGTGTTTCCTGCTTGAAGTTGGTAGGTCACATTTGCGCCACCGAGGTTTTACCTCGCAAAATAGAGGACCAATAGATAGATTTGATGCAGTTGTTAGGAGCAGTCCAAAATGTGGAGTTAGGGTAATATTTAGCCTTCAAAACTACTTGAAAAGGAAGGGGTTTTTGTTGGTTGCCACATTCCGGGCCGATTGAATGATTAGACTCTTGTTTACCGCCCAGAAATTCCTGATTCCTAAACCACCTTCTTCTTTTTGATTTAGTGATGTCCTCCCATGAGCGGTATGCAATTGGACAAGTTTCTGTTCTTCTTGGACCCACGCCCACCGGAGAATCTTTTGATAATGGTGTTAATCTTTTCAATGAACTTTTAGAGAAATAAAACAAAGGACATGTAATAAATGGGAATAGAGAAAAGCACGGACTTAATGTATTGTAGCCTACCCGCATGATTCAGTTTGTTGGCTTTTAGGGTACCAAATTTTGCAAAGAATTTGTTGTACATGAAAACTGTAGGCCTTGTTCTTATCTTTATGATTAAAAATAAAAGGGTGACCCAAGTGCGAGTATTAGGTTGGAGGTTTTAGACAGGGGAAAATGGACTTGATGTTATTCCTAATGCTAATAGGCATATTTTTTTTGAAATAAATAGAAGATTTTTGAAGATTAGGTGTCCGACCAAATCTGCTTGCGAGAAGTCATACAAGATTGTTTTGATTTGTTGAGCTTCTTCAATGCTTGCTTTGCCACATAGTATAAGGTCGTCTCGCAAAGAGGAGAGAGTGAATAGGTGGGCAGCCTTGGCCCAAATGAGACTCTGTGAGATTGTTCATTTCAAGTGCTCCCGCAATCTTCTTGTAAGTTCATTAATAGCAATAACAAAAAAGGTATGGAGATAAAGGACAGCCTTGTCTAAGACCTCTCTCGAGAAACAAACTTGTTGAGAGGGTACATCATTTACTAGCACCACAAATTGGGGGGAGGAAATACAAGTATGAATAAGCTTGATGAAAGAATCATTAAGACCTAATCTGGAAAGAGCAACAGCAATGAAACCCCATTCTAATCTGTCAAAGGCCTTAGCAAGATCTATTTTTAAAAGGAGGCTTGTTGTTTATAGCTTCTTAGGTTGAAGGAATGAATGATCTCCCGAGTGATGATGACATTGGAGGAGATGTGTCTGTGGGCAACAAAAAGCCGACCGTGCTTGGTTAATATAACCTGAGGTGCCGCTTTGCTTTTTAAAGCGGTTTTGCTAAAGATTTGGTAATGATTTTGTAAATGACATTGCAAAGGCTTATGGGTCTAAAGTCCTTTGGAGTTGTAGGCTAGTTGATTTTGGGGATCAGAGTAATGAAGGTTTTATTAATGTCCATTGGAAGAGCAGCATTAATATAGAAATCAGAATTACCGGTAGACATCCTCTTTGATCCAAGGCCAGGATGATTTATAGAAAGCAGCGTTTAGCCCATCCGGGCCTGGAGCCGCATTGTTAAGCATCTCTTTTACAATGTCAAGGATTTCCTGCATAGTGGGTTGAGAGTATGTGTACCTGAATTGTGCTTCTCTCATTACCGTTGCTTTGCTCGTTACATTCTTTGTTGCCGCGTGATTAAAGGAGTTTGGAGGGATGATTGGATCGGCTGGGCTGGAAGTGGCTGGCTGACATGGGCCTGGGTTAGGAGGTTGGGGGTATTATTGCCGTGACACGTGTTTGGGTTTTGAGAGGTGAAAATGTCAGAGAAGTATTGAACCAACACACTCTCCATTTGGTCAGGTGTAGTTGCTTGGCTGCCATCCGGCTTGGTTAGGTAGGTGATTCGGTTTTTCCTGTTCCTTTTGAGTATGGATCTGTAGAAGTAGGAAGTGTTGCGGGTCTCCATTTTTTGCCCAATTTTTCTTGGCTCGTTGGGTATGGTAGAGTTCTTCCTTAGCTATTAGGTCTTGGTCTTTGGTGGTGTAGTTGCTCTTGGAGGGAATGATCTTGTTGAGAGGGATGAAGGGATTGTTGATCTAAAATCCGGTTTTCTATCCGCATAAGTTTATCACTATTTTTTGGTTTCATTCTCCTCCATTTCTTGAGATCTACAGCAAGGAAATAAGTCTTTTTGCGAGAAGACTCCGGCTAGTAGATTTTGCCAACTAGTTTTAGCAATGTCATGGTATTCATCATCCAAGAGCCACCAATTTTCAAATCTAAAAGGTTTTAAATGCGCGAGGCGTTAGAATCATCATTGCTAAAATGGGAGCATGATCACTTTGTACATCATAGGTAGGTAGTAAATCGTCGTGTTTGGAAAAGCCACACACCATTCAACATTGCCTAAGCATCTATCGAGTCTTTTCGTAAGTAGGATTGGATGAGAAACGCTTATTTGTCCAAGTATAAGCGGGACCACTATAACCCAAATCAAACAAGCCGCATTGTTTAACATAGCCACAGAAATTTGAAATACGAACAAAGCATCAACATTACTAGGGCCTAGCTTCTCTGAGGCATGCATAATATCGCTCGGATCACCCATACATAGCACTGGCATATTAGGATAAAGTTCAATAAAGTTCAGAACACTACTCCGGATGAAACTAGATTGGCGGTGATGAGGATCCCCATATATACAAACTACAACATATTGGAGGTTGATGGCTCTATTAGTACAAAGAGCAAAAATGTAGTGATGGTGGTGATCGACTATAGTAACATCAACCTCATGACTCCATAACAACCAAAGGCCACCTGATTGGCCATTGGAGGGAACCACAAAAGCATCACTAAATTGAAAATGATTTTTAATGGAAGTTCTAGAGATGGAAGAGTTACGAGTTTTGAAATAAAACAAACTTGAGTTTTAGTAGATACCGAAGTCGGGAGAGGTGCGCCATCGTGGAACTGCGGAGGCTCCTACCCACTCCTCTGCAGTTCTAGGCTAGATGTGTCATGGTCTTTGGGGGCGCCCTATCGGCCGGCGCCCTGAGCCCGAGTCGCGGTGTGACGTGGATGGTGCGGACAAGAACGGACGGAAGGAAGGCCACGTTGAGCCGCAGGATCCGCTTGAACCGGGCTAAACTGCCGCAAATGTTCCTAAAGTCCGCTCCGCGCTCGATGTTGTTGTAGAGGGCGGGGGCGCCTTGTTGGTGTTGGGAGCCCCTTGACTTTGATACAAAGATTGAGAAGGAAGCATGACCATCGCAAGACTCTATCCGTTGTCCAGCAACAGGCCTCCGCCACGGAGGGAGCTGCGGCAAAGATGCACCGCCGGAGCCCGATTCGGCGGACCATGCCGGCTACAAGCCGCCTGTGTTGCCGCGCGCCCACCGCCAGACCGCGCGCCGACCGTGACCGCCCGCCAGTAACAAAGCGGCGCGGCGAGGGAGCCAGCGCGGACTCCACCGGCGCGCTCGCCCGCTGGACCATACCGCTCGCGGCTGTCGCCGATCGCCAAGCTCGCCCATCCGCCAGACCGCGCCAACCGCAGCGCCGTGGAGTCCGGTGAGGCTCGGCCACCGCTGAACCTTTTTGCAAATGAGCTCGTGGGGCGATGTGGAGCCGGCATGTGGTCTCGCCCACGCCAAAGATGCCGACCACCACCTCCGCCCCCGCACGCCGATGGAGATTTCTTC
Source organism: Hyparrhenia diplandra (assembly GCA_015847255.1). Taxonomy (NCBI): domain Eukaryota; kingdom Viridiplantae; phylum Streptophyta; class Magnoliopsida; order Poales; family Poaceae; genus Hyparrhenia; species Hyparrhenia diplandra. The sequence continues at coordinate 164,793 of JADLZK010008219.1, read as the reverse complement.
AAGTGGATTCGGTGGAAGCAAAGAAAGACGGATGAATAATGTATGTGGGCGAACTCTTCCAACGCGAGCACATGCGCTTGGTCATGCCAAGAATAGATGGCTGGGAAACAATTTGTGGCGACGGAGCTCCTCCGTCATGCTCGGGCGTTGACTTGTTCAAAGGATAGGAGGCGGAGATGACAGGGGCTGGGGGGTAGGCAGAGCCGTGGCGTGTGGGAGAATGGCTTTTGGTGTAGGATTCATGGTAGTGGTAGATCCAGGATGGTTTGACAGAGGTGGGGGGTGGGTTGGATCCGGGGGAATGTGCTCCGTTGCCGGAGGAACAACGGCTCTAGGGTCTCCAAAGATCCATGGTGGGCAACGGCGGAAGAATCGGAGAGCAGCTTGAAAAAGGTTAGAGATTTGATGGGGTGAAAATCAAAGAACATGGCGATGTCAAGGCGAGAGGGAGTGCTGGCGCGAGGCAGAGAAGATCGATAGGGGAATCTAGTCGCCGCCGCTTGCTTCTCAACCTCACCGGAGGGGACGAACTAATTTCCTCCCGAGAAAAGTGACAGAAACGGCCAAAAGACGGATCGATTTGAAGCGGAGGCGGCGGGGAATCAGATGGTGTTGGAGATTGAAAGGATTAGCGATTGAAGGAACTGGGATCTAGGGGGATTAAGGTGAGAAGGTACAATGACGGCATATCGCCAGGCATGACGCCACAAACAAGGTTTTGTGCATTCTTTTTCAATTTTGCCTTCAGGGTTGAGGTTGAACGACACTCGCTGTTCGCGTGAGAACACTCGCTTTCGAAATCGAATGGCGGTGTATTATTTTTGTAAATAAGCATATGTGTCGATTCCAACTAGATTGGGCGGAATTGACACGTGGATTGGGGAATTGGAGGAGGGAAGAGGGTAGCGACGACGGGTGGCGGGCGCGGCGGTCGGCGGCGGCGGCCGCCGCGCCCTAGCGGGCGGCGCGGCGCTGCCCGGGCGGCGCCGTGTGCGCTGGTGGCGGCGGCGCCGGGCGCAGGAGGAGGAGGGGGCGGCGCGGGGGAAGAGGAGGAGCCGAGAGATTGGGATAAAATTTCTTTATTTGCTTGTTGCCCCGAAAGATTACGTGCACCCTTACTTATATAGCCCTACTTAGTGGGACTTGTATCTCAAGCAATCTCTCTAAAGGTTTCCTTATAGATCCGGAATACCTTTTACAAGCATATCCTATTTATTTATTCCGACTAATATTATCCAATTCCTAATAATATTTATTTAATTCCTAATAAGAGTCTCCCTTATAGATGAGATAGCCCCTTGCACACCAAAAAACACCTAAGGATAATCCTAGATAATTTCCTCCTTTAATTTTCGAATTAATTGCCGAAAAATCCGTGGAAAGGAGGGAACGGCGGCGGCGCGCGCCAAAGCTGGGGGCGGCGCTGACGCTCCGTGGCCGACCGGGCCTGTCCTCCCGGGCCCTATTTCCCCGGACATGACATCTCCCCCTCTCCGACCGGCGCGTCCTCGCTACTGGATGAAAGTCCATTCTCGTGACACCGGGATGAAGATCAGCTTGTCCCCGGAATGATCACCGCACCGCAGGACGAGTCGCCCTTGTACCGGGTTCCCGAGGATCATGTTCTTTTCCGGGTCCTCTTTGGGTCGAATTCCGGAAGATAGTGGAGGTTGCCGATATAGCCGTGGTAGATGTACCTGTGAACCGCACGCCCCTCGCCGAGAAGTTGTCCGACGCCGAGCGGCGAGGAGAAGCTCTCTTGGGACGCCCACGCCGAGGTGCCGTGCACCATATCACGGGGGTGGGCTCTCCAAGAATGTAAAGCGCCATTGGGGGAGCGTTGATGAAGAGTGGAAGCAGACCTCCAAATGGTGATGTCGCTGCCGGCGTAGGAGGAGTAGCGACCAAGTTCAAGATCGCATCGTACATGAAGGAACCGACATCGAACATGGAGGGTGAAAGCCGGTGAACCTCCTTCCTCGCATCGTAGGCCGATGTGGACGTTGTCGATCGTGAGGAAGAGGCGATCCCATGCCGCCGAGGAAGACGACCGGGCCGGGCCGACATGGTGACGGCGCGCCATATGCCGCCCAACAGATGGCGGTTGGTGCCGCTGGCGTAGACTCCGTAGTGTACGCGCCCAAGGCTAGGAAGTTCGTCCGCGAACTCCGCCCCCCGGCAAGGCCTCCGCAGATCTAGTAGCAAAGGAGACGAGGCCGGAGGTAGAACCGCCCTTCGAAGAGTAAGAGGCCATCTTCCAACGTCCATCTTTGAGCCGCACGCCTGTGGGTGACGCCGAGGGCAATGCGGCGTAAGTGCCGGTCCTCCGCCAGCTGGGCGTAGCTGGACGAAGACTTCCGGTGGATGTGTCGTAGAGGTCCAAGCGCTTGCATGCCTTGAACGCTTGCCCGCACGAGTCGGAGGAGTCCCCGATGCTCAAAGATGCCCGCCGTAGGAGGCCGGGGTTTGGGGCGCCCCCGAGGTGGTGGCGCCGATGTGAAGGTGCTGGGGCGTCCGCTGCGGTAGTACCGCAGCTCATGTGTGGCGAAGTCCCATGTCACCCTTCCCGTGCTAGCCAACCAAGGCATGCTAAGGATGACGCCGACGCCGTCGCCGAGTGGCAATACGTGAGGCATCGATCTCGGCGGTGGAGGTGTCGAGGCGTGAGGTACGCCGAAGGTGGCAGTCCGGCATGTCGTAGTGGCGCCGGTGCCGCAGGTGATCGACACGCACCGGCCGAGTCCGAGGCCCGCCGTGGTCACCACGCTTGTCGATGTAGTTGTGTGTAGCTCCCGAGTCGACGATGATATTGACACCCGTTCCTGATATCATACCAACAAGGTATAGAGAATGAGCACCACGTACCAGGGAGTCGGGATCCCCGCTGAGGACCTTTAGATCACCGGTTCTCTTTGACGCCTACAAGTTGAGTGTCCGCCGCTTTCCTCGCTGTAGTCGTTGAAGACCGCGGATGTCGAACGTGTGCTTGCACTTGTGACCCCGTGTAAACGGCTCGTCACGTTCAAGCATAATCCGCCTTGCGTGGTTCAATATCTCCTAGTGTCAGCCGCTTGAACGGCCCGGGCCGGGTGGTGCCGACGCCGGGTCGCCTGGGGCGGCGCCAACAAGGCCACGCGCCGGGGCCCCGGCTCGCCGGTCGCCGACTTGCCGGGTGTTGTAGAGGATGGCAAGGCGTCGCCGTACGCCTCGGGCGAGAGACATGGCGCTTCCATGTCCACCGGATTTTGCATCTCAACATCCGCCTTGAGCGGTTCGCCCGTGCCCGCGCAGTGTAGATGTTCACCCGCCGCTTGTCGCCGAGGTTGCCCGCACGCGCCACGTGGCGCCAGAACAGCCTGTGTACTCGCCGACGCCGCCCGTCTTTCTTAGGATGCCGCCCAATGGATTCCGCCTTTCACCCGGGCCAAAGCGCCGTTGACGTATTGGGCGAAGATTGCCCAATTGCCACCGGGTTTCTCCCGGGACAGCCTCATGTACCATTGCCGTGCTCCTCCCGTGAGATGGTAGGGAAGCGCACTAAATTTGTTACAGTAGCCGGGCGTACCTTGCCCCTCGAAGAATTGTTCGCAGCCGATTGATCCAGGGGTAAGGGGATCCTCCTTGCCATCGAAGGTGGGGGAAGGACAGCTTGTGCGTGACGGGGAGCGAGACCCGGGAAGGTGTCGACCGGAGGTGGGGAGGGGGGCGCCCCGCGCGCTGCCGGGCGGCGCCCCCCTTCCGGTGCTGCCTTCGGTCCCAAGTAGCCCCGCATCAGCCCTCCGGATCCGAAGCGGTGACCTGATCGCCGAGGTTCTCGCTTGCCATCCGTCCGCTTCTTGATGAATTCACGAAGCTGCTGTCTCCATGATCGTTCTCATCTCAGCCCTCAGCATCGTTGAGTTGTTGACGGTGCTTGATCAAAGCCGGATCGTCGCACGAGAGGATATCGAGCTTACCCTCGATCTTGTCTATCCCGGTGTTGAATATGGTGAATTGGTCCCCCAATTTCTTGATCGCCTTCTTCATGTCATCCTCCATGGTGGTGGGTGGATCGTAGTGGTCTCCGGATACCAGTTGTCGATTCTAGCTAGATTGGGCCGGAATTGACACATGGATTGGGGAATTGGAGGAGGGAAGAGGGTAGCGGCGACGGGGGTGGCGGGGCGGTCGGCGGCGGCGGCCGGCCGCCGCGGCGCCCTAGCGGGCGGCGGCGCTGCGCGCGCGGCGGCGCAGCGTGTCTTGCGCTGGGTGGCGGCGGCGCAGGAGGGAGGAGGGGGCGGCGTGGGGAAGAGGAGGAGCCGTAGATTGGGATAAAATTTCTTTATTTGCTTATTGCCCTCGAAAGATTACGCACCTTTACTTATATAGCCCGGCTAGTGGGACTTGTATCTCAAGCAATCTCTAAAGGTTTCCTTATAGATCCGGAATACCTTTTACAAGCATATCCTATTTATTTATTCCAACTAATATTATCCAATTCCTAATAATATTTATTTAATTCCTAATAAGGGTCTCCCTTATAGATGAGATAGCCCCTTGCACACCAAAACACCTAAGGATAATCCTAGATAATTTCCTCCTTTAATTTCGAATTAATTGCCGAAAAATCCGGCGGAAAGGAGGGAACGGCGGCGGCGAAGCCAGCCCCGGGCACTGGGGCGGCGCCGACGCTCCGTGGGCCGACCGGGCCTGTCCTCCCGGGCCCTATTTCCCCGGACATGACAATATGCAAGATATATGTTGACGATAAAATCGATAACACACCAAATAAAGAGCTAGATCGCTCGTAGGGCAAGCCGAAAACAGGGATCGGCAAGCGGCTTAGGGACATCCACATCCGGACCTTGTGCCTCCAACGATGAGCGCGATCGCAAGACACGTCGTCGGAGGAGCCTCATCGGGAGCGCGGCACGCAAGACACACCGGTGAAGTCTCTTGAAACCGAAACCGACACGCCGGGACGGACCCCCGTGAGGGCGCACAACAGCTATGGGTTGCCCTAGGCGGCCTGACCGCTCCTAGGGCGTTGTTGTCCTCGATCTTCCGTTCATGGCATCGGGGCGAAGAAGGAGGAGAGAGGATGACCTACAAGCAAGACGGTAGTAGATGTGTTTATCGATGGGATGTAGATGGGATCAAATCGGCCATGAACCTCTTATTATATAAAGAAGGATGATCTTATCCTTTTAGTAAACCATCACGTTTCCAATCATGAAAATATTTCCAAAACCCGATCAAAACTAACCGGTTTCGGACCTTTAATCACGTCACGAGGGCACCAGACGCGGCCCAAGTCCGACTGGCGCAGTCCAGTAAAGTCCTCCGCGTGCGCTCCTCAACTGACGCGCACTGACGCGATCAGCGAGTCTCCTCGGCGTCCGGCGCGTGTCGAAGCTCTGCAAATCATCGTCTTTTGATTCCTTCAAACATCGAGCGCTAGACGCCGAGTGGTGTCAGCTGCCTGCATGCTGGACGCGATCCAATGTGATAGCGGTATCAGGTGCATGCATACTCCTCGCCATGCATGTTGACAGCTCAAGGCGTGCCTATGGTTCTTCAAATCAAAAGCCCGGACATGATTTTCCTTTCTATAGCCATATTTAGATATTCTTGACACGCTATCTTCACAAAATGATATCGTCCATTTGCTTGATACGTTTCATTGCATTGAATGACGATCATCCATAGACCTTGATGTGTTTCAAGTATAAAAATGATGATTGCCTAATTTTGGGTGTCAACAATATATTTCTGTAAATATAACGTAAAAATTGTATTAAAAAATAAATAAATTTCTTGCGATCCCTTGCCGCCATCGCCACCTTTCCTGCTGCAACGAAGCCTCGCCATGCATCCCAAGGTTGCTCCACCCCCGGGCGGATTAGGCGTCATTTTCACCAGGACAAAGGCGGATACAGGTGATCTGCAGATGCTGTTGGTGTTGGAGGTGGAAGATTGGTTGAACGTACTATTGAAGGGAGACGACGAGAGTGGATTGGGATGGCGATGAGCGAGCGTGGAAGGCGTGGTTGTAGAGACGCGTCGGAGGAGTAGATGAAACGACAGGGTCTCGGCGCCCAGTTTCGTACACTTCAGGTGAACTCGTTTTTTTTATCTTGGTGAAAGTCCCATCATCTCTTTCTTGGTTAAAATAAAAGGATAAGAATAAAATTCTGATGCTTAGATTTTTATTGACTTCAAGCTTGAAGCGCATGTTTGAAAAAAAAACTAACTTCAAAATTATAGGAAAAAATTCTGTAGCAGTCAATAAGAATAAAATTTGAAAAAAAAATAAAGTTGTTAGACATGACTTCATAAAAGATATGTGATGCAGGCCACCATAGTTAATGACAAAGATTTCAAACTAATTGTATATTTAAAATATATAGCAGTGTCAAAGTAAAAATATGAATCCCAAGGGTAAATGAAGAGTCTGAATCGGCAGCGCCAACACGACGCGCCATTATTGGTGCACTGAAGTGTTCATAATCCTGATGCGAACTTGGATTCATCAAACCGATCGATGGTAGTATGACGCGCTATTACTGGTGCACTGAAGTCTTGCACGGCGAGACTTGACTCCACATGCTGTGAGCTCCACAGTGAGGGCTCGTCTGAACGGGCGGGGCTGCAGAATCGGTAGCGGCAACACGACGCGGCATTATTTGGCGCCGGTGCCCGTTGGCGCTAGATGACATGCACCACGCCTGCGTCGTCACCATCGCCGGGCCACCAGCCATGTGAAAACGAGTACCACCCGCATGCTCGCGACTTGACTCCGATCCCTAGTACACTGTACACTCGAGCTCGAATCGTGACTGGATCTGGATGCCCCCCTCGCTGTACTACGAGACGAGACGAGCGAGGCCCCACGTGCATAGCTACTAGTACTGGTCCAACAGTTTGTAACTAGATGAATAAGTCATGGCAACTTCGTCCCGAAGGCCCTGGGTAGTGATTTGCATGCTCCGAACCTCGCCGTCCGCAAGCAGATGTGGAAAACTCTAATCCATAGCATATTTTGTGATAACAAGTCTAATAAAAGGGCTAATGCGCTCTAACATAAAATTAGCTTCCACTAGCTCTTACTGAAAGGAGATATGGCAACCGTGACGGCCTATCGTGGCTCATCGCATCTCAGTGTTAATGTATATTTAGAGGTTACAAACTTGAGTTACAAGACGCCGGTTGGATAGATATCAAACTAGATCTTACAACCTCAACCATATCTACCTCAATCATATCTCAACCGACCCTGGACTCGACTCGCGGTCGTGACGAGGCTCCTCAACCACTTTGGTGGTTCTGTCCCGCATCACAAGCGCGAGGCGGTGCGGGTCCGCTTTCCCATATGCCGCCCTCGTCGTGGCCGCCCCACTCGGGGGAGGCGGTGACTGCTTTGCTTAGTCGCTAGTCGCTCATTGGTTTTCAGTTTAGCGCACCACTGTAAGCGTCACTGTTAAAGTTGATGCCTCTGTTTGTGTATTTCGCCTAACGGGCTCCGTGGCACCTCGTTATGGGGAGTCCGCTAGCACTACTACGTGATTGATTAACGGTGGCGGTCAAAAATGATTAATGGTGGCGGTTTTCACAACCGCCACGGACAAGGGTCACCGAAAAATCAGGGACTTATGGTGGCGGTTTATTTGCCCGCCACCGAAAAATAAAATAGAAAAACAAGAAAAATAGAAAGCCCCGCATCCGAGCCCAAATGGGCCCCGTGACCGGGCTCACGCCTAGCTTCTCGGCGTCGCCACCGGTCGACCACCGCGGAGGAGCGACGGAGGAGCGCCGCGCCGCCCGGCGCGGCGCCGCCCTTTGCCGCCGTGCCCGGCGGTGGAGGAGAGGCCGCCGCCGGTCGGATCCGTCGATGGAGGAGAGGCCGCGCCACCGTGGAGGAGAGGCCGCGCCGCGGATCCGCCCGATGGAGAGAACCCGCGTCGCCGCCGCCCACCGTGGAGGAGCGCCGGGTGAGCGCGCCAGCCCCGTGCGCCGCGCCCTTGGCCGTCGTGCCCGCGGTGGAGAGAGGCCGCGCCGCAGTGGAGAGGTCGCCACCGGATCCGCCGATGGAGGAGTTCCGCGCCGCCGCCCTCCACCACGGAGGCGCCCGAGGAAAGCGCGCCGCCGGATCCGCCCAGCGCCCTTGGCCGCCGCACCCGCCCGGTGGAGGAGGGGCTGCGCGCGAGGATCCATCGATGGAGGAGAGGCCGCGCCGCCGGTGGAGGAGAGGCCGCCGCCGGATCCGTCGAGAGCGCCGAGGGGCGAAGGGCGCCGGCGCTCGCCCGCCGCTTCGGCCGCCGGACCGATGCGCCATGAGGGACGAGAGAAAAGGGAGGCACGGAAAGAGAGAGGGTGCGGCCGGCACACGGTAGTGAGAGATGGGGAGTTGGTGGGAGAGAGTGAGGGAGTGGGTGAAAACCCTAACACTTGTTTATATATGGGACAAATCATCTTGGGCCGATATGGGCTTTTGTCCTTGGGGTTCGCCCGAGTTTGGACCGCATTAACCGTGGTGGTTTTTTCTACAAAACCGCATGGTTAATCAATTTACCATGGCGGTCACACGTTAATGAAAAAAAACCGCCACGGTTAATTGGCACATTAACCGTGGCGGTTTTTGAAATGCCCGCCACCGAAAATCATTTCGAAGTGCTATGCAAAATTAAAACTGTAGTAGTGTAGGATGTAAAAATCATTCCCACTTCTCTTAGTGCGTAACGGGCAAGTACCTGATTTCGAAAAAAAAAAAAATCATATCTCAACCGGATCTGCAGATCATCGTGCACACGAACACGGCCATTATTGTTGTGTTACAAGTTGTGGCACATTTACAAGATATGTTACCTTTCCCTCCCTCCTAACACTTACTCCATAATTACTTCATGTTTAGGGTTTGTTTAGATGCATCTTATCTTACTATATTACTATTATTAGAGACCACAATTCCCATTAATTTTCACCCAACTTGCTAGGAGAAAAGATAAATCCTCACAATAATAATTTGAAATATCTAGCTTTTCATTTGGTAAACTCGAATCATCGTTACCGATAATAGTCAAATGTGGGCTAGTCGTTAATTGCCAAACTAGTTGTCCGTGCCACTCAGTGTCTATCACTCGTCCACATGCTTGTCCCAGTGCTCTCCACGCGAACTCTTCCTCCTCACTCCCACTCTGCCTTACGCGTAAACCAAACAACACGTCTTGTATTGTTGCCTTACGCTGGGTTAAGCTACTATGGATAATGTCAGTTAAATTACCTAAGCGTGATATACAACCAAAATTTATATGACAAAGACGTTAATGTCAAATGTTTATCTCATTATCATGGCTCACATGGTTCATAGAATTAAAACAAGCATCAGCTAAGGAACAACGGAACAAGTTTTGCTCACATAGCATTTACCCATAAAGTTCCATATGCATACTTGGTAGTATACCCTTATTCGACTCAAACACATTTTTCTAGCCATCTCAACGGATTAAAGAACTGAGAGTCCATCTAGCCCTTTAGTGGGTTTTGGTGAATTGAATGACAACATAATTAAAGGTCTAATGAGTTTGCTAAGTGTTGAACAGGAAATTGAGTCTATTGCATATACTTGTGGATTGTGTGTGAACAAGTATATCCAAGGTTCAACTAGTGGGCAAACTTGATGATATGCCACATAGTATGGAAGCAAAAGCCAAAGTGTGTATTGTTGTATTGGAAGATGATGGAAACTATCTAGTTCAAGCAAAAGACAACAATGCAAATGGAATCAATGAAATGGCTTATATATTGTGGAATATCATAGCATCATGTGAAAAGCAAGCATACTTGACAAAAGGAAAATGAGACAAGAGTTGATGATTTTAGATTGGTCTCTATAATGGCTTGTTTCCCATAAATAGAAGATTGAAATAAGTGTTGAAGTGTCAAGCCAAAATGATAGGATACAAGGAACCGTGGAATTGGCTTGACCATATTGATGTTGATCCATGTATGTCTCTATGTGAGTCAAACTGAAGCTTGATTGGTCTCAACATTCATATCTACAAGATAATCAAGCAAGGATCAAAGTGTTGAAGAAATGGTTATTCAATGGATGCTTAATGTGATGTGACTTGAATATGCCTTGATAAGGTGAAGATAGCAAGGAAAGGGCTTCGAGGTACTAAGCGAAGGTGAAGGGAAAGCGGTGGCTTGGGACCGAGGTACCATGGCTAAGGTGAAGAAGAGAGTACTTGCATTTAGTCGAGGAACTAATCAAGCTATGAGGAGTCATATTGTGTTAAGGATCAAATCACTAGTGGAAGTGACTTGAAGCCATGAGTTGAACTCATATTTGTGAAAATGGTTCAAGTCACATGCTCATGGTATATTTGCTCTAAGAGATGAGACAAAGATGATAGAGGATGATGTACGCGGGTTGATGGAACCTCACAAGTGCAATGGATGGCAACCTGGACTCATGGCGGTTTAAGTTCATTTATATTTTGAATCTTGAGTTTAGGACATGCCGTACTATTAAGAGGGATCCTAGGACCCTTGGCTACATGTGAACTAAATGCTCAAACCTCCAAATTCGACCAAAAAATATCACTCCAAGCCAAAACAGTCATCCAAAACTTCGGTTTTACTCTTTCTTTTTCAGGCTAGCGGCGCGCTGCAGCGTAGGTAAGTGGCTTGATGCGCTGCGGCGCGGCGGTGCCGCGCATAAAATGAGGCGGTGCGCAATCGACCGTTGGGGTCCGTCGGGTATAAATACCCATCCGGCCCCTCCTCCAACGGTACTCGGTCACTTCTTCTTCCACCTCGCGAAAAGGCACCGGAGAACGGACCTCTTGCTCTCTCCCTCTCCATTGCTCCTCCTCCACTCCCCAAGTGAGATTTCGATTCCCACCATCAAAACTTGAGGGAAAAAGAGAGAAAACCGCAATTGGAGACCGGATCTACACGTTCCCCATATTGAAAGAGCATTTGGTTCACGCTTTGGCCGGTGTGCTAGGGTTCTTTACTCTTGGAGCTTGCTCCTAGCCGGGGCTAAGCGTCACCCTTGAGCTGCCAACTTCGTGTGGCAGCCTTGGGAGGTTTGTAACCTCACTCAAAATCAAGAAAAAAATCACCCCTCATCTCAAGGGTTCACTCCCTTGACTTGAGAACGAGGGAAGGGACAGCCTTTGTGGTGAATCCCAATCCTTTTGTGGATACCTCAACAATGTGGATGTAACCCAGCCTTTGTGGCGACGGCGAACCACGGGAAAAATCCTTGTCTCACGTGTGCTTTTTACATTCTTGCATATATATTCTTGTGAGCTAGGGTTTGTCCCGATCTACTTTGTTGTTGAGTTCCCGGCACTTTCTATTGGATATATGTGATATATTTGTGTGCGGGAACACGAAATTCACCCGATCTAAGTTTCGTTGCTTAGATTTTAAAAGCTGCAGTTTGTGTTTGTTCTGTCGGGGCGAGGCAAAGGCCGCGCAGAGGCGAGGCAAAGTGCCGCGTGTTTTTCTCAAAACCGCTTGAGTTAAGTTTTTTGGTGATTTTTAAGGTACAGCCTATTCACCCCCCCCTAGGCCTCCTAGGCGACATCAAGGTCCTTACAAGAACCAATACACCTTTTTCCGATGTAAGCTTCATATCGACCGAACCAACACCATGAACAACCGCACATGCTCCATTCCCCACCGAAACGAGTAAGTCTGCGACCTATAATAAGAAGAAAACAAGGAAATAGTAGCACACACATGAACATTAGCACCCATATCAACCCACCAATCAGATGAATGACAAACTCAAAGAATTACAGATAATGAATTACCATGCCCGGATGTTCCTTCGATGTGAACCATGTCATCATATTTCTTTTGGGCTGCCACTTGCTTTCTCCTTGCACTCTCTAGGATAGTGACTAGGCTTGCCACAAGTGAAACAATTTCCCTCCCTCCCTCATCCTCCTCCTCCTCCTCGGGTAGTGGTATTTTGTTTGAGTTCTTACTTGCACTACTACCGCAATGATTTTCTGGTGGCGGTTTTTTTTTTATTTTTTGGTGGCGGTTTTTCGAACCGCCACGGAGCTAGGGTCACGGTGGCGGTTTTTAGCACCCATAAATAACCACCACCGTTAATAAATAAAAAATAAAAATAAAGAAAAACTCAATCCAAAACCCTACCAGGCCCAGTCGATCCGGGCCACCGGCCATCGGGGTTTTAGCCGCCGCCGCCATGGCGGATCTCGCCATCCCGGGCCACCGGATCGACTCACCACCGGGCGGATCTGGAGGAAGTGGAGGAGGGCCGGCCGCCGCCAGACGGAATCGAGGAAATCCGAAGCTCGCGCTGCCGGGGAGGCCACCGCACCGCCACGACGCCCGAAGCTTGCGCCGGCCGGGAGGCCACCACGCCATCGGGAGGCCCACCGCTCCCGCCGCCGCCGGGGACGCTAGAGCTCGCGCCATCACCGGGAGGCCGGGCCCGCGCCCCGCCGAGCTTCCATCCCCGCGCGCGAGCCGAGATCCGTGCGCCGAGCTCCGATGGGGGTGCCGGGATCCGCGATGATGAAGAGCGCCGGGGCCTCCATCCTCGCAGACGGAGAGGGAGAGATGGGGAGGGAGGGAGGAACACGGGGGGGAGGGGCGCCGGTGGTTTTAGAGGGAGAGGGAGGGAGAGAGAGGAGTGGGTGGCGCCGATGAATGAGGGAGAGAGAGAGGAGGAGGAGGAGGAGGGTAGGTGAGGGAGATGGATTTGGTGAATAAGTCCCGGTATATATACTTAGGGATGATAGTGGGCTGGTATTGGGCTCTCTGGATGTGTAGTTTGGGCCTCTTTTTACGGTGGTGTTTTTTTTTAAAAAAAACCGCCACGGTTAATTTATTTATCGTGACCGTTTTAAAAATTGCCACAGTTAATAGAAAATAACCGCCACAGTTAATCATGACATTAATTGTAAAGCGTTTTTCCAAATAACCGACCACATTACGTAAAATCATTTAGAAATGCCGTGCAAAATCAGTTGTGTAGTAGTGTTGAATGTCTTCTTGTTAGAATTTTGAGGATTTTTTTTTTGCACCACATGGGCACCAGAATTACCCTCAATACGCACGCGAGGGGAGGAGAGCGAGAGAGGCCGAGGGACGAGTAAGAGTGGAGTGAGCGAGGGAGGGAGGCGATGACAGTGACGACGAGGCGATAAAAGCCATGGAAACCCTATTGGAACTTTCCGCACTCCCGTTTGAGCAAGAAACCATTTCGATAGACACATCTTTAGAGATGTTTATCACAGCTTGTCGTCCATTCCACATCCCCTTGTGCCGACCTCGCCGGATCCCCGGCGACCTCGATGCCCAACTCACGGATCGACTTAGCGCGACGCCTTCCTTTTTGCGGATGATCCAAGCGCCGCCATCGGTCGCATCGCCGGCCGCGCTGGCCCCGCTGGCGATCGAGAGCCATCGGCGCCTTCGCCGCGTCGCCCAATCGCCATATCGCCGCCGGATCCCGGGCGCTGCTATGGCAACCGCCGACGTGAAGATGGTGGATCTTTTGATGACGGCCTTGTGGATGAGGAGCGGCCCGCCCGATCCGCCATCGCGCGGCGATGTCTCCGCCATCCCCGATCCGCCGCCGCCAGATCGCGGCCGCCACCGAGGTTGTATTGCCGCTAATTACGCCGCCGATGTCGCCGCCGCTTCAAGCACCGCCACTAAGGTCGGACCGCACGATCGCTTCATCATTTGTGGAAGCTCATCGCACAACTTGTGCAACCCGCGCACGCATCTTGGAAACATGGTCGCAATGGGCTGCGGACTTGATGGCGGCAGATGGATCGCCTCCCTTGATCCCTTCCATGTCCTGTATGGATGGACGTCGGTGGCGCCTTTGGCGTCGCATACTCCGGAGCGCCTTCCGTATGTTTGGAGGGCTTGTTGTCGCTAGATTTGTGCCTCCGAGGGATCTAATATGGATGCGGTGACCTTAATTTTGTACCGATTTTGTATACTAAATTAAGTTATCTCTTTTCATTTTTAGTTTTTGTAATAAGATAGACTGTGTATGTGTCGGCTTCCAGCGGATACATAGAGGCCGGAATGTAATTACTTTATCTAAAAAAACAGCTTGTTGACCATTTGGACTGCTAGAAATTAAATGGGATAAAGCTCTTTGGTCTCCTGGCCTCTAGCTTTCAAGGAAGCTTGGCTTGGTGTGTATAGGCTAAGCAAATATTGCAACACGCCTTCCTGTGTGGCGTGACAGTCCCATAATGTTGTTTGTTTTTTCCTTGGGCTCTGTAAGCCTTGTACCAATGTAAATATTACCTTTATATATGTGAAAGAAAAAATTAGCTAGAGAGCTCCCGTGCCTTTCATTTCACTCCAGAAAATCACAAATTAATGACAACCAGGTAACAAGTATAAATTTCAATGGTAGTGAGGAAATTTTCTCTAACTATATATTACATAATGGGTGGACTGAAAGCTGAGCTCTCGTAGAGCTAACATAAAGGCTGGTACTATTAGTCTTGATATAAAGCTACCGATCGACGAGCTTCCTTTGTCTGTGTTTATGACTTGTTTCAACCGCAGGTCCCAGTAATTGGCCCCAACAATAATTGGACGGACCCAGCAACATGTAGGTGGTCGGTCTTGCTCATCGATCGATTGAACAATAATACTAGTACTGTGAGCAGCCGAAGAGCGAAGGCCTCTTTCTCCACCTTGCTCCGTTCCTTCCCCAGCGAGCAGCCTTCGGCCATTAGACCCTCAGCAACACCGCCGGTCTCCTGAACGCCACCAGCAACCAGCACGGCAGCAGGTAGCTTTTCCGGCCGGTATCCATGCTTTCACTCCTTCGCCGCCGCCGACGTGTATCACTAGCAATCTTAGCTGACTAGCTGTTTTTTCTTTTGCATATAGTGCAGTGCTGTTCCAGAGTCCAGTCCACCTCGCCGGCTCGACCTCGTCGTCGACACCAGCTCCGGCAACTCTGCTCCATCCCCGACCCCGCGTCCTTGATTTTGTAACTTGTGTAAGATCTGCCATCTCAACTCTTCTCTTGTTGTGTTAACACATCAAAAAGAAAAATAATCGTTTTGTCCTCCGTTTTTCCAATCAGATTCACTGATTTTATGCGTCTTTCCGATTCCAAGTTTTTCTCCACTCCGTGGCTCTGTTTTTCTCCACTCTTAGCTGACTAGCTGTTTGTTCTTTTGCAGACGTGTAGTTCAGTGCTGTTCCAGAGTCCAGTCCACCTCGCCGGCTCGCCCTCGTCGTCGACACCAAGCTCCCCAGGAACTCTGCTCGATCCCCGCGTCCTTGATTTTATAACTTGGTGTAAGATCTGCCATCTCAACTCTTCACTTGTTGCATTAACACAAGAAAAAGAAAACCAATCGATCGGTTTGTCCTCCGTTTTTCCAATCAGATTCACTAATTTTATGCGTTTTTTTTTTTTTCCGATTCCAGGTTTTTCCACTCCGTGCTTTCTGCAGAGGAACTTCATCCATGGACTGAAAAAAACAGCTTGGTTACTGCTTCCCATCGTCCATCCATTCATCTTCTTTTTTTTCTATTTCATCCACTTCCTTTTCCGTTTATCTTCTTCACCAGATACCCGCACCAACAACTAGTTCATTTTGCTCCTACCACAAAAAAAAAAAAAAAAGGGAAAAAAAAATACTTCCTTTACTCTTTTGCTTGTTTCCCATCGTTTACCTTTCCCTGCAAAACCCAATCATTTCGTGCCTAATTGTCAATTCACTCGTTCATCTTCTTTTCATCTGGAAACACTCATTCAAGATCTCTTCACTCACAAAAGAAGGGGAAGCACAAACCACTGCAGTTCCATGGAGAGCTTGGCGCTCTCTGGCTTAAGGTGGGCAGCATCACCAATTGTGAACAAGCTTATTACTGAAGCTTCAGCATACCTCAGTGTGGACATGGTCCGTGAGCTCCAGCAACTAGAAGCCACTGTTTTGCCACAGTTTGATCTAGTGATTCAAGCAGCAGTGAAGAGCCCCCACAGGGACAAGGTGAAGGCATGGATCCAGCAGCTCAAAAAGGCCTTCTATGATGCTGAGGATCTGCTGGATGAGCATGAGTACAATATCCTCAAGCGCAAGGCTAAGAGTGGGAAGGATCCCTTGGTAGGGGAAGATGAAGCCTCTTCCATTGCATCGACCATCATGAAGCCACTTCGTGCTGCTAAGAGTAGGGCACGTAACTTGTTGCCGGAGAATCGAAAGCTAATTAACAAGATGAAAGAGCTCAAGGACATTCTGCTTGAAGCAAAGGAGCTTCGGGATCTTCTTGGCTTACCACATGGAAATATCGTCAGTGGCAACCAGCTGTGTACCCAAAGAACCGTGGTTTCTACAACCACATCACTTCCTACTTCAAAGGTATTTGGTCGTGATAGGGATCGTGACCATATAGTAGATTTTCTTCTCAGCAAGACAGCAACCGACCAGGCAAGTTCAGGAAGGTACTCAGGTTTGGCCATTGTTGGAACGGGAGGAATGGGGAAGTCCACTTTAGCACAGTATGTCTATAACGACACCAGAATTGAAGAATGCTTTGATGTCAGGATGTGGATCTGCATCTCACGCAAACTTGATGTGCATCATCATACACGGGAGATCATTGAGTCTGCAAAAAAAGGGGAGTGCCCAAGTGTAGATAATCTTGATACTCTCGGTGCAAACTACGGGACATACCGCAATTGATCACATAAATTCCTACTAGTCTTGGGCGATGTTTGGTTTGAAACATCGATAGTGAAAGCAGTGGGAGCAACTCCTTGCTCCATTAGTCTCTAAAACGATCGGGAAGCGAGTTACGGTGACTTCTCGGCGTGAAATGCTTCCAGCTGCTGTTTTGCTGTGAACAAGTTGTTCGTTTGGAAAACATGGATGATCTTGAATTCCTGGCTCTCTTTAAGCACCATGCTTTCTCTGGATTAGAAATTGAGGACCAGGCATTGCACACAAAGCTAGAACATACTACCGAGAGAAGATTGCTAAAAGGCTTGGACAATGTCCTTTGGCGGCAAAAGTTACGGGTTCTACATTGAGTAGAAAAAAGATATCGTTGAATGGAAAGCTGCACTAAAGCTCAACGATTTGAGTGAACCCTTCACATCTACATTTGTGGAGTTATGAGAAGTTAGATCCACGTTTGCGGAGGTGCTTCTTGTATTGCGACTTATTTCCAAAAGGCCATAGATATAAACCTAATCGGTTGGTTCACTTTTGGGTTGCGTAAGGGTTTGTTGATTCATCCAATTTGAGGGAGTAGGACAACCGGAAGAGGTTGGGTGGGATTACTTCAATGACATGGTCTCGGATCTTTCTTCCAAAAATTGGATTATGGTGTGTATATCATGCATGATATCCTTCATGATCTGGCGGAGTCACTCTCTAGAGAAGATTGCTTGATTAGAAGATGATAATGTGGCGTAAATACCATACACATTTCGACATCTATCCGTTGAGGTTGAGAGTATGCAAAGGCATAAGGAAATTATCACCAAGGCTGCGTCATTTACGCCTTTATTATCCGCATCAATCCACCGATGGATAATGCAAGTGTTATTTTTGATCGAGATCTTTGCGAACCCGAAGAAGTTGCGTGTATTGCATTTGTCATTTTACAACAGCGACAAGCTACCCGAATCTGGCGGTGAGATGAAGCACCTTCGGTATTTGGACCTCCGCAAAACATCGGTTTGAATTACTGTATCATTATGTGCTCTTTACCACTTCGGTTACTTAAGTTAAGCTCCATTGTGGAGAGGTTGCCTGAAAATGTTTGCAATTTAAGTAAGCTACGTCATCTGGAATGGTACAGCGACTACCAAATTCCCAACATTGGCAAGCTTACTTCATTACAAGAACTATGTGTTGCCTTTTCTGTGCAAAAGAAGCGAGGATATGAGTTGCGACAGCTGAAGGACTTGAATGAGCTTGGTTCCTTAACAGTAAAGAATCTTGAGAATGTCCTTTGGAAAGGATGAAGCCTTAGAGTCCAAGCTATATCGAGAAAAATCGCCTTCAAATGTTGAGGCTCGTCTGGAGTTGCAAGAATGGCGTAGACGCTTGAGGGATAATTTGCATTTGGATATTCTAGAAGGCCTCGGACCACCACCCCAACTGAGTTACCTCGCAATCGAAGGTTACAAATCTGACACATATCCTAGTTGGCTACTTGAGCGATCCTATTTTGAGAATTTGGAAAGCTTTGTGCTTGACAACTGCAGCTTGCTAGAAGGCCTACCACCAGATACAGAGCTCCTTCAGCGGTGCTCTAGTCTCGCATATATCGGACGTTCAAAACTTGAAGACATTATCATGTCTTCTAGCAAATATTACAGAGTTGTCAATTCATGGGTGCCCGCTGCTTACATTTGTCACAAAAAATCAGCTCGAGCAACATGACTTGAGGGAAAATATGGTGCAGGCGGATGACCTGGCGTCTAAACTTTCATCAATGTGGGATGTGGATTCGGGTCGATGTTAGGAGAGGACTCATCACAAGACTATTCAGCTCTCAAGCGATTGATGACACCGATGATGGATGATGATATGACCACACATCTACAAATTATGGAAAGTGGTATGGAGGAAGGAGGAGACAAAGAATGGACGAAAAAGAAAATATCATCAAGGCATGGCTTTTTTGCCACGGCGAGGGATAAAAGTCATTTATGGAAGGACCATGGAGCTGCCACTTGGTTCTACCATCGGGACTACGTGGACTTGACCTTTCATCATGCGGTATCACGGATGAAGCTTTAGTTGTTTTCCTTGGTGGCCTCACTTCACCGACAAGATTAGCATTGAGACTTAATATGGCATTAAGCTGCACTCCCCTCGGAACAGTGTTTTCAAAGATTTGGCAAAACTTGAGAGTTTGACAAGACAAGACTGTTGGTGTCTCGGATCACCGGGTGGCTCACGTCTTTGCTCCATCTCTTTCCAGTCTTTATTGCTCGGGCTGCCCTTCTTTAGAGCTGGCACGTGGAGCAGAATTTATGGCATTGAACATTGATAGCCTTGACATAAGAGGATGCATACTTGCAGCTGATTCATTTATTAATGGCTTGCCAGACCTGAAATATCTTTCCATTGATAGTTGCAGAAGCTCCCCATCCTTATCAATTGGCCACCTGACCTCCCTTGAATCATTACATCTATCTTGTCTCCCCGATTTGTGCTCGCTTGAAGGCCTGTCTTCCCTGCAACTCAAGCACCTAAGTCTGAAAGATGTTCCAAACCTCACTGCCAAGCACATCTCACAGTTCCATGTCCAGGATTGGCTCAGCGTTAGTAGTTCCGTATTGCTCAACCACATGCTCAAGTCTGAATGGTTTATATCCCCGTCAGAGCTTTCTCTTTCAGGTTGCAAGGAGCCGTCAGTTTCATTTGAAGAACCCGCAAGTCTCACATCTGTCAAGCGCCTGAGTTTCTACAGTTGCAAAATGGAGTCCCTGCCAACAAATCTGAAATTTCTCTCCAGTCTGCAGATTCTCGAAATCTCTGATTGCCCCAACGTAACATGTTTACCGGATCTGCCGTCCACCCTCCAACGCATAAGTATACGACATTGTCCAGTCTTGGCGAAGAACTGCCGAGAGCCTGACGGAGAAAGCTGGTCAAAGATTTCGCACATCCGCTGGAAGTACATTAAATACTGAAGTTGCTTCTATAGACTTTGCACTTGAAAGAAATGAAAAGGTAAAGAGTAGTACACCCATTCATTCTCGAGGACTAATTAAGCTTCCCTTCCAATATTTTAACATACTGTATTTATGCTCTAAACAGGCACCTCGAGGTGACGCTGACCCCCGTCATCTCAACAGCAGGTTAGAAGGTTACTGGATACAGAGGACTGCCTCAGACAATTTATTCACCCAGTTCAAGTCAAAGGCATCCCCACCATAGCTGCTTGCATTGCTCTCCACCACCCTGGCCACCGTGAACCGGAAGGCCTCCATGAGTCCCATGGATTCCTCAGGTTGCCAGTTTGTCCTCTTATATCACTTGTCCTGTTATTCCTACCTTGGCCGTTAACAAATGCTAGCAAGTGGTATTTCTCTGATGGTAGAATAAGCCTCCAACGATGAAGAAAGATAAAACTGTGGTTATCTCTTTGAGGCAAATTGGTCGATTGTTTGTAATAAGAACAGCTATACTCTCAAGTGGCTGTGCAAAGTTTGTAATAAATATTGAAAACAGGGATTACCAACGACGTGTGGTGTGTTTCCAATACATTAGGATTTTCTTTGCTTCCGTGGTGCTGTTGTCGTGTTGGTGTTTGCTCATGTCATGTGTGCTCTCAGTTTTCTTCCGTGGTGCCTGACTTGATTCAAGACTTGATTCAAGCAGAGGTTTAGCCGTTGTTCCTGCTGCTCTGCTTCAAACGAAGACGATCTTGGGCCGGCCCAAATAGATGAGTTACTAGTCGGACGGCCCAGTCTCCACTTTATTTTTCCTGGTCTGGTAACTTTGTTTCCCTCTGTGCCTGCATCCGAGACAATCGATGTGTGTTCGTCGTGCTTTCACCGAGCCGGCGAGGCCACGGGGAAGGAAGGTGCGGCGAGGCACTCTTCTTGCTCTCCTCTCTCCCTCGTCCTCACTCTCACTCCGTCTCCTCACATGCCAGATCACGTGCCGGGCGGGGCTATCCGTCCCACACACAACGAGCTGTTGAGCAGCCCTCTTGCATTGTTGCGTGCTAGCTGTTCGTTGTTTTGCCGCAGCTGGAGCAGAGAGCTGAGCTCACCGAAGTGGATCAGGATGATGACTTCGGCCGCTGCAGTTGGTCGTGGGAAGTGGGAGCCCGGCGGTGGCTCGACGATGCTTGCTAGCATCAGCAGCGGAGGCGGCGGGCTCGGCAGTAGGTACTACTTTTTTTTCTTTCTTTTCCTGATTTGTTTACGGGGATGGCCATGACATTGTAGCAGGTAGGAGTAGTCGCACAGACACACTTGCACGAAAGATGAGCCCCCACAAGGAAAGCCGACACAACTTCGTATAATATGGAACCAAGACCAAGGGTGTCGTATTGTATTGTTGATCGTAACAATCAGACCTGGGAGAGCGGTAATTTGAAAGCATGAAAGGCCACCGGCCAGCAATGGAGCTAAAGACCACTTGTGCAATAATTAGTGAGTGTTATCAGTAAGCACAACGCATCTCTCAACTTATAAAACTGCAACTGGTCCCTTAATAAGATACTTTTCGTAATATGTGAGAAAATAGAATAATGTACAGACAAGTGGCCCGAATATTTTGCTAATGCGCTTCCTCCCTTTGCCGGTGTACTATTGGATCAGATCTGAATCTGACTAGTGGCTGTTTGAGCCTTGCGTCTCATTCTCTTGCATTACAGTGCTTCTTCCAGAGTCCAGCCCACCCCTCCGGCGACCACACCCTCGTCGTCCAAGCTTGCCCCGGAGACGCTGCTCCCTGCGCTGTTGGAATTTTTTAGTTCGTGTAAGCTAGATTTCTTGTGTGAACTTGTTACCTATTTTCATGTGTGCTCCTTTAACACAATGAGAAATCAAAGGAAAACAAATCTGACTCTTGTGTCTGATTCTGTTGCATTACAGTGCTTCTTCTGCAGTCCAGTCCATCCCTCCGGCATCCTCACGCTCGTCGTCCAAGCTTGCTCTGGAGACGCTGCTCCCTACGCCATTGAAGTTTTTAGTTCGTGTAAGATTTCTTGAGTGAGCTTGTTAGCTATTTTTTCCTGTGTGTTCCTTTGTCACATGAGAAATGAAACGAAAACAAATTGATTTGTTCTCTGTTTTTCACTTCTTTCAGTTTCAGTAATTTTATCTGTCTTTTCCATTCCAGGTTTCCATCGACTCCTTTGCTTTCTTCACGAGTTGTTTCCATCTTCAGAAGCACCTTACCCTCCACCCTCCCCCACCCCTCCACCCCCAAAAAAAAAAAAAAAAAAAAAAAAAATCGTTTCCTGCTTCCCATCATCAATCCTTTCATTTGTCTTGTTCATGTTTCATCCATTTTAATCCATTTCATCTACTCGTTCATTTCTCCACTACTGAAAAAAAAAAAAAAAACTGCAAAATCCCCACAAAAAAGAACTTCAAAATTCCACAAAAAGGGAAATAACAGTCTTTGGCCTCCGAT
The DNA here is from genome assembly GCA_015847255.1 of Hyparrhenia diplandra. Classification (NCBI taxonomy): domain Eukaryota; kingdom Viridiplantae; phylum Streptophyta; class Magnoliopsida; order Poales; family Poaceae; genus Hyparrhenia; species Hyparrhenia diplandra. Next base: position 142,657 of record JADLZK010008219.1, on the reverse strand, counting down.
TATTTCCCATCGTCTACCTAATTTAGGTCACTTTGTTCCATTACCAAAATCAATCACTTTGCCCTGTTCCTTCCCCTCTGCAAAAGCACCTTATTTCCCCTCTGTAGAAGCACGTCTTCCATCCTTAAAGAAAAAAAAACAGATTTGTTTTTTATTCGCCTCATCCATCCATTCATCTATTTTGCTCCTTCAATTACCAATTCACCCCATCATCTTATTTTCATCTGGAAACATTTGTATCCAAGATCTCTTCACTTGGAAAAGAAGGGGAACCACAAACTAGTGCGTCCATGGCAGACTTGGCGCTCTCTGGCTTAAGGTGGGCAGCATCGCCAATCATCAACAAGCTCCTTGGTGATGCTTCAGCTTACCTCAGCGTGGACATGGTGCGTGAGCTACAGAAACTAGAAGCCACCGTCCTGCCACAGTTTGACATGGTGATTCAAGCGGCGAAGAGAGCCCCTATAGGGGCAAAATGGAGTCATGGATCCGGCGGCTCAAAGAAGCCTCCTATGATGTTGAGGACCTGCTGGATGAGCATGAGTACAACCTCCTCAAGCGCAAGGCAAAGAGTGGGAAGGATCCCTTGGTAGGGGAGGATGAAGCCTCCTCCATTGCATCAACCATCATGAAGCCACTTCGTGCTGCCAAGAGTAGGGCACGTAACTTGTTGCCGGAGAATCGAAAGCTAATTAACAAGATGAAAGAGCTCAAGGACATCCTGCTTGAAGCAAAGGAGCTTCGGGATCTTCTTGGCTTACCACATGGCAATATCGTCGAGTGGCAACCAGCTGTACCAGCAACCGTGGTTCCTACAACCACATCACTTCCAGCTTCAAAGAGTATTTTTGGCCGCGACAAGGATCGTGATCACATAGTAGATTTTCTTCTTGGCAAGGAAACACCTGCTAAGGCAAGTTCAACAAGCTACTCAGGTTTGGCAATTGTTGGAGCAGGGGGAATGGGAAAGTCCACCTTAGCACAGTATGTCTACGATGACAAGAGGATAAAGGAATGCTTTGATGTCCGGATGTGGATCTGCATCTCACGCAAACTTGATGTGCGTCGTCACACAAGGGAGATCATCGAGTCCGTGAAAAAGGGGGACTGCCCAGGCATTGATAATCTTGATACCCTCCAGTGCAAACTACGGGACATCTTTACCTTGATCCGCGAAATTCCTACTTGTCTTGGGCGATGTTTGGTTTGAAAAAATCGATAGTGAGGCGAGTGGGAGCAACTCCTTGCTCCATTAGTCTCTAAGCAGTCGGGAAGCAGAGTTTTGGTGACTTCTCGAGGTGAAATGCTCCCAGCTGCTGTATGTTGTGAACAAGTTATTCATTTGAAAAACATGGATGATGCTGAGTTCTTGGGTCTCTTTAAACACCATGCTTTATCTGGAGTAGAAATTGAAGACCAATTATTTGCGCACAAAGCTAGAACATATTGCGAGAGAAGATTGCTAACGAGGCTTGGAAAGTGTCCTTTGGCGGCAAAAGTTACGGGTTCAGTTGAGCGAAAAAAAAAGATATCATCGAATGGAAAGCTGCACTAAGGCTCAACGATTTGAGTGAACCCTTCACATCTCTGTTGTGGAGTTATGAGAAGTTAGATCCACGTTTGCGGAGGTGCTTCTTGTATTGCGACTTATTTCCAAAAGCCCATAGATATGATCCCGATCAGTTGGTTCACTTTTGGGTTGCAGAAGGTTTTGTTGATTCATCCAATTTGAGTAGGACAACGGAAGAGGTTGGAAGGGATTACTTCAATGACATGGTCTTTGGATCTTTCTTCCAACAATTGGATTCTTATTCATATATCATGCATGATATCCTTCATGATTTGGCAGAGTCACTCTCTAGAGAAGACTGCTTCAGATTAGAAGATGATAATGTGACACAAATACCATGCACTGTTCGACATTTATCTATTTCGATTGAGAGTATGCAAAGGCATAAGCAAATTATCTCCAAGCTACATCATTTACGCCTTTGTTATCTGCATTGATCCACTAATGGATAGTGCTAGTGTTATTTTTGATCGAATCTTTGCCAGAACCTGAAGAAGTTGCGTGTATTGTATTTGTCATTTTACAACAGCAGCAAGTTACCTGAATCTATTGGTGAGATGAAGCATCTTCGGTATTTGGATCTCAAGGGAACATCAGTTTCTGAATTGCCTAGATCATTATGTGCTCTTTACCACTTACAGTTACTTCAGTTAAACTACATGGTGGAGAGGTTGCCTGACAAAGTTTGCAATTTAAGTAAGCTACAACGTATTCAAGGGTTCATGAATCAAATTCCCAACATTGGCAAGCTTACTTTTGTTACAACAGCTACCTATCTTTTACGTGCAAAAGAAGCAAGGATATGAGTTGCGGCGGTGAAGGACTTGAATGAGCTTGGTGGCGATTATTAGTGAAAAATCTTGAGAATGTTATTGGAAAGGATGAAGCCTTAGAGTCGAAGCTATATCGGAAAAAAGCCTTAAAAGAGTTGAGGCTCGTGCGGAATTGCGAGAATGGCACGGATGAAGAGAATATTCTGCATTTGGATATTCTAGAAGGTCCGAGACCGCCACCCCAACCGATTAACCTCTCAATCGTAGGTTACAAATCTGACACATATCCTAGGTGGTTACTTGAGCGATCCTATTTTGAAAATTTGAAAAGCTTTTAAACTTGTTAGCTGCAGCTTGCTAGAAGGCCTACCGGCAAATCTGAGCTCCTTCAGCATTGCTCTACTATGTATATATCGGACATTCGAATTTGAAGACATTATCGGGTCTTCCAAAAAGCCTTACGTTACTGTCAATTCGTGGGTGCCCACTTTGCTTACATTTGTCACGAAAAATCAGCTCAAGCAACAAGACTTGAGGGAAAATATGATGCGAGACCCGATGACTTGGCGTCTAAACTTTCATCAATGTGGGAGGTGGATTCGAGGATCGGATGTTAGCGAGTACTATCACAAGACTATTCAGCTCTCAAGCGGTCGATGACACCGATGATGGATGATGATATAACCACACATCTAAAAATTATGAAAAGTGGTATGGAGGAAGGAGACAAAGAATGGGCGAAAAGAAAATATCATCAAGGCATGGCTTTTTGCCATGAGCGAGAGGATAAAAGTCATTTATGAAAGAAGGACCAAGGAGCTGCCACTGGTTCTACCATCGGGACTTCGTGAACTTCACCTTTTGTCATGTAGTATTACGGATGAAGCTTTAGCTGTTTACCTTGGTCGCCTCACTACAATCGACGGTATTATCATTGAATGGTAATATGGCATTAACTACACTCCCCTCGGAACAGGTGTTTCAGCATTTGGCAAAACTTGAGAGTTTGACAGTACAAGACTGTTGGTGTCTCAAATCACTAGGTGGCTCACGTGCTGCTCCATCTCTTTCCTGTCTTTATTGCACAGGCTGCCCTTCTTTAGAGCTGGCACGTGGAGCGAAATTTATGGCACTGAACCTTGACAGCCTCAACATAAAAGGATGCATACTTGCAGCTGATTCATTGATTAATGGCTTGCGAGACCTGAAATTTCTTGAAATTAATGGTTGCAGAAGCTCCCCATCCTTATCAATTGGCCACCTGACCTCCCTTGAATCATTACATCTATCTTATCTACCCGATCTGTGCTCGATTGAAGGCATTTCTTCCCTGCACCTTAAGAACCTAAGATTGGTAGATGTTCCAAACCTCACTGCCAAGCACATCTCACAGTTCCATGTCCAGGATTCGCTCAGCATTAGTAGTTCCGTATTGCTCAACCACATGCTCAAGTCCGAAGGGTTTATAGCCCCGTCAAAGCTTTCTCTTGCAGATTGCAAGGAGCCATCAGTTTCATTTGAAGAACCCGCAAGTCTCTCATCTGTCAAGCACCTGGATTTCTGGAGTTGCAAACTGGAGTCCCTGCCAACAAATCTGAAACTTCTCTCCGGTCTGCGCGAGTCTTCAAATCTATAATTGCCCCAACATAACATGTCTACCAGATCTGCCGTCCTCCCTCCAGCGCATAAGTATAGGAGATTGTCCTGTCTTGGCGAAAAACTGCCGAGCGCCTGACGGAGAAAGCTGGTCAAAGATTTCGCACATCCGCTGGAAGGAGATCTACTAATACTGAAGTTGCTTCTTTAGACTTTGCACTTGAAAGAAATGAAAAGGTAAAGATTTCACTGATTCATTCTCGAGGACTAATTAACTTTCTCTTCCAATATTCTAATATACTTTATTTATGCTCCAAACAGGCACCCCATCACAGGCGCCGTCGTCTCTACTGAAGGTTATAAGGGTACTGGGTACAGAGGACTACCCAAGACAATTTGTTCACCCAGTTCAAGTCAAAAGGCAACCCCACCATAGCCGCTTGCATTGCTCAGCACAACCCTACTGGCCACCGTGAACCGGAAGGCCTCCGTGAGTTCCATGGATGCTCAGGTTGCCGGTTTGTTTGTTCCTCTTATATCATGCTTTTCGCTTGTCCTGTTATTCCTTCCTTGGTTATTAACAATAATTACCAGCATGCATCTAATGGTAGAATATAAGCCTCCTATGATGAAGAAAGATAAAACTCTGTCATCGAATTGAGGCGAATTGCTTGATTGTTTGCATAAGAACAGCTATACTCTCACGTTAATGTGCAAAGTTTGTAATAAATAAATATTGGAAACAGCGATTGCCAAGGACGTGTGGTGTGTTTGTAATACATTCGGATTTCCTTTGATTCTGTGATTCTGTCGTCGTCATTTGTGTTTCCTCATGTCAATTGTGCTCTGAGTTTTTATGTGCCCAACTTAATTCTAGCAGAGTAGCCGCTGCGGTGTTATATGATGTGGTATGGTGGAGCGTAGCAGTTGTTCCTGCTGCTCTGCTTCAAACAATTACGATTCACATTCAGTGCCTTCTATGATGTTGGACACTGGTAATCGTAATCGTACTTGCTTCAACTTAAGGGAGTGCCTCAGACTTGCCAACCAGTTCAAGTCAGAAGCCAGTCCATGGCCAGTGTCACCCGTTGCCTCTACCCACCATTCAAGGCCAGTTTGTTGCTTCCTTTTATCATTTGATTCGCACATGTTCTATTATTCCAGGGTTATGAACAATTGCCCACATTAATTTCTGTTAAAGTCTCTAATAAGTAGTGACGATAAAAATGTGGTTATCGCCTTTATTTTTCATGTGGTAATTAATCTTCCTACTCGAGGAGAATTGGTAGATAAGAGAGGAATATTTCATTCCTTTATTATCTCAAAAAGAAAAGACCAATTGCCAGCATGCATTGCTAAATTTGGTAATATAGTTTGTAAGTGCCAGCATATTTTTATGTACTTTTGAAGCTTCAAGCTCCACATGTATGGTTCCTTTCACACAGTCTGGTGTCTGCTGTAGTCTGTAAACAAAGTTAGACATGTGGGTTGGAGCTTTGGATGGTTCATGGTTGGAGTGCCCGGGACTCTAATTTCTTTTCTGAACTTCGTGGTTTTTGTGTTGGTTAATGCCTATGGTCTGAAAAAGGTCATGGACTCACTGAATTTTTGATAGTTGACATCTCATAGCTGTTACAGATTGCTAGGTAGGTGCTTTTTTCATTGTTTGGAGTCCCACACGGGATATACCAGAACTATATATGGGCAATGGGCCAGCACCAGAGGCACAAACACAGTGGGCATAAGCATTGTACTATGTATAAGAAACCAAATCGATCAATAACATATTCAAGCACTTGACCCGTACAGGGCGTACAGTACAGGTCTTGAATTAGAATGAAACAACACCATGGACATGAAAATCAAGTATGAGGCAAAAGGGAAGGTACCATGCTCTGAAAGGAGCAGTAGAAGAACCAACACAAAAAGTAGGCCTGACCACCTCAAAGCGTAAGAGGATCCTCTTCTTCAGGCTCCACAATTTCATTCAAATGTTCCCCCTGCTGTTTGCAACTTGTCTGTCTTACCTGTGTTTGACCCCAAAAAAACAGTGTTCTGAATAGCGGGCTATAGCGGTGCTATAGCGGCTCACAACAGTTGACACTACAACACTGTTGTAATAAATAGTGGGCTATAGTGGAATACAGTGGTGCTATAGCAGCTAACTAGATCTCTCCGCTAAATGCTATAACCCACTGTTTCGAACACTGCAAAAAAATGCACGAAATCACAGAGATCCTTTCATGAAATATAAGATTGCATCCATGATCCTCCAGGTCCAGGGTATGAGATATGTCACATTTACACTAACATGTCTTGTCACAAGACCACACACCATAGTGAATATATCTTAAAAAAATTGCTTCGTTGTCATAAGATAGTGGAAATATCAGAGCTTCGTTTTTAAGACTCAATTTATCAACATGTGGGTTAGGAAGTAGAACTATTCATTGTCTTAGGGAAATAATTTCCTTTTGCTGAGAGAATATCAAATTGTTTTGTTCTAACCTATTGCTAAAGCATGCGTGAGAAAAAACAATAGAGTGAAAATGTGTACCTTGTGAGAAAATCCAGGTTAATGGTGTAGGGTGAATAATAGACCTTCTCATGTCTCATGTCATGCACTCCATATGGTTTAGATGTTTTCTTCCAAAGCCAGTAGGCATAATCATCCAGGAATATGATGCAGTACCACATGAAAGATCGTAGGGAGACACATGGACAACTGTCGAGCACCCTCGCCCAAGGAACAACGCTTCCTCAGCCCACAAGTGAACACTTGAAACTCGCTCCTACCAGCCACAAGAATGCCATGTCTTCTTGCTTTGTCAGAATCTTTTCTGAATCATAGCAGTGTGCCATAGGATTTAAGGAGGTAGTGCTGCATGCAGAAGAAATTTTATCAGGGTGGCAGGTAGGCTTCCTCAATGAACTGCACAATTCGAGACACCCTTGGCTCATCACTGTCATGATCATCCACAATGGCAATAAGATCCTCAGGGTCAAAGTTGTTGTCTAGAGCGAAGATCTTCCCTTGGAAAAAGACCATGTGTGAGAGCCACCTGCACTCATGCGCTCACTGACCATGCAGCAGCCCCTGGTCGGCACACAGGCACAGTCTGATTATACCAAGAGCACAACCGTAACTACGACAGCAACCAGAAGCCTGGAGAACAACTTCAAAGTCAGCCCACAAAGTGAACACTTCAAACCCGCTCCTACCAGCCACAAGAATGCCATGTCTTCTTGCTTTGTCAGAATCTTTTCTGCGAATCATAGCAGTGTGCCAGTAGGATTTAAGTAGGTAGTGCAGGGCTGCATGCAGAGGAAATTTTGTTGGAGTGCCAAGTAGGCTCCCTCAACGAACCGCACAATTCGAGACACCCTTGGCACATCACTGCCATGATCATCTCCATTGGCAATAAGATCCTCAGGGTCAATGTTGTTGTCAAAAGCGTAGATCTTCCCTTGGAAATAGACCATGTGTCAGAGCCACCTGCACTCATGAGCTCATGGACCATGCAGCAGCCCCTGGTCGACACAGAGGCACAGTCCGGTTATACCAAGAGCACAACCGTAACTACGACACCAACCAGAAGCGTGGAGAACAACTATACCTTGCATGTGTCCTTGTTCTCCATCATCCATGTCCCTGGCATCTCATCATCTGGGACCATACAATCTTCAGCGACTCACCACAAGCTTTGTGGTAGCGCATGCCATATGGCAACTGGAAGATTTCATCACAAGAAAAGCTGATGACGTCGCCGCCAGGCAGCACAAGCCACGGTACTGGAAATGGCAGAGGCAGGGGACACAGTCGAGACTCGAGCGTGGAGCACCACGTGCGCCAAACGGCAGGAAAAGAGGCTCGGTGGGCGTACACGGGGTGGCAGAGGAACACCAGACGGATGAGCTCTGGTGTGAGGTCCGACAATGGCGAATGATCCTTGGACCTGTACCATGCTGCAAACAAGAGCAAGACATGATCAGGCGAAGAACACAGCAAGGCAATACTCGTAGGCTTGTAGGCATAGAAACAAACACCTGGTGAGCATAGAAATGGAATGGAAGTAGAGTCACAGACCAATGCTTAACCAAACAGGGGAAAGGATCTAACCTTTCGGTTATATCAGGACGGATCTTCATAAGAACAAGAAACGAACCAAAATCTGTAGGGAACAACGAAACTACGAAAGATTGTCCAGAGATTATGTGGAGATTGAGGCCTTGAGGGTGTCTGAAGGGAAGGCACATCAGAACCAGAACCGACATTTATGTATTGGACGTGGCAGTATCCGATTCCATGAGGAATCGAATACCAGGAATGAGATTAAAGGAAGGAGGGAGGAGGGAACCAAAACGGGAAGAGAGCACTTGAACTCGCGCTTCCGTTGGGGGCTGCGCGGGTTGGGAGATGTGAATGTGAGTAGCCAGTAGGATGATGAACACGCCAAATTTTGGCTGGTTTTTAATGCATCTGGTTCCAACACTTTAAGCAATTTTCCCTCTGTCATCTTTTCTCTATTAATTGATTAATTGATTAACCTTAAAAGATAAAGTCCAAATTACTCCTGTGTATATATGTGGTCATGATAATAACCCTTTAACCGTCTTTTGTTTGATTTACCGTACCCTTCCAGCTATTCAGATGGTTATACCATTTAATAGATTTGTCTTGTTTTTGTTTCTCCACAACTGAGTTTTAAATAATTTTTTGGAGTGAGCACAATCATAATTATGTTAAAATAAATTACAAGTTTTAAACATCTTTAATCATGTATCTCTAGAGTCAATTTATTGTTAGATACTTATCAAAGTAATAATAATAAGTTCATGGTGCGTTTTTAATCACTATCACCTAATATAGTTTTAACATAAAATTCAACTTGTAGATAGAGAAAGAAGAAGAAGAAGAAAAGGTTCATATTACTTCCTTCATAAAAGCAGTTGTAAGGATAAACCATAAATTCATTTTTATTTAATTACCCCTCTAGATCTCTCTGTCGATACAATCTAGTACACCTTAAGGTTTTACTATTCTCGGTAAAGTTGAGTTTCTGGTTCAAAGTTTATAAGATGATTCCAAATATCATAAAGTATATTAGAAGATACATTATGGATTTTTCATTATTAGTTTTTGCATAATTTTGTAAATGTAAACTAATTGATTTTTAGGTGCTTAAGCTATACAAACTAAAAAATAAAAATCATAATGTACCTTTTCTTATAGAAGTTATGTTGTTCTCTATCACCCTCTAAATTTTGAATTTATGTTATTCAATGCCTGAACAATAGTATTTTTTGTAGCGTGATAGAATAACAATTAATAAAAATCATTAGTTAATAAAAAAAAAATAGGTACACTTTTTTTTTATTAGGTGTTAATGATTTCATGTCATTAGTAAGATAAAATGAAGCCATCTTGGTTGCATCCTCATGCAATTGAAAGTTTAAAATTTATTTAAAAATTCAAAGGTACAATTAAAATTATCTTTTGATGTCAAATAAAATGAAGAAATAAAACTCAAAATTATAAGGTTAAAAAACATAAAGAAGATAGGATATCGTTGTTGGGAGGTTTATTGAGTCTTGACCTTGGAATTGAAACCATATTTTGATGTAAAAAGTAATAAGAAAACAAAAAGAATTAATATTGAAGATTTTTTTTTAAAAAAAAACATCTAGTATAAGAAAGTGATCAATCTATTTGAATTTGTAAATTACAAGTACTTGGCGTTGGTAAAAAAGAAATCAATAATATGTAACTTATTCTCCCTGCCTCTCAAATTATGTACATGAGTTGCCAATGTCAATATGACGTCCACTTACATCAGCTGAAAGAGATGACTCACCACACCTAAGGATTTAAAATATGTATGAAATTCAAAATACTAAGCTCCTCAAGTTTGTGGCATATGTAAAACATGATGCCTAAAGAATTTCTAGATGATTGAACTTACCCCATGAATTCACATGAAAAACAGAAAAATAATCTCCTTGTGCTAGCTTGTGGCAAATAAAGATGAAATTGATGACTAATACGAACATGCAATTTTAATATTTTTTTTTACCAAACCACTTCATACTACACACATTCATTTTTTTTTTTTTTAAAAAAGGCACACATCCATATATATTAGTACAATAATAAATTAAAAGCACCCACACAATAATAATAAAACTACAAGCCATCTCCACACGCTCTACTAAAATTGCTCGGACCATATAGTGTCGTGATGATGATTAACCTATGGACGACCTTCTCCTCTTGGGCGTGACCACATGCTGATGTTGCACCGTTTTGCACTGGCGTCCACCGGCGGCGATGCTGGCCGTGTGCTTCGCCGTCCACCACCCGTCTTTCAACGGGTTGAGCCGGCTTAGCGACCGGGACACGGACCCCAAGAAGCTCGCTTTCGTCATCTTCGCCGTCCGGGACGGTGACGCCGGCGTCGAGCCGATTCCCTTGCCATGGTGCATCGTCGCCGACACGTAGGCCCGCATCCGTGCCAGCTCCGACCCAAAGAAGCCCGCCGCTTTCTTCGCCGTCGTCCGGGACGGCGACGACGGCACCGTGTCCATCGACCCGCTCCCTTGCTGTGCTGAATCCCCGACATGTAGGCCCGCATCCGTGCCAGCTCCAGCCGCAACGCCTCGTTCTCCCTTGCCAGCGCCGCGTCCGCCATGGCCTGCGCGCGAGCTCTCCCGGCGACCGACGACGACAGCTGCGTGTCCGCCGCCACCACGTCGCCCATCGGCGACGTCACGGTGGCCACGCCGGCGTCGGCGCTGCGGAGCTTGAGCTGGTCGTAGTAGAGCGCGCTAAGCACGGCCTGCAGCGGCAGCCGCTTGTTCTGCGACGCGTGGAGACGCGCCTGGTACGAGAGCTTGAGCGGGTCCATGACGCTGCACACCTTCTCCCGCTGGATCTCGTCCAGCGCCGGGTGCGTCTTGAGGTAGATGTCGACGGCGCGGTACAGGCAGTCGTGCGACGGCCGCGCGTCCTTGGGCACGGCCCCCGCCACGCCGACGAACTTGGAGATAGGCAGCGCCTCATCCGTCGCGATCTCCGACGCCACCTCGTCCACCATCTTCGCCACCTTCTCTAGCGCGCCGGGCCGGGCACCGATCTCCATCGCCGCCGTCGTCCCGGACATGGACGCGCGACGGCTCCTCCTCCGCTCACTCTCCGTCTCCACCGCCGCCTGTGTCTGCCGCTCGACGAACGCGGTCACGACGCGGCGCACGGTGTCCGTGTTCCGGACGCGCTCCCCGTCCGCGTCCAACGCGACGCCGAGCAGGTCCTCGGTGGTGGCCTGATCGAGCACCGCGGCAACACGGAGCTCCAGGTCGCGGCACGTCTTCGCGGACGCCTCGGTGGCGACGGCGGCGTGGAGGAGGCGGCAGAGGAACGCCGCCGGGATCCCCGGCGCGTCAGCGGACGACGGGAGCACGTCGACGACGGACTCCAGCAGGCCACGCTGCTCCGCGCAGTCCCGTGGCGCGGCGAGCACCTCAGCCAACACGATCTCCGCGTAGCTCCCGGCCGCGGCGGCGAGCACGGCCGGGTCCGCGCGTCGGCACCTTAACGCAGTCACGACCTTCCCGAACGCGCGCGGCGACAACGCCGCCAGCTCCACCTTCCACCACCCGGGTCCGTGCGACGCCGACGTGGTGGCCATCGGGAACAGCGCCTCGCGGCAGACGGCGAGCGCGACGCCATCCGCGGCGCGTCGCGCGACGCCGAGCTCCTCTGCGGCGGCACGGAGGTGGTGGTCGTCTGGCGCGTCACAGGACCGGAGCACGGCGACGGCGCCTTGGAGCGTGCGGAGCGCCGACCGCGTCAGGAACTCGTCCACGCGCCGCGCCAGGTCCGCCGACGGGTGGCGCATGTCGAGGAACGCCGCGGCGCACCGGAGCGCCGCCGCGTTGGTTGACGTGATCTCGAAGTTGCCGCCGTAGCAGTACCGTGCGGCTTTCTCGAACGCGTCGGCGCCGCCTGGGAGCGAGGAGAGGTCTAGTTCGATGACGACGGGGGACGTGGTGTCGCTGTTGTCGGCGACGGCGGTGTTGGCCTTGCTGCTGGCCGACGCCGACGCGACGGCACGGCGGATGTAGCCGCATTTGGACACCATCACCGCCTGGGTGTACGTAGACGTAGAGGCAGAGACAAAGTGCGTTCACCGACGTCAGTCCATGGGTGATCGTTTTGTACGTTCTTGATCGAAATGAAAATGTTTTGTGTACCTTGTGGAGAGGGAAGATGGAGTCGCCGATGCGGATGATGAGGTCGGCAGGGATCTCCATCTCCAGGGATGACACCTTGCTGCTGTAGGCAACACAAACAGGGAAAAACACGAGAGTAAGATCAGCATCACAGCATGCATATGTACAGTATGTGTTCACCTCTGAAAGTCTGAACAATTGAAGAAAGCTACCATGTGATCATTGAGATGCATACAACATACATACCACTGCTGTCTGGTCGCGTCCATGGTGATGGAAGCTCTGGTTTCCGTACGAGGAGCGGCAGGATCAGGGAGAGAGAGCAAGTACCAGAGCGGTGGCATGCATCAGATGCAGCGGCCTAAGCTAGTCTTCTGCCGAAGCAGTTTTCTGACGAAGCAGTGTCTTCTGCCAATCCCTCTCATATATATAGGCAAAAGAGATTCCCGTTCCAGTGCAGAAGGCTACCATTTCCGTTTAAAAGTTTCAGAAGGCTACCTCTCGAGCTTTCTGGCCTTTTTTTCCATGTATTTCTTATTTCGGTTGGTACCATGAGTACCAACCAGTCATGGATTTGTGAAGAAAACCAAAAAAGATCAGATTGGAGACCGTGGTTTTACATGGCTGGTGTTTATTAGATCAACCAAAAATCGGTTGCAATGTCGTATGTACATACGTGCGTCCTGATCATCGTCGTTTTCAGTTGCTCGATTCATTCTATTTCTCGGCAACGAAACTGAAAGTCTGAAACTGGTGTGGCCAGTGCTTGCTGTGGCCCGGTCTCGACGGCAACATCTCCACGTCTCGACGCGAACAAAATGCTACACCAATTGTTCTCCGTTTGCAGATCAGTAGATTTCCTGGGTGCTTCTGCATCTGCAGGAACAGGGACGCATCAGCACGAGCTCGCTTTCAGCCTCAGCAGCAGCACAAGACGCCGAGCCGCAACTAGCCCGCCGGGGTTTGGATTACGCGCCGGCCGGTCGGTCTCCGGCGGCGGCGTAGCTTGGTTTATTCCGGCCCTACGCCGCCGTAGCTAGCATCGGACATCGACGTACGCCGGCGACTATTCCGAGTTCCGGAGTCCTGTGGACTCCGGCCAAGGAGGGCCCGCGAGAATCCGGAGTCCGTATACGAGGGACCAGTGCCGGCTCGCCACGTCGGAGATAGCGCATCTCTGGGTGCAATGAGATAAGCGGATCAGATACTGACTTTGTTCAGCTGGAGCTTTCTTGCTCTTCGTCTGCACCAATGGTAGCAGCGATAAAGATTCAGTCATGGTTTACGTTTGGGATGATCGATCGAGCTCGTCTCTTTTTAAGTTGTCCTTCATCTTTTCTAGCTTTTGTCTCAAACTTATGAATCCAATTTATCCTAACTATAGAAAGCATGATTTTCGACCTGGAATGGAAGTGATAGGATCATCAACTTGAACAAAGCAAGCACCCTAAACTAGATCAGATTTTTTTTTTTTTTTTTTTTTTTTGACACAGTGCAGTACACCGTAGTGACTAGTGAGCAGTGGCGGAGCTTGAAGCCAAATAAAGGGGGCCATTTGTCAAATCAAACAAGCATATGTACGAAGTACATAAGTTCCATAAAAATAAGTTTTAGTTTTACAATACTATAATTAGGTCACAACTCTAATTTGTGGGTGTAATGTTGGATCTCGCTTGATGAACTCAATTCCCTAAATACAATAGGTACGTATTCATCTGCGCTTGGTTTCATATTGCATTGGTTTTAATACTTTTTTTGTTGTCCTTTTAAAACCAAAATCCAAAATGGAGAATGACCAACTTTTGAAAAAAAAAATAGGAGATGTTTAGTTTCATTCCACAGAATGATGGGCCAAAACCCAAAAATTTTGGGTGAAATGAAGAATTAAACACCCCCTCAACTAATTTGGCGGGAGTAAGTGGTTTGCCTCGCTCTCTTGAAAAATGAAGAAATGGGTCTCTCTTTACCCATTTGTATCTATAAAAAAAAACAACAGACTATTTTTATATACAAAACTACTAGATAGATTATTGTTTTATTCTCTTTGCTTTGCATGTTGATTGACGTCAATTACCAATTGTGGATGTGCAAACTCACTGCTTGCATGTAACTGAGCCTAACACCAAATTACCTAAATTAGCTTGCATGTGGATTTGCGTGTATTCTCTTCTTTTTTTTTTTTTTTGTAGGGCAAGTGTGGGGCCGGAGCCCTCTATGGCCAACACAAGGCTCCGCCAGTGCTAGTGAGTGAGACACTGCAAATCAGATATCTTGTCGGTAGCCAAAACTAGCTAGACATATCGTTCCTTTTGTTTGTTTGTTTTATATAAGTTTGTTTTCTGAAAACTAAAAGCTCCAGAGAGCAACTAAGAATAAAAGGAATAAAAGCAAACCTAAATTGACAGCATATTTTGGTTGGTTTCATTTAATTTATTTAGAACTTCTACTAACCTTTGCACCCTTGATCCATGGAACTACATTTTTATTTTTCACAAAAGGCAGTGATATATACAGAGTAACAAATAGAATCAGATACAGATTGCTTTGTTCAGCTACAACTTTCTTCTTTGGCACAAGCAATGGTAGCAGCGCAAAAAGATTCAAAGAGCGGCTCACGATTTTGGGTTAGGGTATTGAGTCCTCGTCTATTCAGCTTTGCTTTTCTTCCTCTTTGTCTGCACGAATGGTAGCAGCACAAAAGATTCATGTGTTGAGTTCGTATCTTTTTTGTGTTCGCCTTTACTTTGCCCCCAAAGTAAAGGCTTGTCCTAGAGCATGCATGCTTTTCGATCTCTAACTAAAGGCTTCTCTAACGCAACATGGTGGCATACTGCCCCATTGTCCATCTAGGAGTCCAAACACCATGTAACCTAGAGCAGTGGTTGTTCATAGTCTTATGTAGAAGGGATGGTCTTGCTTCATACAAAGCACAAGCCAACGATGAGAAATGCGATGGGAAAAAAACTGACTACTTGGGGACTAGATAAAGGGAGAAAGATTGCTCCATGCCCTGTCAAATGCTTCAGATAAAGAGTATCCACTGCTACCCACTTTGGACTGACAAACTTAGCTGGGGCATACAATGTTGTTAATTGTGTTGGGCGTGGTAGGAAGAGATCAATCAACTTGCACAAAGAAAGCACCAATTAGATCAATTTTTTTATACAGTATGTGGAGCTTGTCCGCTTATTTTGCCTCATTTTGTTTCAACTTATTCTCTCTCACGGAATACTATTAAATCAAGCGAAATCAGCGAACGGCGGTGAGATCAGATGTCTTGTCATTACATCCATTTTTCTTTAATGAACCACACCGTGAGGCCGTGCCAAATGGTTACCAAGTTTCAGCTTTTGCGTTATGGTTCCTTTAATTTTTGTTTGTTTGCGTTTTGTATTTTTTTTTCTGCGTATCTAAGAACAAAAAATGAAAACCAAGCCTAAATTAATAACCAGAATATTTTGGTCGGTTTATTTGAAACATATTTCTGAATCTACGCCTGATCCATGGAAAAGACATTTATACAAAAAGGCAGCGATAGAAGACAATATCAGATCATGATTGCTTCAAGCTTTTCTCTTTGGTAGAAGCAATGGTAGCGGTGCAAAAGATTCAAAGAGGGATTTTGTGATCTGAGTCGACATGGCATCTAGTCTATCTAGTCCTTGTCTTTTGATCTTTACTTTTCTATCGAACTTATTCTGCTGGGAGCTTGCTTATCATGCATAGCAAAGACAAAAATGAAAAGATCATCTTGCACCTAGTTTGCCAAACAAATCAGATATTTTGGTCATGCCTTTTTTTTTCTCAACCAACATGAGATTGTGTCGAATAGGGTTCAAAAATTTCACTAAACTATTTGTTGGTGCACTAATGAATCAGTTTATACAATTAGTATGATTATGAAAACTAGAATTTATACTAATTATAGTTTTTGTGAAAACTAGAAAAAGGAAAAACAAACCTAAATATATAACCAAATTTTTTTTGTATTGTTATTAAGTTTTTGTTTTTTTACTAAACTCCAAAACACCCCGTGAATCCCGACCTAATACATGAAAATGAGTGGTGCTATGTAGAGGTACTAAGAACACTACCTTTAGATCTTTGACATGGAGCATGTCATGATCCGTAAACAGGATGGTGTCATCCACATAATGGAGAATAGACAATCCATCCTCTACCAGGTTAGGGATAAGTCCTCTAAATTTTCCATTTGATTTAGCCCAAAAAATCATGGTTGCTAGCATAACCGCAACAAGATTAAACAAGATAGGAGACAATGGATCGGCCTGTCTTAATCCTTGGCTGGTTTGGAAAAAGATTTCCTGCCTCATCATTTACTTTAACTACCTCCCTTCACAATTTGATGAATCTGATCGCAATATACTAGTGAAAAATTCTTTCATTCTCAATGTTTGTTGTACAAAGGACCATTTCACCTTGTCGTAGGCTTTCTCAAAGTCTAGCTTTAAGATCACCCCATCTAAGTTTTTCATGTGCATCTCATGAATGGTTTCATGTGCAATGATGATGACCACTCATTCCAAACATATTCCTAACCTTCATAAATGTTGATTGTGATGGCTATAGACCACCTTTTCACGCACTACGACTTTTTGGTTAGTCGTCAATTTTGTAAAATTTTTGAAGCTAACCGCATAAATGGATCAAAATTATTGGATCTATGTAGCTTTCTTTCGCTTTGGTAGTAATGTAATTATACCAAAGTTAAGGCGAAAGAGGGAGCAGTTACCCTTGTAAATTACTAAAAGAGAGGCGTGATGTCATCTTTTATTAATGCCCCCAACAAAAAAAAAAAAAAAAAAAAAAAACTTTGGTAGAACTTGGCCAAGTACGTATCCACTGGGTTATAGAGCTTTGTTATGCTTCACATGAAAAATCACCTCCATAACCTCCTTTTTTAATTCCTTGGTTGGGACGTCATCTTGTAACTGTCAATTATAATGTCACTTGTAAACGACTCTATCATAGAAAAGTTCTTACTACCAATTCACCAAAGGGACCTTCATAGTAATTGGTGATGAATTTTTAAGGTTTTCTCACTCTGAATTGTTCTTTTCTCTTGCTCTAAACACACACAAAAAAATCCTTGTTTACGTATGCTTTCTATTGGCCACCAAATGAAAATACTTACCATCATTAAAATCACCAATCCTCATATCTATCGTTGACTTAGCTCTTTGATGCCATTATTCTTCCCATAAAAGAAAAGCAAGTTCTCTTTATATATAGCGTCATGAAGGGCCACCAATCCTCATATCTATCGTTGCTTTTTTTTCATGTGGGCTTGAAATGATATATAAAATCTCCAGCTCTCCACCCACAAGAACAGGACATGTCTCCTTGCACATGTTTGGACCAACTGTTGTTGAAGGATTCCTTATGTTCCAGTTGTGCAGCCCCATAAATTGCAATAAGAACCCAACGAAAACCATCCACTTTGTTTCTAAGCTTGCAGCTACACCAAGTCTTTAGCTGCTGCAAAATACAGCTACATGTTGTGAGTGTCTACATTGTACTGTGTAATTCTTCAAAAAAAAAAACTCTCTAGCCGCTAATTCCTTCAAAAAGTTTTCAGCCGCAGCAGCTGAAAAAGCAGCTTCCAGGCTTCCATCCTGTGTTTTCAATTTCGAAACAAAAAAAATCCAGAACCCACTGAGACAAGGGAAATTCCCAAAAATTCAGCTCAATTTCAAATTTAATTCAGATTTTTTTAAAAAAAATTGACATGTTTTTTAAGCTAGAAACTACCTATGGTTGATCATACACCACAGATACATAAAAATATTTGACATGATTCCGCATTTCTGTGGGGCCTAAGGGGGCCTCACAGGTCGCGGCAGCACGGTGCGCCGCGGGAGCCGCCGCCGCTGCCAACAGAGGAGAGCAGGAGACAGAGGATAGAACGTGGATTTTGGGTGTGATTTTAGGGATCCGTAGCGCTATATATATGGTGCGCCGACGGGGCAGTCGGTTTTGGGCCATTTTGGCGTTATTTGAGGGTGGCTGATGAATTTGCACGAATGTTTTTGACCGATAGAGGATTCCTTTCGGTGCCCATCGAGAAACCAGAAATTTCGAGAATTTTGGAAAATTTCGGCCGAAATTGAAAAACCTTCCAGCTGCAGCAAACGGGCCAACATAAGTCTTCCTCATAGATACTAATACCAATACTGTATCAAAGATAGTAAGATGAGCATCATAGCATTCATGCGTTCACCTATGACTGAAGAAGAATAGCTATCATGAGAGATGGGTACCACTACTGGCGGATCCTGTCCATGGTGGAAGCAGGCACGCTTGACGATGAACTGATGCGCAAGGAGCAGGATCAAGATGTGAGCAAGGGCCAGACCAGAGCGGGGGGCATGCAGTGACAGGCTACACGTTCAGACCAAAGCAACAGTGCCCAACCAAGCTAGGTGTGGGCATGCATGCAAGCAAACAAAGCAGGCTCTGACGGAGAAAAGTCTTCTGCAGATGCCTCTCATATAGATTTAATTCCAGCTCACTACGGTGTTCTTATTTCGGTTGGTCGATCTTCTCATTTCGGTTGGTATCAGTAGTCGATTTTTTCGTAGAAAAAAAGTGGTCGTAGCACACTGCGGTTTTTGCATGGCTGGTGTTTATTGGGATCAACAAGTAGTAGTGAGCTGAAACTGAAACCGAAAATCGGTTCCAAGTTGGGCTTGGAATGGCGTACGTACGTTCCTGATCGTCGTCGTCCTCAGTTGTTGGATTCATTCTATTTCGTCTCGGCAACGAACTCAAACTCGTGGCCAATGCTTGCTGTGGCCCGGCCCGCCCGGTCTCTCCTTGCCAATGTTGCAGCAGTAGTGTACCACACTGAAAGCTGAAAGCTCTTGTCATCAAGTACCAAACGTTGTTTTCAAAGTCAGCTCGCGACATCGATCAGACTGAAAAATGCAGGAGTTCGATCGCTTTCAGTCTCAGCCGCAGCACAAGACGTACTAGACATACCGATTGATCGAGCTTTGGATTACGCTGCGCTCGGTCTCTCCGGCGGCCGCGCGAATGAACAATAATCCAGTGGCGCAGCTTGGTTCCGGGCCTACGCCGCCGGCCGGAGCGGACATCGACGTACGCCGGCCCGCGACTATTCCGTCCTCGCCACCAAGTACCGTACCGTGGACTCCGGCCGGCCACGTCGGAACGGAGGAGGATAACACGCTGGGGCCCGCAAGAATCCGGACTCCGTATACGAGGGACCAGTGCCGGCTCGCCACGTTTGATCCGAGGAGGATAAGTGGGAAAGATTTTACCATTCTCATCTTCTCTTTTGCTGCAGGAATGATCGACGATAGCAGCTCAAAAGATTTATAGATTAATTTTGGGAAATCGATCGAGTCCTCTTTTTCACTAGTCTTTTCTTCGCGCCTCAAACTTATCCTGAATCTGTAGCGTCCTTTTCGTGCTGGAACGAGAAAGATCAATCGACTTGCACAAAGCAAGCACACAAACTAGATCAGTTTCCTTTTTTTTTTTACAATACATCATAGTGAGATCAGATGTCTCGTCATAACTTATCTTATTATATTTTTTAAGTTGGTTTATTACTTGAAAATTTTGTTAATCTGCACCCGTGGTCCATGAAAAAACTTTTACACAAAAAAAAAAAAAAAAAAAAAAAAAAAGATGATGATACAAAGACAGTATCAGATACCGATTGCTTCGAGCTTTAGTCTTTCGCAGAAGCAATGGTACTAGTGCAAAAAGATTCAAAGCCGGATTCGTGATTTGGGTAAACTTCGCACCTTTTCAATGAACAAAGTTAGGTATTTTCATACTATAATTCGAGGAAAATTAATATTTTGTCACTTCACTATACAGATACAGTTTCACACTTCGAAACGGTGAAATTTGGCCCTCTTCCATCCTCTATAATCAGTAATGCTACTTTATGTTCCCCGAATTGAAAGAGCCAAAACTAATCTCCTAATGCTAGATCTCCAAAAAATTTGTTTGACGAAACATACCACTCTGTTCTTCAGAACGGTGTAAAGCAAGAAGCAGGGGAAGAACAGAGGAACACGGCTGGATTCTGTGGGACTGTTTAACTCTGTTGATGCAATCCAGTGAAGGCAGTCAGGCATTCAGAATTCAGTCTAAAACAGTATAGTACTACACTAGTGTATATTACAGTCATAAGTTTTGACACACTTTGCTGATCCGGCGTTCTTGTTCATCCTGCTAAAATGAAAATCTCTCTCTAGCTTGTAGCAAAGCTCAGGCAATTCCTAGTTTCCTACTATAACCTCCTCTTGATCCTCACTGTTGTTCGTCTGAGCGACGAACTGCCTTCACCAGCATCTAAAATCGCAGTCTTGATCATCGTCACCCTCCGATCCTCCGGCTACTGAGCTGAGACACGGCATCCATCCATCCACGATCGCCGCCTGCTTGCCTGCCTGCCTGCCTCCATTGTCGACGCCAGCCAGCCAGCCAAGCTTTCAGTCGTAGGCGAAGGACGCCTTCTGCCGCCTACGAGCCTTGCCATCGGAGCACTGTGAGCTCCTACCACCACCGCCGCCGCTCTTCTTCCTCCTCCTATCCGCCGCCGCAGGGCCACCGAAGATGGTGATACGACCAATGCCCCTCGACAGCGACGCGAGGAACGCGCGTCCCTGTTCCCCACCATGCCTCCCACCGCCACCGCCATCCCCGCGCATCCTCCCTTGCTGCTTCATCAGCCCCTGCTCCCGCTCCAGCTCCGTGAGGCGGACACGCATCCTCGAGATCTCCAGCTTCAGCTCGCGGTTCTCCCGCCGCAGCGACGCGTAGTTGTCCCGCTGCGGGGACACGCACGAGCTCGGCACGCCGCTGCTGCTGCACACGACGAACCGCTGCGACAAGGACCCGTCGACGAGGCCGCCCGTGATGCCGCAACCGGATCCGACGCCGCCGCCTGAGAAGGACGACTTGAGGCGGAGCTGCTCGAAGTAGAGCACGCGCACCACCATCTGGATTGGCAGACGGTCGTTCTGCGCCGCGTGGCTTGATGCGTCTTGTGAGAGCTTCTGGCAGTCGATCAGCTTGCACAGCTTCTTGCACTCCGACTCTGTCAGAGATGGATGCGCCTGTTTTTTTTTTTTAGCAAACATGGTCCGTCAGCTAACAAATTCTCTGTCTCTAGTTTAGACAGAAAATCAAGAATAACAAAGCAAACAGCTAGAGCAAAGGATGCCACTGAGTGCAAACATGTTCAGGCTATGATCAGACATAAAGATTGATCAGGCAAGTTTTATCATTCAGAAAGAGAGCAAAGTTCAGTCATCAACTAAATTTATTCTGGTTGCAATTTTACCTTCAGGCCTACTAAAGATTGATATGACAATTGAATTCAACCACACAGAAATCAAAGTCCAGTGGTAAGCTAGAATAGTATTTGATTGCATACACACATTTTCATGCTATCTAGTTACATGAGAAATATGCATACTCGATTCATTGCCACTAAGTCAAATATGTTTTATTATGTTTTCATCATACAACTATGATGGTTTTGTCAATGATAGTCTTTTTATGCAATTTAACTTCAGGCATATATATACATTGATCCAGAAACTTTAATCAGAGAGATCAAGGCCCAGCGATCACTATTGAATTTATTCCATTTGATTGCATACACACAGTTTCATCAAGACTGAATATAAGACAGATAGGAAATATGCTACTCACAATATGGGATTCTTTGTCACTAAATAAATATGTATATTAAACCTCTGCATTTGCTGAAACAACTACAAAAATGTGACATTTCTAATGTAATTCCATTACCTTTAGGTATATGTCGATGGCACGATAGAGTCCATCATCAACAATGCGTGCATAGTCTGGCAACAGTTCAATAAGAGCCATGAACTTCTGCAGTTTCAGATATGGATCTGGTGCTACCTCTGCAAGATAACCGTCCATTAGTCTCCCAACCTTCAGGACTGAACTGTGGCTTGGAGACTTGAGTCCGTCAGAGTCGTATCCACAAGGTGACAACTCTCCTGAACTATCTTCATCTATTCTCTGCAAGAAGTTCACCAATATACGGTGGACAGTGTCAACGTCGAACATTGAGTCACTTGTTTGCGTGGAGGGATCAGCAGATCATCCAGTGATGCCATCTCCAGTTGGAGGCCAATCCTTTTCTCGACTTCAATTCTGCAGTCCAGGCTTGCATCAACTTCAATTGCCATTCTCAGCATGCCAAACAGGAATGACAAAGTAACCGTTGTAATATTTTCAGTCGCCAACAGATCAATGAGTGTTTCAACAATCATCCTTTGACTGTCTCCGACAAAGGGACCTGAGTCCCATACATGGCGTCTTTCAACGCCCTTGAGTGATGTTTGGGCATAGTGAGTAATAGAGGTGCCAATACTCTCTGGCCTGACCCCATTCCTCCTCATCGCAGCAATCACACGCCGATAGTGGTCGATTCTCAGTGCAGAAAGGTCTTCAACCCACCAATCCTGGCAGTGCATACGCAACTTTGCAGATCCCACGTCACATTCCAAGTGAGCCAAACCTGAAACCAGCTGCTCCTTGCTTGCATTCGCCGCGATTGCATCGACACACCTATCTACAAGCCCGACTTCCTCCACCACTGGATCCAATCCATCACATTTACAAAGAACTTCCAGGGATTTATCGAGGTTCTTGAGCACGATCTCATTCAAGTACGTCTCCGTCCTAAAAATGAGGTTCTCCTCTTGATAGTCCTCCGTCATTTCCAAGTACTCTGCAACGCATCGCAGATGGGCCACATTGCCTGTTGTTATTTCGAAGTTGCTGCCGTAACAGAACTTGGCTGCAAGTTCAAACGCAAAAGCTCCCCCTGGTACATTAACAAGATCCAGCTTTAGGAGATCTGGATCCTTGGAGTCCACTACCATTTTCCGTACTCGTCCACATCGAGATACTAAAGGGAACTGCAAAACAAGTAACACAATTGTAGGGCATGTTATTCCTGGAAAGGAAACTTAAAACTTTGTTCATGGGTTATGCAGAGGGATGTACCAATTTGATTTCTCAGTTTATACATAAATAATTTACTAATCCTTCAAAATTTGTGTGTGTTTTACATGACTGGTGTACTGGAGTGCTTAAATGACAACTATTCCCCTATTGGTTCATTATTTGTTACTTTGGAGCCTTATTATTTTACAAAGTCAGTACATGTGTGAAAGAATCACGAGAAGTGAATTAAATCTGTAGTCATTACAACATACATCATTTTTGTATGGATTTCGTGTACCATTTCTATGTCCTGAAACAAAAGCAAGTGTCTATTTCATTGAGTACTGGTCCTTTCTCCTTGGTCAAGCAAATTTATGAGAAGTGGTGTGGCCAACCTACGGAGTACTGGTCCAAACTGAAGTGGCATTGAACTAACAGAAAAGGGAAATGCACCTGCCTAACTGAAGAATTGCCTAAAAAATCACGCCGACACTTACTACTGATGACTGAAAGGCAGATTCATATGCAATGGAAGCAGAGTAAGTGAAACTCGGTCCTAAAACCACAACACAAGAGGGCTGAAATGGGGTGAGTATAGCAGGACCGACCTTGTGCAGCAGGAACGACTGTCCATCCACCGATACCGTGACATCCTCAGCGACATCTGAAAATATCCTGCGCAAAAAATGGCCCAAAAGATTATTCAGTACATTGAGTTGGCAATGTCAATGTGTAAACAGGTAGCGAGCGCATTGTTTGTAACAAGACCATTTTGCAATAGCCACACACACACCCCTCTCCCAAGAAGACCGGATTGATTCCTCCCAAGAATCAACTGGCTGAAACAGACTGATTGTTGCAGGTAGTGATGGATGCTACTGCCTGAAACTCTGCTTGTACCACGGGCACACACAGCTGGTGAAATGAAATGAAATTTCACTCTGTAGGAAAATGATAAAGCAGTGTGATAAGAAGAGGGATGGATGGTGTAGAGACAAGAATTCGAGGTAGGAAAAAGCCTGTGGCTTTTCTTTTTAAGAGATGGAAAAAAATTCAGGAGTGGTGGCGCGTGATGGATGGCATTATGAACGAAACTCCCTCTGATGGACAGGACCGGACCTTGATTGAGATGGAGGAGGAAAAGCAACATGTATGAGAGTAGCAGGTGGATGCTTGTTTTCCATCAGAAAACGAATAAACTCGAGCCGCTGCGCCGAAGCAAATGGCCAAGGGATCTAAGAGCCGGCCGGCCGACATGGCAAGATGTTGTTGTTCCGTTCCCTTAAGTACGCAATTGTTATGCAATGCGAAGGAAATCAGAAAAGCCGAGGGGAGCCGGAAATGGGGGGATCGTTGCTGGCTGACCTCCTGTGGCTGACGGCGGTGGTGCCGCAGAACCGCGGCGACGTGGTGGTGGTGCCGGCGGCGGTGGTGGAGAAGGGGAACAAGACGGCGGCGGCGTCGCTGCCCATCCCCATGCCTCCTCCTCCTCTTGTCCCTCCTGCTCTTGCTCCTCACGCCCCCGGCTAGCTCAGCTGTCGCCGCCGGGTTCTTGTCTCTGGAATGCTCTCTCTCAGCGGCGGATGTCTGGTGCGGAGGAGGAGAAGGTGGTGAGGAGAAACGGACGAGGCAAAGGAATGACGGTCGTTGGCGCGTGGCAAATAACAAATTGGGAGGGAGAGGGAGCGGAAGAGAGAAGAGAAACAAAGTGCAGACGACAGCGACAGTGACAGAGCATCATTGGTTTCTTGTGTCTTGATCTTGACTGCAGAAGGGGGATTAGGAACAAGATTATGATTAGATTAGCTGAGGGCATGCCTGAGAGAAAGCAACCCAACACAGCAAAAAGCGACTACGGGGGAGGAATAGTTGGGTGACTAGGCCACTAGGGGACACACACACCCTGCTCCACTGTCAGTATATGCTGCTAGAGTACCTGCTGCTGCTTGATGATTGAACCCAACGCCAACGGACTGGAATATTGGAGACTGGCCTTGAAAGATGTAGGTACTGTAGGTAGGTACTGTACTCAAGTTTCCTACCTCAAATACAACACAAATTTGCTGTATTCATTGAAATATGTAATGTGATACAGTATTTGTACTAGTACTAGGATGCAACAATTCATCTTTTGAGGGCCGGAGCGGGTGGCCTAGCGTGGTAGAGAGTGGAGTCAGGCGGAAGGAAGGAAAAGCTGTCTGTGGTGGGTGAAGAGCGACCGAGTGGAAATGAAATGATGCCGTAACATGTTGGGCTGGCTCTTCTACTCGGCTGAGAGGAGGAGAGTGAGTGGGCATTGCACGGCCTTTCTCTCCTTTAACTTTTTACCACTGAGTTTTGCTTCTTGTCCAGCTTGCCGCTTTATGTGGAGTACGTTGGCTAGTACAAGTACAATACTTATTACTACCTAGTACACTACTTTGTATACTGCACTCCGTTCATCGGTCCCAAAACAACACTACACACACACAAAGCTGGGTTGATCGATGTTGAGCCCGGCGCGTCGTAGAATAGTACGTACGTACGTACGTAGTACACAACTTTGTATACCGTACTCCGTTCATCGGTCCCAAAACAACGCCAAACACACACACACACAATGACACAAAGCTGGGTTGATGTTGCGCCCGGCCGTTGACAAGTGACAAGGCAACGCAATGGAGCTCATGGCTCATCATAACCATGCATCACAAAAGATTGATCTCATCTAGCCATCGAGTGCTGGTGGCGCGAGCACGCAACGCAGATCACTGCACAGTGTTGGCCGGGCACGCGGTACGTACGCCTCGTGCATGCGATCCAAACTCTGCCACCCGGCGGTAACTCTCAATGACGAGCCATGATGCGCAATGGCATACGACATGTATTCTATCGTACGTGCACTCAATGACGCGTGTTAAGTTCGTGCGTGCTACATATATATACACACACACGGGCTTGCCTTCGATTAGTTTGTTCGTATATATGTGCAACGTCATTTCTCTCTATCTTTTTTATAACACTGCCATGGATGATGAAACTACGACAGTAACTTATATCGTGATTGGGGGCGACGAGAGTACGTGAAACCATATATATATACTATATATAGTACATCACATTTGTATAGAGAGTATATATATCATGATGTAATTATTTTGTATCATGCGTAGTCAATGGTAGGACGGTCCGAGTGGGGGGGCTACCCACCGGGGTTCAAATCCCGGTGCTTTCGCACCTTTTCTTGGGATTTTCCCGGGATTTACCGGCGTTGTGCATTAAGTGGTAGCGGCGTTCCGTCGGCGACGAAGCGCCTATGGTGACTTCGAGAATCTCCAGATCTGCCATTTGCCCAGTCCTTCGGAGGTGCTTTCATAGGGGTAGGGTTTGCGTGCGTGTGTTCATAGGGGTGAGTGTGCGTGCGCGTGAGTGTCTGCGTTGTACTGTGTAATTCTAAAAAAAAAATGAATACCCTCCTCTAAAACTTACTCGAATTCGGATAGTTAATTTGACCGAATATTACCTAGTTTGTCAAACATAATTTACAACTAGGAGTACATCCACTTGTGAACGCATAGGCAATCGATGGTACCCACGGCAACTAGCTTTTTGGCGTGAGCGGAGGGGACTCGATCGCACTGTATATAGCCATGATGATGATGACAAGCAAGCAACGTGACATGATGGCACCATCACCGAGAAACGGAGCCGGCATGACGACGCACGGAACTCGAGGAAAGCTACTGCTAGTGCTACCGTGCTACTCCGTAGAGGCAGAGGGCATCAGGGCCATGTCGCTTTTACCTTTTCTCCTTTCTACTACTCTCCAGTTATGCGGTGCCGGGCCGGGGCCGGCCCTCCATCCACTCTCATCCAACACGTCTCCAAAAAGAATCTCACTCTGCTTTGTTGGAGTACTGTATAACATGTTTTGTCTTTGATAATGTACTATCCCTCCTCTTTGCAACTAATTCTAGAACAAATAAAAAAATCAAACATGTATTAAGTTGTTGACTAAAAAATATCTCATAACTTGTGAGCTAGTAGCTCATAGCACATTGTTCATATTTTAATACAAAAGAGGAGGGGTGAGCTAGCTGCTGATCAAAATTAGAGTCTCATGCATACATTGCACACTAAAAAACACTCACGTATGAATTGAGTTCAAAACAACATGGGTATCCAAACAAGAACATCTTTGTGTTCAAAACATGAGTTGGACTCCATTGACTACCTAGTCACTGTTGAGTCGTCATTGGATGTCGCTAGGCTTCGTCTTCTCAGCAGGCAATCTTTGTGTTGTATCCTTTTCTGTAGGTCCAGGGGTTGGGTTGTGGGCGCCGGCTGCACGTCTGTTGTGTCGGGTGGTGTGGCTCGATGAAGGTTCCACCCCCTTATCGTGTTTTCTTGCTATTTGTTTGTGTCGGGGGGGATTTCGTGGGTAACCTGAGGGTTACTCGCGTCTCCTCTTGTATCCGGTTATCGGTCTTTCTTTTCGGCATTTCTCTTAATGCAATACGGGTGAAGTCCCGCTTTTGAAAAAAAAAGAACTTAGTTTAATTACCCCTAACACATTTGAATTGAGGTGGATATAATTGCAGCTAAACAAGCCCGTAAGATGCATCTACATCTGGCTCGAACTTAAACCTAGTTTGGGAGTAATGACACCTTCTACTAATCAAGCAATGCAAATATGCAACCACTTGGTCACATCACACACCACACGTACTATATGATATTGTAGTGTGATATATAAATGAGGCATGTCATTCTAACCAAGAATATATATGTTTGGGTGAGCTAGGACGAGTTATAAATTAGGCTAGAAATTAGTTTAAATCATCTGAGGTTAGTTAGTTATTTGGCTAATAACTAATTAAAAACTTAGCAAAAATTAGCCTACATATTAACCCTTCTGATTAAAATATACTAAGGTTGCCTTTGGAAGTAGACATTGAGGGTCGGAATTCGAATTGGAATTGTGAGCTGCGAATGCGGCTGTTTGGCGTGCGGTGGAATTCGGAATTGGAATTCGAGCTCAATGCCAACCGGTATTCATCCCAACCCCGCTCCCCAGACTCAATGCGGACTACGACCCTTTGAATTGGGCGGCCTAAGATTGTATTGAACCCAATTCAATGCCAAGTCTCCCAATATCGACATTCAAACGCACCCTAAGATTAAAAAAACAGCCTATCTATTAACCCTCCTGATTAAAATGGACTAATATTAATTTTAACTAACTTTAGATGACTACTAAAATTAGCACTTGTATCAAGTAGACCCTAACCGTAGTTTACATCATCTAAACAAAGTTCACATTTCGTGTTTGCACGGGGTTTTTGTCGATTTTCTGATAACTAAAGGTCATGTGTCTTGTTCCAATTCAATGGGAATCTCACTGTGTCTGACTATATATCGATCATCGTCTTTGCATGCATGTTCCAGTTAGCTGCTTTAAGCTTTTAGCCTTTTTTTTTTCATCACGTTGTGTGTTCTTGGTCGGTCAAGATTCCCGATTACCAACATGGACATGGTGGCGTTTTATAGCTCGGGATCCAAGATTGAAAACACATGCATGGGAAACCTTTTTCTTTTGTGCTTTCCTATCCTTTCTCTAACGGCATACCCCGGGCCGGGCCACAAGAGACAGTCCACCACGTTAAATGGGCTGTATCATTTTGTTCCCACCAACGTTTGTTTTGATGTCTGCGTGTGATTTTTTTAGGGTGGTGTCCATTTTTGGTGCCCATAAAATTAGGCATATTTTTTTCAAATTACATAGCAGGAAATTAACAAGAGTTCTAAGAACAAATGCACAATACAGAAAAAACGTGCTTTGGTGATGATGGAACGATGGATAACTAACCAATGTGTTATTGTTTGCTTAATGGTAGCAAGAATCCGAGGATTTCGGTAGTATTTAGAGAAGAACATAGTCAAGGTTGGGGAAGACGAACATAGTTACAAGGGAGGGATTTAGTTTGACGGTAGTTATTCCTTAACCTCTTGCATGTTGCATTACAGAGCTTCTAAGCTAATATAACTCGCATAGGTTAACACCGTCCTACAAATCCATGTCCTAGATAAAATAATTACAATTCGGCATACGACCCTTAGAGTAGAAAGGAAAGCACATGCATGGGAAACACATGCATATGCTTGTTTGCAGCGATCCACGACCCTTGTTTGCCCGTCGCGTTCTTGTGCTATTCATTGCAGCTGCCTTTACCATGACATTGTGTGTTCCGTTGTTTGAAGGCGTTGTGTCGACAAGGAAAGATCTATGTGTGGAAGGGGGGCGGGGCTCAAGCCCCCTACCACCGCACTTAGTGGAACTTGTGTTGCACCGGGTAGCCCTTTCTTGCTCTTCTTCTATAGTTTTCCCTAGATTGTGTGACGCTTCATGTCGGGGAAGCGCGGCGACATGGTCGCCTCGTTGCTTAGGTGTTATTCGAGCCATCTTCCCACTACCCCAGCGGAAACATGTTCAGGTGTGTGTCGTGCTTTCCGTGATATGGTGGCTTGTCGCTAGTTTCATGTGCCGGGTTGTTGCCCCTGGACCTTTTGGAAAAGTCCCAAGACGGTCGAACCTTCCACTATAGGCTGTAGCTTGATAGGGAGAGCCTTTTGTTTTTTTTAATAGAGAGGTGGCCAAGTGATGCAATGGAAATGCATGCTACTCCCAAAAAAAAAATATGGATTAAAAAATATGCAAGATAAATGAAGGTCAAGAACCTCCCATCGATGTGGAGCACCGGGCTTGCGAGCTTGGAAGCGTTGTCGAAAGGCCATCTGCGACATAGATTCTTGCAAAGGTGCACTATTGCTCCTAGTGCTGCCATTCTTGAAGGACACGCCAAAATGATATTGGCATGGGAGATGTGCTAGGTGGTGTGACACCGCCCCTTAGGTTTGTCGATGTAGACCAAGGTGCCTTTGCGGTTGGTGGTGCAGATGACCAGGGAGGTGTGGTGCTGCTCCCAGCATTGTCGATGTTGAATGCGGTGCAGGAAGACCATCATCGGCGGCGATGAGACAGGCGAGGTGTGTGAGACCCCTCGGTGTTGTCATTGTAGGAGGTGACGCTGAAAGAGTGTTGGCGTCATAGGGCACTTGGGGATGTGTTGTTGCCCCCAGTATGTTTTGACGATGTAGAAGACAACACTGGATCACGACCGGCGTTGTAGGACACTAGGGATCAGAGCTGTTGTCTTGCCCTCAGTATGTTGTTGATATAGACATGGCTTGAGGGCAATCAACATCATATGACACCGAAAAGCAATGGTGCTGCCCCCGGTGTTGTTGTAGAATGCAACACCGGAAGATCAACGACGTCCATCGGAGACTCAGGATATGGCATGCTGTCTTCCGAGGTTGTTGATGATGAAGATGACGCCAGTAGGCTGTCGGCATCATAGGATGACACCGGGGAGGTGTATTGGTGCCCCTTGGTGATGAGCTGGCGGAGCTAGTGCCGCAGCGTCGACTGGAGCCGTTCCACAAGTATATAGAACGTCCACCAGCTTGGTGTTGCTGGCTCGTCACCAAGGTTGACGAAGTTGCTGTCCCGTGAGGTCACGTCTTGCTTGTGTTGTGGGGACATGTCGGGCTCAGACGGCCTCCACAGGGTCTTGATGCGTACATATCCCTGCGCGCGTCGGTATGAGGACGGAGCAACCCAACGTGCTTCTTCATGCGGTCGCTCCTCGTGGTGCTCGCTCTAGCTACATCCACTGGACAGCCGACATCACCGCGACGACACGCGAGCTACAGCTGCTTGGTGTAGATACACATGGAGGGCTCGAGGCAGGCAGGGTCCGTGAAGGAGGAAACTGCATGTCGTGTTCCTCGGCATGTTTCTCGTTCGTCGTGTAGGGCATCCAACTCACGCGCCCCCGGCAGCCTTAATTGTGTCGTCATCAACAATTGATGTAAGGTCGTGTGTGTGCTCGCCTTCTCGCCGTTGATGTGTGGCAAACAGTTGCTGACTAATCCACGGTATCTCATAAGTCATAACTCAAGACAACACTTATTAAAGTTTCTATACCTTGTATTTTAGGTATAGGCCCGGCCGGAGAGCACTGTTAGGTGGGGACATACTCTCAAACTCTGTAAGGACGGCTCCACACAATGGCAACTTATGAGCTACCTCATAGCACATTGTTCATATTTGATCGAAAGTTAAAAAGTCCCATGCATACGTTCTACACTACAAATTGCTCTAACATGCACGAATTGAGTTCCAAACAAAACCTGGATTTACCCCTAACACATGTGGATTGAAATGGGTAGAATTGCAGTCAAGCATGCCCTTAAGATGCAATATATGTTGTTTGGCTCTAACTTAATTAAACCTAGTTCGAGAGTAATGACACCTACTACTAATGAAGCAATGCAAATATGCAACCACTTGGTCACATCACACACCACGTGCTTCAAGCAGCTGCAGGTGTTGGTTAGGCTCTGAACGTTCACGCGTACGCGCCGGCCGCCCACTTCCTTAGACTGGCCGGACACATGTACGGTGAGCATCGGCTCCCAAAACATACTAAGCATCGATACTAAAACCTTGCAGCGTGTATAACATCGATACTAATAAACCCTCCTCGAGCAAGGGCTGGGCCGAACTTGGGCTCTCGCCTTTGTTGGGCCTCTCACGTGCTGGGCCATAGAGATAGGGTGAACATTGCTTTAAGGTTTTGTGGTATGCTTTCTCGTGCGTGGTATTCATGTTTTTTAATGGTCATTATTCACGGTCTAATTTGTTTAGGCAAAATCATGAATAGGCGATTAAATAGAAACTCTCGCTTCGAACCTTTTTCTTCAAGGCGCGTCTAGCTGTACACCATTGTCCGATGCAGTGAAAAAAGTTGAGCGGGTACCAACTACGCGATGAGCAACTTCTATATTTCGGTGATTGTTTCAAAGGTGGCCGGGCAGACGAGTGCGCCTCTACTTGGGTACAGTGCAAAACTGAGTGAAGTTTCCCTCCACCATCCGTGTTCACCCTCCCTCTACCTGATCATCATATACGTAATTATTTATTATTATTATATATGCAATATACACTACTACGAAACGGATTTTAGGTGGCGGGCTTTTTTGATTTTCCGTGGCGGGCATTAGGTCCGCCACGGAGCTAGGGTCACGGTTAATCGTTCGATTAACCGTGGCGGACCCCATGCCCGCCATGGAAAATGGATTAACCGTGGCGGGCGTTTAACAAAAACCGCCACGGTTAATAGATTAACCATGGCGGGCATGGTTACGTGCCGCCATGGTTAATTTATTAACCATGGCGGTTT
Organism: Hyparrhenia diplandra; assembly: GCA_015847255.1. NCBI lineage: Eukaryota > Viridiplantae > Streptophyta > Magnoliopsida > Poales > Poaceae > Hyparrhenia > Hyparrhenia diplandra. Next base: position 110,210 of record JADLZK010008219.1, on the reverse strand, counting down.
TTATAATATGCCCGCCACGGTTAATAAATTCAGGATTAATAAAAAAAATTCAAAAATATTATAAAATTGTAAATTGTGATTTAAGCCACATATTAAATAATAAAATAAGAGAATATTCACATAAATCTTGAACATATGCATCACAATTTAGCATTCAACTAACATGGACATTCAATTATATAAAGCACTTAGAGTTTAAAAGTGACGACTGTACACATCACAATTTACAAAACTCGATCCAACGATCGATTGCTCAAACACGTTTAGCCAGCTAGGTTACAAGTCTGGGCCATCCCACGTATAGTCCTTCATGTCTAGCGCATTTCTCCGGTCCGTAGTTCCCATAAGTCCTCGTTTCTAGCAAGGTTCTTTGTTAGGGTCGAAGAAATGGCCGGTAGGTAGCACAACGTCCTCAATGGCGCCCCTACGGATGGCGCCAACCGGTTTCTTGAGCGTAAGGTTGTCCAAGCCTTTCATCCAAAAAAATTCCGTGGTTTTCTTCGTCGGTTTGGCGCCACGTAGTACGGTACACGTCAACTGCGGGATATGAAGGTACAGGTATAGAAACCACACGAGGTTGGTTCCTATAGGTCGCTTACCGCCTTTGCATGCACGATATATGTACCCGAAAAAATGGTTAGAATATTATGAGACCATTCAATATGGGCGAGCAAGCGAGTAATGCTACATATATATACCTCGAAATCTCGCTTTGATCTTCATTTGGTTCCCATGTTTTTGTTTTGCGTATGGGCTGCCTCGATCGTATGACTCGGGTGCGCCAAGTAATCCTTGTAAGCCCATGCGAAAATCCCTCGGTGTCATGACTTACAGAGTTTATGGTATGAAATAGTATACAAGTGTCGTGACTTACGGTTGCAAGGCCTCTTCAAAATGTTTATAGAGGCCTTTTGGCGTATCATACAACGAGTCGAGCTTAAGGGCACATCCATCCCGAGGGAAGATTAGCCAAGTAATCCGATGGCGGTGTGTCTTGTTGTTTGTATACCGGCAAGGCTACACCATTTTATTTGATTAGAGATAGATTCCAAGTGTTCAAAAAATAAAAAGTATTATTTTTTTAACTTACTTGATATGTTGGGCATAGCGACAAGACCGGCCGGCCCTTTGATCTTCTTCATGCACTTGCGGATGTAGTCTGTCATCTCTCTAACTTTTGCATCGCACAAACTTTTATAGTGTTTATATTGTTCGGCCTTGCCCTGCTTCTTGAGCTCTTGGTTCCTCGGGGTCTCCATCCGAAATGAGAAAAAATATACCACGTCTATCATTCTTTGGACATAGAAACACAAGCTGGCTCATTCATCGTTCGGGCTATCAATGCTTGCATCCTGCAAACACATGTGGTCACGTCATTATAGGATCGAAGAGCTAGAATTAGTGGTGTCTGGCGTAATGATCGGTAAACAAACTCACGCGGCATAGAGGGTGACAACGGTTGGTCGAGGTCTGGGCGTAGCAACCGCCACATTTCGTCGAAGCCTAGTGGCGGTGAAATGTCCTCGTCCATGTTAAAGAGCTCTTTAGGAACCACGAAATGAAAGTCCGTCACCCCCGATCAATTTGCATGCCGATATATTATGTGGAACCTGCGAGTGTCCCACTCCTCTTCCTCGATTAGCTGGCCCTTGGGCACCATGAACTTGCCAAGCTCAAACCCGATGCAGGCGTCCGGGCTGACCCATTGTCCCCATGATGGGGTACATAATTCCTATCTGAGAAGGAGATGTATATTAGCATCATCTAGGTAATGTGCGCATGCGTAATATGTCCGCTAAGTTTGGTTGAGATTATCACGCATATACGTACCTAGTCTTTGCCGGTCTTCACGGCCCCGGGTTACGCTTAGCCAATCGGAGGTCCTTTTCTCTCTCTAGCTAGCTCATACATCGCAATCATCTAAGTATTTGGAGGTCGGGGCAAGAACTTCCTCATCTTCTTTTGATACCTTCTTCTTCTTCGGCGCTTGGGGGAGCATTCGACCTCATCGTCCTTCATTTGCCTTTCGAGGCGGTGTTGAGAATCCTATGCATGTGTACAAGTTAGCCATGTAATTTTTTGCTATACCATCACATGTGTTGACATTAGGCACCAATTAATGCGTAGTACCTGTCACATTTTCTGAAACCTCCTCAACCATTGGGCGCTTGAGCGGCGTGGGAGGGCGACGAGCCACCTTGCTAGGAGAAGGTGTCCTCTTGGGCGAGCCGTGAGTTGGTGTCTTTCCACCGTCTTCTTCTTCCGGTTCTTCCGGAGGTGGGTTCGAACGAGGACTTCCACCACCTCGGCCACCATCTTCTCCTTCCGGTGGGTTCGGACGAGGACTTCCGGCACCTCGGCCACCATCGTCGTCGTTATCATCATCGTCATCGCCACCGCCACCACCGGGAGGAGGAGGAGCTGCGGCCGCTACCGTCGGAGGTGGTGTCGTCGGTTTCAACGGGGGGCAATGTCTTCCTTGTTCCATAGGTACTCCCCCCTCCACCCGAAGGTCCTTGAGTCTTGTTTCTCCTTTTTCACACGGGATATCAATCTCCTCATCACCATGGCACGGTTGTACCCATTGCGGAAGAGCGAAGACGTGCTCGGGTGGGGGACGGCTCGTTATTGTACAACATATCATGCCGTGGTGGACACACCCACGGCGGTGGCCACCTCCTTCTTCTTTCCCTTCACGCCAGCGGGTATATAGAGAATGCCCGCCGCGGGTTCGACGAGATCGTCGATCGGGTTCTTGCTAGCTCAGCAGAGGTACTCACACCTTGGATGTTGGAAATACCTTTCTTCGTTAATACCTCTTCTATTTTCTTCTCGACTATGTCCTTTATGGCTTCCTCATAGCCTTGCATCCTAAGGTTATCCTTGTACCTCTGCCTCGTGTGGTAGTTGCCCGCATCGGATGCCCGAGAATCCACGGTCTTCGGCTATACCTCGAGCCACGGCCCCGAACTGGCCACGGTGCTCGGGTCTTCCGATTGCCTCGGTCATCTCGTCGTGCTCCCTCCTAGGTTGGAACTCCCCGCGCTCCTTGGCCTCTTTGACACGCATCACCTTCTTCTCCACCTCGTCAACCTTTGGGTCATTGTACTTGGGCGTGTTGTCCGTCTTACGCTTCTTGGGGCGACGGGCATAGAAGAAGTCACGTGCCCTCTCGGGAAGGGCTAGCAACGGATTCTCTATCCCTTTCTCGGCGTCCTCCCTTTCTTTCCGCCGCCATCCACCCTTATGACCGGCATATCCTATCATGCCGAGGTTGTGCCTTTGAGTTTCGTTCTTCTTTGCGAGTTCTTTATCCATTTTTGACTTGGCCTCATACTCTTCATTAGTCGTAAGGTTGACGAACTCATCCCAGACGGGTTGCTTTAAGAAGTTGTAGGCTTGAAGTGGTGACTTGCCCTTCTGCACATAGTTTGTGTACAGATGGTTCCGCAGGGTGCGAAGCGCTTTGCTTGCAACGGTTAGCACATACTTCTTGCATTTCTTTTTGTCAAAGCCTGCCTCTGGCCCTGGATAATGGAACAGGACTTTCACGCCTTTCCACACCTTCTTCTTCAGCACCTTCGGGACATTCCTCCAGTCTAGGAAAGTGATGGGCACACTTTCCTTGGCTACAACGGAGATCTGGTTGCTATAGATGGCCCTGATATTTTCCGGCTCCACGGGATCTCCATTCGGCCCTATCCTCAATATATTACGCACCACCTCGGCTTTACGGTGCCTCCTATCTTTGGCCTCTTTTCAAGCGACTTCTTGGAGGTGGTGGTGGCTGAAGTCTTTGGGGTGGGACCAGATTCTGCCCCTCGGCGAGCTCTCTCTTCACCAAACTCTAGACGGAGAGGCTCAATGGTAACTGTCACGACAACAACTAAAATTAGTCGTGTACTTACATGAGGCACACGACATTGTGTTTGTCGTATTCTTACCTTTTTGGTTCGGTGTGCACTCACGAGAACCCCCTGTGTGTTGGGCTCCTCTCGGTTTGCCGGTCCGGATCAATTTCCTCCTCCCTAGGGCGTTTCTTCTCGGCCTCGGTGGTGGTGTCAACTCTTCGCTCACGTATCCAGCGTCGGAGGAAGAATTGGACGTGGAGGCCACATCCTCCTCGCTCGGGCACCCATTGCACGATCTTTATCGGTTGGTTCGGATGCCATTGGATTCTATGGGAACACACAGAGCATTTTACATATATAGAGTAGTTACCAAAAAAAAAAACTAAAAAAACTAAAAATACACAAAATGTCTACTAATAAGTATGGCAATGGAAATGGCATACTTATTAGTATGTAATAGAAACCATCACAGAGTCATCTCAAATTATATTTATTGTATTCCTCTCATGATTACATATATAGTTTTCCATTTTACATAGAGTAGTTACAAAAAGAACCAAAAATTTACAAAAATAGATAAAATAGGTACATATTTTCCTTTTTACATAGTACATACAAAAAATACAAAAAATAAACAAAACATCGTAAAAATAAAAAAATGTGTAAAAATGTGTATTTGGCTCGAAGTACCCAACTATCCTTATCACATCGCGTCTAAACTGGTTGCTTGTATATGTTATACAAGCCGTCCTCGTTTAGCCGCTCACATGTATGGGGACATTTCATCATCGCCGCGCCCCTCGGCATAAAAATATTCACATCATCGCATATGCCCGCCTCGGCACTAAGTATAGAAATAGTAAATTACAAATGCCTCAAGTAAATAGTAAGGTTGTAGCAAATGCCATGGAAAATATATATGTGACGAGGATCGAGTTCAACTAAGTACTAGTGAATATATATGTGACAGGCATCGCTTGGAATCGGCTAATTAAGTCCTCACGTCGTTCACTTGTTACCACGAAGGGCGGCCAAAATTTTCTCGAGAAAATGAGGACTTAGCAAATGGGACAGCAAGGTCAAGCATACCAAAATTTTGAAAATACAAATTCATCACATATGAGTATGGCAATGGAAATGGCATCATAGGCGTGGCATATATGCTCGGCTAAACAAACCCCGTGGGCGACAATTTCTATAGTATATAGCATCACGGGCAGCATATAGGACAAAATTGATTCAAAATTTCATAAGTATATAGCATCACGTGGCAGCTAGGACCAAATCGAATCAAAATTTCACAAGTATATAGCATCACAAAGGTGGCGGCTAGCTTGAATTCACCCTCTAGGACCAAAATAGTGTATAGCATCACGGGCACCTCCCAGATTTTCATCCCAGTTTTCACAGGCACCCTCTAGGACCAAAATAGTGTATAGCATCACCAAAATTCATCCTAGAATTTCTCACCCCGGTCGGTAGAGCACGAGGACGGGGAGAAACGGGGGCGCAGCGAGAGGACGTCGGAGTCGGGTCGGGAGGAGGCGCCGGGAGTGGCGGTGCACGGATCCGGTGGCGGAGTGGAGCACGGCGGGGGAGGAGGGAGGAGCGTGGACAGGGAGGACCGAGGAGGGCGGAGGTGGCCGGAGGCGGTCGGGACCCGGCGGCGGGCGGCGGAGTGGATCTCAACGGGGCGACGGCGGATCGAGTGGATCTCGGCAGGGCGGCTAGGGTTCGGAGCCCGGCGCGGCGTGAGTGGAGCACGACGGGGAGGAGGAAGGAGCGTGGACGGGAAGGAGGGAGGATGTGGCGAGAACCACCGAAATAACACATTTATAGAGCACTTGTCTTCCTCTAGATACTAAGTACTCCAAAATGAGTCATTCCAACAGTTACGTCGAGCACACCCCAAGGGAGAACTTCGAAACAATCCACGTTTACATCCGAAATCCAATAATGAGTACAAGCTTACAATACTTAATTTATTTCATACAATACCAAGTCTTGGAAATTATTTATTACAATACCAGAGTTCAGAGTGCGGAAATAAACAGCGGAAATGAAATAAACATCTAACGATGACGAAGATACAAGGATCCATCTGTGCCCACCAGAAGAATCCTCCACACAAGACTAGCTCCTTATGCTCCACCTGCAACAGGGGTAAATAAACCCTGAGTACTCAATTGTACTCGCAAGACTTACCCGAAGGGAATATATATTTCCCGACTCTCAAGGAATATGATAGGCTTTATGGCTGTAGTTTATTTGTTTGCAGAAAAGCATTACTAAGAGTGAATCCTTATTTATGATTCATTAGCCATATTTTAAGTTCATCATCTATCCATTCTAGATAAGCACTTATTCTACTTCCAAGCAAGAGTTGAGCAATCAGAACCATCTTAATTCCATCTTCCATATTCCATATCTTACTACGATGCGGATACCGGTCAAGTCGTACCGACACGGCGGTGATTCGCGAATCAATGTCCCCAAATGGGTACCCCGAAAAACACACGCCCGCTTGCGCTACAAAAATACGGCAAGCAAAGACCAACCCATCCCACCCCTGCGTGGGCTCGGGTCCCCGTCCAAACTTGGACTCCAAGCTCCCACACATGAGGTCCGCGACCTCAGCAAGTCAAGGACCTCCACCATCTCCGCCTCCCATCGGTCGACCGGAAAGAGCCAAAACCCACGACAAGAGTGTAACAGGTCTTTGTTGGTATTTGTTAGCTTCTGAGGGAATAGATCCGCAGCGCACGGATGTCCAATGAGCATTTCACCCGGAAAGGGTTTTAAATATCGAATCCACGAGGAAGATATGATAGGCGGTTCAAATGATTAAAGGCGGTGATAGAATACTAATGAGATTTTGTAGTATTTAGCATATACTTAAACAAGGTGAGCCAATAATAATATTAATAATGATAAGGTATTGAGACAGGTAGAGGTGCACGTGGTGAGCATAGCATAAGATTAATTCCTAGTAAGATTAGGATTGGATTTATGACAAAGGGACGATTCTTAGGTAGCATACAAAAAGAATCTACAAAATGTTTAGACAGGCATAGCATAAGATCATATATATATCAAAACCATAAATAAGAATGTGCACCCCAAGATTACTTAAGAAAATCGGGAACGAAACAAGATAATCCCAAGAACCATTATCGACTAGTCTTATACACGGGGGATGGATTGCAAAGGACTCAATAGTCTTTGTCACCACTACGATCTACCACACGACCCGGCATATAAGGTGAATCCATAAGTAAATTATATCTAAGCACCATGCTTACATACTCTCTACTACCTAGCTAGCACACAAATTGTAATATACTAGGAGCTCTGAATAAAGCGCGTTGAATTATCATGAATAATGATCATATCAAATATGCTATGACTAGAATAAAGTATAAGTAGACTAATTGCATACATAGTAATGAAATAGCACAAAGGTGTATGAGAACAATAATAATATTGATCCATAGTGTAACTTACGAGATCGAGAACCGGAGCGGATGCTCTCTCTTCTCTAAACTCGACTTTCTATCTAAACTAGGCTCTAGATTTAGAGCTATGAATTAGCTATCCTATCTCTTGGTGTCTCCTCTTCTACTCCTGTCTTGGCTTCTTCTTGATCTCCTTCTTGATGATGACTTGAGGCTTGGTCAGTTGATTGAGACAGAGGGGGCCTAGGGGTCTATATATATGGGTCTTCTTATGTCTCTTCGGCTTCGGCGGGCAATGTGGTACTAATCTTCGTGCTTAACGACGCCCTCGGATCAAACCGACATCAAGCGACCGGATTAGATTGCGTCTTAGAGGCGGTGGAGGAACGTTCGGAAACAGGGGGCAACTTGGCGGCCACGCGGGCCGATCGGCCCCATTATTGGGCGATCGGCCCGAGTGTGGCTCCACTCTGGGCCCGATGCGTCGTGGCTTCCGGAGTCTTCTAGATGATGTTTTCTTCGATTGTCAAGTTTGGTTCACGTCGGGGGTAATCCGGGCCTTCTAGACTTGTTTTGGAGTTGGATTGCGTTGCGTTACGTCGGTCGTATGCCACGTCATTTCTGGCTGTTTTTTACGTTAAGTCCCCGCAAATCACAACTTTACCAAAACTCATGGAAATCATTAGTAGAAACCCCTAATAAGGTTATCTAATTATATTTTAGTCCTTTTCCATGAATTGTTGATGCATAAAAATATGAGTTAGTGAGCATCAACAAACTCTCCTAAGCTTACCTCTTGCTAGTCCCTAGCAAAGCTATATGCTATAGTAGGATCGGGAGTTGCTACTTCGCTTTCATACCTCGAAAATCACTGTGTTTATCGAAAATAAATTCTTCTCTTAACCAGATTGCTCTCTCATACACTTTTACCATGGGGCGTAGCCTTTTCATGAATCATAAGCAAGATAAAACAATCAAGTTAAGTACCATGTCTCAAGTTCTTTGATCAACTATCATCCTGGGGTTTTGCAATATTTTTTTCAAAGAAACTTCGGAGATCCTATGTATGACCCTCTTAAGTAGATGGTATTTAGTGGAGATACATGTGGTGGAACATACATAGTGGGATGATAGTGACGAATGGATGAGGATGAAAGGTAGTAGTTAGCCTTTAGCCTTTTCTAGTATTTTTTTTTTTCAAGCTTCTTGGACTATATCTCTCTTTCTAAAAATTGCTAAGACACGGGGCTGTCCATTCTTGGAGAGGTGGGCTTTGCCCCCAGACTTTTGTCCATTTTTCTCTCTCCTTAGAGATGTGGGCCCTACTCACCCTCGGACACATGTCCATTATTCATCTCTAAATATATTTTTATTATTAGGGAGGTAGGCCCTTCTCGCCTAGTATGACTTTTTGTCCGTTACTCTCCCTCTCTCGTCTCACTTTTCTCTCTAAATTTATTTTTCTTTTCTTTTTTTTTTTTTTTCCTTCTTTTTTTTTTTTTGAATGTAGCCCGAAATCTAATAAAAACGTTGAGAGAGACATATCCAAAATTGCTAGAATTTATTTTTTATAATTATGGCTAACGGCTTGATGGAGTATGGGGATGCGTACTTCCCGGGTTAGAAGCGGCGTATTTGGTGGAGTGGGATGATCTTGATGCGGATGATAGACTCTTAAGGGTCATAACTAAGGATCTCATCATGTAATGTTTTATAATTTTCAAAGATAAAAACCAGGAATCAGGTATCTCTAGGAATATGATAAATGGCAGCTCAACTTTTCATGTATTTTTTTTTTTTTTATCCTTCAACGCTAAGACTCGGATTAAGCATGTGCTTCCCACGTGTGTTGGGTTTAGAGCAAATTAAGCATTTAAAGCTCTAGGAGAATCTAAGTCTGAAATGTAAGTACTTTTAAGAAGAATTATGGCGGAGCAACTATTCATCATTTCCTTAGCATATATCATCAAGATCATAATTAAAGAAAGAGAGCTAATTCACAAGCATCTAACATTTATTGGACTCTTAACACTAATACTTTTATTTAAGACTCATTACTCTAAGCAAATATACTAGCTAGCTAATATTTAAAATAGATAGGATAATAATACTTATCGTGATAACTGAGGGTGCTCTCCCCAAAATTTGGATTTTGAAGTAGTCTTTTTTATTCGTCCCTTGAAACTTGTTCATCTCTGGGGTTTTCCTTAAATGTTCTCCCCGCAAATATTAATTTCGCACATACCCGAAGGAACAAATTCTAGGATTATGTGGTGAGCCTTCATGTGCTCACATATTTTTGTATTTTTTTTTTTTTTTATGCCGCCACGGCAAGGAGTGCTTGCATGGGGCTTTTAAGGAACTAATGCAAATGCAGCAAACATAATTTTATGATTTTCTAATGCAGATTTTTAGAAAAAATAAATATGCTTAAAGGAAACATGCTAATTGAAATATGCTATGCAGAAAATTAAATATGCGAGATAAATACCGAGTTACCTCTCGGCGAGTTTTTCAGTACTTACTCTTGTGGCGTGTTGTCATCTATGGAATCTCGTCGGGATGTCGTGTCTGGTGCGGTGCCTTTGATGATCTCGATGAGTGGCATAGATGAGGTAGCCGACGGTGTCTGATCAATCAGTGATGCGGGTGGTGGTAGGTCTTCCAAAGGTGTACTCTTGTTGTCTCCCTTGGTAGGTGTGTCTTCTTTCTTCCTCCAAGCTTGTTTCTTCGGTGGAGACCTTTCTGGAGTGGCTGGTTCGGCGTGCTTGGTTGGTGGGAGCTGGGTGGACTTTTCTTGAATCTTCTTAATGTCTTCCTTGTCCGTCAGTCCCGTATCCAACTTGTGATTTCTCCGCGTCTTATTCTTCTTAGGTTTGCTTATTGAGTGCTTTGTCTGATCTTGAAGTTGCGTCTCTTAGGATTGTGATCCTGAGGACGACATCACCCATGTTCCTTGCTTATTGTGCATGTTGTAGGCAGGACATTAACTAGTAGAGATTTGGAGAAGTGGCAACTCCTCCATAATTGGCGCAAAGTGTGTCCTGCTCACAAAGTCAAGGTAGAGATCAAGTGTATGGGCTCGCTTGGTGGGAAAAACACCAACGAGAACCAAAATTGTATTCATTCTACTCTAACCTTGAGCACATATAACCATGGTAGCATAATGTGTTTCATCTATTTGTGACAAAGGTGATAAGACCAGGGCGACGGGTATGAATGTGGCATTTATAACATCGCAAAGTAAAGTAGAGAAAACTAGAGAGACAGGGGGTAGAACAACTAAGAGCTAACATGTTGAGCTATTCGGATTAATCTAAGTAAGGTTGTGAGCTAACATATTTAACTCCTTAGTAAGCATGCCATGATTAGAGTAAAACTTTATTGATTAGGACACTTACCTTAAGATGTTACCTTTATTGTAGGATCATGGCAATGTCGTAACACCTCATGGTGGTTTTCTCGTGGCATGTGTGGTAGTTGAGCGTCTTGTCCTCTTTTCCTCATATCATCTTCCCTTCATTTTTTTCCGTGGCCGGAACGGTGGGAGTCGAGGGAGGGGAGAGCCTTGTCGGGTCATCTTCTAGTGGAATTGGTCTTCCTCCCCAAGCTCGAACTACAGTGTCACTTGGCGCTTGGTGACAACCTTGTCCTCCATGGTCTTGGGGCATTATTGTGACTTCTCTTTATCTTGGCCCGTCATTGATTGGAGTGCGTTCCTACCGGTGTAGGTGATGAGCAAGCAAGCCTTTGACGTTTGATCCTGCTTCTCATCGACCTCGACTTGGTACTCCTCCGTTTTGTAGTGGAAGTGGTAGTGAGGTAGGTCCATGAACGTGCCCACCACCGATTCTTTCACGCAAATGATTAGTGGACATATACCCGAAGGATAGCAATGATATTGAAAAAAAAAAAAAGGGTTATTGTCCATATGATTTATTTGTGCTAACATAATGATGGTTCTTTAAAAACTTAGCACGATTATATATATTTGTTTTTGTTTTTACTATATATATATATATTTCTTTTTATGAAGCAGCTGCACTAAAAGCGTGGTTAAGGCAAAGGTAACTTGCGACAAAAGACAAATTGAGTATTTAGGCACTTACGATTCGTCCTTTCATAAGGGAGTGAGTTGAGTCTTCTTTTCTGCTTGAGTTGTTGGAGTTCGTCACATACCTTGCGTAAGCTAATTTCTTTTCCCAAATTAGATTTGATAATTTTAACGGGGGTTAGTCTAACGAGATGACGAGAATCTACTAAAGTATACTATCGGTCAAAAAATCAACCTAGATATAATATCCAACTCAATTTAAGAAGGCAATTTAATCTAAACACCACGTTTATTTTAAAAGCCTTTAGAAATGAAATCAACACACCTTGCGGTTTCGGGGAATCAAACTAAACACCATGTTTAACTTGAGCCATGAAAACAAATTAAACTAAGCATCATGTCTAAGGTGTATGAAGATACTTCAAAACTTAAGCATACTATAGCAAACAGAGGTAGCATAAAGGTATTATAGAGATGAAGGGGTATGATCATGGTGAGACTAATATTTTAAAGTCCACGAGCAAGACCGTCTCACGTTCGATTATACTTACCTTCACTCACAAATAGAATTTGTGAGTTGTGCAGCTTCTTTATCCGTCACTTGAAGATGTGATTTGAATTCTTGTGACGACGACTTGGGGGGTTCCAATGTTAATGGTTCATGAAGTTCAGGTACACTTCTTCTTCTCTTACTGTAGGTCGCCGGAAATTTTAATCAATTACCCCGCATAAGATAGACTAATAGACAATACGGGTAATTACTGTTTTAGCGGAGGTGCTAAGTAGCAAAATCCACACTTAATATTCATCTATCAATAATCAAAAGAGTAGCTATCAAAATCTTCCCGGCAACGCGCGAAAAATGCTTGTTGGTATTTGTTAGCTTACGAGAGGAATAGATCATAGCGCACGGATGTCCAGTGAGCATTTCACGGGAAGGGTTTTAAATATCGAATCCACGAGGAAGATATGATAGGCAGTTCAAATGATTAAAGACAGTGATAGAATACTAATGAGATTTTGTAGTATTTAGCATATACTTAAACAAGGTGAGCCAATAATAATATTAATAATGATAAGGTATTGAGACAGGTAGAGGTGCACGTGGTGAGCATAGCATAAGATTAATTCCTAGTAAGATTAGGATTGGATTTATGACAAAGGGACGTTCTTAGGTAGCATACAAAGAATCTACAAAATGTTTAGACAGGCATAGCATAAGATCATATATATATCAAAACCATAAATAAGAATGTGCACCCAAGATTACTTAAGAAAATCGAGAACGAAACAAGATAATCCCAAGAACCATTATCGACTAGTCTTATACACGAGGGGGATGGATTGCAAAGGACTCAATAGTCTTTGTCACCACTACGATCTACCACACGACCCGGCATATAAGGTGAATCCGCTTAAGTAAATTATATCTAAGCACCATGCTTACATACTCTCTACTACCTAGCACACGGCTGTAATATACTAGGAGCTCTACGAATAAAGCGCGTTGAATTATCATGAATAATGATCATATCAAATATGCTATGACTAGAATAAAGTATAAGTAGACTAATTGCATACATAGTAATGAAATAGCACAAAGGTGTATGAGAACAATAATAATATTGATCCATAGTGTAACTTACGGATCGAGAACGAGCGGATGCTCTCTCTTCTCTAAACTTCGACTTTCTATCTAAACTAGGCTCTAGATTTAGAGCTATGAATTAACTATCCTATCTCTTGGTGTCTCCTCTTCTACTCCTGTCTTGGCTTCTTCTTGATCTCCTTCTTGATGATGACTTGAGGCTTCAGATCAGATTGATTGAGACGGGGGGCCTAGGGGTCTATATATATGGGTCTTCTTATGTCTCTTCACCTTCAGCAGCAATGTGGTACTAATCTTCGTGCTTAACGAACCCTCGGATCAAACCGACATCAAACGACCGGATTAGATTGCGTCTTAGAGGCGGTGGAGGAACGTTCGAAACAGGGGGGCAACTTGGCGGCCACGCGAGGCCGATCGGCCCCATTATTGGGCGATCGGCCCGGGGTGGGCTCCACTCCGCCCCGCGATGCGTCGTGGGCTTCGGAGTCTTCTAGATGATGTTTTCTTCGGTGTCAAGTTTGGTTCACGTCGGGAGTAATCTGAGCCTTCTAGACTTGTTTTGGAGTTGGATTGCGTTGCGTTACGTCGTCGTATGCCACGTCATTTCGCTGTTTTTACATTAAGTCCCTCGCAAATCACAACTTTACCAAAACTCATGGAAATCATTAGTAGAAACCCCTAATAAGGTTATCTAATTATATTTTAGTCCTTTTCCATGAATTGTTGATGCATAAAAATATGAGTTAGTGAGCATCAAGTCTTCCCGCTCCCATAAGCAAGTATGTGCTCGGGATAATAAGATCCGTGGACTTGACCACCATTCCATTGCAACGAGCGGTCCTTAATTGACTCGGACGGGGGAAAATGGTGCAACCAAGCTAAGCCATTGGGTCGCTGGACATAACTTGTTACACCCACGAGAACCCAAACCACTTCCCCTGCCGGTCACCATTTCCTTTCCATCCTCCTCATGATTATAGTAGTAGTATCAACCTACTTTGTGAGTAATGGCAGGTTACTCACGCTACCGAATAACCTAAGCATGGCAGCTATTCGATCCTGTACTAGTAAGACTCATAGGATAATATATATATATGCATGTGGGTATCATATAATTCCTGAAACGTAAATGCAAACATATATAAATCATATTTATAAAATAAGGGTTATGCACCGGGGCTTGCCTTGGTTTGGCGCAAACTCAACAAAGTCGAGTCACGGGCGGCTCCGAAACTCCCTTCGGCACGCAGTATCTCCTCCTCGTACTCCTCGATGACTTCTTCGTACTCCTGGTCGCCCACGGTCACGACTTCCGCCAACTCGTTCACTACATGTATGCGACGACGATGCAATGATTTAATATACGACAACAACAACTCTTAAAATAGTAACACATGCAATAAGCTAGTAACTAGCTCTAATGACTAAAATAGTAAACCATCAGCATGCGAGATACAACAAGCAAGGTGCTAACACGTACGTATTCTATCCTTTCCTTACTCTATTCTTACTCATATTAATTTAAAAGGGATATTTATCTACTATATCAAACAGTCTAGTTTAGAGCTACAAAAGCAAGCGATGAAACACGTACGTAGTACACAAGCTAAAAGCTAACAGCATGTCTGTACTCTAACTAAACTCACGCACAACACATATATGTATATACGAGCAGCTCGCGAACGTTACTGACGACGGCCGCGGCATCTCGGCAAAGCTAAAGCAGCTACTACGCTAATGACTAAGCATCAGCAACTTGCAACGTCGTTTAGCGGTGATGGCTGAGTCGGAGGCTCGTCACGAGCGAGTGGACGGCGGCGCTCGGCAGCGGACACCGCAGCGTCTGCTAGTCTCCGACGGCAACGAACGAGAGAGACTTGGCGTGGTTGGCTGCTTAGGCAACTGCCATGGCTACGCTAGGTGCAAGGGAATGGAGGATGAGGCTTTGAAGTCTAGGCCTTTATGGAGAGTCGGTCATTGCCCGAGAGTGACGGACGACCGGAAGACTCCAAACTCATTTGGCCTGGTGCAATTCAAAACGAGATAGACTGGCGAAGCGGACGACGCACAGAGCAGCTCGATGGGATCTCTCCCTGAGGAAAATTTATGGTTTGGATACTAGCAATTGGCAGACGTACGTGCTCGACCATGTGCGACTGCAGCGCCATGAATGGCTAACGACGACGAGCAGTGCCGTGCATGGCCTCGTGGCGTACTAGCAATGCAGTAGGGAAACATCCCATCGATATTACGAGGGCAGGCCAGCAGCGTATAGCAACACTGCCGACGGCCAGAGAACAGGAAGACGCAGAGGTTAGGTCTCGCTCGTCCTTTTGCTTTGGCGGCAAGTCGATGGCTGCTAGAGTCATTAAGGTGAAATGACGACTAAGGCAGTGGGTGAGATGCATTCCGACAAGCGCGGTTCAGCTATGGTGGACATCACAACGTGTGATGCAGAGGCAGCATTGGCAGCACGTGGTTAAGGGTTAAGGCCAAGAAGTGCATGGTGCATGCCAGCAGCTACACGACGTCGGCTCTGCCAGAAACACCCGACCGTGTATGCATGCACCACATTGAAGGCAAGGCTGCTAAATGATCAAGCACTAATCTACTAGCTAGCTAGTGCACCTTCGTTCATCAAGCAAAACTCATACGTCAATCTCATCTCTTGGTCACGTATACGCATATATATACACACTATATATAATAATCTATACTATTTTAGCTTACTACGAATCAGCTAAGCATACTTATATACCACGAGCAATCAATACATGTCATTTAATATTTTTATTTACCATTTTGTGTGCAACAAGCATTTCTATATACTTCATCAAATGCATTATCACATAAACATGATGCTCATGACGGATTTTAGTAAGTCGATTACGCGGTAACACCGAGGGTGTTACAGAGGAGGGCGAAGGTGGCCGGAGGCGGTCAGGACCGACGAGCGCGGCGGCGGCGGGCGATTTTGGCAGCCCTTCGGGGTCACAAGTGAATGGGCGGAGGACTTAGCCAAATCCGCGATGCCTGTCACATATATATAGGCCACTATTTTACTGTGGCGGGCATCTTACAATGCCCGCCACGGTTAATCGATTAACCGTGGCGGGCATTGTAAAATGCCCGCCACGCAAAATAGATTCACAAATTGAATTTGTAAAATTCATAACAATTCAAATGTTCAGTGGAAAATTCTGAAAATTTTTATGTGGCCTCCCTATGAGTATGTGTACCCATGAAAAATGTGAAACTTGAATTTTGGATAGTTCTTGCATGATTTAAAAATACAGTCTTTAATTGACAAGTCGGGGACGTATCGAGAAAGTGCGGCGATCTCCAATATATTTTTGGTTCTATTACATAAATGTCATGACATACATATTTGGTTCCATTACATATTTGGTTCTATTACAAAAAGGATCGACTTATTTTTTTGCGCCTGGCCGCCACCGTCTTCTTCGACGACCGTCCGTGCGGCACGAGGGCTTTGTCTTGGTCCCGAGGACATTCCCCACACAGCGTGTCTCGACTTCCTTGATCTTGGTTGGATGATCGGTAAAGAGCGTAAACTCGCGTAGTTGTTGTACTCTTCGGGACTCTGCACTCCATCGGCTCCCACGATCCTTTGCTTCCCTCCCACGACCGCATGTAGTTGCTTTTTGCCCCCGCGATTTGGGCACCGGTAGTAGGCTACCCGGGCCACACGACTTTACGAGTACCCACTCATCATCTCCAAGACTTTCGAGCCGAACGGTGGTTAACCCAACTTCGTCCACGTCAACCGCCGTTGGCTTGACCCACCGCACCGAAAAATGGGTATCCGTAGGTCTCGCCATAATCAAGTTCTCAAATCTCTTGGATTTGCCCATAGTATGTCTTTAGTTCCTTGGTGGCCATGTCCATGCCCTCATACCGAACGCCGCTGTTCTGGACGCGCTCTTGTTGTCCTTTTTTTTCGTGTGGAACCTCGTATCCATTGATGTCATAACCTTGCCATGTGATGAATTGGCTAGATGGGCCGTATGCAAGCATCGATTCTTCAAGTATCCGCGTTTAGGGGTATCTCCCTCTCTCGATCCATGTTGTGAAATTCAACTTGTGTTGTCTCAGTACCCACCCCTCTCAGGCGCCCGCCACGCTTTGTCGCGAATTTCCTCCGGATGCTTCTCGACCACGTTTCCATTGATACTAACCGGTTCGGAGCGCCGTCATGGGCTTCTTCGATTGTTTAAATGGTCTATATCGGTTCGTACTTTCCTCCCAGCGCAGCCCATCCCTGCGGTTCTGCCTTCGTCAGGCGGGTGTTCGGGTAGGCCGATTGCATTTCCATCCCGGATGTATCTAGTGCGGCAGCTTAACGAGACTCCATTGTTGTGTATGCCTCAATCATAGAGCCCTCTCGGTATGCACGGTTAAGGACGGATCTGTTAAGAGAGGACATGAACCGCTCATTCATCCACATCTCGTGCGGGGTAGAGAGGCCCCGAGTTCTTCTATTTGATCGACCATGTGTATCATGAGGTGTGGCATAATATCGAAGAAAGATGGTGGTAAGCACATCTCAAGGCGGCATATAGTCTCCGTGATGAACTCTTTTCGGTCGCGGGTAGGTCATTTTCGCGATGACCTTCTCTCGTGATGCGATTAAAAAGTAGCATAGGCGTGTAACGGCCATCTTCAAAAAACTCTGGGCGATGCACCTAATCACAATTGGAAGGAACACCGTCGACATGACATGGCGGTCATGGGCCTTCAAGTTTGACAAAGTGTCAAGTCTTTCATCGATACAATGCTCTTGAGGTTGGAAAGCGTAAAACCGTCGGCACTTTCACATCCCCCGAGCCATTTGCCAAAATCCCTCTTTTCATCCCGATGTCGATTGTAGCTCATGGGCCGGAAGGTCGACTTTTCCACTATTCCCCGAGGGTTTTAGCGTGAAGTTCGGGCCCGATGCCCATGTCGGCAAGATCCCGACGTGACTTGACACCGCCCTTCGCCTTATTCTTGATATCTAGGAACATCCCGACCAAGCTCGAAGAGATTCTTACAGAGATGCATGTTATCGACAAAGATGGGGTGTATGGAGCATCTTCCAAATGGTAGGTACTTGAAGAAAATCGATCGCTTCTTGAATGGGACTTTAGGCGGCGCCGGTAAGTGGGTTCTCGCTTCGCTCGCGCTTCGCGCCTGCGCCGCTTCTTCTTCTTGCACCGCCTGTTTTGTTCGCTTTTCGCTTCTTCTTTTCCTTTGGCCCACCGGCTTTCTTCTTCTTACCGAACTCATGGTTTATGTTCTTCACCATTTCAAACAACTTTGGCCCGTACTTTACCCTTTCCGGCTCCTCCGTTGATGTCTCGGGCTCGTAGTCAAAGTACTCGGCCCATCGAAGTTTCCCGGTACTGTGTTCTTTGTAGAGGAATTTACGATGCTTCATATACACCGCCTTTTGGGATCCACTAAGGTAAATGGAGCGTATTCTCAATGCAAACCGTGCAAGTCCGTCTTCCCCTTAATCTGCCCGACAATGAAAAAAGAGCAGGGGTAATCACCGATGGTGGCCATTATCATTGCCTTTAGAGTGAACTTCTTCTTCTGACGCATCCATAATGTCAACCCCTTTCCACGCCTTCCGCTCATTTCCTCCATTATCGGCTCAATGAGCACATCTATATCATTGCCCGGCCGCTTTGGTCCGAAATGAGCATGGCGATAGAAGATATTTGCGCTTCGCACACTCGTAGGGAGGCGGGTTGAATTTGGTGAGGGTGACCGCCGTCTTTGTGGGCGCATTCATTGTGGTCTCCGAACGGATTCATCCCGCCGCACTCATTGCGAATCTTATGTTCCTAGGCTCGTCCCTAAAATCCGGAAACATTTCATTGATGCGTTTCGACGTTTTTGGCATCCGAGGGGTGTCGTAACTTGCCATCGCCCTTCGTGGCGTTCCGCCGATGCATGCCGGACATCGGCTTGGCATCCTCCGGGTTCCCAAAAATTGCACGCAGCGATCCAGACGGGTAGGTACCACACCGATAGGGCAGGGATCTTCCTCTCGTGTGTAACCATCTTCTTCCTCGTCCCTCGGGAGGTGGCATCCGCTTCTTGCCCGTCTTACGCTTCTTGGGCCCTCTCGATGGTCCCTCCTCATCGGTGGCATGGCATGACCCAAGATTCCTCTTGTAACGACTCACGCCGCATCGCGATTACCGCAAGTCCGCATAGTTACCCCGGTATAGAATACAATGGTTAGGACACGCATGAAACTTCCTAAGCTTCATGGCCACAGGACGAATCGCCTTCTTCGCCCGATAGGTATTGGCGGGCACCTTATTCCCCCCTCGGGTAAAACATTGTCACCGAGATACCGTAACGGTCATTGAAGCTCGTGGTCTCGACCACCCGTGGCGAGCCTTCATCATCAACATCGTTAGGTTAAAACGTAGCACCGTGCAATCGCCGACATTTGCCGTCATCTTTGAAGAGAGGGTCAATTGCCGCCGCTTTCATCTGCCTAAAATTCTCGAGCCATCTTGGATTGCCAAACAACACGTCATCTTCATCTTTGAGGTTAGCAATTTCCTCGAAAAGAGCAAAGATCCTCGGGCGACATGTCATCAACTATCGACCGCTCACCATGATCTCCACCCGCATTGTCTTCGCAATGTCTTCAAGCGCCTTCATCTACGGTGATGTAATCACGATTATCAACTTGTGGCAGTCCCGTCCACCACCACCGGTGTTTCCGTCGTTGTAGTCGACGGGGGTCCTCCGATGAACCGGCCGCGACACTCGGTTCTTTTTTCACCATGATACTTCCACACACGGTGTACCTCGGCTCCTCGATGAAACCATACCGCAGCAAGTGCTCCACGACGACATCATCCTTGTGTAAGAACATATGCTTGCACCGATAGCACGGGCACACCATTTCTTCCGAACCCCGACCGATTCGATGCTTCGTGGCGACGGGCATAAACTTCTTACGCACATCATCAACGAAATCCAAACCGATCCCTACCCCGTACATCCAATCCCTATTCGGCGCCATGGTCGACGGCCCGCCAAATTAATTAAACCAAAACAAAGAGAGCGATCGATGATTAGAGATCGAAATATCGATGAAAAAGAGCACGTACACTTCAAATGAGAGGGGAGAGAGAGGGGGTGAGAAAGAGGGAGAGAGAGAGGGAGGAGAGAGAGAGAGGAGGTGAGGGGAGAGGGGAGAGGAGCTAGCTTGAGAGAGAGGGGAGGGAGAAAGAGGGAGAGGGGGGGGAGAGAGAGAGAGGGGGGGAGAGGGGGAGGGAGAGAGAGAAGGAGAGGAGAGAGGGGAGAGAGAGAGGGAGAGATCAAAACTAGATCTCAAAAAAGAGAGGGAGAGAGAGAGGGAGAGAGAGGGAGAGATCAAAACTAGATCTCAAAAAGAGAGGGAGAGAGAGAGGGGGGGGAGAGAGAGAGAGGGAGAGAGAGGGAGAAAAAGAGCACAAACCACACATGCATCTATGAAAAAAGGAGAAAGAGAGGGAGAGAGAGAGAGGAGAAATACCCCCTAACGGTGCCAAACTTCAATCAAACCAAGGGCAAAACCTTCCCCCCCTAGAAATGGTGTTTTCTAGAGTTTTGAAGCTCAAAACCCTAGAAAATGGCAAAATTCCGTGGGGAAGAAGAAGGTTGGGGCTGTATTTATAGAGCAGACTTTTCTGTGGCGGGCATTCTAATAAAACCGCCACGCGGTTAATATACATTAACCGTGGCGGGCACTTTAATGCCCGCCACGTTAATAGACATTAACCGTGGCGGGCATCGTTACAATGCCCGCCACGGTTAATCGATTAACCGTGGCGGGCATTTCCTCGCACGGGGCCGCCGCCCAAGTATTTTCCGTGGGCGGTTTTAAAAATGCCCGCCACGGAAAAAGAAAATCAACCACCTCGCAAAAATCCGTTACGTAGTAGTGATATATACAAGCAGGACAACCAAGCAGGTCAAACAAACTAGTAGTGCGCTTGCCCGGCCATATACACACATGGAAGGATCTATGTACAAATATAAATACAATACCGATACACACATATATAGATCAGGCTAGGCAATATTATCCATCTCGCATACATGGCGTAGACAGATGTACCATGGGGAGAGGGGTTGGGGGCTCAAAACCCCCCCCCCCTAGATGTTTGTTGAATAAGGACAAAACCCGCAAGGTGGTGCAAAATGTATGATGGAATGATGAACACTACTTGCAGTAGTTCATCGCTCCTACCAACATGGAATCATCCATGCACCGAGGCGGTGGCGACGCATAGCTGAAGTTTTCTTCTAGTTAGCTAGGGTTGTCGAGCGGTGACCCGCTCGGCCGACTAGTGAGCTCCATTGATGTTGGTTACAACCTGCTACTGAATTAAGTTCTTGATAATGGATATTTTGTGTTATAAGTATGTTTTTCATGCTTATATTTTCTTCGTTAAGTTGCTTTGATATATGAATTAAATTTGTTTTAGAGGTGGGATATTCTATTCAGTTTTTGTATTACGACGGGTTGTACAGTGGAATTTAGTTTCTCTACGATACGTACAAGTGTAATATGCGATAGCAAGCAGTGAAAAAGTCTTGTATTCTATGTTATATAAGTTGCGACATCAGTTTTGAATGTTGTAGTACTTTATATTTCAGAACGGATGGGGTGACGTTCTGAATTATTCACCGCACATAAAAAAGGTAGGGGAATTTGGCTGAGGACACTCGAAAACGCAGTATTTAGTCGCAACACACACATAAAACAAATGAAATTTGCCCAAGCACCATTACAAAATTGTGTCCATTTGCTGAAACACACCGCCTCCATTATTTTATTCATTTCTGGTATTCACGGAGAGAAGGTACGGAAAATGTCATTTATACCCCTCGTCTTCAACCTTGGTTTGTTCAGTGGGGTTGGGACAGGGGACAGGGCCATGGCCGACATGGATGGCCATGGAGATGAAGTTGATGCTGCTGCTGCTGGTTGGTAGTGTACAAGCACGTGCAAGGAGCTCCTCGGGGCGCCGCCGCCCCACGTGCACACTCCCCGACGGCGCGGCCGGCCTAGGGGCTAGCTTCGCCCGGCGCGCCAGCCCGTGGCGGAACTCCCCGCGGAAAGTGGCCATCCCAGGATTGCTCCCCCGCGGCACGGACAGCCCGGGGCGGAGCTCCCGCGGCGCGGCTAGCCTAGGCCCAAGACAGCCAAAGACTCGGCCCCGCCGCCCGTTTAGCTTGAAGCCGGCCACCGCAACACCGATGACGCCTCGCCGAAGGACCCGCGAGCCTTGCGCCTCAGCCAACCACCCGCCGACCGGTACCGGATAGCCCCGACTGTGTCTTCCCCACATGCGGCACCCTCCTCTCGCATCGCCGCCTTGTTTCAGCCATGGTCGATCGTTCCGAGGAAGAACAATCCATTTGCGATGTGTTATGGCAAATTTCAAAGGAACAAACCAAGGTTGAAGATGAGGGTATAAATGACATTTCCCCGTACCTTCTCTCTCCGTGAATACCGAAATGAATAAAATAATGGAGGCGGTGTGTTTCAAAGAATGGACACAATTTTGTAATGGTACTGGGCAAATTTCGCCGCTTATGTGTGTTGCGATAAATACTCATTTTTCGAGTGTCCTACAGCCAAATTCCCCAAAAAGGTACGACGAAGAAGAAGAGATAGGGACAAGAAAAACACAACTCACGTCCTGCAAATGGACTGATGGGCCAGAGCAAGTGGGCTGATGATCGATGATTGCGGGACGCAGATGGTTACTGGGCCTGACGGCCTGTTGTGCAAAGTGGCCCAGAGAAGCCTCACGGTTGTGGGCTTGCCTTCCTTTGTACAGTACTTGTACTGCTTTGCCTCAAAAACAAAAAAAAAAAAAGTACTTGTACTGCTGCAGTGGCGACACCTGGACCATTCTTGCGCGATTGCTGCTGCTGCTGTTTTTTTTTTAATGATGATGACTAGTACTGTAGAGATTAGAGAATGGCAGGCCTTTGCTTAGGATGACTACCGACCTCCTCTCTTTTTTATGTAGAAATTGCTTGTAGGCCGCCAAATGAAATGAGAGGTCAATTCAAAGATTCCAGTGTACTTTAATTACCTAGTACCTGTGATTAATCAGAACCAGAATCCAGGGCTTATATAATTGGTTCATCAACCAAAGCAGGTGTGAAGAAGTGTAGGTCGGCCGTCGGCCATCCCCCTCGCAACATTTTGCTCTGTCGGCACCTCCTCAGCTCAGCTATCTATGACTACCATCGCAACTCACGTCCTAATCCATCTGTCAGCGTTTAGGAAAACGTTAGAAAAACCGAGGTTGTATATTAACTTCTAACACGGCATTACGACACTAGCTCAGATGACCTATCTCACTCAGCTCGTCCGACAACGTCAACACAACAACACCAACGTTTTTTTTTATTATATATATAATAAGTCTTTATTTAGACTTTAGACTGGGATCACGGGCGTCAGCATATACGTAGGTGTCTCGTGTCCCCTTCCTCAAAATGTCAGTCACAAAGTTATTAACGAGAATTATTCTAAACGACCCTCTTGTTTTGGGAATCATCATCAATCATAAAAACCGGCACAAAAAAACAAACAATTAGCTACTGCATAGTACCAGACATGCTCGTCTGTTTCCATCTGTCAGCCAGCCGCCCGAGCTAAATTTTATTTATGTTTTAATAACATACATATGGTGCTAAATTGTTACTCACAAAAAGTTGGCACGAATAAAAAAGGTACATCCTAAAATTCTTATAAAAATCTAAATTTTTTTTTTGCCTTCGAATCGGTTGACTATACATGCTCAGCACTATAAATAATAGCTATTGTATTTGAGGAATTAATAAGCTTAAAATTAAGAGGAAAGAATAAGTTTATGTCCTTAAAAGAAAGATGGCAGCTAAAACTATCATAGTTTAAGCAAATGTTTCAAATTAAATATCTATTATAGATACACCGAGGTGCGATTGAAGAAAAACAAAACACAAGGATATGGATGAGAGAAACATTTAAATCAACATTTGATATAGATTATCCCAATTGAATATAGAGTATAGAGTACCTATTATAGCTATTATATTACAAAATAAATATTAGTGAAGAGAAAAAAGATATTTCATTTTAAGTAATTCTTATTAGTTAGTGTCTGCTCATAAGATCCTAACCCGTGCGAGAGCACGGGTTGGTGAACTAGTATATTAAAACGGTATAAAAAGTTAGTTATTTGGCTAATAACTAATTAAGGACTTAGCAAAAAAAAAATCGCCTATATATTAACCCTTCTTATCTATTAACCCTTTTGATTAAAATGGACTAAGATTAAATTTAACTAATTTTAGGTGGCTACTAATTACTAGCAATTTGTATCAAGTAGCCCTTAACTGTAGTTTACGTCATCTAAACAAAATTCAGTTCGTGTTTGCACGGGCTTTTTGTCAATGTACTGTTCTGATAAATTGGTCATGTCTTGTTCCAATTCAAATGGGAATCTCTCCGTATATCATCGTCTTTGCATGCATGTTCCAGTTAGCTGCTTTAAGCTTTTAGCCTTTTTTTTCATCACGTTGTGTGTTCACGGTCGGTCAAGATTCCCGATTACCAACATGGACATGGTGGCGTTTTATAGCTCGGGATCCAAGATTGAAAACACATGCATGGGAAACCTTTTTCTTTTGTGCTTTCCTATCCTTTCTCTAACGGCATACCCTGGGCCGGGCTTCCTCCAAGAGACGGTCCACCACGTTAAATGGGCTGTTTGTAGCCTTTGGTTACGGCGATGATGTCTGAGCCGTTTTTTTTTTTGGGATCTGGGCCATGGTTGGTAGGGGCCTTTCGGGTTTCTGCGTGATTTTTTTTTTAGGGTGGTGTCCATATTGGTGCCCATAAAATTGTAAGATCTGCTAACAAAAGAAAAAATGTAGGAAGTTAGTTGTAAATCCTGGTTTCTCCCTTCTTTTTTTTTTTTATGACGGCATACGTGTTGCGATGGCGTGGATTATTTAGTTTCCAGCTAGCGGGTTGAACGGCTGTGGTAGCTGTATGTTCCTGTTTTTTCTTCTTCCAAAATTAAATAGCAGGAAATTAGCTTTTAATTAGAAAAATCATTATTGGAGACGAACATGTAATAACCTGCCAAGCGACTTAGTGCAACCACCTCGGTTAATCTATTAACGAAGATGGGCTGCTTAGGATGACCATCTCCGCATTAACCGGGGTGGGCATCCTATGCATTTTTTACGGAGAGGCGTGTAAAATGACCGCTTCTGTAGGTATGTTACCATATGTCAATAGCCTGTGATAAGGTTTTTTTTTTTTTTTTTTTTTTTTGGTAGTGGTGCATTATGCTGATTGTTGCTCAAACATGACAACGAACAGCTCCGTTTTCCATTGCTGCCTTCATTGGGCATATCATATCAGTCGTTAGTTCTAATACTTGGTGAATGAAATTAACAAAAGTTCTAAAAAAGCAAATGCACAATACAGAAAAGCGTGCTTTGGTGATGGAACGATGGATAACTAACCAATGTGTTATTATATGCTTAATGGTAGCAAGAATCATAGGATTTCGGTAGTATTTAGGCCTTGTTCGTTTTTATCGGATTGGCTCCATTTCGGGTGGATTGATTTGGTTTTGGTTTGAATCCGGTCCATGATAAAAAATATACCTAATTTGTATACCAAACTACCCAGATTTGTTCCACACCTCTTGAGGTCCGGAACGAAAACAACCGGATCAACCAAATTGAGTGGCACAGGTGGATTCACTAAATCCAGACCTGGAAGTAATCCGGACCGGAATTCAATCCGACCAAAACGAACAAGGCCTTAGAGAAAAACAAAGTCTAAGGTTGGGGAAGACGAACATAGTTACAAGGGGAGGAATTTAGTTTGACGGCAGTTATTCCTGAACCTCTTGCAGGTGGTTGCATTACAAAGCTTCTAAGCTAATATAACTCTCATAGCTAGCTTAACACTTGGTTGATAACTCTCATAGCTTAAAACGAAGCCTAAAGAGGCTACAAAGACCACAGTCACTTATGCTTGCCCGCAGCCCTGTTGTCGACCGAGGATCAAGTGCATGAAAAGCGAGGCTGCGGCTGCCTTCACCGTGGCATTGTGTGCTCCGTTGTTTGAAGACGTCAAATTATAAGTTGTTCAAAGAATCTTGTGACACAAAGAATCTTAGGACACGCATATTATTATTGTTATTATTATTATTATTATATATGCAACATATAACCAAGCAGATCAAACAAACTAGCAGTGCGTTTGCCCAACCATATTATCCATCTCGCATGCATGGCGCAGATAGATGTACCATGGGGAGAGGGGGTGGGGGCTCAAGCCCCCTCCCCACCACCCACCACCGCACTACATGTTTGTTGAATAAGGACAAAATCCGCAACGTGGTGCAAAATGTAGGATGAAATGATGAACGCTACTTACAGTTTATCGCTCCTACAAACATGGAATCATCGTTTTCGCTCCATTCATCGAGGCGGCGGTGACACATAGCTGAAGTTTTTCTCTAGCTAGCTAGGGTTGTGACCCGCTCGGCCGAGTAGTGGGCTCCATTGATGTTGTTTACAACCTGCTACTGAATTAAGTTCTTGACAATGGATATTTTGTGTTATAAGTATGTTATTCATGCTTATATTTTCTTCGTTAAGTTGCTTTGATATATGAATTAAATTTGTTCTAGAGGTGGGATATTCTATTCAGTTTTTGTATTATGACGGGTTGTACAGTGGAATTTAGTTTCTCTACGATACGTACAAGTGTAATATGCGATAGCAAGCAGCAAAAAGTCTTGTATTCTATGTTGTAAGTTGAGACATCAGTTTTTGAATGTTGTACTACTTCATATTTCAGGACGGATGGGGTGACGTTTTGAATTATTCACCGCACATAAAAAGGTACGGAACCGTGATCCAATTATTATTAATCATAAAAGATAAGAATAATAAGAAAGAAGAAGAAGAGATGGGTACAAGAAAAACACAACTCACCCAATGCGTCCTGCAACTCGATTACAGGCCAGTTGGATGGACTGATGGGCCAGAGCAAGTGGGCTGATGATCGATGATTGCGGGACGCAGATGGTTTCTGGGCCTGACGGCCTGTCGGGCAAAGTGGCCCAGAGAAGCCTCACGGTTGTGGGCTTACAGGCCACAGCCCACTGAAACTGAATATTGCATTGCTTCCTTTTGTACAGTACTTTGTACTGCTGCAGTGGCGACACCTGGACCATTCTTGCGCGATTGCTGCTGCTGTTTTTTTTTTAATGATGATGACTAGTACAGTAGAGAGAGATTAGAGAATGGCAGGCCTTTGCTTAGGATGACCACCGACCTCCTCTCTTTTTATGTAGAAATTGCTTGCAGCTAGGCCGCCAAATGAAATGAGGTCAAGTCAAAAGATTCCAGTGTACTTTACTTACCTACTACTTGTGATTAATCAGAAGCAGAATCCAGGGCTTATATAATTGCTTCATCAACCAAAGCAGAGCAGGTGTGAAGTGTAGGTCGGCAAGGCAACATCAACGTATTTTTATTATATATATAAGCCTTTGTTTAGACTGGGATCAACGACATCAGGCATATACGTAGGTGTCTCGTGTCTCCTTCCTCAAAATGTCAGTCACAAAGTTATTAACGAGAATTATTCTAAACGACCCTCTTGTTTTGGGAATCATCATCAATCATAAAAAACCGGCACAAAAAACAAACAATTAGCTACTGCATAGTACCCTACCAGACATGCTCGTCTGTTTCCATCTGTCAGCCGCCAGAGCTAACCTCGGGTTGTATATTGACTTGCAACACGTCGTCATGACGAGGTGAAGTACCTCAGCAAGCTCGTCCTGCCCATAATGTCAACACAAGAACGTACTGTCATCAGCTCAGATGAAATGCTTGGCACATGAGCATGCTGCTGCTACTCAGTTGCTTTGTTAATCAGCACAAAACAAACTGCATAGGATACTCCAATAACAGTCAATTAATTTAAACACTCCATCTTCGCATCACAAAAACAAGCATAAGTACATTCCAAATGAGAGAGCAGAGCAAGGCCAGCGCACATGAGCTGTGAATCCGTGCATAGTGACAGCAAAGATTCCGCTACGGCGCCAAAGCTGATGCTTTTGGCCACGCCGCAAGCCAACTCCCTCCAAAAGCTGTGCCTGAACAACCTGCCAAAGTGACAACAGAAACCTCACACACACACACACTACCACAGCAGCTTCTCCGTCTTCACCCTTCGTCATGGATCGTGTCATCCTGTGACCAAAACAAACAGCACAACAAACACACGCTGATGAACCCAGTCTTCAGTGGCACCACAGCTGCTACCTCCCTGTCTTCTCTTCTGCAGCCAAACAAGAAACAACCTTTAGTTTTTGCCGTCATCTCCACAAGCAAAGAGTCCTGGTGTCACCTTGCTTCTGTTTCTTTTCTCTTCCACCACCAAAAATACACCTACAAATTCCAGCACTCCAGCTGGGGAACACTACAAATTCATTCTGTCAGTCATTCTTGGCCTCACCTTATTATTATTACTCATTACAGGATGCAACAAGGTATCACTCACGTGTGAGCAGGTCCAGCCAATTTAGCTTACTACTAGTACACACATAAATATGCTTCTGAATGCAGCAAGTGCTACCACTAGTATCTACTACTGCTACTCAAGTTTGCTTCTCGTTTCAGCACCATACCCATGTTGCCCTAAATAAAAGAACTGGACTTTTGAGAGAAGATGCATGTGCACCAAATCTCAACTTTTCAAGTGGCAATCACATCTCAATTCATATACTACCAAGTACAAAATCTTATATCGCTTCTGTCATGCTCCTCATCATTTCCTCCATGAAACTGAACATGCAGCAACAAAGTGCAAACCCAAAAGAACACTGCATGCTCGCAAAGTGAGCCGGCTTAAAGCTGTTGGCCAGCTCACACATTGATCCTTAGCACTTACTGTCCATGCCCTCTCAGTCTTATGAGTTATGCAATCTTTTTGAGGAAACAACTGAAATCTAGACTACTTTCGGAGAGTCAGATGTGACTACTTTCTGAGAATCAGATGATGCATGCTACAGATTGAGTGTACATACAAAGCAAAACATAGAGAATAGATCTCCATAGGTTCATCTTTCATATTTCAATATCAGCAACAGTGGTAAGTAAGGAGAATTGTGTGACAAGTGCCAATTGAATCAACAAATAGATGAACGCATCTAATTTTCTTTGTTGATCGTCTAGCTCCTCATGACAGCTCTACATGAAGGTTACAACATTTCCAACCAATATGACGATTCAAGACCAATCTAGAATACTACCAGCAAAAAGATAAGCTTTTGGAACTTTTCAAATGGAGCAGTCTTCAATCCTTCTGTTTAGATCACATTTATTTTGTACACTACCCCATACTTGGATTATATCTTTTCTTAGTTGATCGGCTAGGTCCCCGCTGACAGCTCTAAATGAACCTTTACAATATGCATAACTAAATGATCAAGCCAGAAGACTACCAGAGAAAAGAAAATCAGCAAGTCTGGAAAGTTTCTAACAGAGCATTTTCTTGAATTCCTCTGTTTAATTCTATTTATTTTGCCAACTGGTCATACCTGATAAAATAAGGAACCAGATAATTAGAAATTAAGTTGTTTCCCAAATACAAAAACAACAACATAGCCTTTAGTCCCAAGCTAGTTGGGGTAGGCTAGTTGTTTCCCAAATAACAATAAAGAAATGAATGCTGCCTGATAACATCACCAGTGCATGTAAACACAAATGGACATGAAATCAATGATCACAATCACACTAATTACCACAGCACTAGACAAGTGAACATTTACATCGCTACATCATCTTCGCAGTCATGTAAACATCAAATGGAGAAGACTGCAACTGGATGAATGAATTTCCCCAAAACATCATATCACGATGTGAAATGAATGTTACCTCAGCTTTATTACCCCAATTCCTCTTGAATACAGCAACCCAAGAAAAAAATTAACAGGGGAATCCAAATCCAATTTGGCAAACATTTCCCCTCCATTGCTACTTGCTTGGAGATGAAAGGAACTCCCCACATATGAACATGGCAACTATGAACATGAACAATAGCCTCCCATTCCTCGTCACAGTACAAATCCACCAAAAGAATGTGCTGAACCCTCATTGAGCAGAACCTGGGCTCTGAAATCAGTGGCTAGCATTGCTCTCGCTGATATGGAAAATTTGCGCCGTCAAGCAACCAATGGACAGTCCTGTCTCTAGCCAATACTTTCTTCTTGTTAGCAGAAGTATCGACCGAAAATCGACTATGCAGCATAGTCATTCTCAATCACCGGTTGTGTCCGCGTCCCCATGGCCACAGGCGCCTGCGACCGCCCAACCTGTGCCATCCGCAATGTCTCCCCAACCTGCGCATTCCGCTCCATGAGCTGAAGCTTCTTATCCCTCTTGTACCTCACCAAGCACAGCAGAAGTGCAGCCAATGCCCCCAACGCTGCGGCACCCCCAACCATGCCGACGGCAATCTTCCACGCGTCTGAGCTCCCCTTCTTACCACCTCCCTCAGTCGGTATCGGCGGCGCAATCGCGCCAGGTGGCGCCGGAGCCGGAGCCGGAGCCGGAACTGGAGTTGGAGTTGGAGTTGGAGCTGGAGCAATCTCACTGGAATTCACCACAATGGACACATGCCCTTGCTGATACGTCGTGCACACATTGGTTCCCTCCAGGTCCCGGAACTGCGGCACACCATCCAAACCAAACACAACACACCTCGGCGGCGCGGCGCCACCTGCCAGCACGGCCCGGACACCATCGAACGCCACAGAAATCGGTTCCCCGGACGCGACGATTCCGAGCTCCGGCAGTCCCACCGCCGACAGGTTGGCCGCGTCGTAGGCGAGCAGCCCCAGCACGGGGGCGAGGTAGGAGTACCCGGGCGGGGAGGGTAGTAGCGGTCGGACAAGTCGCCGAGGTCGTGGTACACGAGCACCACCCGCTCGACGTGCGGCTGCACGACGACGCCGGGAGGGACCGCGAACTGGAAGTAGCCCGGCGCGTAGCCTCGCCGCCGGAGGCTGCCGCTCCGCAGGCGCAGCGCTGACGCCGCCGCGATGCCCGTGAGGTTGGACGGCACCGTGGCGTTGTACACAATGCCGGTCCGTGGACGCGTTGCCAGCGCACGGAACGCGGCGTCCTGAAGCTCCGCGTCGAGGAGCCTGGCGGGAGATGGGCCAGATGGCGACGGCGGTGGCTGTGCTGCTACTGGTGCTGTGGCGGTGGTGGTGAGGAGGAGGAGCAGGAGGAGGCGGGCGGAGTAGATCAAGAAGCCCATGTCAGTGGGTGGCGGAGCAGAGCAGCCGCCGCCCGGAGCTGGGAAAGTGGAGTCAGGACGCGTTCCTCATCTAGTGATGGCTGGCTGGGTACTGGCAGGATCAGCACGCGTCAAAGATACTTCGGGGGCTGCTCTTAATCGATGGGGGCGAGGACGGGGATTTGGAGCGGAGAAGGGTTGGGATCTCTGCACGGACGGACGGGCATTTACGCCGCCCCGGCAGGGACGCGGACCGGACCGGACCGGTGCGGTGCGGTGCGGTGCGGTCCAAGAAAGCAGGTGGGTGTGTTTGAGGGAGGGAGAAGAGCGAGGCCGGCGGCAATGGCGATGGAAGCGAGGAAGGACGGACAGGTGGAGCGGAGTCAGGACAGGACAGGTCAGGTGAGGACCGAGTCCTCCAAGAAGTGGAGTGGTGGGCGGCGACGAGACGAGGACGACGACGGCGACGGCAAGAAATCAATCGGGCCGCCCGCCGACCTCAGATCAGATGAAAAGATTCGGAGATTGGGAGGCGGCGACCGCGAACGCTCTCAATCTTGCGGAATCCGAGTGGACGTGGCACAGAAAGGAATTCGGGATGGGGTGGAGGAGTAATGCGCCCCACGAATGCACGAATGATTGATTGCGACGCGCAGGAGGAGACTGAAGAGGAAGGAAGGAAGTGGGGAGGGAGTGAAGAAGACCCAAGAAGGTTTGGGGATGGAAGAACAGGAGGGCTTGGAAAAGATTTCTCTATTATACGAGGGGTTTAGTGCGAATAAACACGTCCTTTTTTTCTTCTCCAGGGGCTTAAATGGAAACGCAGTTTGCGCCGTCCATTCTCCCGGGAAGGAAAGACGCGGGCTCACAGTTGGCGCGGGACGTGGAGTTACGGATTTGCCCCTGGCCTGGCCAGCGTGGGCGGCGGTGGAGGATGACCGTTCGTTTCTGCTCGCTGGAAAGTGGGGCCGAGGGTGTCGTGGGGGCCGGTTGTCAGTGTGTGTGAGTGAGGAGAGCGTGACGTTTGCTGCTCTTTTTTTTTTTTGGCTTTGTCACGTCTCTTTTTGTAACGTTTGGATTCTTCGGAGGGGCTTTTTTGCATGTGAACTGAAGCTTCTCTGAGGTTGTAGGGGGGAGGTCAGAGTAGCATGAGCAGCTGGATGACATGTGGGCCCGTGTCCGTGCCACCTCACCTTTAGGTCATGCGACGCGGCAAGCTTACAGGTCAGAAGCCACATGGCGATTACAACAAGTGAGCGTGTCTCTTTCCCTGGCTAGTGGGACCATGCGGATGGATGTGGCCCACTGGACAGTGAACGCTCATGATCGAGTCGAGTACTTGGTGGGCTGTCTTTACTAACGTATATGGATTTCGTACGGCTTGGACTGAACAGATTAACAAGTAACTATGAGCAGCTGGATGACATGTGGATCAGTTAGAGATGGTTGTTTTTCGTTGTTTTGATTTTGCTGCAGAGTGAAGGTAGCTTTGTGCCATATATAGCACCAGTACTCCTTTTCTCATCATGACGTGATTATGTTTTGGACGTGACATACGCAACAAAGTTGCCACTTAGGGCACGCCCAACGCGGGCATATATGAGCATATGCCTCACCAAATTGTGTCAGGCCACATAGACTAAGGCAGTCAATACTATTTAATCTCTCAACGCAGGCTGCACTCTCTGATTCAAGTGATGTCAGTTGTTAAGCATGTGCGTGCTGCTTTTACTAAGCCTTTGTCACAGAAAGGTGATGTCACGTAGCTGCCTCTCCTCCACAATGCTTGCTTCATTGTATGCCTTCACCTTTTGTCAGCTGGAGAGAACGCAGCTTCTGCAGGAGCTTCTGACAGCCTGCGAGGCTATCAATCAGTGTGATCTGGACTGGTAGCAGGGACGTGGCACCTGGGGCAGGACGCCACCCTGGTGCGTTGGGCGTGGCCTTATATCACTTCATGAAGGATCTGATTAAAGTTTCATATTATGTGGTTTGTGCATAACGCATAGCCTTTGCTTTTGCACGTGTGCATAGCATTTTTTTTTAATAATATCATTATCACCGACAGCACTAGCTAGCTATATCTAGAAGAAATGCAAGGAGCATATATGTATGTAGTGATGATGATGATGGTGCCATGGGGGACTTCCATTCCATGAACAAGGAATCATTACACAGTGATGAGCTGAATTTGGGCCTTGTTTGGTTGAAATATCCTGAGTTTTTTTAGTGCCAGGACCTTTTTTTAAAAAAAAAAAAACTCTCCAAGAGTTACTTCTAGATATTTCTAACAAAAGTCTCAAAAAGTCTCTCATGTTTAATTTCATAGAGGGACTTCTTTTAGTCCCAAAGTACAAAAAAAGTCCCTCCAATCAAACAAACAGGGTCTTATGCTTATATGCTTAATGAATGAATATATAAGCCATGGCCATTGCAACACAGAAACCGTGATGTGGACGTACACCAGTGCTATATATAAGACATCATATGATTTTTGAGAGGGCACCAGTACACTTATTTTTTTAATCAATTATATATTTTTTTCAGTATCTTTCCCACCAATTAATAATGCAGTTTGACACTTCATTTATATAATATTTCATATGCTTCTTCACCTGTTCAATTATTGCCACTTTATCCAAATTACGGTGCTAACCAAGATAAATCATAGTGATAGTGACAGTCCAATTAATAAAAGGAGATGGTCATAGGCATAGTTCCATGCATGCCACTGCGGCACCGCAGAAAAGAAAGAAAACACCGGCTGCTCCATTCTAGTAGTAAGCTAAATTGGCTAGACTTGCACACACGTGAGTGATACCTTGTTGCATCCTGTAATGAGTAATAATAAGGTGAGGCCAAGAATTACTGACAGAATGAATTTGTAGTGTTCCCCAGCTGGACTGCTGGAATTTGTAGGTGTATGTATTTTGTTGGTGGAAGAGAAAAGAAACAGAAGCAAGCACTACTACACAACAAGGATATTGTAACACTTTCTTGTAACATATTCATCAATGTGTTCTAATGAAATCTCACAAGTAACACAAAATAGAGTGTTACTGGCTTCGATTGTAACACAAAAATGCCTTTTTTCACAAAAATGTGTTACTTGACAATAATTTTAGTAACATAAAATTGGTGTTACAAGAAAAAATGTTACAATAGAGCACTACGTTGTAACACATGAATGGAACATATAAAGTATGTTACAAATATATGCCCCGTGTAGTAACACAAAATAATGTTACCGTCCCAAGTGTTACAAAGATTAGTAGAGCAATCATCCGGTAGACTCTACACTTTGCCCACACTCCCACACACATGTTCCCCTCATGTGGTGGATCCAGATATCTTCAAATCTCGCCCTGCTCGCTTGCTTTCCCAAGCACGAGAAAATTGTTATCTAGGACTGCAAGTGTCACTCTGCAATTTTGGGACTCTAATTGTTCTCAAAATGTTAAACACTTGATTTTTAAGCCCGCTCGCTTGGACAGCCAACCACTACAAGAATTCCTATTTTCTAAGACAAAATTCAACATGACGAGGCCAAAATACGTCATATAATGTACCATAATATGAAGAAAAACCATTGTCGTCACAAAATTACAAGCCCCATAAATATTTATGATTACCAAATGTTTTGTGTCACATAAATGTACCTAATATATGACGCTGAAGTTTGCCGTGTCACGTGAAAGTGCCCATTTTGTCGCAAAATGTGAATCCTGGTAGCCAGTGACGGTGGTATTTTTATGACACCGTGTAATATTTTTTTTATGACATTGTTAGACTATCACTAAAAATAAATGGCAAAATACGTACCAATTCTGTCACTAAAAAAAATAAATGGCAAAATACATACCATAAAGAAGCACATAGGAGGCTTGAACATTAGATCACTAATATAGAGGTGTCTTTCCTTAACCATTAGGACAAGCATCCATTTGTGTTATAATGGGGTGCTCTACTTTTTTATATATTGATTTAAAAGTAATAAATCCCGTAAAACAAACACTATTGAAGAAAATGTGTGGCACATGAGATTTGAACCTAGGACGGACAAAATATGGCATTAACCACTAGGATACACATGTTTTTGTGTTAGTTTTTAATTATTTAAAATTTTTATTCCTCATTTAACAGGAAGAAAGAAAACTTAAAAAAAAAAATCATCTCACGTAGCGTAGTGGTTGTGATGTCCTACTGGACCATTGACTCTTTTATGGTACTTTTTGCTTATTTGGCCAATATAAGGTGTATTGCTCATTTTACCCGGAGAAAGAAAATAGCAAAAAACTATCACAAGTACGGATCGAACCTGAGACCTCCTGGACGGAGAAGTTCAATCCTACCACTAGGCCATTACACATTTTATGATTAAAGTGGTTATCTTTTTTCCTTTTTAAGGTTATTCACATACGTGTTCAACTATGAAATCTGAGGATTGAGCATACGTGGAAAATCAAGAACATGAATACAAGGTTTTTTTTTTGTTTAATCTCTAGTTAAAACTTGTAACTAATCTTTCTCCCACATTCTAACTCCAAATTTGGTGATTTTTTCTAATTTTCGCTAAAAAATCATGTTCTATCAAATAATTGTGTTCACTTCAGTCGTCTCATATAGAGTTTATGAAACTAAGTGAGAGACTAGTGCTTTTAGAGCTATACTTTTATCAGATGCAAAAATGTCCTACATATCAATGGTAGATCTTTATGAGTTATGAATTTTTGGTATTCAATACTTTTCGAGACCGTCTAGGGCATCAAAAAACTCGTCCGTAGTCTGTCAAAAATTAAAAATTCAAAATTTGAGGCGTCAAAACTTTGAAAAATGAAAAATTGACTCTAATAACAAATGTACATCTTAAAGAGTTCTACAAAACTGGTATTCATGAGTTTTCGATTTGAAATCATCTAGAGTTTCAAAAAACTAGCGCTTAGGTCTACATGACTTGGTCAAACCTCTATCAAACGGAGCACTAAATGACCTTGAATGAAAAACTTTTGAATACAAGGGTGTTAGAACTCATCAAGATCTACATTTTTTGTATAGTTTTTTTTTTTTCCATTTGAGTAAGTGTTAGAAAACGCTAGTCGCAAAACCATATATCTCACGAAGAGTTTATCAAACTACGTGAGAGACTAGTGCTTTTAGAACTACACTTTCCTAACACTTTCTCATATGCAAAATAACAATTGTAGATCTCGATGAGTTATGAATTTTTGGTATTCATGACTTTTCAATTCGAGGCCGTCTAGGGCTTCAAAACTCGTTCGAGAGCTATAAAATTCAAAATTCAAAAATTCGAGGCGTCAAAACTTCTAAAAATGAAAAGTTAACTCTAATAACAAATGTACGTCTTGAAGAGTTCTACAAAACCGTATTCATGACTTCTCGATTTGAAACCACCTAGAGTTTCAAAAAAACTAGCACTTAGGTGTCATTTTTAAAAATTCATCTATCCAATTAAAATAATGTGAATTTACTTACATTTTAAATTTGAATTTTGCAAATGACCTCGGATGGACAAATCATTCACAACAAAATGGGTAGCTATCAAAAAGTTATAAAAACTTGTATTTGACAACCGTATCATTTGATTTTTTAACAATGCCAAATACTTGTATCAAGAAACTATTTTTCATTAATATTTATCTTAATAATAACAAAAAATATAATTGGCCACATTAAATTGATGCCATTATTATTTATATAAAAATAAATTTCATTATGTGTTAATGTTAATATCACAAAAGCAATATACGTGTCACTACTTCATAATGTAATTTGTATATAGCAAAATCTATTAGTATATTTTTTTTTTTGGGCATAAGGACGGCATCGGATGTCGTCAATTTTTTTAACTACTCGTACTGAATATAATAGAAAATCGATTCCAATAAAGAATTCATTAGTTTCCCTCGAACAAATTTGACGGAAAATATTCCCCACCATAATTTTTCCCTCCTACATACATCTGCCGCCAAACACTCATGGCTCTCGGTGACTCGGTCATACCAATAATCGGATCTAGCTGAAAAAACTCTAACGCCCTCCTCATTCCCACGAACTGAGAAACTGACTCAGGGCTCCAAGGCCGGCGGTGCGGCGGCGAACGGAACGGAGGTGAAGCAGCCAATTGCCGGCGAGCGAGCTCGCTGAGTTGCTGATCCATACCCAGAGAACCGACCGCCGGCAGCTGATCCATGATCTTGGCGGTGGGATCAGTTCGTCCGTCCAGCCAGGATCGCTAGGTATTTGAATCACTTGTCTTCGGCTCCTCCTCTCCCAAAACACAATCCCGTTGAAATCCTAATTCACCGGCTCTCCAAATCACCGGCCCTCTTCACAAGCGACCCTGTATCACATGAGTCACCACGCAGATGGATTGGAGATGTCATCCCACATCCCTTGCAACGGCATCACCGTGCACAGGACGAGCACCACCCTCTGCCGCCGCTGCTCTGTACAAATCCCATGGGCCTTATCCTAGATATTATACACTACAGGTATGTATATACGTATATACGTATATGGCCTTAGCGACATGGCCTATATGGTCTTCAGTGATTTTCAGGTATTTCAAATCGTTAGAATTAGAATCAACACGATTGCTTGCTTCCTGTCGGGTTCTTAAATGCCAGAATTCAGAACAGTAACAGGTCTGTTGGAACAATATTCAGAACTTCAGTGAGTCGTCAGATATGTTCTTGATCATATTCGTTTCGATTGCTTGCTTCCTGTCAACAGCTTGTAGCGGTGGAGTCAAATGCCCCGCCAACTTGCACTTTTTAGTCAATTATTCAGTCATATGCCCTAAAAAATGACCCTTTATTTATTTTAAAATTCTCATGAATTGGGTGCTGTTAGCTATCTCTATCCGTGAAGTCATTTGTACACAATTGATCCTCTGCCTACAATGGAGCTTGTTAGCTATTCAGTGTCTTGAAAATTTTTCAAACCAAGAGTCATTAGAATATGGAGAGCTCTTATAACTTAGAAAAGTTTCAGTAGTTTAATATATCACTAAGTATTCTTAAAGTTACCTATTCAGTAGCTGTAACTTTCAGTTTGCAAATATGTGTAGTTTCAAGTTTGCATCATCTTTTACACCCTGCCATCTAAGTTGTAGCACAGCTAGGCAATGTTCTGGACGGAGTGCATGCAGAACAACACCAAATCTTTACATACCTGAGCAAAAACAGAAGTATTATAGATAAGCTAATATGTCATCCTCTTGACCATTATATCTGAAATATAGCACTTTATTTGTTGTCAAGCTTCAAGTTCAAATAACATTACAGATCTGCACTTTAGTATAATTGTTACTATTCTATTTTCTTTATTCTTATTTTTCTACTGGTGCTATATCTTATTTAGATTGTGCAACCATGGCGGTGGATAACTGAACCATAAATCTTGAATTTCATGGAGCAGTTGAAGGAGAGAAACATGTGCAAATGGAAATAGATAGAGATAAGATATGCTACTTCGACTTGATTGGTTTGATCGACCAGGTTAGTTTATTACATGTTGTTGGCATTTCTTAACGCAATCAAAGGAAATAGGTATAAAACCCATCCCCAATAAAAGCGTCAAAATGCGTGACATTCCCAAGTAAACCACCATGTCGGTGATCCTAAATGGAACTATCCAACGGGATAGATCTTGCCATCGAGATATTCATCCGCAAGCGCACGGATCTATCATTGTAGCATTTCACCCGAAAGTATTCGAGGTATCGTTATTTATATTTTCCCAAAGGAAGGCATGTGATTAATAAATTAGCATGGCATCCGAATAGAGGAACATGTGTTTGCTTAGACCAAAATGTTCATAACAGGGGGTAAGCAATAATGGTTCATGGATAGTGTGACACACACTTAAGAATCCACCAAAGAAAAAAGAATAAAGAAAATAGATAAAGAATAAATGAATAACCTAATGGAGTAGTTCTAATGTATCTAGTCATGGCCATACAAAAGAATAGTTAGGATCATATGCAAACCGATCTAAGCGTGGTTAGGTCTAGGATAACGAGGAGACTCCCGGGTGCCATACGGCCCAATAGAAGCATTTACTGAACTCCTACGTAACATACGAACGTGGGGGATTTCAAAGGATCGGTCATGGCTTATCACGACCAAGCCGCCTACCCCCTCAACCGTGGCATGCCCTCATATTCGCAGGTGTCGTAATACCCGGGCACCATGCCCGCAGTATTAGAGCACTACTCTTGTCCCCCAGGATCCCCACTCGTCGAATGGACCGGACTAGAACAAGAGCAAACCCGAAGGAACAACGAACCGTTATCCCACCTCTAATCAAGTTAGGCATATGATGATCGATGATGAACTGTAATGAACATGTCAAGATTATGATATGTAAACTATATGCTAGTTCATATACCAACACAAGAACATGAACAAAACTATACTCTAGTTCATAAGTTAGGCCAAGAACATAAATATAAGACTTGCAAATAGAAGAATGCTCCATAGAGTGGATGTATTACCAAAGCACTTTCTTCTAGGGGGAGACAAGCCCTCCTTGTAGCTCTTCTACTCCAAGTGCTAACCAAGAAGGAATAAAGAAGAAGAAAGAAGAAGAAGGAAGAAGTAGAAGAAGAGAGAGAGGTAGAGGTGGTAGAGAGAGAGAAATTGCTGGTTTGTTTGGACTCCAAGTGGTGTGTGTTGAGAGAGGGAGAGAGGGGCCTACTTATACACTTGGAGGAGGGGCCTAAATGCTAAAATACACCAAAACCGACACGGAAAACCTTCCTTCTGTGCGCAAACCCACCAACTAAGGGCGGAAACCCCGCTTTGGAAGGTGCACGAACCGCCTCCCCGAGGCCGGGCCGAAACTTGCCTCGGGGAGGGTGCGTCCGCACTATCCGGTCTTGCGCGCGCACCCCAGGCTCTCCTCGCCCCCGTCTTGGCGGGTGTCGCCTTTTCGCCCTCGAAAAGTTGTGGGCCGGGCTTTGCTCGGCCCAGATTTGATGTTTTGGGTCGATTTGCTCTTGGGCTTGATTTTGCAATGATGCGCTTTCCCTAAGGCGTATTTTTTTGGTCGATTTTCCACTTGCTTTTATTATAAATCTGCAAAATAAAATACAAGGCACTACAAGTGGAATTTATTAGTGGTAAATGCATATGAGTATAAAAAGGTTTAATTTTACTCCCTTTATGGTAGTAAGTTGACGGAAAAAAAATATGTCGCTGGTTACCGTCAACACATGTTAATAATTTTACCTAGTAATTATCATTTGAATGAATTTGAATTGGAATCAGTGCCAAAGTGACAATAATGCCAAGGAAATAGAAAAGGCGCGTAAAGCTACGGGCAATATTGCAATGACACCTCAATAATGATTCTAGACCAATAGAGGTACACACTATCAATGTACACATGAATGAAATATATTAGACTTGTAATGCTACTTATTCAAGATGTCTAATATTGTAACAATGTATAAATACAATTGAAATTCTCTTTGGTTCAGTTTGATTCTTGTCAAGGGAGTTCCACCACAAGTAGAATAATATCAAATAAACAAAAGGTATCTATGAACCACACTACTATAAAAATATTAGAATTTTTGTCTTATTATTTTGTACTTCATTTTATATGTGTAATTTAAGGTTCATCACGGATGTCCTATAGAGACTAGAACCATTGCACACCAGAGGTTGCTAATGACATGGCTACAAGCTACAAGAGTCAAACCCCTAAACAACTTTCTCTAATGAAGGTAGATGAACATAATATCACTTGTTCTAATTGCATGATCATGATGTACAGCCGAGGGTTGTTGGTCACTAAGAGATTATGTCAAATTAATGTAGGTTGGGTCCACGGTGCTACTAATGACTTCAAAATATCCTAATAAGGCAAATGTGGCCTATGCAACTCTCTTGAGCACTAATCCGAAGACATTGTTGGTGGAGTCAAGATAGGAACTCAATTCTACAAAGTGTGTATCAATCATGTTTGTATCAAAAGATGAGCCATTAGTGAGGCCTATGCCCGGGTGCAACAATATTGGTGATGCTCAAGCTAAAGGAGTTCCAATTGCTTGGCCTTTGATGTTTGTATGTTCAAAAACTACCTTTCCTAACTTTGCATCCATGTATATTTGTGGCTTAATTTGCGGTGTTACAATTTATATTTTCTTTGCAGGTTGAAATGAATAATGGTTGAATTCCTACATCAATGTGTACAAGAAGAAGAAATAGACTTTAGGGATCCTAGCTAGTTCTTGAATTTTCTTTCTAGTATGAACTATGTGTGTTTCCTCTCTAGAACCACATCGTTATGTACATATACTATGATTTGTTTTGAACAAGAACTATATGATTGAAATCATTTCTATAATACATGGGTCATGTATGATTATGGAAATGTGTGGTTTATGTGACTTCACAATGTGTCATATTTGTGTGATTATATAATAATCCGTGTGCTACATGTATAGGCGAAAAACCAATATTTGTTCCATAATCCGAATATGTTACGATAGAAATAAAAAAGTGTTAC
This sequence comes from Hyparrhenia diplandra, assembly GCA_015847255.1. Lineage (NCBI taxonomy): Eukaryota > Viridiplantae > Streptophyta > Magnoliopsida > Poales > Poaceae > Hyparrhenia > Hyparrhenia diplandra. Next base: position 68,332 of record JADLZK010008219.1, on the reverse strand, counting down.
AATAGATATAAAAAGATGTTACAATCTGAATATGTTGCAAACCATATTGTGCTCTACATAACATACATGTGTTACTAGAACTAAAAAAGTGTTACAACCGACATCCCCATATGAATGTATATGAATGTTCCAATAGATAAATAAATGTGTTGCAAACTATGTACTCTATCATATTGTGAAGTGTTACTAGAGAAAGAAAAAAAGTGTTACAACAAAAATCATTGTAACACTAAACAAGTGTTATCAGACACAAAAAAAGTGTTACAACAAAATCATTGTAACACTAAACAAGTGTTCCTGTAGAAATGAAAAAAGTGTTACAACAAAAATCATTGTAACACTAAAGAAGTGTTCCTCAGAGACAAGTATAATGTGTTACAATAAACCAAGTCTATAGTAACATAGGCAATTGGAACACAAAATCAAATGTGTTACTAACAGAGCTAGTAACACTTTTTTTCCAACCTATAGTAACACAAGTTGGCGTTACTATAGCCCCTGCGCTTGTAGTAGTGAAGGTGACACCGTAACTCTTGCCGCTTGTGGAGATGACAGCGAAACCAAGGTTGTTTCTTGTTTGGCCGAGAAGAGAAGACACGGAGCGGCTGTGGTGCCTCGATCAAGTTAGTTCATCATCGCCGTCATTTGTTTTGGTCACGGATGACACGATCCATGACGAAGAAGCCGTTGTGGTAGTGTGTGTGAGCTGGGATCAAGGACACGGCATATACGTAGGTGTCTCGTGTTGATGTTGTTGTAAAAAATACGTTGATGTTGTTGTGTTGAAGCAAAAGGGTTCGAGGGGTCCAAAAAGAACTCATCCTCCCTCGCCCTCCCACGAGGGCGGCGCGGAGGCTCCTCAAAACCGCGGCGCCGCCCCTCTCTCCCCATCTTGACCGGCGCCGCCGCCGGAGCGGACCGCCGGCAAGGCCGGCCCGGCGGGCCTGGAAGGAGGCGGCGGGGGCATTTTCACGGCGTGCCGGCGCCTCTCATCCTCCGGGCGCCGTGGTGCTCGGGCGGCGGGAGGCCGGCGGCGGTGGCTCTGGCCCGATCCGGTGCCCGGATCCGGGTGGTGGCCGGATTTGGCCTTTGGTGGTCCGGATCGGGGCGGCCCGGCAAAGAAGGAGGTGGCGGGCGTCGGGCCGGGCGGCGGTGGTGACGACCAAATGGCGCCGGAGGGAGGGTGTCTGGATTGGGTCGGGGCGGAGCGGCTTCTTCTTGCTCCTTGTCCTCGCTCCCGATCCGGTGGGAGTTGCTTGGATCCGGTGTTGGCCACCGGCGGCTTGTTTGGGCCCGCGGCTCCCGCCGGCCGGGCAGCCGCTGGTGGTGTGGTGGTGGTCCGGCTCGGTAGGGGCTCCCCTCGGTGGTCCGACCGGACGTGGGGGGTCCGTGGGCGGTGCGACTCGGCCGCCGCCGCGAACGAGGAGCTCGGGAGGAGGAAGGGGTTGGCGTGGCGGCGGCGGTTCCTTCCGGCGTGCGGTGGCGTTCGGGCTTGTCTCCACCATGGTGGTGGGGCCAGGCGATTAGGGTTCGCTTGAGGCACCATGGTGGTGCCGCGGGGCATCTTGGGTCGCTCCTTAGGACGCCGGCTCGCTGCTGCAGGGCGGGCTGATTTTGTGCTACATGTTGGGGTGCGCTCCAAGCGAAAGCCATGGTGACGGCGCCCATGGGCGTCGTTCTCCCCGTTGTGGGGGCGCCCGACGGAGCCCATCCACCTATTGCATGGGAGGTTTCTGGGTGTAAACCCTATCCATGTCATGGATGAGCGTCGGCGGCGCCTTTGGTTTCACGTCCTTCTTGAGAGGGCTTCGCTTCGAGACCGGGTCGATTAACTTGCGGTCGCGTCGTCATTCCAGGGTGGTGGTGATTCGTTCGTGGCTGTGTTGGGAGGTGCCGAGGGTCCATGGCTGGAGTTGTGGAGGGACCTTGGGGTGCGGCGGCGGTGGTGGCCGGGGACCCGTGGGCGTTGGGGGACGGTCCTTGTCTATGCCTTCCCTCCCCTTTGGACTTTGGCGGCGGCTGCGGCGCGGCGCCGAGGGAGGTTGGACTTCGGCATGGTGCCTGGTTGGCGGGGGTGGCGCAGCTTCCGCTGCTTGTGTGGCTGGCGCGTCGATCCTCTCCGGTGGGGCTTCTGGGTGTGGCGCGTGGACGAGTGGGTCGTCGTTTTCCTCCGGTGTGTGGAGTTGGTGGAGTTGGCGGCGGCGGGCGGCGTGTCGATGTCCTAATCCGACCGAGTGGTGATGGTTGCTCGCTTGATGTCCCAATCCAACCGAGTAGAGCTTTCGGGTTTTACTTATTATTCCATCCGCCTGGTTTGTTTAGTTGTGTTGTGAGTTTGTTGGTGCCAAGTGGTTGCTCGTGTCGATGACCCAATCCGACCGAGGGGTTTGAGTCTTGTGTCGATGTCCAAATCCAACCAAGCAAGGAGTTTGAGGGCGCTAGTTGTGACGCGAGTTGAGTTGACTCGGTACCTAAGTGTGCGCGGTGGAGTGGGGTACCCTACACAATTGTATGATTTTTCTAGCCCGGTTTCCAAATCAAAAAACTAGGGTCGACACTTGTCTTTTCTTTTTATTCGTCTAATAGAAATTGCGGCAAAGCTTTTGCCGCCCTTTCGAAAAAAATGTTGTTGTGTTGACATTATGGACGAGCTGAGTGAGATAGGTCATCTTTGTTTTTTGTGCCGATTTTTTCCATTTTCTAACGTTTTGCTAAACGCTGACAGATGGGTTGAGCACGTACGTATGAATGAACCGAGTGGCCTAGGTAGGTAGAGCTACGCTTCCAAAGTTTATTTATTGCTCTACTGGTCCATCACTAGCATTTGACATTTGCGCGAAACTGGTTGTTTTCAACGACATGTGTAGGTACCTGAAATCAAAAGGAAAATTAACGAGCGTCGTTTCGTACTAGTCAGGATTAGGACGTGAGTTGCGGTGGTGAGGTGAGCTGAGCAGGTGGCCAGGTGCGGCAGCCGGCAGCCGTCCGCCGACCTGCACCTGCTCAAGTAGTGTACTGGTGCTGAGATTACTTGGTTAATGAAGCAATTATATAAGCCCTGGGTTCTGGATCTAATTAATCACAGGTAGAGAGAGGAGGTCGGTGGTCATCCTACAACCAAGCAAAGGCCTGCCATTCTAATCTCTACTACTAATAAAGTAGTAGTAACATCGTATTCAACGTACTCGATGAGCTGCTTCCTGCTTTCCAAGACCACATTCAAGAAGATGAAGACTCCAATCTCAAATTACTGGTGGGGTGGTTCAGCCACGAACAGTCGTATCCACTGGCAAAGTTGGGAGAAACTTACTCTTCCAAAAGAGCGAGGTGGGATGGGGTTTCGAGATTTACGAAATTTTAACATCGCCATGCTTGGCAAACAGGGTTGGCGACTCATGACCAGGCCTGGCAGCTTGTGTGCACGTGTGCTTAAGGGCAGATATTATCATGATGGTGAGTTCCTAACAAGTACACGAAGAAGGAATGCGAGCCACACCTGGCGCGCAATCCTTTCGGGTCGGGAAGTGCTCAAACAAGGACTGCTAAGGCGAATTGGAGATGGTTCTGACACAGACATCTGGCATGATCGGTGGCTCCCAAACCATTTTGATGGACGCCCACTGACGCCTCGTGTTGGCCAAGACGTTGCGGTTGTATCTGATCTGATCACTGACGGTGAATGGAACGAGGCCCTCATCCTGCAGTTTTTCATTCCGGTGGATGCAGAAGCAATCCTCCGAACTCCGCGTAGGTCTCTTATGAGTGATTGTTGGGCCTGGGAACTAGAGAAACATGGCTTATATTCCGTGAAATCTGCTTACAAACTCTTGGATACCAGGAGAATTGATACCAGCAATGAGCCAAGTTCATCTAGCAATGTCGTCTGGAAAGCAGTCTGGAGGCTCAAAGTACCACCGAAAGTGCGAGTGTTTTGGTGGAGAGTCATCCATGAATTCCTACCAGCCCGAAGGATACTTATGGGGAGACATATTGAGCGGGTTGCTTTCTGTGAGACATGTGGTGCTGAAGAGGAGACCATTAAACATGTTCTTTGTGATTGTACCATTGCCAGGTCATTCTGGGAGTACTCAAGGGCGCTTGTGGGAGTTAAACTGCCAGCACTGCATCCTGATTCTTGGGCTCACGACCTGGTGTGTGGCAGAGCTGCAGTTGATGAGTGTCAAGCCAAGCTCCTCATTGGGATGTACGCGCTGTGGATGCAGCGCAACCGCCGTCGGCATGGGGATCACCTGGTGCCGGTGAAGGAAGCAGTCCGATGGGCAGCGGACCTGGCCTTTGAGCTGTGGAACAATGATGAGTTACCAGCCCCGGTGCGGCCTGCACATACCCATGCTGGGAGTTACCGCCGAGCGGATGGTTCAAATGTAACGTGGATGGAGCCTACTATGAGCAGCAAGGGAAGGGCGCTACTGGTGCAGTCCTGCGGGACGAGCTGGGTGCTTTCGTCAGGGGAAAGGCTTGCTGGTACCCCCATTGCCTCGATGCTCTACACATGGAAGCCCTGGCTTGCCGTGACGGCTTGCTTCTAGCGAGACAGGTTGGGGTGCGACAAGTATGGCTGGAATCCGACTGCCAGGAGCTGCTGAAGCTCTGGGAAGCAAGAGTCAACCAACGTTCGATGGTTATGCATGTCCTGGAGCAGGGGCCGGCCCTGAGATTTTGGGGCCCGGGGCAAGACTAAAAATCGAGGGCCCTTAGAACAAATGTGTACATCTATGATCGCTGGTATAAGTGTTATGCACGAATTTTTAAATCATATCTAATGGTTCAAAATTAGACAAATAGGGAGTAGAATTTTCTTTTAACACACATATATACACATAACCTTCTAAAATATATAATTTCATATAATGTTATCATCCTTCTCGATGTCCAAATTCTTATATACCGTAAAGCCTTGCTATCAGAATTAGTAGTATTTGTTTGCTCCTACGATTTATCTATATTTTTCCCTGTGTTTATATTGTTTATTAAAAAAATATATATGGATGAGTCTTCAGCGTGAGCACTCAGTTTCCCTATTTTCATTTTCTAATCTAACTATAACTACATCATTTATAGAATACAAGTGCTGGTATTTTTAAAAATACATTAGTAAGTGAATACTAACAGAAAGCACACTGTACTAAGGATGCCTTGTATCTCTCCGTCTTTTTATTCCAAAAATAGATGCATGCCTATATATATTTGCAAAAGTCTAGCATGCATGCAGTCATGACGGCTGACGGACAAGCAAATATTAGTCACCAATGCACAGTTTTTTGTGGCTGTGAGCTACCGTTTCAGAGTAGTATATATGGTATACATCGGGGTTATTAAAAGACACCCCACTTCCTGCTCCCACAGCCATTTACGCCTTGGTGGCCTCCCCATAGCTCGACATCTGGCCCTGCTTCTTTTTCTCCGCTCCCAGGCCACCGCGTTTGCCAACCATCGACTAAAAAAAAAAGCCCCAACGAAGGAGCGGAGGCCCGCAAAGCCCACAGCTGCACAGCAGCCCGGTCCCCACAGCCCCCACGTCCACGCTCTTCTCACGCACGCGGTCACGGCGCGGCGCTGCGCTGTTCTTCTCCCCTCGCCTCGCACGGTCGCTCCTCCTCACGCCGCCCCACCTTCAGCGCGCTCCCAGCCTCCCTCGCGTCCATGACTGAGGGCCCCCCTGCTGCGTTGGCCCCATTGGGCAAGGACGGGGTGGCCTGTGAGCGGGGACGTCGTTGAAGCTCGGTCCACCGGTCGCCAATCGCCGCGCCGCCCGCCTGCCTTCGCCACGTCTGGTCGGGGGAGCAGGTGGGGAGCACGACGTCTGCTCGGGGAGGAGGTGGGGGACGACGTGCATGACATATGGGCCCCTTTCCGCTTGGCCCCATAGGCAGGCTCCCGTGCGCATTGCTGTGGCGTGCAGCGGCAGATCCAGGAGGACGATAGGAGTACATAGGTCCTCAAGTGCGTCTACCTGCCCCGGGGCCTGCCTTCACAACGACGCCGCTCGTCGCTCGCCGTACTCGCGTGCGCCCGGCCATGCCTCTGCGACTGACGAAACTGTACCTGTTGAACAGTGCACGGCGGCCCTGCCATCTCCACTTCGAAAATCGAGGGCGGCCCCCTCTGCTGGTGAGTCGTTCTTTCCCCCCTTATCTACCTGGTCAGCTGAACCATTCGCTCACTCTCCCCACCTGTTGCAAACCATTCTTGCTGCTTGTGAGGACTAACAGCTTCCCTGACCGGAGGACACTCTAGCTCGTGTGCGTTCTAACCTGTTTCCTCTTGTGATCTTGGTTGGTGGGCAGGTTCCTTGTTGTGTGATTGGGTGTTCTGTGCTGTGCCTATAGCTGAGCTTCCCAGGAAATGGTGTCGATGACTTGAGCCTGTGGAGATCTTACATTCTTCCTTGTGTATCGTGAGGGAGGTATGCCATCTCTTAACTTACGGTTCGGTTTGCTTGCTACTGAAACTTACCTTCTTCCTGTAAAACCAGTAGAAACTTCATCTGTGTACCATTTTTCAAAAAAAAAAAAAAACTTCATCTGTGTACCTATGATAATCTTTCTGGTAGGCTTTTTATAAGTATCTATGAAACCTCAGTGGCGACGTCCTTTCTCTTCCCCTCTCATGTCTCTCAATGCATTGTTTTAGTGTAGCCACTCTCACATTGCTCTGTTTATACCTTAAAATAAACTGGTTAATAGGTTAGCGGAAGCTAGATCATTACTGTATTCATGTTCAAGCAGTGAACTGCATTTGCATTCATTTTTTCTTTAGTGCTTGATGCTCTTGATCTTTGTCATTCACTTATTTGCTTGTGCTAATGTATCAAATTGAAAGTCTGATGGACACAGTTTTGAAGCAAAAATGCTTGTGCTATTATCAAGTACTACTGAAAGTGTATTTTGATAGACATGGACGGTACAGAAACATGTTTTCTTCAAATAGTTGCACTGTATAGCAATGCCTAGGTCCACTATCATGCTCAGTGTAACTATAGAAGAGTCTTTGATATTTCCCTAACTGCACATTGTGTAATTATCATTCATGTGCATTCCTTTCTAAAATATACTATCCTACAGAAAATGCTTTGCTAGGATAACCAACACTGTTTGCCAATGCCTACCTGTGCTATCCTACTCGATGCCTGGATCTAAAAAAAATCTTAAACCATCTCAAGTGTTCAGTGGGTTAGAAAAATGAATATGCCTATTGGACGATAATACTGTATTATGTTTCAGATTCGATTTCTCTACTCTACTCGAGGTGACGCTCTTTGTGAACCCTACGTCAAAGATATTGATGTACTTTTCTGCTTTTGTTTTTCTACCCTGCTGAAAAAAATGGGAAAGTGTTTTTGGCCAAAACTAAAATTTTATTATTATGTAGACTTCTGATTGCCAAATTTGGTTTCCCACTTTCAGTTCAATAAAATCTACTGCAGTTCAGTTGATAGCTCAAAGCCTCAAACAGTGTGTGGTAGGAAAGGTTTGTGATGGGTTGCCTTGTGGAATAATAGCCACCTTATCTCATTACTTATGTATTTAGCTAAGTGGATGTCTCCTGTTCACTTCGTTTGTGTATGCTTGGTCGACAACATGATATGCTAGAATGGTGGCTGACGCAGTCGCTGAAGTATTGTGAACAAAAATAAAATCTATAATTTCCAGCCATGTGGTATGCTTGCTGTGTCATTAGAATCCAGAAACTGCACATCGATTCGTCATGCAGGGTCGAGTACTGAACCTGATTCTATTTGAGCTAACGAATAATTAGCTGATGCTTTAAACAAAACGTTATGAGCTACATATCTGGAGAACTTTAATTAATAACTTGTCTGTAGTGTAGGGGCCTCTTGCCCCCCAGTTTTATCAAAAAAACATATCTGGAGAATCTGTGGAAATCTATATAATTTTCAAACCATCTCCATATCAGGTCAAATAAAACAGGTTTAACTTCAAAATAAATCTATCTCCATATGAGGTCAAACTAAAAGGTTGTGATTACTTTATGCTAACAATGAATAAGTCGAGGGCTATTTATTCACTCCCTTATGTAGCATTTTTTAATAAAAATATACAATTTTGTCATATGACTTTGTAAGAAAATTATATTGTGAACGTGACCTATATAGTGCTCATAACATTTTTTCTAAAACCATCTGGGTGCCAAAAATAATTAATACATTGTTTGGATGTGTACTTGTAGATTTAAACATTGTGTTTATTTTAAGTGTTATGATAACTTCAAATGAAAGACTACTTGAAACATAAAGTTGTACATCCTTTCAAGGCCAATAGTTTTTATGTACATTCTCTTCATCAATATTTATATGGAAAAGTTATAATTTTCTAACTGATGATAAAGTATGCACACGCGTTGATTGGTGTATATGTGAAATATGGACATCTAAATCTGTACTATAATTTGTAAATAAAACAAGAAATCCTAACAACTGAAGTGACATAATTAACCGCTTTGATTGCTTGTAAGACAATATATCTTCTTTTTTTCCCCAAATTTCCTCGCACGAGGCATAATTTATATGAAACAAATACTCCTGGACATTGGTTCAAGACTTAGCTTACTAAATATCCTGAGTTCTTATTTGATAATCGCTGGTACCTGTATGACGGCAGGATCTCATCATTGTGCTTGTGTATCTTGTAGAGAAGGCTGCAGGCTCTGGTGTTGTTCTGTGGACGCCTAAACTGCTGCTTGTTTTTCGGTGTACCTTTGTGAGGCGTTTCAGCTGTAAGTCCACTATCCACTGTCTATGCTTATGGTGGTACTTGTGTGTTTTAATTTCAGTCTCTTTGGATATGTTTGCTTCTACCGTGTGTCATATGTTTGTGTATGCTTGCCTTTTGTGTACCGGCTACACTTGAAATTATGATTTGTGTTGCGGCGATGCCTTCTTCTCTATATCAGCGTGTCCCCAATATTATTTGTTACTTGGCGTTGTGCAGTGTGTACTTTCATGGCTGGTCCTTCGTGTGAGAGAGTGACACGTTGTCGTGAAAAATGCCAGAGAAGGCGTGTTGCTGTGGCACAAGGTTTGGGTTAATCTTTGCACATGCCATTACCACTGTGCCAATTTGTATAACACACTTAGCTGACCTCTACCACTGCTTAAAATGGGCTGGGAGGGTGTTCAGGTTTCCTCCAACGTCCAATTTTTAGTGCCACAATTGAGAGCCCTGCTGGGTCCATTCAGGCAGCCACATCTGCCCAGACAAACATCTCAGACCAGACATCAACTGGTCATAAAAGAGGCAGGTCTTTGATGTACTTTTCCTACGGAGGCTGCCACCTTCCAACAGGCGCCTTCGCCTTGACAGGACACGGCGTAGGCTATCCTTCTTGCCTTCATCGCGTGTTGACGATGGTAACTGCCCATGTTCTGTGCCTTTGTGCTTACTACTTCACTACGTCTGATTGAAATTAAAAAAAAATTGTATTTCTCTCTTACCTCTTCTATTCTTGGGTGTATAGCTACTTCCAGTGGCCCCTCAGCTGCCCCAGCTCCATTTAATAGGACATATGTTGAGTCATTGAAAGGTGTGTCCCTGCTAGCTTGTGTAGTACGGTTCTGGGGTGTAATATCAGCCCTGATTTTTTTTTCTTCTGGTTTGATCCCTGTAGAGACATATCCAGAGAGGTCGTACTATGGCGGGCCATCAAACGAGTGCCCATATTGTGGTGCTGTCTTTTGGTTTCAGGAACGTGTGAAGAGTGCCTCTGATGTCACAAAGTGAAAAATAGTGTACAACCTTTGTTGCAAAGGTGGTAAGATTGATTTGAAGCCTTATAGGAACCCACCTAAACCTCTTTCTGAACAATTCTACTACAATAGTGTACAACGAGATTAATGACTTCATCGCTCCCTCATCCCCGGTGATAGTGTGCACTACCTAAGCTGTGATACTATATCCAAATCGTCTGAACAATTCTACTACTTTCTGTTCCTGTCAGGCATCGAATTGGTTCATCTATAATTTGATTTAGAGGACTTCTAATTGGTTTTAGTGGATTGCAGTTCGATCTGGTAAAATTCGGTGATGGCAAAGCTGATTCATAAATGGATCAGATTCTAGCTTGGCTGATCTGATGGATGACTTACTGCACTGGCAGACCGAAAGCGTACAATGGAGCTGTGACTAAAAAACGAAATGCTTTCTTTCTGTTTCGTCGTTTTGTGGTGTGTTTTTAGGTTGAGAACCAATTCAATTTCTCTATGCATACACTGTTAGAATGAAATTAAATCATTAGTATTTTTTTTTGTGAAGTTTTTAGCCTATGGTCCCTTTGCATATAGAGTTCTATACCATGTTACAGGCTTACAGTTCAGTTTGCTTCCTCTAAAGGTAATAGAAAAAATCATCTGCATATGTCTGATAGTCCTTTCATTAGACTATTTATAAGTGTTTATGAAATTTTAGGTAGTTAACATATTGCTGGTCTTATTGCCACGCCAAAAAATAAAAATAAAAAATCGGTTCATTTATTTGCTAAGTTTATTCACGTAGAATTTTTTTGGCTACAGGTTCAGAAGAGGTTTGAGTCACTTAAGAAAGAGGAAGAACCCAAGCACATATACTGATCTATACTGATCTAGGTGAGAAAAATATCCTCATATATGGTGTCAGTTTCTTGCCCTCAGTGTAACACTTTGTCTGTAATCTTTGCAGAGAATAACTCTAGGGAACATGGAGTCATTCTTTGGTTCCTTGTCTTGATAAAATAATACTAATTCGGTATCGTTATTTTTTATAGTCCTAGGTCCTTACATTCCTTTCCTGTGTGATCTTCTCAGTTTGTAAAAATATTACACGTAGCAAGTCCTCTACTTTTCCCATAGTAGATGGATGTTTTCCAAAAATTCACTGTGTTGATGCTTTAAACGGCTGTGGTGTTTCCTCTTGAGACTAGATAGTTATTTGCTGCCTTTGTTTTCTCATTTTTACTTATGGGAGAACAAAGTTAACAAAACAATAGGCAAACAGAGTAGTATATGTTTAGTATGGAGCTGTTTCCATTTCAGATTCGAAATAAGATGGGTTCGATCAAGTATGCTACCTTTCTGCACTAGAATATTTAAGGACATAGACTATTTTATATTACCAACATTCCACCTAAATGATCTCTTTGAGATACCAAAGCAACACGCTACATGTATCCCTAATGCCCAGGTTTGTTTTCCCAGGGCTTTTCTGTCTACCCGGTTCTGACGAGCTGTATATGTCATGTGTGACTATTCAAGTGCTTATCAATGGGAAGGGACTTTGCCACTGTGATGACCAGCACTATGTCCTTTGAAAACCTCATAGTTGTGAATTGTGTGTTCAATGTTATTTTTTGTCTCTAGGTTCGTGAACCTACCACTACCATGAGGCATTTGGATAGATGCTATAAGCTACTGGCCAAGGCGCTCGATAATCATGATTTCTGATTGTAAATTGTAATGAATGGATATGTAATGTATGACTGAAACAAACCACAGAGGCAAAATACGTCAAAGATGAGGTAGCTTTATAATTTGTACTAAGCATCTGTTAAGATATGCTTGATATTAGATGCTAATGTTGTGGCGATAAGATATATACCAATGTTTGCGGCCAGATCATAAGTTCATAACCTTATCATTTGATTATAATTATAAAGTAGTGTCTAAGATGTATGGATTGTAGCTTTTGCTCTTGAGGTCATTGTAGGGCGCCCAAAGGGCGCCTGATGTTCTAGTACATACTACAACCATGCAAGGGGCCCTTGACAGCTCGGGGCCCAGGGCGGCCGCCCCATTCGCCCGCCCCCAGGGCCTGGAGGAAATCGAGTCTTGAGTGAAGACTTTCAAAATTTTAGATTTTCTTTCATAAGCAGAAACTGTAATAAAGTAGCCCATACTTTGGCGAAGCAGGTCTCTGATGAGACGCAGGTCGGTTGGTGGCATCTAGTGCCGGCCTGTGTTGCTTCGATCCTAGCCTGTGATTGTAATCATGGTCCTGATTAATGAATGAATGGAGCAGTATTGTCGCAAAAAAAAAAAAAGTATAGAATAAAGAGATACCTACTGTACTTGGCATCATCATAGAACGAAACAGAAAGATACTCTGCATTGCGTGTAAGAATCGTCCAGGTGTCGCCACTGCAGGTGTCGCCACTGCAGTACAAGTACAAAGGAAGGCAAGGCCGTGCAATTGCCACATCACTTGATGCTTGGGCTGTGGCCTACAGAAGGCTGGTGTTGGACGACGCCACAAGCCCACAACCGTGAGGCTTCGGGCCACTTTGCACGACAAAATGAAAGCAAAGAGATGAGTATTTATGCGTCAGTTTTATTTAGTAGTACAACTGAGCAAGGCTAGTTTCATCTGACACAGTTAAATGTATACCATGTGTTCTGAATAAATTAATTTTTATGGCTCGTAATTTTGTAGGATCACCAAGCTTGAAATCCTAATCGATGGTTTGTAAGTTATATTTGTCTTCCTGGCCAAGGTGGACTAGGAGCATGCATGGCTGTGCAGATCAGAATCTCTTATGTGCAGTCAAATGAGGTAGAGATTTTCATCTGAAAAATTATACTGACGATCATACTGGAACCCAAGTATCTTACAACAATTTAGCTGGGAAGTATGTATGTGATGTGAATGAGGTAGAGATTCATCTGCAAAAAGATGAAGCAGAGACCCCAGGAGGAGGGACTGCATAGCTCTGTAGTTATTGAACTGATGCAGAAAAAGTCTCCAGTCTGATGCAGCATCTCCTGCCTTCTTTTAGCTCTGCCTTTAGAGGTTTTCAAATGACCAACGAAAGTTAAGGGGTTTGAAACTATAGAAAAAAGAAGTGGCAATGTAGAAGGAAATACAGCCTGGAATACACAAGAAATTCATGTTCCACTGATGAGTCACGACATGCATTTGCATGGCCAGATTGCAGGCTTTCGGCGAGCTCGACGGTGGGTTCATGTTCCACTGTTCACATTCAAATTCAATACCATGGGTCTGGTTGTTGTTGGCGTCGCTGGATCCATGGACACAGCTTCTGACACGTGGCGGGGCCACGACGAGCACCGATGCACCATGCATGTTAAATAGTAGCGAGCAGCAGTAAGCGGCTCACACGTTGCGAGTTCAAACTCCAGAAGCCAGATCCGCGTTTTCCCAGAGACGTTGGCTACAAACGAACCCTGATCCGGGGCCGCATTCCCATCGAATCGAATCCATCCCCAACATAACTATTTTTAGCTCGTTGTGGAGAGAAACGCTTACTTACTCCCCATCATCCCTCTCTCCTTCGGTCCTTCCTACTCGTCGTCGCGGATCCAGTTCCATCGATCTCCCCATCTGCCCACGCGCGCCCGAGCGATCAAACATGGCCTCAGCCGGCACCGGAGAAATCCAACGAGCGGGCCACAAACGTGTGCGGACCATCTGGAGCCTAGACCACAAGGTATGTCGTTATTGTTGATGTCCTGCTAGTTTCTCAATTTTATATTTGATATGATGCTTGTATGGTGGTTAGATTGGCCGATTTAATTCCATGCATGACCCAAAAGTGTACAGATCTCTGTGCTTGGGTATGCCAAATGTGAAAAAAATTGAAGCAATGTATATCTTGATCTTTCTTTTTGCGAAGCCCTACTCAAGTCTGGGGTATAATCAAATATCATGGTCATTTTTTGCCTGCCAAATTTAGTTTTTTTTATCATCTTTCTCCCATAATGTAAATATATGCTGCAGCACCCTTCTTCATCTAGGTTACATTACATGGAATGGAACTGAATGTTAGAAAATATTGAATAAAATAGCACACGTCACAGCATTACACGAACAAATAAATGAAATCTTTACCTGCTTGCTGTAATTGAGATCGACGAGCGCTGCTGCCTTGGTTGCCGCAGCACACCGGCACCTGCTAGTCACCGGCCAGCGGCCGCCCGTTCCAACTTCCACGTCGTCGGTCGCCGCAGCACAGCAGCAGAAACAGATCAAGATGTTATGTGCTGCTGGCGCCGGCCGCGGGGAGCCTGCTGCAGTGCTGCCTCGTAGGAGCAGACTGAGATTGGCCGCGCCGCCATCGTCGCTTCTGCTTGGACAGAAACTCGGGCAGTCGATGGATGGGATCATGGAAGGTGGCCACTTGGGCCTAGGAAAATGTCGGCCTGCTCGGTTCCTTGCTGCTAATTTGTGGGCTTTTGCCTCTTACTCCAATTTAAAAATAGAATGTACAGTTTACTAGTATATATGTTTATTTGTTGTACTAAAATGTATGTGTCTCTTTTGATGATTTCTTTTTATTTGCTGTTTCTAGTTTCGCCAAACTTTACGTCTCAATCCCCAGAAGAGTGGAACGATGACATCCATTCCCGATGGCAATGAAACATCCGAATCGAACAGTTCGGTTCCGGTACGGGTTACATGACTTGACCTCATAGATGTTTGTTTGGAGAGGTAGCAGATGAACTGATGTCTTATTTAATTTTCTTGCAGAAGCGAAGTAAGAAGCATGATCTCTATTGGACGGAAGGTGGTAAAAATGCTTTGATGAAAGTTTGTATGAAGCTGATAGATGCGGGTCTCATTTCAAACCATGATGTACACCAGCAGACCATGTCAGGGCCGAGCACTCAGCTACAAGGGACAGTGCTCGGCAAGACGATATCACCGTTAAATGATGTGGTTTTTGGTCCTTTGCAAGTGTACAGGTATATATAGCCGATGTACTAACCTTGAAACGTGGTAAAATAATTAGCAGAACTGTACTCTCTATGTGTGTCTGTGTAATAACCTTGAAACCTGGTTTCCAGGCAACAGGTGGTACAGTTGGTGTAGCTACAGCAACGGTGAGACTGGTTTCAGCCGATGGAGAGGAGAAAATAGCAAGTTCAGATGGAACATGTTCGGTCACTGCAGCTTACAAGGCTATTAACCAAATAATCAAGGTTTGTTGCCACCACACTTTAATTCCTTGTTTGTGGCCACCACACTTTAATTCCTTGCACTTATAGGGTAGGTACATTTGTAATAACAGTAACAGTTAGTAAAATAATAGAGCAACATGGATGTTGTATTTTTTTTATTCTTTTTGGTTGACCATCGGACGTTCACATTAATGCAGAAAAACTAATCCATTTTTTTTTCTTTTTTTGAAAATAGATTCCAAACGTCATTGTCCGAGAAAAGAGGACCAACATCACAGGTAGCGGAATTGCAATAACTCAAGTTGTTGTTGCCGTCACCGGTGATGCGAGCAACAGTGCCGCCATACATGCCTTGGCTGGCAAATCTTTCAGGTTATTATAGTTGTCCTTTGAAATCTGTTCTCATTATTTTCTTGTTGCATGCCAATATGCCATGCATGCTCTCTGCTACATCTCTCAGTATGTATTTGTTGATTTGATTTCAGCGGGAGCGGTGAAGCCAGGGACTTTGTCGTGTCTAATGTCATAGCCTACCTGGATGCATTGAACAAGATTTGCAGTTCGATAGTCAGCAGTTGGATAGACATCAACACCCGTTCTGATGATGAGCTGCAGGCCCTCAAGGAAGAGAATGCACGTCTTAAGAAAGAGAAAGCAGATGAGCAGGCCCAGAACGCACGTATCAAGAAAGACAACGCACGTATCAAGGAAGAGAAAGCAACAGAGCTGCAGGCGCTCATCGAAGAGAACACACGTCTCAAGAAAGAGAAGGAGTGCTGGTCGGCTTGGTACGAAGACGTGTGTCGAGCTATTACCATTCTCCAGTCTACGCCAGGTTGGCTGGCTTGACCCGTTATTATTACATCTTTATTTTATTTTTTGTGTCATTGTGTTTTGACTTTGAACGGGTGACCGACCATGATGTGCTATCGTGGTTGGCTATTGACTTTTGAGCATGTAGAGTGCATCCACGGCCCGCGTCCTTCGACTGGAAACGTCTTGCAGGAAGGCTCCGGTCCATCCACCATGGATTTGTAGTGTTCCCAGCTGGAGTGCTGGAACTTGTAGGTGTATGTATTTTGTTGGTGGAAGAGAAAAGAAACAGAAGCAATGTGACACCAGAACTGTTGCTGCTTGTGGAGATGACAGCAAAACCTGGACGTGTGTTTCTTGTTTGGCTGGAGAAGAGAAGACAGGGAGCAGCTGTGGTTGGTGCATCTGAAGACTGGGTTCATCAGCGTCTGTTTGTTGTGTTGTTTGTTTTGGTCACAGGATGACACGATTAATGACGAAGAAGCTGTTGTGGTAGTGTGTGTGAGCTGGGGAGGTTCACTTTGGCAGGTTCAGGCACTATGCAGTTTGTACTATGCTTGTTTTGTGATGTGAAGATGGAGTGTTTAAATTAATTGACTGTTATTGGAGTATCCTATGCAGTTTGTTTTGTGCTGATTAACAAAACAACTGAGTAAGCAGCATGCTCATGTGCCAAGTCATCTGAGCTGATGACAGTACGTACTTGTGTTGACATTATGGGCAGGACGAGCTTAGCTGAGATACTTCATCTCGTCATGACATCATGGGCAGGACGAGCTTAGCTGAGGTAATGCCGTGTTAGAAGCCAATATTCAATGACCTCGGTTCTAACGTTTTCCTAAACGCTGACAGATGGGTTGAGCACGTATAGGAAACAGACGAGGATCGGAAACTGGTTGTTTTCAAC
The DNA here is from genome assembly GCA_015847255.1 of Hyparrhenia diplandra. Classification (NCBI taxonomy): domain Eukaryota; kingdom Viridiplantae; phylum Streptophyta; class Magnoliopsida; order Poales; family Poaceae; genus Hyparrhenia; species Hyparrhenia diplandra. The sequence continues at coordinate 51,686 of JADLZK010008219.1, read as the reverse complement.
GGCATGTACGTACCTGAAATCAAAAGGAAAATTAACGAGCGTCGTTTCGTACTGGTCAGGATTAGGACGTGAGTTGCCGTGGTCCTGATAGCAAGCTGAGCACCTGAGCTGCCCTGCCCAGCGGCAGCCGGCAGCGCAAATGGAGCCTGCACCTGCTCAAGTAGTCTAGTGCTGCTGAGATTACTTGGTTAACGAAGCAATTATAGAAGCCCTCGATTCTGGATCTAATTAATCATAGGTAGCTAAGTACACTACTCAAATGTTGTGGCTGTAATAGGGATGAGACCAGTACATGCAAATTGCTCTAGCACCATATTTCAATTTTGATCCGGCCAGTAGCTTGCCGATCCAATCTGGCTTAATTGGCTTGTGTGATGGTCGGACATGAGTGCAGCAGGTGTGGACCCACAAGCGGCGGCGGCGATGGCGGTTACTCCTCCCCCCCCCCCACCACCGGCGGCGGCGACCTCCTCGCTGTCGACCCATCCCCCTCCACCCTCCCATCACAGCTTGCCTCTCCCATCCTCCCTGATGAGCCGACGTCCCCCACCGCCGCTTCCACCGCGTCTCCCGGACTCCGAGACGCGGGATGCGGAATCCCGGCGAAGTCGAGACGGCGGTGCCTACTCCCCGTGAGCCCTCTCATGAGAAGCTCTCCACCGATGATATAGATGATGGTTCCCATAGTAATGGAACTCTGATAGTGTCGATTATTGAGGATGAATGTATAGCCCCAATTTTGGGAGGTAGGGATTTGGATTCATATTCCTGTTCTGATGCAGTTGCTTGCAACAATATAGTTGAGATTCCTCCTGTTGCTACTGATTATCCAATGGATTCCAATAGGAAACAAACTGAGATTCATGTGGATTTGACTCATTGTGATGATAGTTGTTACTCTGCTGTTCATCATTTTAATGATTGTGTATCTAGCTCTGTGATTAATTCCCCTTCAAGGGATCATAATGATTGCTGTAGTGTTCCTCGCATTGAGAATGATGATGCAGATTCAGGCAAATGCCATGAATCAACAAAATCAAATCCTGATAATCATGACATTGGGTTGTCGGTTAGTCAGACTAGTAACTCTGACTTGCAGACAAATTCTGTTGAAAAACAGGGGATATACCTATTAAGAATTTCAGCTGACATCAAACATCAGGCTTGTAATCCTGTTAAAATTCCAATCAGGAAATCTTCCTCAAATAGGATTTATTATCGTGTCAGACAGTTTTTCATTAACAACTGTGATAAGAGACCTAAGAAGTTTGGTCCTCCTTTTGATCAATACGACAGAAACTTTAACCATATGGTTGGAAATAATGACTTTCCATTTGACAAAATGAAAGATAATGTGGTCAAAATAAAATCAATTCCTATCCAATTCCAATGGAAATGTCATTCATCAAAGGATGATAGCCAGCTTGATGATCCTTCATTCATGAACTCTGAAGAAATCAAGCTGAATGGTAGTAGTATGCAAAGTCAATCAATGAAGAATGGAGTTCCTACAAATATATGTAAACAGGCGCAATTTGGGTATGAAAAATGGTTCAGACCACCTCCTAAGGTGCGTATAGTGCAAGGAATCTTAGGGGCTAGGCTGACTGGATGGGGTGAGGAAAAGTTAAATATGGCAAGTAACCAGTCACCGGGAGGTGAAGGGACCCTGGCAGAAGCAAAAGAGTCCCCTCCCCAATCTCCTCGTATTCCCTCATCTCCCCCAACCAGATCTGGCTCTACCTCTTCCAAAACCTATCCAAGTTTGCCAAGCACCCGTGAAGCAACAAACAACAGAAATCCTACGCATCTGCGGTAAAGTTCGAAGCTGCCCCAATCGTAATCATGCATCCGCGGGGTCCTCGTCGCGAAGGCCCAGGGCGTGTGATGGAGGCCGTGGGGGTTATGGAGGGGCATATTTGATCGAGGCCGGGTCGCACCACATGGTACCGTAAGGAGGTGGAAGAAGTGAAAGATCATCAAGAGCAAGAATCCAAGACAGATCTTTGACGAAGCAAGATGGGAAGGCAAGAAGAAGGATGATAACCCCCCCAGGATCAATGGGGTGCCAAGAAGTCTGCAGACTGAAGGGGATAACAGCTCCCATCAAGATGAAGGTAAATCGGGCACTACCGATCCCAAACCTCATCCTCAGAACCCTCCTTGTGAAGTGTGTGGTTTATCCAATCATGCTACTAAGGACTCCGCCAAGGGCCGGATGCTTGATTTGTGCTAACCAACACCCTATCTGGGACTGCCCTCGATTGCTTGCTTGGAATGTGGGGCCAGAACTATGTGCTGTACAAGTAGAAGATCAGAGTTTTTTCTATATTGATGAGTATGTTGATACAAATGTGGCTAAGGAAAAAGCTAGTACTGCTGTGTTATCTGTGATTAAAGGATCTGTATCTGCACAACAGATTGAATGGGAATTCACCAATCTCATTGGGGTTGATTCTTGGGTATGGAAGGCAAGGCAAGTTGCTGATGATAGGTTTCTGTTGAGATTCCCTACAGCAAAGATGGCCACTCAGTGGTGCAATATCAAGAACTTGACTCTGGAAAATGAAGCCCAAATCAGTATTGAGAGTTGGTCACCAAGCAAATCGGTGTAAAAGGAATGCTCCAAGTAATATGGTTCAGAGTGAGCAACATTCCTGGCGATTAGAGATCTATGATGACTTTAACCAGGGTTGGAGGGCTGGTTGGCAAGGTCATTGACATAGATGAAAAGACCAGATTCAGGTATGACTATGTCAGAATGAAGATTGCTTGCAGAGATCCATACAGGGTTCCCAGATATGCTGAAGCATCTCTGGGGATGCAAATCATTGACTTTGGTTTTGAGTTAGAAGTGGAAGAGCCTGTGGCTTCAAAGTCTCTGAAATCTGCAGTTATACTTCCTGAGGATCAGCAACCTCCACCTAAGAAGCCCAAGGCGAGATACACCATCAAGGAAACCTGATCCCAGATCCTCCACTGAAAAAGGAACTGGTACCGGCGAAGTCTCACATGAAAAACAAAACCTACATGAATCCTGGTCTGCCCCTCCAAAGATCGACTTCAGGCGTAGGAGTGAAAGCAAATACGCTAAAGAGGCTCGAAGACAATTCCTAGGGAAGAAGACATGTCCGGTCTTGAGAAAGTGTATATTCCTGACACACTTGAGGCTTCCGACACGTAATCGAGGAAGACTCTTTTACTGGAAGGGTTAACAGTCTGGTTGGAATTAAAAAGGTCAATCTAGCAAGCGGAATGATGACTCACCCAAGCAAATCAGATTTATGACTGGAATGATCTTGGACAAAGAATTGCACCCCTATCCTCCCCAAAGAGGAGTATGAACAGTTAATCCGGATCAAAGATCAAGCAAAGCCATTGCCTCTGAAATGCCAAAAGATGAGTCTGCAAAAAGTGATTATCATAATTCCCCTGAGATTTTCATGAGTGATGATAATATTGTCAACACACAAGGGAGTGTTGAGATGTCCCAAGAAAAGGTGGCTGATTATGTTATTGATGAGATCACCAAGGAGGACAACTCAAGTCAAGCTGGCAATATCAATGTAATGCATACAAGCCAAGATGGTGTACAGGGAGGTAATACAAGTGAGCATCAATTCCCGCACCGCTCAAATGTCCGGAACTATGCAAGACAGGGGCCAATAACCCGGAGGCGTATGCGAGAACATACCAAAGCTAATGAAGATCAAGCCATAAGAAGGGAGTGAAAGACTCAAGAATGTCACTAACCTTCCAACAATGGACAAGGTCCAGAAACAAGCCAAGAAGAGAGCCCTTGAAGGTACATCTAAAGACATTTCTATGAATTATAATTCATTTTTTTTTCTTACAAAATGAAGAGTTAGTTAAAAATGCTTCTGATATGGGTGTAGATATTAAGAGTAATGATTTTGCTACCTTTAACCTGATTAGAGATCTTGAACATGCTCGAAATGATATGTTTATTAAACAAAATAAAGCTAAAATTGTTGATTGTTCGAGCCCTCCATTAATTGTATTAATGACAATCAAGTTCTGCAATTAGAATGGTTACAGGAGGAATCCTCCTGGTTCTCGAGGAATTTATTGTTGTTGAGTCCAGGAAAAAAAAAGAGTGAAAAAAAGGAAGAGGATTATCTTACCCTCAAGGGTAAAGCCTAAAAAAAGTGGGGTTAGAAACTGCCCCAACAAAAAAAAAATATGTGCCTTGTAAAGCCACCCTTGAGGCAAACATCAAACAAAAAAAAGAAATCTTGATATCAATGATTGGTCTTATATGGAATTGTAGAAGTCCATTTGAAATGCAGGGGTTGCCATATTTCTGAAAAATCTTATACATGAATATCATTTTGATTTCATTGGTCTCCAAGAGACATTGGTGGAAGTATGTGATGAAAAAATCACCAGAAATTTGATTATAATAAAGACTACCTCGCTTAGTAATCCAAAAAAAGGTAGGTCCGGAGGAATACTAGTTGGAGCAAAATTGGAGCTTTATGATATTAGTTCATTTCAACAGGGGTGATTATATGTTACAAGTGAATCTTTGGGATAAAGTAAGAAAGTCCAAATGGAATTTGCTAGTAGTATATGGTGCCCCACATGATGAAAATAAGATGGATTTCTTAGCTGAATTGTCTAGATTTTGTAACAACAAATTTGTGATCCACTGATTATTGGTGGTGTCGGTAAATCTAACGTCACTATAACTTAAGGTGGAGTTAATCTCACCTTAGGCCATATGCCATTAGAGAAACTCAATGTGGTTCATCTCTTAACACTACTATGTGCTAGGTTGTCATCCCCAACAAAGAATGCTAGGAAATGCATAGGTGATACTTATGATATGTGTTATATGCAATCTAATAAAATAAATATAAAAGGTCTATCCGCAAGCGCACAGATAAAAATACCACTTTGTAGCATTTCACCGGGAGTAATCCAGGTTTTGTCATTTATATTCTACCACAGGGAGGAATAATCTAAAGATGGGCACTAACATTATTAATAAGTGGCATACTTATGAGAGGTTCTGTTACTAGTGCTAACTTTAGCGGGGGTAAGTCGATAATAAAGATATAATAATAATAATAGATAAAAAGTAGGCAAAGGCATTACTCACGAGAGATGGAAATAACTACTAAGTTAGACTTAACATAGGACTACTTTAAGAGACAGAATTCATCTATAGCATTTAATCTACTAAGTCATTACATCTATTCTAAGGCATATGTTATCATCTATAGCATAGTAAACTCTAGATCATGTATCCTGACGACTATCGAGGAAAATCAAGAGCGAAAATAAGATATTCCCCATAATCAATGTCCACGTGTCTTATATTCGAGGGTGGACTCCAAAGGACTCAACAGATCTGTCACTCCCGCGATCTACCACACACGACCCTCGAATATAAGGTGCATTTGCGGGTAAATCATATATAAGCACCACGCTTACATAATTTCTACCACCTAACCCACTCGAGAATTGAATTAGGCGCTCTACAAATAGATACATATATCTATCATAAACTAAATCTATATCAATCATACTATTAGAATAAAGTAAGAACATAGCAAACAAACACATAATAATAATTAAGAACAAAGTAATAGATATAATATAATTCATACCGTAGTATTTGATGATCAAGAACTCGGGTAGGCACACCCGGCTCTAATTGTATCTCAATAAATACGCTTATCAACTTGGATGAACTAGAACTAGATGAACTAGAACTAGAACTAGTAGCTAATCCTATTCTCTCGTGGTAACTCTCTCTTCTACTTACTGCGACTACGTCTAATAATGATTACAAATAAAATTCATTGCTAGGCCTGGGGGTAGAGGGTCTCCTTATATAGTACTTGGCGATGAACGTCAACCCTTGGATCAAACCGACCTTCAACAACGGAGTAGATACAACCTCAAAGTCGGTGGTAAACCGACCTTGAAGTCCGAGGTCGACAGGATGGTCCCACTGGCGGCCGGCCAGATTGGCATGGCGGCCGCCCGGGGCCTTCCTTCCCTCGGCCTCTGGTTCCTTCCGGTGTCTTACGTGTTTTCTAGATTGTTTTAGTTCACTTTTCGGATTGAGTTGCTTTACGGTCAAAGTCTGGTCTTCACAGGTCTTGTATATTCCGGAACTTTCTCCATTATTCTCTGCAATTACTGTTAAGTCCCCTTTGAAAATACATAAATCACCAAAACTTGTGGAAATCATTAGTATAAACCTCTATTCTAAGTGTTTATTCAAGTTATGTCCTTATTTCATCTCTTGTTGACATATAAAAATGGGTGATAACAAGTGTCGGCCAGTGGTGATTTCAATATCATCGATTTGCTTTTGAAAAGAATAAACCTACTGGTTTTAACCGGATACTCTATGTTGTTCAACAATCTTATCAATTATTTTGAACTGAGAGAGATTGTTATGACAAGGTTTGTATACCTGGACTAATAACCGGGAGGATCCAACTCTTGAAAAGTTGGACCAAATTTTAGTATCTCAAGAATGGGAGAACATTTTCCCATTAGCTATGGTCAAGAAACTCCCAAGAGAGCTTTCTCGATCATAATCCATTGATTGTATCATCTGGTCAGGCTAACAGCCCAAAAGCACTCAATTTAGATTTGAGTTAAAAAAGGCTTTGTAATCCGGACTTTATTCTAAATGTCCAAAGAATTTGGGACAAACCATGTAGAGCTAAATCAGCTTTAGATAAAATCCAACAAAAATTAAAATTGTTCAAACAATACTTCAAAGGTTGGGGCTTCAGTATTCAAGGAGAGTTAAGAAAGAAAAAGAACAATGATCTCTGAGGAGATTAAAGTGTTAGAACTCTTTGGAAGAAAATGATGAGCCGGATCTTTGCTCAATCTCTGTACAAATCTCAGCTATTAAAGGAAAACTATTCCCCTGCTAGAACAGGAAGAATTGTATTGGTTCAAAAGAAGCCATGAACAATGGTTGTTGAAAGGGGATAATAATACTAGTTATTTCCATAAAATAGCCAATGGAAAGAAAAGGAAGTCAAATATCTTATCATTTGAAAAGGATGGTGTCATCATTGAAGGAGATAAAGAACTATTACAACATGTAAATGCAGTATTATTCTCGAGCTTTTTGGCCCCGAGGAGAGCCATGATATTCATATTGACACCTCTCTATGGGATAAGTTACCCAAAGTTGAGGAATCAGATAACAACAAGTTATGTAGGCCATTTTCTGAAGAAGAAATTAAATCAAAGACTTTTCCAAATGGAAAAGAACAAGGTCTGCAGCCCCGACAAAATTCCATTGAATTTTATCAAACCTGTTGGGACATTATCAAGGTTGATATTATCCAACTGTTTGATGATTTTCATAAGGGGAAAGTAAATATAAGTAGGTTAAACTATGGAATCATAACCTTGCTACCAAAAAAAAATGATGCTACCTTGTTATCCAACAATATAGACCTATTTGTCTATTAAACTGTCTATACAAACTCATTACCAAGGTCCTTACTTTGAGGGTTGAAAACATAGCTGATAAACTCATTCACAATAATCAAATTGCTTTCATGAAAGGCGTGAATATAATGAGTGGTGTTATGATTTTGCATGAAATCCTGCATGAAACAAAGAGAAGATCGAAAGCAGGGCATAATTCTTAAGCTTGATTTTGAAAAAAGCTTATGATAAGGTGAATTGGAGTTTCCTATTTGAAATACTTTTCGCTAGGGGGTTTCTCCCAAACATGGTGCTCCCCGGATTAAACAGGTGGTATCGGGGGGAAATGGTGTCAAATTGAATGACCCGACCGCCCTTATATTAAAAGCTATAAAGGGGTTCAACAAGGAGATCCCCTTTCTCCAATTTTGTTTAACTTTGTAGCTGATGGACTTACTAGGATGATTGTTAAAGCCCAGGAAAAACAAGCTATTCACTGGTCTAGTTGAACATATTTTTTTGATAAGGGAATTGCGAGTTTTCTTGTATGCCGATGACACTATTATTTGTCCGAAACATGACTTGATTGGTGCCACAAATATGAAAATGTTGTTATATATGTATGAGCTAATGGCTGGTTTTGAAGATCAACTTCAATAAAAGTGAAGTTGTTGTGGTTAATGATAATGACAACTTAGCTGAATTTTATGCTTGAAATCTTCAACCTGTCAAATTGGATATTTTCCAATAAAATACTTAGGTGTACCAGTTAGCCCAAGCAAACTACATGTGGCTGGACCCAGTTACCTTTTATATGAAAAGAGCAAGAAAAAGTTAGATATTTGGAAAGGTGGCACAATGACAATTCTTTGGAAGGAGAATTATGATTCAGACAAGCCTCAAAGAATTCAACCATTTATCATATGTCTATATACTTATTTCCAAAGACAATAGTGAAAAAGTTGGATCAGCTATGTAGAAGTTTCTTTTTTTGGCAAGGGGGTGGTACTAAAAGAAAGTACCATCTCATTAAATGGGTGATCATTTGTAGATCAATTAAGAAAGGTGGTCTGGGTATCAAAGATATTAGGAAAATGAACTTAAGCCTTCTTTGTTAATGGTTATGGAAACTGGAAAATGAAGAAGGCATTTGGCGAGGATATAATTAGATATAAATATTTGAAGAATGATTCCATTTCTAATGTCAAAACAAGGCAATCTGACTCTCCCATATGGAAGGACCTCCTAAAAATTAGAGATATTTACCTACATGGTAGGAAGCTTTTAGTGGGAGATGGGAAGAAAATTTTGTTACGAAGGATAGATGACTTTATGATAGTTCTATTGTTTGATATTTACCCCGACCTTTTCATTATGAGTCAGCAAAAGAACATCACAAAGGCATCGGGTTTTAAGTAATATCACCAGTTTATCCTTCACAAGATTCTTGCTTGATAAATGGAAAACACAATGGGGAATGTATTAAGTGATGTTGAGAAAATCCATTTGTCCGATCGCGGCGCACAAAGTGATATGGAGGTTCAATCCTAAGAAAATCTTTACAAATCAAGTCTACTTATGATATGTTGATCGCTACGGATAATGGTTGTTATCATAAACAGATATGGAAGAGCAAAATTCCAGCGAAAATAAAATTTTTCCTGTGGCTTATGATTAATAATGCAATTCTAACTAAGGACAATCTCCTTAGAAGAAAGTGGCGGGGCAATCCCCAATGCTATTTTTGTCGGGAACATGAGTCTACTCAAGCATTTATTTTTCCAAAGGTAACCTGTCCAAAGTAGTTTGGGCAACTTTTGCCACTTGTCCGGATGCTTCCGATATTCCCACAAACTTAGACCATTGTTGGTTGTGGTGTGAGAAATGGCTTCCAAATAGTAAAATCTTCATACTCTTGGTATTGCTTTGCTATAGTCTCAAGCAATCTGGAAAACGAAAACTCGGCATGTTTTGATGGGAAAGTTATAAAAAGTCCTATGTCTATTATTTGTCATCTTTGGTGCCTTAATCAAGTATTGGGCGGGGTTCTATTCTCAAGATGAAGAAAAGGAAATTGTCGGGCGGGATTGACTCACAGGCTCCGGTTCTTGGTGAAGCCGTTATGTAAGAAGTAGAAGACCGAGGTCAAGCTCCCGGATCAAGACGAAGTGGAAGCTCTCAAGACTGGAGCCCTTTGAAGTCGAAACCCGCAGGGAGGTTCAAGCAGTGTCCCCTGCGTGCATGTCCAAGTTCTTTTGGTTCCCGAAGTGCCTCAAACTTATGTTGGCCATATCCCGTTGGCGCCGAAGTACCTAAAGCTTATGTTACCCGAACTTCCGGCTCTTTGTTTACGTGGTGACCCTTGTATGGTCGGGTTGCTTAAGTGGGGTTCAAGCCCCTAGTACTTGTTATCTCTCTTTAGTTGGAATGTTTAGCCCGATCTTTGTAGCGCTTGTTTTTGTTTCTGTTCTAAGTCTCAGATCTCCGTACAATGTATTTCCGTTCTCTCAGTAATGGAAATGGGGGTCCCTCGGTTCGAAAGTAGCTTGCCTATCCAGTAGTCATTCCACGAGATATTGCTCGCTTGATCGAAGTTCCTCGAGGATGCGAGCAATTCCAAAGTAGTGTCTTGGTACTTGGGCAACTGTTGATGCTCTTTTAATGCATGTTTTATTACCACCAAAGTGAACCACCAATACAATATTACATGTGAAAACATAACCAAACATTATTTATCCGACGAGTTCCACGAGTTTTGGTGTCTCAAGTTGTTTTGCGAGAACGTTGTGGAAATACAAATAAAGTATGCCAAATAAAGTGGAAAGTGCAAAGTCGAAATACGCCAAAGAGCAAAGGAAAGCCAATAGGCCAAAACCACGTCAATCAAGCCCAAGAAGTGGAAGCCCAAATCAAGTTCGGGTCCGGTTTGGACTCCAGGACCACCCCGAGTATTTTGGGCATAACTTTCTCATACTGAACTCGGTTTTCAGCGATCCACCACTCAAAACGAAGCTTACTCCGAGGCCCATACACTCTTACAAAGTTTCAGCCCAAACGGAGCCAATTTGGGGCGGCCGGTGCAAGGGGGCGGCCGGCCCGAAATGAGGCGGTTCGGGCCCATCTTTCTCTGGCGGTTCGTCCCGGTCCAGAAGCGGCGGTTGCATGCGGTGCGTTTCAGTTCCCGCCTTGTTTTCCGCCAAAACACCACGAGTGGAGCATGACCACCCATTTTCACCTCTCCTCAACTATAAATATAGGGGCACCCCTCCATCTTTACACACACAACACTACACTTGACACTTGTGCTTCAATTTCCACATTCTCCACCATGTAGTGGTGTCCCTCTAGGTGTTCTTCACCTAGTTGTATAGATTAGAAAATAGGAAGAGAGTGAGAGGAGAGGAGGAGCCGGGTTTGTCGGTTTCGCCTCAACTTTGTACCTCTACGGAGCCGACTCTTTGTGAGTAATATCCAGGGTTATCTTATGGTAATTTCTTGATTATTATTTAACTAAATTCAGTGCTTACTTTATTTTACTTACTGGATCTCCGTTCGAATCGAAGGCTCTAGTTTTTACGTGAAACTAGTTTCAGTACTCGCTAAGCGTAGACATGGTGTCTAGGCTAGAGTTTACCCGAGATTGCACCCAATGCTACGGAATAGTTGTGGTAGCCCCGGGGGTGACAGCTCCGACCAGGCCTTTGTAGTCCACCACATACGTGTTGGTGTTTTCGTAGAGCTTTTGGCTGCCTTCTCCCGATTACCGCTTCCCAGTCTTTTCGAGAATCGGAAAGGAACATTTACTCCAAGTAAGTAGGGTTTAGTAAGCCTGAACCTTGGTATTTAGTAATCTTGAGAAAACCTTAGAGAACCCCTCTCTACCTACAAAAATATTTATCCATCTTATCTCTTGGACGTACTTGATCCCTTCTAGTTCACTTCTCGTTCCCCGTGGAAATCAATACCCTGAATACTCCGGTGAAAGCTACAACGGTACTTTTCCGCGGCGCTTGGATTTATCTGTGGTGCGTTAAAAAATACCAACAAGCTTTCTGGCGTTCTTGGAATGGTAGCTATTCTAGAATCAAACCAAGTCGTCCGTGTATCCTTTTCATTTTTATTTTATACACCTCACCACTACCACCATCCCTACCACTTGAATTCCACTCCAATTTATAAATTCTCGGCCCAAAGGGCGAATCGTTGGAGCCTCCACCATCCTCACACCCCATCTTTATAAATGGCTATGAGCTTCGCTCGCTTTCATAGCCATGGTTCGAGAGCAACCGTTCTCTAGGCGAGAAGACGAAAGTCCTCACGTAAAATGGGATGAACTTCGAGACAAACTTTGTCTCGCTTTCTTCCCTATTTCCCGAGTCACCGCCCATTGGATAAAAACTCTAAAAAAAATCTAGCAAATAGAGAAGGAGACTCTAGGAGCAGTTTGGGCCAGATTCACAAACCGCATAAATATAGGCCCAAACCTTTCCTTGCCTGACCACGCCCCTTATGATTCACTTAGATCTTGGTCTAAGCAAGAAAGATGCTCTCCAAAATGACCTATCTTTTGGGAGGCTCATTCGTACATAAATCCATTAGTGAGGGAAATGCCATTTTAAAGAAAATCTTTGAAAACACCCCTTACACCGGCATTTATGACAAGCATCCTAAAGAAATAGTAGAGTCAAGCCCCGACCAACAAGAGGAGGCACCTCCAACCGAATTTGAAGTTCCTTCAAATTCTTTCTCATGATTCGGTTGTCGAGGAACCTCCCATTAAGGGAACATGCTATCAAACACTTGGGGATGAAGAATCCCATCTTTTGCATGTCCCTTTGAATTCGAGGATGACCTTTTTCTCGATGATGATTTTGGGAATGCTTTAGAAATTCCCTGTCGTAATCATCAATTATGAGACAGTCTCCGCAATAATTATATCCGATCCATATTTTGCGGATGACTTGATCTTTCATGTGAAACAAAGTGCTTCCCCGTGAACGGAGGTTTTCATCAATGAACATGGAAGTTACACTCTAAACGTCCCATCCAATCCATGCTCATTTGAAAAACTCCCCCGATATGGTCCGAACTTCGACCATCACTAGCATAATCTACAATCCCTACTTTCTCCCCCGTCTCTACAAACTTTGATAGGGTTGTTGTAGATGCTTTTGTTTATCATAAGTTTTGCAAATTTTCGTGGTGGCTTGGCATGAGTCCGATAGATCATTGCACAAAGGTTGGTGTTGGAGGGGAGACCACACCACCAACATTGGTTTCAAATTTAAAAGGTTTCCCAAGGACGAGCTTTTCGTTTTAATCAAAGCACTTCCGGAGATAACCCACGTTATGTCATTTACCTTCAATAAACTTTTTTTTTAAAAAAAAAAAAAAAAATCATTTCTTTTACCTCTATCTTAATCTCTATTTCTTGTTATACAAAAAAAACACTGTCTTTAATAAAAAAGCAAGAACATGTTATCTAGTTAGCATGCACCCTCGGGTATTCTTGTCGCTAACCATTTCAGGTGAAGACGAAGAAGAACAAGGAGGCATGTGACGTTGGAAAAACATGGGGCTACATCGACTACAAAAATTTGACACCCTTGGATGATGGAGCACACTCTAAAGGAGACCCTGACCTTACACACTTGACTTTTACACAAAGTCCAAGTGTGGGGGAAAGATGGTGAGAGTCCAAAAGCTTCTCACACCAAGGTGTCATTCAAAAAGAGAGAGAGAGGATGTCAGCCTTGTATCGCTAAAAAAGGAGAGATAAAAAAAAAAAAGGATTGAAAAAAAAAAAAAAGATAAGAACTATATAAATAGAGAGAGTAAAAAAAAAAAAAAAAAGAATAGAGAGAAGGAGGATCCTTCTCTAGACCTTTTGTTATCATCAAAGCTTATGATCTATACACACCATACATGTGTGTGGCTCAAAGCATTGATGGTTGCCTAAGTTGAACCATGTACAACAAAGTCACCGTAGTGCAGCAATTTCAAGGCTCCATCCACATGCTTTGCCCAAGCGTACACTCGGTATGCAAAGGTAATAATTTGTTCACCAATTCATTTACTCATTCTTATCTCCATATGATTAAGAAAAAATCATGCTCCTCTTTGTTTATGTCATATGCTTTGGTTTGGGTGTATTCTATAGGTACATCTATAGGTCTTTTTAAATTAAGCATGGTGCTTAGGTTAATATGGCCTTCTTTGATCAAAACTTTGACATGGTGTTAAAACTTTGATTAATGAACCTTGAGTTGTTGTCATAAACAACAGAAGTAATTTATGTTTGGAGATAAGTCAAGACTATGTTTACATTACAAATATTACCTTGGTCTTGCTTGAGTTCAAATGAAAAGTTGGATGAACATATTTCAAATAAATAAATAAATAAAACATCATGCCACCCTTCGGGTATTCCCTACCACTAACATTTATAGGAACGAAGAGGTGGCATGACAAGAGAATAAGACACAAAAAAGAGTTTACACCTAGAGATAAGATCCTGATGTTCAATTCAAGGGTGATACTCTTTGTTCATGGAAAACTTCAAGTAAATAAGAAAGGCCATTCAAGGTAATCCGGACTTCGTCACATGGTGTCATCATGCTCCAAGATGATGAAGGTAATGTATTTAAGGTAAATGGCCATCATTTGAAAAAAGTTTTTCCCGACCCATAGAATAAAATTGATTTGATTGAATTCTTATGATTTAATGATTCAATCAATGTTCAATCTTGTCCAAAAAAAAATATTAATACAATCAAATAATATATATAGAGTTTAGAATAATGTGTTAATCAAATAAATACTTGACTCTCTCGGTGTTTCCCCACCGGAAGAGTCTCTGTTATTTTCACTTTTTCTTTTGTCTTTGAATAAAAACAAATATAGCTCCAAAGAAGTGTGGGGGTGTGCAACATTCCATTGAAGAACATAAAGCGCCAACCACATCATGAACTGGTGGAGGAGCATGTACAAAACTTCGGTTTGATCACTTCCTTCCCACCTGTTCATATGCATGCTCTTAGTTCTACACTTGTTTAAACCTGCAAACTTTAAAAAAGAACCAAAATTCCACACTTATACTTAAAACTTGAAAGTAAATATAAATATAGCTCTTTGAGTTTGACCTACATAAATTTTTGTTCCTTACATATCCTTAGTGCTTGTGGGAACAACATATATAGGAAAAACATATTGCCTAAGTTGTTGTGAAGTGATATATGGCATTGGCATGGAAATCCAACCTTTTCTATTCGAAGTACTTGGAGAATTTCTTTTATCAAAATGCTAAAAAAAAAAAACCATAGTCTCACATACTCCTCAATGGTGAGAAATTCCTACCAAGGCCAAATATCATGTTACAATTTGAAAACCTTCTACATTTGCTACTTGTCGCTTTGCATTGAGCTCTGTCAAACCTTGTTGACCCTAGTTGAGAAATTTATCATGCTCTTAAATCAAGATCACGTACACGCCACCAAATATATGCACCACTCCTACACTGGGAGTGGGCGCAAAACATGCCTTCCACTTAGATCCATCCAAAAATATTCTACTCCTACAATGGGAGAGAACAAAAAAATATTGGTTAGGTTTCTTTCAAAATAATTGCTCCAAACACTTGTTCATATCTCCCTCTCAAAAAGTTTATGAAAAAAAGAGACATGAGGCTATCATCAAATGAAAAAAAAAGAGTTGAAGAAAAAAAAATAGAGAAAAAAATGGACAAGTGTCCGAAATAAAACAATGGGTACTTAGATGCCCGCTCTCTATTAAAAAAAAAAAAGAAAAGAGACAAAAGATGAGAATAAAAAAGATAGCCCATGTTCTCACAAATATTTTCTCCAAAGTCTTAACAAAGAGAGAGATATTTCAAGGAGCATAGTAGAAATAGGATAGCCACTATATATCCACACACTTGCACATCTTGATTTGATTGTATGACATTTTTCTCCATGGATCCATTGTTTGACCCAAAGAAAATATGCAATACAAGTATGCCCACAAAATATTTCCTACCCGAGCTCCACATAAGCCTTTTAGAAGTAGGAAGAGAAAGAAGGCAATGCTCTAAAATGCCTTGGTGAGGAAACATACAACATTGAGTGACTGAGAGTGCCATTTGAGGAGTACATGTGAACTATGCTTTATTCTAAAAAAAAAAAAAAAAAAAAACTCCAAGTTACTAAGATGTGAAAATAGGATGACTTTGTTTCAATGCCGTTCCATTTCTCAACCACCCAAGAATATATGTTAGACACTCCACATATCCCACGGTAATGAGGTATGTCTTGGGATGATCTTTATGTCGGGTTCATAACTTGAATTGCTATGTTTATACTTACTTTATCATTAACCTTTACTGGGACGAGCAAAGAGCCAAGTGTGGGGGGAACTTGTTGATGCTCTTTTAATGCATGTTTTATTACCACCAAAGTGAACCACCAATACAATATTACATGTGAAAACATAACCAAACATTATTTATCCGACGAGTTCCACGAGTTTTGGTGTTCAAGTTGTTTTGCAGGAACGTTGTGGAAATACAAATAAAGTATGCCAAATAAAGTGGAAAGTGCAAAGTCGAAAATACGCCAAAGAGCAAAGGAAAGCCAATAGGCCAAAACCACGCCAATCAAGCCCAAGAAGTGGAAGCCCAAATCAAGTTCGGGTCCGGTTTGGACTGCAGGACCACCCCGGAGTATTTTGGGCATAACTTTCTCATACGAACTTCGGTTTTGGTGATCCACCACTCGAAACGAAGCTTACTCCGAGGCCCACACACTTCTACAAAGTTTCAGCCCAAACGGAGCCAATTTGGGGGCGGCCGGCGTAAGGGGGCGTCCGGCCCAGAAATGAGGTGGTTCGGGCCCATCTTTCTCTCGGCGGTTCGTCCCGGTCCGTAGCGGCGGTTGCATGCGGTGCGTTTCAGTTCCCGCCATGTTTTCCGCCAAAACACCACGAGTGGAGCATGACCACCCATTTTCACCTCTCCTCAACTATAAATATAGGGGCACCCCCTCCATCTTTACACACACAACACTACACTTGACACTTGTGCTTCAATTTCCACATTCTCCACCATGTAGTGGTGTCCCTCTAGGTGTTCTTCACCTAGTTGTATAGATTAGAAAATAGGAAGAGAGTGAGAGGAGAGGAGGAGCCGGGTTTGTCGGTTTCAGCCTCAACTTTGTACCTCTACGAGCCGACTCTTTGTGAGTAATATCCAGGTTATCTTATGGTAATTTCTTGATTATTATTTAACTAAATTCAGTGCTTACTTTATTTTACTTACTGGATCTCCGTTCGAATCGAAGGCTCTAGTTTTTACGTGAAACTAGTTTTCAGTACTTTCGCTAGCGTAGACATGGTGTCTAGGCTAGAGTTTACCTGAGATTGCGCCCAATGCTACTGGAATAGTTGTGGTAGCCCCGGGTGACAGCTCCGACCAGGCCTTTGTAGTCCACCACGTACGTGTTGGTGTTTTCAAATGAGCTTTTGGCTGCCTTCTCCCGATTACCGCTTCCCGTCTTTTCGAGAATCGAAAGGAACAAATACTCAAGTAAGTAGGGTTTAGTAAGCCCGAACCTTGGTATTTAGTAATCTTGAGAAAACCTTAGAGAACCCCTCTCTACCTACAAAAATATTTATCCATCTTATCTCTTGGACGTACTTGATCCCTTCTAGTTCACTTCTCGTTCCCGTGGAAATCGATACCACGAATACTCCGGTGAAAGCTACAACGGTACTTTCCGTGCGCTTATGGATTTATCCGTAATGCGTTAAAAATACCAACAACAACCAACTATTTTAAGTTTCTTGAGAGATGATGGTAATCTTGGTGGTGACTTGATATTTCGGCAATCCCAGTATTTCAAGTTCCTCGAGGGATGCAGTGATTCCGGTAGTGTCTTTATAGGCACTCTACTATTCGAAGTTTCTTGAGGTAATCTTGGTGGTGAATGTTTTCGCAACCATAGATAAACAATTTATTGAGCGATGCTAGCTGCTTGATGTTATCGAGCAAAGCTTTCCAACCGCACGCCTTCGAGCACAAGTTTGTGGAGGGTTTTGCCAAACTTAAGCCGAGAACCCGACCTTGCCGCAACGCCTCGAAGAAGAGACATTTCAAGTGCTTTAGCTTACCATCTTCTTCTCCCGACAACCAACTTAGGAATGTTGATCCGCCATAGTTCTCAATGGTGAGTTTTTCTAATAGGGCCGTGTGGATACGGGATCACCCGAGGACTCTAGAGAGTTGTTCGCAGGATTCTATCCTAGCCCGCGGCCACAAACATCTCCCAAGGCAATGGAAGCATAGCTACGGTAGACTTACATTTATAATCGGATAGAACTCTAGTCGATTACCATGTTTAGAGTTTGGGTGTTCGAATCCTCGACGGACAACCCTCTCTCGTATCCCGACTTAGGTTCAGCAAAGCTCTTTGGCCCCTTGAACTATAAAAGGCGGCCAAAGAGCACCTCAGAGAGGGAGCGCAACTTGAACACATCAAGTGTCAGAAAACTTTACAACCCATCCTCGGTTGACCCCATCAATCAAAAAACAGCTCACGCCGATCGGGCGTAAAGGTCTTTACTCGATCAAGGATCGAGGGCCCAACCCAGTACAAAAACCCCGTCTCCATGTCAATCTGCGCAACAAACCGCCGGACTCCGTGTTCATCGAGGTTCATCGAGGCCCAACACAAACCGCCGGCTCACGCCCGCGGGCGGGCTCTCGGTCGTAAAAACATCGACACCGGGCGCCCCGTAGGGGCTCGCCGAATTTCAGCACGAGAGTTCGGCGGACCACGACATCATGGGCTCGACGACGAAAATACGATCATCTTCGGATCATGGGCTTGCGAGATCGACGACGACGGCAAGACTCGGCTACATCATCGAAAATCCAAGACCGGAGAATCGAGAACTCGCCGAGAGGCTTGGGCAATTGACACTCGCCCGACATCGCCGTAAACGGAGAACAAGCTCGACACCGACTTCTGAGGACTACGTCGCAGACCTGAAACCGAAACAGACTCGGGAAAGGGGGTCATCCAAGGTTCAAAGGTGGACTCCGAAGACAACTCGAAGCGATACTCCTACTCCGGCTCGACAAGGGAACCGGGATCAATTCGAAAAAGAATTTTTTTCAAGAAAGGCTACCCCGACTCGAGAAAGAAGGCGAAACCGAGACAAATCTGGGTATCAACCTGTGTTACCTTACCAATTCCCAACGGGACTACGTAATGCCGCGTTCACACATACAAGGAGTATCAAGACAACTTTCAAAAGAAAGCTGGAGATTCCTTTGAAAGGCACGCAACGAGGGCTCGTCCTAACAAGGACGCCGGAGGAGTGCATCATCCACTGGCCTAGAACCCTCACAAAGACTGAACGTCAAGAAACGGCGGTGTACGGGGGATGGCAAGCGACGAATCTTCCCTCGACGGAAGGAGTGGCGCCCAAAGGCTCGTGTTCCCAATGAAATATTGGTGATAGCAAGAGCCCGCGACGCCGCTTAACCTCCGTGATGCCCCCTCGACATCAGGTCCACCGACGAAGGTCTATCAAACATCTCGGCGGACGAAAGAACCCAAGAAGACGAAGGAGAAGACCAGGCGTCATTCAAGGCTAAGAAGAAACAAGCCAAGGGAGGACGCCGAGACGAGCGAAAAAGCGCAAACAAGCCCCGAACAAGTACCAAGCCGACTGCGTGAATATGAGAAGATGAAGTCCGAAAAGGAAGTCAAGACGACGACCATCGACAACACACGGAAAGATACAAGAGTTGATTGAACGCCTGAAGACCGCTTCAAACCTAAATAACGAGGAGAGGCTCATCAAGGAAGCGCCTCAAAGCCACCCAAGAAAGAGATCCCGCTAGGTCGCAATCAAAGGTAAACAATTCGCACACACAAAGAAGTCGGTCTAATGTCTTCGAGAGGTTGGGCATGCCGGAGAACTCCGAGAAACTCAAGGCAGCCCCGGAGGGATGGTGGAAACCGAGACCCCGAGGACTAATCTCACCCTGAGACCAAGCCGACGCGAAGAAGTCGTGGAGTCCACATACAGACCCGCAAGAACCTCGACAAAAGGAGCAAGATCCTCGGGACAAATCGAAGGGAGGACAACAGGGGGCTATGACAGATTCCCCTGCTTCGCTGAAAGACTACAAGGAGTCAAACTGCCCCCAAAGTTCAAACCTTCAAATCACTCAAAATACGATGGGAAAACAGAGCCCAAGCAATGGCTCAGAGTCTACTCACAATCCATTGAGCTGGCTGGAGGAGATGATGACGCAAAAGCCATTTTCTTTCCCATGGCTCTAGAAGCTCTACCGCTCCAATGGTTCGACAAGATCGAAGAGGGCTCAATAGAATACTTGGGAAGATTTGCGAAAAGTATTTTGCAACAACCGAGAGGAATCATCACCCATCCCATCACGCAGCCGAATTAAAGAGCCTCAAGCGAAGCCGGGAGAATCCTTGAGAGATTACTATCGAAGATTTGGCGAGATGAGATCCCAGGTGCATGACATCACAGAAAGAGAAGTGGTGGATGCGTTCGGTAAGGGAATCTCTCAAAGATGGCAATTCTCAGACTTCTACAAAGACAACCCGAGGACCAACGAACAGTTCAAGCTCACCGTTGAAAAAATGATCGGAGCCGAAGAAAGAACCCGTGATCGCTTCCCGGAGAGAAAGAACACGGAAGGCCCGAAGAAAGAAAAACGAGAACAACTCTCAACAATACAAGAAGCGAGGACCGCACAACACGGTCGCATTTGCCGAAAAAACCAAAGAAGCCATACAAACCAAAGTACAACGGCAACAAGGGCAACGGCAACAACAAAGATAACATCAAACTAGAAGACTTGCCTTGCGTCTTTCATCCCGGAGCTCATCATATGCTCGGAAACTGCACAACCTTCCAGGAGAGATATAAAGGAAGAGATTCAGCGCAGAAAGGGCACAACCAAGACGAAAAGGGAGAAGACAACGACGGACAAAAGACAGGGGACTTCCAGAAAGCAACAAGATCTCTAAACGTCATATTCTCCGGAGTTCCTGGATCAAAGAGCAAGAGACAAGACAAGCTAGCACTACGATCGATCATGGCAAAGAGAACCATAGCGCCACGCTACCTCAATTGGTCCCAATACCCGATTCAATTCACAAGGGAGGATCAATGGACAAGTGTAGGCAACGCCGGACTCTACCCTTGGTGATAGAACCCACCATAGCTGGAGTAACAGTAACCAAGGTACTGATCGACGGAGGTGCAGGGCTGAACATCATATTCTCTGAGACATTGGACAAGATGGGACTAGACCTCTCAGGGTTAATTGCTCCCTCCAGCACCCCTTTCTACGGGATAGTCCCTGGACGAGCAGCGATACCAATTGGGCAAGTCACCCTACCAGTCACTTTCGGAACACCTTCAAACTACCGAACGGAATACGTCAAGTTCAAAGTAGCAGATCTCGAGTCACCATATCATGCCATCATGGGAAGACCGGCAATTGCAAAATTCATGGCTATTCCACACTACCCGTATCTATTGCTAAAGATGCCGGCGCCATTTGGAGTTCTTTCAATCAAAGGAGATCTCAAAAAGGCTTTCGAGTGCGACGTCCAAGCCATTGAAATAGCAAACAAGTCCGGTACATTCTTGGAGAAAAGAGAAGTCAATCAAATGGTGCGGGAGACAAATCGAGGAACTCGAGATACCGTGCAAGAAACAAGCAATCTTTGTACCCCCGTAAGCCGACGTCAAGCACATCGATTTACGTGCCCGATGATCCATCCAAGACGGCGATCATCAGCTCTCACCTATCTCCAAAATAGGAATTCGCGCCACCAAAGTTAAGGCAACACAAAGATATATTTGCTTGAAACCGGGCGCACATGCCCTGCGTTCCAAGGGAGTCGGGCCGAAAGCACGTAATTGATATCAATATGGGATCCAAACCCATCAAGCAAAGACCGAGGAGATTCTCACCGAGAAAAAGAAAGAAGCCATCAAAAAGGAGATCGCGAAACTACTCGCGGCGGATTCATCGTAGAAATCCTACATCCGATTGGCTAGCTAACCCGGTTGCGTACGTAAGAAAAACACCTCGGAATGGCGATGTGTGTAGACTACACCGACCTAAATAAGCATTGCCCAAAAGATCCATTTGGGTTACCAAGGATTGACCAAATAGTGGATTCCACAGCAGGATCAGCCCTATTATCATTCCTAGATTGCTACTCAGGCTACCACCAGATAGCGCTCAAAAAAGAAGATCAGAGCAAGACCTCTTTTATCACCCCCTTCGGCGCCTACTACTATAAAACAATGTCATTCGGACTGAAGAACGCTGGAGCAACGTATCAAAGAGCGTCTACGACTTGTTTGGGAGAGCAGATTAGCAAAAACGCCGAAGCATACGTGGGACGACGTGGTGGTGAAAACAAGGGAGCCGATACTCTAATTCAAGACTTGGAGGAGACTTTCAACAACCTTAAGAAGTAGAGGTGGAAGCTCAACCCAACAAAGTGCGTTTTTGGAGTACCATCTGGACAATTACTTGGGTTCTTGGTCAGCAGCAGAGGCATAGAAGCCAGCTTCAAACAGATCAAAGCTATCACAGAGATGAGACAACCCCGAAACGTCAAGGACGTCCAAAAACTCACAGGGTGCATGGCGGCACTCAACAGATTCATATCTAAGCTGGGGAAAAAGGATTACCTTTCTTCAAATTGATCAAGACCAAGGGAAAGTTCGAATGGACTAAAGAGGCGCACAAGGCATTTGAAGAACTCAAACAAGACCTAACGCCGGCACCAGTCCTCACTCCCCCGAAAGATCATGAAGACCTCATGCTTTACATAGCGGCTACCAATACAATGGTCGGCTCAAAGAATCATTGTGGAGAGAGAAGAGCCCGAGCAGCAGAAGTAAAACCCGTGAGGCCAGCTTTACTACGTGGCGAGGTCCTTTCGTAATCTAAAGCTCGATACCCTCACGTATAGAAACTGCTCTACTCCATCTTGATCACATCAAGGAAGCTACGGCACTACTTCCGACAGCCACAAGATAACAAAGGGTCACAGATTCTCCACTCAAGACATCCTACACGAACAAGGATTCAACAGACGCATATCAAAATGGGCAAGAGAACTTCGGAGCATTAAATCTAGAGTTCACCCCACGAAGAGCGATCAAATCTCGTGCACTTCCCGACTTTATAGCGAGAATGGATAGAGCTCCAACAACCCATACCCGAATTTTACATCAAGAGACATTGGAGCATGTACTTCGATGGATCATTGAAGCTCGGGGAGCAGGAGCCGGATTCTCTTCATATCTCCGTAAGGAAGACAACTCAAGTATGTACTACAGATAATGTGGCAAGCTACCAATTACAATGAGGCGAGTACGAAGCACTCATCCATGGCCTCAAAGTGGCAAAAATCTTGGAATCAAGAGACTTCAAGTATATGGCGACTCAGCGGTTGTCATCAATCAAGTCAACAAAGACTGACTGCACTAAGGATAACATGGGCCTCTATCTTGCAGAAGCACGCAAATTGGAAAAGAACTTCCAAGGCCTAGAAATCCTACACGTGCTCGAGACGCAAACGTGGGTCAGACTATTAGCCAAACTCGGATCCGACAGAGCTCAAGTCCCACCGTGAGTATTCGTCAAAAGAATTATCGAAGCCCTCAATCAAAGAGAACCCGAGCAAGAAAATATGGAGCAATCAGCTCTAACGGGAGTGATGATAATATCTCCAGTCGCAAACCACTCCCCGGATCGAGGACATCATCAACTTCATCAAGAACAAAACGCTACCCCAAGACAAAACGAGAAGCAACAAGGATCTTGAGAAGAAGCAAGAACTATGTGCTCATCGGGGGACAAGCTATATAAAAGAGCAAATCATCGGGAGTACTACTCAAATGCATCGGCTCAAGAAGGAAAAGAAATTCTCAAAGAAATCCATTCGGATCTTTGGAAACCACGCAGCGTCGAGAACCCTCGTGGGAAAAGCATTGAACAGGATATTATTGGCCAACAGCTCTCAAAGACGCCTTGAAGAACTCGTCAAAAGATGCAAAGGATGCCGATGTTCGCAAAGACAGCGCATGTACCGCACACAACCTAATGCGCATACCATCATCATGGCCTTTTTTTTCGTCTTTGGGACTAGATCAAGTCGGACCACTTAAAAGAGCCAAAGGAGGATACGAATACATTTTCGTAGCAATCGACAAGTTCACCAAGTGGATAGAGTACAAGCCTTTGGTTAACTACAGCTCCAAAAGAAAGCGGTCGAGTTCATCCAAGAGATCATGCACAGATTCGGGATGCCCAACGGGATCATAACAGACCTCGATCACCCTTCACAAATGCGCACCAAGATTGGGCACGAGATTGCGGCATACAAATCGATTATGCCTCTCAGCACATCCCGAGGTAAACAGGCAAGTAGAAAGAGCCAACGGACTCATCCTTGCCGGTTTAAAGCCAAGACTATATGAAGAACTCAAAGACTACGGAGCAAAATGGATCGAAGAGATACCAAAAGTTGTCCGGGGCCTAAGAACTCAAATCGGCAGAGCAACAACAGCTACTCACCTTTCTTCCTAACATACGGATCGAGAAAGCGGTACTACCCGCCAGATTCGATATGGAGCTCTCCACGGATAGAGCGGTTTGAAGAAGGAGAAGGAGAACAGAACAAGAAGACTTGAGATCGACCGTGCGAAGAAGTCGAGAAAATGCCATCCTTCGAACGCAAGATACCCGCAAGGACTCGAAGGCACTATGACAAGAGCACACCTACCAAGAAATCTGAACCCGTGAGATCAAGTACTCAAAAGAAACCAAAAGACGTAAGGCAGCACAAATTGCTCAAATCCGTGGGAAGGACCCTTCATCGTCAAAAAGAGTACCGGGACCAGAAACCTACAAACTGATGACCACAGAAGGAGAAGAAATCAGAAACTCTTGGCACATCAGCCAACTTAGAAGGTTCTACCCATAAAGACTCTAACACCCGCGTAAAAGTCGCGAGAACACGCACCAACTCTCTCAAGAAGAAGAAGAAAATGGCGTCGAAGAACTCTAGACCCACAAGAGGTACTAGAATGCGCGGCACTCTAAAAGCGCTTCAAAACAAAAAAAGAACTCCAAAAAGAGCGCGGCCGCATACCTCCCAAGAGGAGAAGAACAAAAACAGCCCAAATCGACACTTCAAGAAAGAGAAGTCGACCGACGAAGGCAACCCCGACCACCGTAATGGAGGTCACCAAAAAAGGGTGGAACCACGCGAAGTCCTATCTCCGAATAGCGTCCATACCTTAAATCCTAGTGGTAGATCGTGAACTACGACTCAAGAAAAGAGGACGTAGGGATCGCCCGTTTAGGTCGCAGAGGCCATCGAGGGTCCGTAAAGAGCCAATATGTCCTACGGCGCAGGGACGGCCTTTCGAATCGGGCGTGAACGGTGTAGTGTTATGAAATAGGAACACATCGTCTCACATCAAGTCTCTCGAAAAGCGAGCAGCCCAAACCGTGCAAGGTGGATTGTAGTGTTGTGAAATAGAAACCCAACCATCTTGACCTTCAAATCAAGCAGTGCACTTAAATGGGCCCTGACCGAGAACCCTATATAGGGACGTCATGCTATAGTCCACCGGACAAAGATGGGAGAGCCCTTGCCCGAAGTGGCAACCCGTAGTTAGAACAACTCTACTCGAGCACGACTCCACCAAACATCTACTAGCAAGTCTAAGAAAAGACAAAAGCTAGAGGCCTAACGGCCAGAGCAAGACTCCACTTATCGTGACATGACTCGAAAAGGAGGCAACAAGTCACAAGCCGAAAGAAAACAATCCTAGCGAGAGGCGGGCACGACCCCCACCACTTTACAAAGAAGTCTCAAGCAAAGACAAAGACGAAAAATCCGTAATAAAAACAACTTCGGTACTTCGAGCACGACTCCACATCTACGGCGAGTCTCGAGAAAGAAGACAAGTCGTGCGTCAAAGGAAGGAACCCGCAGACGCTTGGGGTAAGGCCCCACCTATTTCAAGCAAGCCGAGAAGAAAGCAAGCTCAACAACAGGGGAAAACAACCCCGGCACCCCCGAGCACGACTCCACATCTACGACAAGTCTCGAAGAAAAGAAGACAAGTCGTGGCCCAAGGAAAGAACCCGCAGACGTTAGGGCAAGACCCCACCTATTCCAAGCAAGCCTAAGGAGAAGGCAAGCTCGAAAAACAGGGAAAAAACAACCCTTTCACCACGGAGCACGACTCCACGACGGATCTCGAGAAAGAAGACAAGTCAAGCGTCAAAAAGGAAAGAACCCTAAGACGCAGACCAAGACTCTATCCTCACGACAAGTCTCAAGAAAAGAAGACAAGTCGGGCCAAGAAAAATAACCTAAAAAGGCGCAAGAGCAAGACTCCAACAATCTACGGCAGCTTAAGAAGAGCTAAAGCCGATGCAAGAAACAACCCTGATGATCATGGAGCCAGACTCCGCACAACTATTCGGCACAAGTCTACAAGCAAAGGACAAAGCCCAAGGCCTAGATCTAAAGGCACAGTCACAACAAGACATCCAAAGAAAAAGACTGCTCGAAGGCAGAACAGATAACAGTTTAAAAAGTCAGCACAAAAGCAGACTCAATTGTTCAAAGACCCCATCCAAAGAAAGGCCACCAACGTAAACTATTCATTACAAGGCGCACGGCCGCCACAACCAGGCACTCAGGCCGCATCAAAGTCTAGCTCTACGGCGTCATTCATACCATATTCAATGGTATCAACCAAAGCCGTCACAGCTGCATCAACCACAGGGATCTCCCTCTCCATCAGCTCAACATGCTCCAAAGAAGCAAACCCATTAACAACAGTAGCAATGGGCAGCTCAGGAACAAGATGATGGAAATAATAGAGAGAGCTCCTCAGAAGCCTCCCGGCAACATCCCCCACATATAAGCGGAAGCGTTCGGAGGCTTGAGGAAGGAACCCCCTCCAGGTCAACTCTTGATCTTGAGGAAGACGGATGACATCGAGAAGAGGAGACACGAAACGCCAAAGCTCCGAGAATTTCTCCTGAAGGACAGCCAAAGAATCCTTCGCCCCCTGTAGCTCGGTCTGCAGCTCGTTGATAGTGGCCTCCTGGCTAGTCTTGGTCACACGGAGGGCTATAAAAAACAACTATCAGAGAAAGAGCAAAACAGAAACAACAAAGAAGAGCAAAAAGGAGGGCAGAAAAAATACCTTCGACTTCCTGGACAACCTTGCCATAAGACTCCGGTGACCCATCATCAGCAAAGGGCGCTGGCTTCCGGAAGTCAGTAAACAAAGAGCTCGCTCGACTCAAGAAGACGAGTAACCTACGCCCGCAAAGAGTCACTCTCTTGGCTAGAGAGGAAGACAGAAGGTCACGCACAAAAGACCGCAACAAAGTCAAAAATTCAGAGACATCTCAAGAAAAGAAGAAAACGATCAAGATAACCGGTCACATACCGAACTTGTGATCAAGAGTGGACAAAGCATCGGTGGCAGCCTTATACACCACGCAGACAAACCACCAACCCGAGAGGACGATCGAATTCTGAATCAACAGAAATCCGCAAGAACCTTCGGATCAAAAAGAGAAGGATCCTGGTCGAACCTCGGGGTTGGAAGTATGCACAGCGAACCGATGCGTAAAGATCGTCCAGCCGTCGACGTTCGGACGAAGTCGGAGAAAGAACATCCGGAAACTTCACGAAGGCCTCCTACAAAAGAATCCCTCGGGATAAGCTACCTCAAATTGACACGAAAACAAGAACACGAAAACAAGAGGACTTACCGAACGACACTCGAGGAGCACGAGGAGGAAGGCCAGCAGACACAGAAGGCTTCACATCAAGGGCAACAGGAACTGAAGAAGAACCCAAGCCAGAAGCATCAACCTTCACAACAGAAGAACTGCAGAAACAAACCTCATCAAAGACCACTACATAACCAAAGAACCCTGACGTATGAGCTCAAAAAACAAAAAGAACTCACGGGCTCCGGACAAGAGACTCCACTTGCTCCTCATCATGCTCAAAAAGTAAATGCAGGGCACCATCCAAAAACAGAGACACAAAGTTAACTCATACCAAAAAAGCGGGGCTGACAAAGAGACAACAACCCCTCACCTATGAGAATATTACTTGTAGGCTCCCTGCAAGGAAACCTAAGAAGTGGCGTAACGAGTCCTCTTGGGCGTAGTGGCGGCGAAAAAGCAACAAAAGTTCTTCGGAAGAACGCGGCGACGCTTATGGCCTATAAGGGCAAGAACCCGTGGATCCGGAGTAAAGGGAACATACGAAGAACTCCCAACACTCGTACGGGGAAGGATCAAAGACTCACCGTATAAAGTAAAGTAGCAACAAATCACCAAAGCGCACTCATCATAGTTACGGCCAAGATGCTAAAGAGGAAAATAGAGAGTCGAGAAAAAGAATCCTTCTTGGATAAAAAGAGCCCGACAGAACAAAAATATCACTTACGCAGAGGAGGATTAGCGGCAGAGAATACTCCGCGCAGCTTGAATCGGAGTCGCCGAACATCCTTCAACACAAGGCGAAGGGAATCCATCAACTCCTCCTCAGACAACTCGGCGCCTCCACCACCAACACGAGAAGGATCCTCGTGACCCGGTGTACTCAAAGCCGTACTTCTCTCGACATCAAGGGTTTGAACCCGACAAAATAAGAAAAAATCAACAATACCAGGACCGCTAAGACCAAAGACCTTGTTTTCGTAAATTTAACCCGATTGACAAACTCAAAGAACCTCCGACCGGGTCGAAGAGTCCACATTGAAGGCTGTCGGATCAACCGGGCTCATAGAGTCATGGTCAGCAAGAGCAGGAGGAGGGTTGTTCCTTCCATGATCATCAGGGTTGTTTCTTGCATCAGCTTTAGCTCTTATTAAGCTTGCTGTAGATTGTTGGAGTCTTGCTCTTGCGCCTTTTAGGTTATTTTCCTTGACGCCCGACTTGTCTTCTTTTCTTGAGACTTGTCGTGAGGATAGAGTCTTGCTCTGCGTCTTCCGGTTCTTTCCTTTTGACGCTTCGACTTGTCTTCTTTCCCGAGATCCGTCGTGGAGTCGTGCTCCGTGATGACGGGGTTGTTTTTTTTCTGTTTACGAGGTTGTCCTATTCATCGCCTTAGTGCGATCTGGTCTTTGTCTTCCTGCCTCGGTCTTTTTTCATGATTTTCTTCAATCCTACTGGATTGCTCTTTCCCATCTTGCTCCAAACGGGGTTCTTCTTCTTTCTATCTTTGTCCATGCTTGTGAGACGTTCATAGGCATTCCTCCTTCTCTCAAGCTCTTTTCGCTATTTCTTCCGCCTTCGCCTGGATCCGATCCATCCGCTTTGGGATGTGTTTCGATTCAGGGCCCGTCGGGCCGGGAAGGCTTGGTTTTTGATTATGAGCTTCGACTCGTCTCCGGTTGGCGCTCCGGTTGGTTCTATGTGAACAACCCTCCTCCCGCTCTTCTTTGACCATGACTCTATGAGCGGTTGATCCGACAAAATTTCTTCAATGTGGACTCTTCCCTCCCCAATCGGAGGTTCTTGAGTTTGTCAATCAATCGGGTTAAATTTCTGAAACAAGGTGCCGGTCTTAGCGGTCCCGTATTGTTGCGGAGTTTTCTTTCGCCCGTCGGGTTCAGCCCTTGATGTCCGTGAGAGAAGTACGGCTTTGAGTACATGTTGGTATTTATTAAGTGCAAAAGAATATAAAGGGTTCCGCAAGCGCCACGTAATAAATATACCATTGTAGCTTTTACCCGAGTATTCCGTAGTATCGTTATTTATATTTTCCACAGGGAAGCAAGGGTAAAGACTATGATAAATCAAAATCATGTATCTACTAATTTAATATACCAATTAAACTAAAGTGAGGGATAAATAATATATATGATATGAATGATAATTTAATAACTCTTAACCAGGAGAATATTATAATATAGAATAGATATCTAGGTCGAGAGGACAACGGGAGAGATCTAAGTTCCCGAATACTTCTCTAGTACTTTGGTTCTTTGATAACTGAAGCATGAAAAGGTATAGCGATCATATAAGAACACTTCGAGCAGCGGTACCGTCCCCGATCCTCGAAAAAGACTGGGAAAGGGTGATCGGGAGAAAGGCCGCCAAAAGCTCTACGAATCACCAACCCGAACGTGGTGGAATACAAAGACTGACAGGTTGTCACCCCTGGGGCTACCACAACTAACCGTGGGATTGGGCGCAATCTAAGGTAACCTCTAGTCTAGACACCATGTCCACACTATTAATTACTACTCTAATCATCATGAATAACTAGAGCACTCAATACGGCGAAGATCCCATGCAATTATATAACAACTATATTCTAATCAATAAATGAAAGGCATGAAAGTAACTAGAGAAGATAAATATATTAAAGCATAAGTCTTACAATGTAAAGATACAAAGACATACCAAGACGCGAAGACTTCTCCGAGAACCGAACGCAGTTCCGCTCTCCCTAACTCTCTACTAGATCTATTCTATTACATTGTAGCTATCTAATTCTCTTATATTGACAAGAGACCATCCATTCAAGGGATAACTCTTAAGTCAATCTGGTACTCTGAGCTTATCTGAGATCGGGGGGTCTAGGGTCTTTATATATGGGTCTTCCTCTGTCTCTTCAACTTCAACAGGGCGATGTGGTATTAATCCGTGCTCCTACCGACACCATCGGATCAAACCGACGTAAATCAACCGGTTTATATTGTATCTCGGAGGCGGTGGAGGAAGCTTCCGAAGCGGGGCCGGCGTGGCGGAGGTGGCAGGCCGATCGGCCTTAATATTGGGCCGGTCGGCCCAAGATGGGCCCCACCTGAGCTGAGCTTTTGTGGGTGCGTGCGTGTCGTCGTGCCGTTTCCGAATTGTATTTGTGCGGCGTCAAACGGAGTCCGGATGAGGGAGTTATGCCCGTTTTACCGAACCCCCGCTCTGCGACCGATATCTTCGATTACGGACTCGAATATGGCAAATGATATATCCGTTTCGATCACCTCGACGAGCTCTTCGCAATGTTGTACTTTGATTCTTCATTTGAAGTACTTCTATGTTGCTCTTTTGTAGGAGTTGGATCGAATACGATTGGAACACATCTTGGAGTCGTATGTCTTCATAACTCTCATTGTTTTCCTGTTTAGTCCCCGAAAATCATAACTTCACCAAAACTCATGGAAATCATTAGTAGAAACCCCTAATAAGGTTATCTAATTATATTTTAGTCCTTTTCCATGTTTAGTTGACAATTAAAAGTATACGTTAACAAGTGTCAACAAGACACCGGTCCCGAGGATCCTTCGTGTTGGTGGTGGAGGCGCCGAGTTGTCTGCGAGGAGGAGTTGATGGATTCCCTTCGCCTTGTGTTGAAGGATGTTCCGACGACTCGATTCAAGTTGCGGAGTATTCCCGGCCGCTAATCCTCCTCCTGCTGTAAGTGATATTTTGTTCTGTCGGGCTCTTTTTATCCAGTAAGGATTCTTTTTTCTGACTCTCTATTTTCCTCTTTAGCATCTTGGCCGTAACTATGATGAGTCTGCTTTGGTGACTGTTGCTACTTTGCTCCGCCGCTTACGGTGAGTCTTTGATCCTTCCTGGTACGAGTGTTGGGAGTTCTTCGTATGTTCCCTTTACTCCAGATCCACGGGTTCTTGCCCTTATAGGCCGCAAACGTCGCTCGCGTTCTTCTGAAGAACCTGTTGCTTTTTCTGCTGCCACTACGCCCAAGAGGACTCGTTCTGCCACTTCTTAGGTTTCCTTGCAGGAGCCTACAAGTAATATTCTCATAGGTGAGGGGGTTGTTGTCTCTTTGTCAGCCCCGCTTTTTTGGTATGAGTTAACCTGTGTCTCTGTTTTTCAGATGGTGCCCTGCATTTGCTTTTTGAGCATGATGAGGAGCAAGTGGAGTCTCTTGTCCGGAGCCCGTGAGTTCTTTTTATTTTTTGAGCTCATACGTCAGGGTTCTTTGGTTATGTAGTGGTCTTTGATGAGGTTTGTTTCTGCGGTTCTTACATTGTGAAGGTTGATGCTTCGGCTTGGGTTCTTCTTCGCCTTCTGTTGCCCTTGATGTGAAGCCTTCGTGTCTGCCGGCCTTCCTCCTCGTGCTTGTGGATACGGATCACCTAAGGGATCCGAGAGAGTTGTTCGCGAGGATTCTATCCTAGCTGCGGCCACAAACATCTCCCCTGAGAAGGCAATGGAAGCATAGCTACGGTAGACTTACGTTGTAATCGGGATAGAACTCTAGTCGATTACCATGTTTAGAGTTTGGGTGTTCGAATCCTCGACGGACAGCCCCTCTCAGATCCGACTAGGTCGTAGTAGCAAAGCTCTTTGGCCCCTTGAACTATAAAAGGCGGCCAAAGAGCACCTCAGAGGGGAGCGCAACTTGAACACATCAAGTCTTTGTAAAACTTTACAACCGATCCTCGGTTGACCCCATCAATCAAAAACAGGCTCACGCCGACCGGACGTAAAGGTCTTTACTCGATCAAGGATCGAGGGCCCGGACCGAGATAAAAACCCGTCTCCATGTCAATCTGCGCAACAAACCACCGGACTCCGGGTTCATCGAGGCCGGACAAACCGCCCGCGGCCGACCCCGTGGCGGGCTCGATAAGTAAAACATCGGCGGTGCTCCTCGAGTGTCGTTCCGTAAGTCCTCTTGTTTTCGTGTTCTTGTTTTACGTGTCAATTTGAGGTAGCTTATCCCGAGGGATTCTTTTGTAGGAGGCCTTCTGTGAAGTTTCCGGATGTTCTTTCTCCGACTTCGTCTGAACGTACGGCGGCTGGACAGTCTTCTGCATCTGGTTCGCCTGTGCATACTTCCAACCCTGAGGTTCGACCGGATCCTTCTCTTTCTGATCTGAAGGTTCTTGCGGATTCTGTTGATTCGGAATTCGATCTGTCCTCTCGGGTTGGTGGTTTGTCTGTGGTGTATAAGGCTGCCACCGATGCTTTGTCCGCTCTTGATCACAAGTTCCAGGTATGTGACCGGTTATCTTGATCGTTTTCTTCTTTTCTTGAGATGTCTCCTGAATTTTTGACTTTGTTGCAGTCTTTTGTGCGTGACCTTCCTGTCTTCCTCTCTAGCCAAGAGAGTGACTCTTTGCGGGCAGAGGTTACTCGTCTTCGAGAGTCCGGCGAGCTCTTTGTTTACTGACTTCCGGAAGCCCGCGCCCTTCTGGCGATGGGGTGGACCGAGTCTTATGGCAAGGTTGTCCGGGGAAGTCGAAGGTATTTTTTGCCCTCCCTTTTTGCTCTTCTTTGTTGTTTCGTTTTTGCTCTTTCTCTCCGATAGTTGTTTTTATAGCCCTCCGTGTGACCAAGACTAGCCAGGAGGCCACTATCAACGAGCTGCAGACCGAGCTACAGGGGGCGAAGGATTCTTTGGCTGTCCTTCAGGAGAAATTCTCGGAGCTTTGGCGTTTCGTGTCTCCTCTTCTCGATGTCATCCGTCTTCCTCAAGATCAAGAGTTGACCTGGAGGGGGTTCCTTCCTCAAGCCTCCGAACGCTTCCGCTTATATGTGGGGGATGTTGCCGGGAGGCTTCTGAGGAGCTCTCTCTATTATTTCCATCATCTTGTTCCTGAGCTGCCCATTGCTACTGTTGTTAATGGGTTTGCTTCTTTGGAGCATGTTGAGCTGATGGAGAGGGAGATCCCTGTGGTTGATGCAGCTGTGACGGCTTTGGTTGATACCATTGAATATGGTATGAATGACGCCGTAGAGCTAGACTTTGATGCGGCCTGAGTGCCTGGTTGTGGCGGCTTCGTCTGCCTTGTAATGAATAGTTTCTGTTGGTGGCCTGCTGGATGGGGTCTTTGAACAATTGAGTCTGCTTTTGTGCTGACTTTTTAAATCATTATTCTCGTTTCGCCTTCGAGCAGCCTTTTTTCTTTGGATGTCTTGTTGTGACTTGTGCCTTTAGATCTAGGCCTTGGGCTTTGTCCTTTGCTTGTAGACTTGTGCCGAATAGTTGTGCGGAGTCTGGCTCCATGATTATCAGGGTTGTTTCTTGCATCAGCTTTAGCTCTTCTTAAGCTTGCTGTAGATTGTTGGAGTCTTGCTCTTGCGCCTTTTAGGTTATTTTCCTTGACGCCCGACTTGTCTTCTTTTCTTGAGACTTGTCGTGAGGATAGAGTCTTGCTCCTGCGTCTTCCGGGTTCTTTCCTTTTGACGCTTGACTTGTCTTCTTTCTCGAGATCTGTCGTGGAGTCGTGCTCCGTGATGACAGGGTTGTTTTTTCCCTGTTTCTGAGCTTGCCTTCTCCTTAGGCTTGCTTGGAATAGGTGGGGTCTTGCCCCTGCGTCTGCGGGTTCTTTCCTTCGACGCACGACTTGTCTTCTTTTCTTCGAGACTTGTCGTAGATGTGGAGTCGTGCTCCGGGGTGCCAGGGTTGTTTTTTCCCTGTTGTTGAGCTTGCTTTCTTCTCCAGCTTGCTTGAAATAGGTGGGGCCTTGCCCCTGCGTCTGCGGGTTCCTTCCTTTGACGCACGACTTGTCTTCTTTCTTGAGACTCGCCGTAGATGTGGAGTCGTGCTCCGGAGTACCAGAACTTGTTTTTATTCTGGATTTTCAGCGCTGTCTTTGCTTGAGACTTGCTGTAAGTGGCTGGGGTCATGCCCCGCTCTGCCAGGATTGTTTTCTTCTGGCTTGTGACTTGTTGCCTCCTTTCTGAGTCATGTCACGATAAGTGGAGTCTTGCTCCTGGCCGTTAGGCCTCTAGCTTTTGTCTTTTCTTAGACTTGCTAGTAGATGTTTGGTGGAGTCGTGCTCCGAGTAGAGTTGTTCTAACTCTGGGTTGCCGCTTCTGGGCAAGGGCTCTCCCATGCTGTCCGGTGGACTATAGCATGACGTCCCTATATAGGGTTCTCAGTCCGGGCCCATTTAAGTGCATCAAGGGACCGAAGGTCAAGATGGTTGGGTTTCTATTTCATAACACTACAATCCACCTTGCCTCGGTTTTGGGCTGCTCTGCTTTTCGAGAGACTTGATGTGAGACGATGGGTTCCTATTTCATAACACTACCGTTCACGCCCGATTCGAAAGGCCGTCCTCTGTTGGTAGGACATATTGGCTCTTTGTGGACCCTCGATGGCCTCTGACCTAAACAGGCCGATCCCTACGTCCTCTTTTCTTGAGTCATGGTTCACGATCTACCGCTAGGATTTAAGGTATGGGCGCTATTCCGAGATAGGACTTGGCGTGGTTCCACCCTTTTTGGTGACCTCCGTTACGGTGGTCGGGGTTGCCTTACGTCGGTCGACTTCTCTTTCTTGAAGTGTCGATTTGGGCTATTTTTTTGTTCTTCTCCTCTTGGGAGGCATGCGACCGCGCTCTTTTTTGGAGTTCTTTTTTTGTTTTGAACTGCTTTAGAGTGCCGTGCATTCTAGTACCTCTTGTGGGTCTAGAGTTCTTCGACGCCATTTTCTTCTTCTTCTTCGAGAGTTGGTCTGCGTGTTCTCGCGACTTCTCCGTGGGTCGCTCGTCGAGTCTTTATGGGTAGAACCTTCCGAGTTGGCCGATGTGCCAAGAGTTTACGATTTCTTCTCCTTCCGTGGTCATCGGTTTGTAGGTTCCTGGTCCCGATACTCTTTTGGCGATGAAGGGTCCATACCACGGACCGAGCAATTTGTGCCCCGCCTTCTCGTCTTTTGGT
This sequence comes from Hyparrhenia diplandra, assembly GCA_015847255.1. Classification (NCBI taxonomy): domain Eukaryota; kingdom Viridiplantae; phylum Streptophyta; class Magnoliopsida; order Poales; family Poaceae; genus Hyparrhenia; species Hyparrhenia diplandra. The sequence goes on along the minus strand of JADLZK010008219.1, from coordinate 16,477 downwards.
TTTTTTGAGTACTTGATCTCCCGGGTTCAGATTTCTTGGTCGTGTGCTCTTGTCATAGTGCCTTCCGAGTCCTTGCGGGTATCTTGCGTTACGAAGGATGGCATTTTCTCGACTTCTTCGCACGATCTCAAGTCTTCTTGTTCTCCTTCTCCTTCTCCTTCTTCAAACCGCTCTATCCGTGGAGAGCTCCATATCGATCTGGCCGGTAGTACCGCTTCGATCCGTATGTTAGGAAGAAAGGTGAGTAGCCCGTTGCTCTGGCGATTTGAGTTCTTAGGCCCCGGACAACTTTTGGTATCTCTTCGATCCATTTTGCTTCGTAGTCTTTGAGTTCTTCATATAGTCTTGGCTTTTAAACCGGCAAGGATGAGTCCGTTGGCTCTTTCTACTTGCCCGTTTGCCTCGGGATGTGCTACTGAGAGGCATAATCGATTTGTATGCCGCAATCTCGTGCCCAATCTTCGACTCTCGCCGCCGTGAAGGGTGATCCGAGGTCTCGTTATGATCTGTTGGGCATCCCGACCGCATGCATGATCTCTTGGATGAACTCGGCGCCTTCTTTGGGTCGTAGTTAACCAAAGGCTTGTACTCTATCCACTTGGTGAACTTGTCGATTGCTCTGGCGCGTATTCATATCCTCCTTTGGCTCTTTTAAGTGGTCCGACTTGATCTAGTCCCCCAAAGACGAAAAAGGCCATGACAATGGTATGCGAGATTAGGTTGTGTGCGGGTACATGCGCTGTCTTGCGAACATCGGCATCCTTTGCATCTTTTGACGAGTTCTTACTGCGTCTTTGAGAGTCATTGGCGGTAATATCCTGTTACGAATGCTTTTCCCACGAGGGTTCTTGACGCCGCGTGGTTTCCACGGCAGATCCGAATGGATTTCTTTTGAGGATTTCTTTTCCTTCTTCGGAGCCGCATTTGAGTAGTACTCACGATGATCTTTGCTCTTTTTATATAGCTTGTCCCCAATGAGCACACATAGTTCTTGCTTCTTCTCAAGATCCTTGTTGCTTACGCTTTGTCTTGGGGTAGCGTTTTTATTCTTGATGAAGTTGATGATGTCCTTGATCCGGGGGAGTGGTTCTGACACGGAGATATTATCATCACTCTGTTAGAGCTGATTGTTCCATATTTTCTTGCCCCGGTTTCTCTTTGATTGAAGGCTTCGATAATTCTTCGACGAATACTCACGGTGGGACTTGAGCTCAATCGGGATCCGAGTTTGGCTAATACGCTGCGCAACCACGTTTTGCGTCTCGAACACGTGTAGGATTTCTAGGCCTTGGAAGTTCTTTTCCAATTTGCGTATACAGCGCGGTAGAGGCCCATGTTATCCTTGGTGCAGTCCGGTCTTTGTTGACTTGATTGATGACAACCGCGAGTCGCCATATACTTGAAGTCTCTTGATTCCCGTTTTTGCCACTTTGAGGCCATGGATGAGTGCCGTACTACGCCTCGTTGTTGGTAGCTTGCCACATTATCGTAGTACATACTTGAGTTGTCTTCCTTCTAGAGATATGAAGAGAATCCGGCTCCTGCTCCCCCAAGCTTCAATGATCCATCGAAGTACATGCTCCAATGTCTCTTGATGTCGCCGGGTATGGGTTGTTGGAGCTCGTCCATTCTCGCTATAAAGTCCGGAAGTGCACGAGATTTGATCGCTCTTAGTGGGGTGAACTCTAGATTTAATGCTCCGAGTTCTACTTTGCCCATTTTGATATCGTCTGTTGAATCCTTGTTCCGTAGGATGTCTCCGAGTGGAGAATCTGTGACCACTTGTTATTTTGTGGTCGTCGAGTAGTGCCATAGTTTTCTTGATGTGATCAATATGGAGTAGAGCGGTTTAAATGCGTGAGGGTATCGAGCTTTGGATTACGAAAGGACCTTGCTCATGTAGTAAAAAGTGGCCTCACGGGTTTTACTTGCGTGTTCTCGGGCTCTTCTCTCTCCACAATGATTCTTGAGGCGACTCTTCTGTATTGGTAGTTGCTATGTAAAGCATGAGGTCTTCATGATCTTTCGGGGGAGTGAGGACCGGTGCCGACGTTAGGTCTTGTTTGAGTTCTTCAAATGCCTTGTATGCGCCTCTTTAGTCCATTCGAACTTTCCCTTGGTCTTGATCAATTTGAAGAAAGGTAATCCTTTTTCCCCGGTTTAGATATGAATCGCATTGAGTGCCGCCATGCACCCCGTGAGTTTTGGGCGTCCTTGACGTTTCGGGGTTGTCTCATCTCTGTGATAGCTTTGATCTGTTTTGAAGCGGCTTCTATGCCTCTAGCTGTGACCAAGAACCCAAGTAATTGTCCCGATGGTACTCCAAAAACGCACTTTGTTGGGTTGAGCTTCCACCTCCACTTCTTAAGGTTGTTGAAAGTCTCCTCCAAGTCTTGAATTAGAGTATCGGCTCCCTTGTTTTCACCACCACGTCGTTCACGTATGCTTGGCGTTTTTTGCCAATCTGCTCTCCCAAACAAGTCTGTATCACTCTTTGATACGTTGCTCGGCGTTCTTCGATCCGAATGACATTGTTTTATAGCGGTAGGGCACCGAAGGGGGTGATAAAAGAGGTCTTGCTCGATCTTCTTTTTTTGAGCGCTATCTCGGTGGTAGCCCGAGTAGCAATCTAGGAATGATAATAGGGCGATCCTGCGTGGAATCCACTATTTGGTCAATCCTTGGTAACCCAAATGGATCTTTTGGGCAATGCTTGTTCAGGTCGGTGTAGTCTACACACATGCGCCATTCTCGAGGTGTTCTTCTTCGTACCGAACCGGGTTAGCTAGCCAATCTGGATGTAGGATTTCTCTCGATGAATCCGGCCGCGAGTAGTTTCGCGATCTCCTTTTGATGGCTTCTTTCTTTTAAATTTGAGAATCTCCTCGATCTTTGCTTGATGGGTTTGGATCCCATATTGATATCAATTATGTGCTCGGCCCGCTCCTTGGAACGCCGGCATGGCATGTGCCGGTTTCAAGCAAATATATCTTTGTGTTGCCTTAGGAAGGCGGTGGCGCGAATTCCTATTTTGGAGATAGGTGAGAGCTAATGATCGCCGTCTTGGATGGATCACGGTGCTGTAAATCGATGTGCTTGACGTCGGCTTCTTACGGGGGTACCAAGATTGCTTGTTTCTTGGCCGGTATCTCGAGTTCCTCCCGATTTGTCTCTGTGCCATTTGATTGACTTCTCTTTTCTCCAAGAATGTACCGGACTTGTTTGCTATTTCAATGGCTTGGGCGTCACACTTTCGAAAAGCCTTTTTGAGATCTCCTTTGATTGAAAGAACTCCAAATGGCGCCCGGCATCTTTAGCAATAGATACGGGTAGTGTGGAATAGCCATGAATTTTGCAATTGCCGGTCTTCCCATGATGGCATGATATGGTGACTCGAGATTCGCTGCTTCGAACTTGGCGTGATACGTTCGGTAGTTTGAAGGTGTTTCGAAAGTGGCCGGTAGGGTGACTTGCCCAATTGGTATCGCTGCTCGTCCGGGGGACTATCCCCGTAGAAAGGGGTCTTTGGAGGGAGCAATTAACCCCGAGAGGTCTAGACCCATCTTGTCCAGTGTCTCAGAGAATATGATGTTCAGCCCTGCACCTCCGTCGATCAGTACCTTGGTTACTGTTACTCCAGCTATGGTGGGTTCTATCACCAAGGGATACAGTCCGGCGTTGCCTACACTTGTCCATTGATCCTCCCTTGTGAATTGAATCGGGTATTGGGACCAATTGAGGTAGCGTGGCGTTGCGGGTTCTGCTGCCATGATCGATCGTAGTGCTAGCTTGTCTTGTCTCTTGCTCTTTGATCCAGGAACTCCGAGAATATGGCGTTTAGAGATCTTGTTGCTTTCTGAAGTCCCCTCTCTTTTGTCCGTCGTTGTCTTCTCCTTTTTTCGTCTTGGTCGTGCCCTTTCTGCGCCGAATCTCTTCCTTTATATCTCTCACGGAAGGTTGTGCGGTTTCGAGGCGTATGATGAGCTCCGGGATGAAAGACGCAAGGTAAGTCTTCTAGTTTGATGTTATCTTTGCCGTTGCCGTTGCCCTTGTTGCCGTTGTACTTTGGTTTGTATGGCTTCTTTGGTTTTTCGGCAAATGCGACTGTGTTGTCTGGTCCTCGCTTCTTGTATTGCTGAGAGTTGTTACGCTTCTTTCTTCGGGCCTTCCATGTTCTTTCTCTCCGGAAGCGATCACGGGTTCTTTCTTAAACCGATCATTTTTTCAACGGTGAGCTTGAACTGTTCGTTGGTCCTCGGGTTGTCTTTGTAGAAGTCTGAGAATTGCCATCTTTGAGATTCCATTACGAACGCATCCACCACTTCTCTTTACGTGATGTCATGCACTGGGATCTCATCTCGCCAAATCTTCGATAGTAGTCTCTCAAGGATTCTCACCCGCTTACGCTTGAGGCTCTTTAATTCGGCTCAAGCGTGATGGGATGGGTGATGATTCTGCGCGGTTGTTGCAAAATACTTTTGCAAATCTTCCCAGTATTCTATTGAGCCCTCTTCGATCTTGTCGAACCATTGGGCGGTAGAGCTTCTAGAGCCATGGGAAAGAAAACGGCTTTTGCGTCATCATCTCCTCCAGCCAGCTCAATGGATTGTGAGTAGACTCTGAGCCATTGCTTGGGCTCTGTTTTCCCATCGTATTTTGAGTGATTTGAAGGTTTGAACTTTGGGGGTAGTTTGACTCCTTGTAGTCTTTCTCTGAAGCAAGGGAATCTGTCGTAGCCCCCCCTGTTGTCCTCCCTTCGATTTGTCTCGAGGATCTTGCTCCTTTTGTCAAGGTTCTTGCGGGTCTGTATGTGGACTCCATGACTTCTTCGCGTCGGCTTGGTCTCGGGGTGAGATTAGTCCTCGGGGGGGTCTGGTTTCCACCATCCCTCGGGACCGCCTTGAGTTTACGGAGTTCTCCGGCGTGCCCAACCTCTTTAAGACATTAGACCGACTTCTTTGTGTGTGCGAATTGTTTACCTTTGACTGCGTCCTAGCGGGATCTCTTTCTTGGGTGGCTTTCAGAAGCGCTTCCTTGATGAGCCTCTTCTCGTTATTTAGGTTTGAAGCAGTCTTCGAGCGTTCAATCAACTCTTGTATCTTTCCGTGTGTTGTCGATGGTCGTCTTGACTTCCCTTTCGGACTTCATCTTCTCATATTCGCAGGTCGGCTTGGTACTTGTTCCGGGCTTGTTTGCGCTTGCTCGCCTCCGTCTCGGCGTCCTCCCTTCAGACTTGTTTCTTCTTAGCCTTGAATGACGCTGGTCTTCTCCTTCGTCTTCTTGGGTTCTTTTCGTCCGCCGAGATGTTTGATAGACCTTCGTCGGTGGACCTGATGTCGGGGCATCCGGAGGGTTAAGCGGCGTCGCGGGCTCTTGCTATCACAAATATTTCATTGGGAACACGAGCCTTTGGACGCCACTCCTTCCGTCCCGGGGAAGATTAGCCGCTTGCCATCCCCGTACATCACCGTTTCTTGACGTTCGGTCTCTTTGTGAGGGTTCTAGGCCGCTGGATGATGCACTCCTCCGGCGTCCTTGTTAGGACGAGCCCTCGTTCTTGCGCCTTTCAAAGGAATCTCCAGCTTTCTTTTGAAAGTTGTCTTGATACTCCTTGTATGTGTGAACGCGGCATTACGTAGTCCCGTTGGGAATTGGTAAGGTAACCCGGGTTGATACCCGTTTGTCTCCGGTTTCGCCTTCTTTCTCCGAGTCGAGGTAGCCTTTCTTGAAAAATTCTTTTTCCAAATTGATCCCGGTTCCCTTGTCGAGGCCGGAGTAGGAGTATCGCCGAGTCGTCTTCGAGTCCGCCTTTTGAACCTTGGATGACCCCCTTTCCCGAGTGCATTTCGGTTTCGTGTCCTCTGACGTAGTCCTCCGAGTCGGTGTCGAGTTTGTTCTCCGTCTCTCGAGGCGATGTCGGCGAGTGTCAATTGCCCGAGCCTCTCGGCGAGTTCTCGATTCTCCTCCTGGTCTTGGATTTCTCGATGATGTAGCTTCGAGTCTTGCCGCCGTCGTCGATCTCGCAAGCCCATGATCCGAAGATGATCGTATTTCGTCGCCGAGCCCATGATGTCGTGGTCCGCCCGAACTCGTGCTGAAATTCGACGAGAGCCCCTACACGGGCGCCCGGTGTCGATGTTTTACGACCGAGAGCCCGCCACGGGTGAGCCGGGCGGTTTGTTCGGCCTCGATGAACCTGGAGTCCGGCGGTTTGTTCTTGCCAGCTTGACATGGAGACGGGGTTTTTATACTGGTTCGGGCCCTCGATCCTTGATCGAGTAAAGACCTTTACGCCCAAATCGGCGTGAGCCCTGTTTTTGATTGATGGGGTCAACCGAGGATCGGTTGTAAGGTTTACAAAGACTTGATGTGTTCAAGTTGCGCTCTCTCTCACGAGGTGCTCTTTGGTCGCCTTTTATAGTTCAAGGGGCCAAAGAGCTTGCTACGGACCTAGTCGGATACGAGAGGGTTGTCCGTCGAGGATTCGAACACCCAAACTCTAAACATGGTAATCGACTAGAGTTCTATCCTCGATTACAAATGTAAGTCTACCGTAGCTATGCTTCCATTGCCTTCTCGGGAGTTGTTTGTGGTCGCGAGCTGGGATAGAATCCCGCGAACAACTCTCTAGAGTCCTTAGGTGATCCCGTATCCACAATGATGATTTGCTAATGTTAAACACATGCCACGGATATGTTGCATGTTTTACTTAAATGTATCTATCTCTTGTCTCAAGATCTGCAGACGAGCTCATGACTAGGCGTACTACTGAATTGGCCCAAACTTTTGATGCATTCATTTGTTGCCGCATTCACTGAATCTAAACTGCTTTTTGCATTTAGATACCCTAGTTGTCCATGAATTGCTAATATTAGCCACAATTCTATTCTAAATAGTATCTTTTGATTGATGTTAAAGAATTGATGTCAAAGAACATGGTGGACAAAGATTTTGATGCTCTACTAATGTTAATCTCAATTTCTTTGTTCGGTGTTATGTTGTGTACTGTGGAAAAATAATCATTTATTGCAAGTATTACAACCTTATTGCCGAACCTTTTTGATTAAAAACTATTTTATCGTCAGGTGTGCTATTGAACACTAGCTATTTTCTGGAAGACTTATGCCTTCACTTCCATCATCGCTTTCCTTAAAACTTTATTTTTGGTGTGGAGAGATTATGGTCATCACAGTTGATTTGATATAATAATGTAAAGTGGGTTGTTTATGTTGCTCGCTTATTTTAATCTCAAGTTGTTTGTTTGTTTGCATTACTGAATTTAAACTTTGTTGCATTCAAGCAATTGATTTGATGATGATTTGCTAATATTAACCACATGTCACCTCGTAAGCTATATCTTTTGATGTTATGGGGTGCCCAAAGCTAATATTAACCACAATTCCTTTGAATGCTTCAGTATGTGGTCCCCAAAGGGTTTTTTTTTTTTGAAGGATTCATTGGGAAACCCCCCCCCAACCTAATCTTTTTTCATTGATATAAAGAGAATTCAAATAAAATTACAGGTACACAAGCGGTGTAAAAGGAAATAACAAAAAATTTTGGAGCTACACAAGCTCAAACAGAAAAAGAGAAAATACATTAAGGGATATTCTCCGGCCACAATTTGAGGGGGCCAGCAAGGCTCGGTTTAGCTTTGATGCAAATCAAGCCAATTTGTTCCATAAAATGATTTCTCCAATTCGCATACGTGCAAGGTCTATTCTCAAAAATCAAATCATTCCTCAGGGTTCCAAATAGACCAACAAGCAGTGATGAGTACTTCTCTGAAGAAAGGTGCTCGAAAATCCAATCTAGCTTGAATCAGCATATCCGGAGGGGGCGGTGACAAATTCCGGTCGATCCCAAGAACAATCCAAAGAAGCGGACGAAGGGGCATTCAAAAAATAGATGCCGATGGTTTCCTCTCCATTATGATTGCAAATAGCACAAGAGTAGCTTGGCAGGGAACATATTTTTCCTCTTTAGTAAACTTCTAGTATTAAGCCTGTTTTTAAGAAGCAGCCAAAAGAAGAACTTTTGTTTCCCAGTTAGAACCTTTCCAAAGCCATTCAAGAGTGGAGAAGCTTGTGTGGTACCCTTTTAAAGCCTTGTATGCCTTATTGGTGGAATAAACATTGGAATTCCAAATATAAAACCACTAATCAGATCCATTAACATCCCAATCAACACTATCAATTATTGTTTGCAAGTCTTGCGGTACATTTAGAGCTTGGGCGAGAGTGGCAAGAAGAAATTCACCTTTCCAAGTTATCAAGGAAAAATCGGATAGAACATTTTTTCTTTTTATCAAAAGAATAAAGTTTTGGAAATTGTTCCTTAATAGAATTGTCCTTCCAAATGTCACACCAAAAAGAGCTGAAGTACTGCATACACGGGAATGCAAGTAGCTATTTTCTTGAAATCGATTTAGTTTCATTACATCCCTCCACCAAAAGGATCCAAACGGTGATCTTGCATGGGGTGGAGTATTGCTGTTGGCATAAAGCTTGTTCTAGGTTAACTGGACCCAAGGAACATCTGCATGATTGTAGAATTTGTCAAGATGTTTCAAGAGCGAGCTTTATTTTCAGTTTGGATATCAATAATCCCTAAGCCCCCTTCTTTCTTTGATCAGGGCAACTAGGCATTTTTCCTTTTTTGTTTATGTCCCCATCACTCCAAAGATAGTGCTTTTATGTATCTGTCAATCATCTCAATAACAAAAAGGAGGGAAAAACAATGTGCACATATAGTATGTTAGGGTAGCAGTTAGAATAGATTTAACCGAGTAAGCCTTCCATAATAAGATAGCATCCTACTGAAACCCAATGTTCTTGCCTCAATTCTTTGGATGACAGGGGCAAAGTCTGACACTGAAGGTTTGTTTATTCCAAGTGGGAGCCCAAGATAAGTGAATGGCATTGTTCTAGTGGAACAACCAAATGTGTTTGCCAAATGAGCCAGCTTGTTTTCATCAATATTGATAGGCACCATGAAGGATTTACTGAAGTTTACATGTAGACCAGAGGAATCGAGGAAAAGATATGAACAAGCACTTAAGGCTAAACAGGACTTAGGGAGTCACCGGGCGGGATCAGCAAAGTATCATCGGCATATTGAACAATAGGATAGTCACCACCAAAAGAATCACTGATGGGGTGTTTGATCAGTCTATTTCTCCAAGCACTGTTGACAATCGACTGAAAGCTACAAGGAAAAAGAGGAGAGGAGAAAGTGGATCACCTTGTCTGATCTCTCTCGAGATATTTAAAACTTTTCCCCGAATGCCATTCAATAGAACTCGAGGAGGACTCAGAGCTCAAGATCATGCTAATCCAATTGATCCATATTATAGGACAACCTCTGTGTTTGAGGCTTTCTATGATGTATTGATGCTCAACCTTATCAAAAGCTTTCTCAAAATCAAGCTTCAAAATAACAATCTACCTTTTGGAATGATGGCAAATATGTAGAAATTGAAATCCCCAAGCTAAACAATCTTGAATTGTTCTACCCTTAATGAAACCATATTGATTGGCATGAATCAACTCATCAATGACATTCTCAGAACCATGATGAAAGAATCTTAGTGAGGCATTTGAGGGAATAATTACGGAGGGATATGGGTCTGTAATCATCAATAAAAGTTGGATTATCTTTCTTGGGGATGAGAGTAATAAAGGAATCATTGATACACTGAATGTCCAACACTGAGGTACCAAAGTTGTTTAAGAATCTCATAAAATTTTGTTTTTATGATATGCCAACATTTCTTTATGAAGAAGCCATTGAAGCCATCGGGGCCTGGGGCATGATTGCTTGGAATTGCTTTAACCACACCTAGAATCTCAGCTTCAGTAAAATCATCAGCTATGTGAAGGAGGAAATCTTCTTTTGTTCTGAATGAGAGAGGACAGGTTGTAAGAGATCGCATTAAAATCAGATACTCCCAGTCTATTCTTGAAGGCATTCCAGAGTAAAGCAACCTTCTAATCATGGTTAGTTATCAAAATATCATCTCTGGTGGTCAAAGTCCCAATATATTTTCTAATATTATTATGGTCAAAGTCCCAAAGGGTTCGACCTGGGCCTAGGTGAGGTTAGGTCTCTCCAGGAGAACCTGATCCTAAACTATGGAACGTTGGCTGCAAGGACCAACACTTACCTCGACGCTCAAGGCCTTGCTGCACAATTCGGAATTGATGCATTCTAGAAAACGCTAGATGAATCTAAGAAGGCTATCAAGAAAATTAGGGACAAGACTGTGATCATCATGTCATCTGTATATCAGCTTGGCCGTGTGCCTCTCCCTCCCACTGAAGAGCTTGATCGTGACATCTCAAAAAAATAGTGAATGATACATGTATGATGGTTGATCATTATGCAGCCAGTTCGTCTAACAATGCTTCCAGGTTAATAGTTTCCTTGTTAATAGGTTCACTGTTCTTTACTAGTGTACTGCTTGTACAATATTTCAAATTTTTTATACTGCTCATTCTGACATTCTTAATATTCTTCTTTGTCAGAAGTGCTTCTCAACTTAAATCTATAGATTGGACAATGAAGCAGGCTGCCGTCATTGATGCTCTAAAGGACCCAACTTCTTCTGCCCCAAGCAAAAAAGAACCATGCTTTGAAGCCTAAAAGCTTTGTTGAGGTTAACAGATTTCTATTCTATCTCTTTTTGTAGTAAACTGCATGTAAAATATTAATTTATATTTTCTATCTTGGTCTGGTCACAGTACTTCTGTAGATATTGAAAATACAGGGACAATATGGTGAATGCTGTGTTGTTTTATGCCTTTTACTTTGGACCCCTATGAAGACATCAAAACGAACAAAATCGTAACGATCGAAAATGATAACCAAAGTGAAGGGCGAAATTACCAAACCAAAGACAAAATGATGGCATGGCAAAGATGGGGAGCTGAATGGTCAGCCCTCCTCCTCTCTCTCCTCTCCCCGCTTTTATAGGGAAGGTGGGAGGGACTGGTTTCTTTATTACCCACAATATGATTGATATTTATAAGAATGCCACTTTGAGCTACAATTGGACAAAAATATTGCAAGTTCTACTATCAAGCTACTCAATTGCGCCAGGGAGGTTGCCAATTTATTGTACGCCCCAACATGCTGCCTTAAGGTAACATAGTTTTTTGAAGTTACAGATTCATTCAATGTGCATTTGTTACTGATTTGTGTGTTTGTGATTTGTGTAACTGCATTGTTGTACATAATTGATTTTTCTGTGTCATGAATATCAATTGTTAAAATTCTAGTTCTTTACTGATTTTCTTTGCCATGCAAATCAATTGTTAAAATCCCAGCTTCCCATGCTTACTCAAAGTTTTGTTTTGTTTGTTGGCAGGCGTGCTGCTTTATCTGCCAAAAATGAGAGGCCCAAGTGCAAGAAGTTGTTCCAGATGACTGATGCTCAGGGCCCCAGGCGTCAGATGACTGCTGCTCAGGCCCCAGGCGTCTGATGACTGCTGCTCAGGGCCCTAGGTGTCAGATGACAAGGGCAGCTTCCGCCAGGGCGAGACTGGGACAAGCGAGGTGAGGTTGAAGCAAATAATCGGAATGCCTAAGAATTTATCCTCTAGTCGCCCGATGTGTTCTCCATCGGCTCCGTCGATCCGCCTTCAACCAACGCTTTGCGCGGTCTTTCCACCGGTGTGTATGCGCCATTGGCCCCTCTACGACCCCCCCGGCGGCGAGCTCGTCGTAGTCAACGTCTCCAATGTAGGTGTTATGCTTTTCAGGTCGCTGGACCAAATTGTAATCAGGTCTTCTATAGAAGACCTTCATGTAATCTGGCTGCTTAATATACTATATGCTTGTCTTTGTCAAAAAGAAAAAAAAAATGCTCATGAGTCATGAGTACTTGGTGGCTGTCTTTACTACGTGCTTGGACTTTTTTTTTTTTGAGATTACACAGTACGACGCAGACGCTCAACACGCACGCACACTCACCCCTATGAACACACGTACACAAACCCTGCCCCTATGAGCACCTTCAAGGACTGAGCCGGCAAATCTTGAAGTTCGAAGTCACCACTGGCCCTAAGCTATCGACGGGGGCGCCGCCTACCACTTAATGCATAACGCCGAAAATTCTGAAATAAATCCAGGATAAAGTGTCGCACCCGAGATTTGAACCCCGGGTGGGAGCCCCCTAACCAATGGCCTTTACCATTGAGCCATGAGCCCCTTGACTACGTGCTTGGACTTTGACTGAACAGGGACTAACAATGATCTATAACAGCTAATGTCATCGTGTGATTTGATTTCCTCAGTTTTTTGTTTCGTCTATCATTTATATTGCTAATTTAGGTCATGTTTGGATTAACTAGCTACATGTATTAATAGTTGATCTAAGAATGAGCCCAAATTATTGGATCACACTTCCAAATCTTCGAGAACTTGAGCACAAAAATAATTATTTGGAACGTCATCTTGATCTATAAGAATGATTAATGATCGTCTGGATTGATGCGTTGTAAGATCACTACGACGACATGGTTGCTTTTGTTCTCTTGATTTTGCTGCAGAGTGAAGGTTGCTTGTGCCATACTGTATATAGCACTGTACTCCTTCTCATCATGATGTGATGATGTTTTGGACGTGACGTACGCAACATAGTTGCCACTTATATCACTTCATAGAGGATCTGATTAAAATTTCATAGCATGTGGTTTGTGCATACCGCATAGCCTTTGCTTTTGCACGTCTGCATAGCCTTTTTTTAATAACATCATTATCACTATACTCTCGTAGTGTTCAAGGGATAAGAGGACAGCACTAGCTATATCTAGAAGAAAAGGAGGAGCATATATATACTCCCTCCATCCAGTAAAGACAACAATTGTAGGACTTGAGGGAGGTAGTCAAGCATCTTGGCAAATGACCAAAATACCCTATAAAGTTGATCTGCACATTACAGCTCAGGTTACAGACAGCGCATACAGAAATGGAATAAAATTACAGCCATGAGTACCTATACTATACACGTGTCAATACAAAAAGAGTGCCACAGTTTAGCCTGGAAAACTCTAGTGCCACACGTGTCCTCAAAAAAAAAAAATACAACTTCCTCAATGCTAATTTGTGGCTGACATTGAGCGGCCGCCCGCCGAGCCGCTCCTGGGCCCACATCGCCGAACGCCCGTGCGCCGCCGCATGCATGCCGCCGCCGTCGTGGTTGCCGCCGTCGTCGAACGCCATCTGCCGCCGTCCGTAGCCACCGACCCTTGGACCCGTCCGCCTCGCCCACGCAAAGCCCGTGCTCACCTCCGTTTCGTCGCCATGGCCGGAAACTCCCTCGCCCGCCGGCGACCGCGTCGCCCGCCGCCGCCTCCCACCGGCGAGCCCACGCCGGTGCTTCCCGCGCAACAACCAAGGGTACCGGCAGGTGCGCCTCGACGAGGAAGCGGTCCATGCCCTCAGATCCGCCCGAAACCCCGCCCGGCGATGAGATCCGCCGCCCGGCAGCGCTTCCCCCTTCTCCTCGAAGTCGCTGACATGCGGGCCCCCCGCTGTCGTGAAACATTATCCTTTATGTTTTCCATTTTCAGAAATGCATGCATATATTGTAAATTCCATAACTTGGTCGTTTTAGCTCGGAATTGAGTGAATCAAATTTTGTCATGTTTGTTATGATGTGCTCTATGATATAAAAAATATGAGATTGCAGTTTCTGGTAGATTTTATATTTATTTATATTTATGCTAGTAAATGCCATGAAATTAGATAAATACATAGCTTATTTCTGGTGCATGATGAAATAGTGGTGCCTTAACAAAATGTTCATGTTTTGTGATGTACAGCATGGGAAAAATATGTTTGACCCTAGGTTCTGTGGTGGAAATGCCATTTTTGATTTATGTGCTATTTACCATGCTTTCTTAGGAAATTCATAGAAAAATATTTAATAGGGTTTTTGCCACGATATTTTTTACATGCATTTCTTACTGTTATTAAGCATTTCATGCTCCTGTTTAGGCAGTTTCATACTTTTTATAGTACAAAGTATTTTCATGCCTAGATTTATTGTCTCCTAGTGATTTTTGTGTAGGACAAGATATATGCATGATCTTGCTATGAGATTTTTATGATAGCCTGTGTAGAACAGTAGGATGCTCTGGTAATTTTATAGAATTTCTTGAGATGTTTATGTATTTACCATCTTTATGTTGCAAAGAAAATAGCCTAGAAATGCATGTTTATGTTAAGATAAGGTATCTTGGTAATTTTATTAGTTGTTCCTAGCATGATTAGGACCTGTTGATATGATTTGTTTGATAGTCTTGTGTTTTTATAAAACTAGTTTTTATTCTAGCTTTATATTTAAAGTGTGCATGTGTAGTGGATATTTAGGAATATCATTTCATGTACTTTAATTTATACTTTAGCTTGATCAGTAGGTTAATTTGTTGCTTTATGGTCTTATTTGCTTGCTGGTCAAATTTGGTAAGAGTTGCATGCTTGGTTAGAGAGTTATAGTGGTTGCATGTTGCTTGTTACCCTGAAAACAGAGTCTCTGTTTTTGCTGATTTCGAGGCTATAGATGTTAGAATCTGGTCATGAGTGTATTGAATGATTTGTAGATAAGTTTATAAGCTTTCCAACGAGTATTTATTTGCAGCATTCGGAGTTATAGAACTCCCTATGTGACTGTTTTACTGACAGCATGTCTAGCTGCCATTTTCCAGTGATTAGTGAATTAGGATGTTTTGCGTGATGTAGATTATAAGGGTTTCTTGCGTAGTTATAATTGTGTTTCTACGAAGAAGAGATATCCACTTACTATTGTTGTGCATCATAATGCATTCATCCGATCCTTGTCAATTATGCATTCCTTAATATTCATCTCGGCATACACATTCATATTGGATCGGAAGGAACGAGAACGCATGGAAATCAAGGAGCAGCAGCAAGGAGAGGTACACATCGAAGTGCCGCAAGAGGAGGTCCCGTAAGAAGCAGGACAAGTCATCAAGCTGCGAAAGTGCCCAAGGCACCTTCTAACCCTCTTCTGAAGGCAAGCCCCGGTGCATGCTGCCCTTTCCTATGCTTTCTAACTAAATTGATTTTGGCGCCCTTTATATATGTTGATGCATTAAGTTTAGGAAAATGGTTGAAACCGTTGATGCACAGATATCCTTGTTGAAGTCGTTACCCTATCCTATGTAGGAGTCTAGGTTAAATAAATGCTCGGTATGGTGATTGCAAATCGGCGGTGATTACGGTCACTTGAGAGGATGTTTGTGGTTAGTCACATGGGTGACTAACGAGCTGCTGCTGAGAACTTGACTAATAATAAAACATGTGAGACTGGATGGATCTTGTGGTCTTTCCATCTGGTCGATTAAGGACTCACTCTTTGTCGGGCTGTGGTCGGAAGTTGAACGTACACGGCATTTAGTAGGCTCATGGGGTCATGAGCCATGAAGCTCGTGGAGAATGTTAGGGGCGGCCATGCTCGCTTTATCGCTCCTCCTTTGGCGGTGGTTGCGGGAGGGATTTGTATTGGGTACAAGAAGATGCGCGACGATGATGTCGGGCCTCGTTGCACGCCACTTGGTACCCGAGAAGGAGGGGGTAGCCGCAAGACCGAGACTTTTACGCCCGTAACGCCCCCTGGGAGTGATCGGGTCTACCTTGATCTAGTAGACCGGTTTGTGTCGTGGTATTCGCCACACTATGTAAAAAAGGCTAATAACCGCCAAGGAGCCCGCAGGACGCTACTAATAACGAAGCTGCTGTGGTTGTGACATTATCGTACACAGCTGGCCGGGCGAGCATCGCATTAGGCGGGCGGATGGTCCCACAAGACCAATACGCCAAGTAGTAATAGAGGGTCATTACGCACATCGTGTTCACGTAACGCCGCGCTTTCTTAATCCGCAGGCGCTTTCGCTGGCTCGACACGCACGCACGCTGCGGGTTACGCACGCTTTTGAAACCGAAGTGTCCGCAGAAATTCACGGTATCTCGTGACACGCGCTCGATCATAGGCGATTTTCGAGACCGTCGACTGTGGATGTAACCCCTAATTCAGCCATCGTTTTTGGTTACATTACACCTTTTGGCGCCTCCCGTGCAATGGATTCACGAATTACGGGCGGCGTGTGGATTCAGGCACTTTCGTGGTCGAGAACCGTCCGTGTTTCTTGACACCGCAGTGACGGCGTGCGCAGATACCCGGCGCTTGGAACATACAAAGTGCATAGCGAACGCCACGTAAATTAAAGTCGCGCGTTTATTTTCAGACAAGTTGTGTTAAGACGTGTCGTATATGTCGCCACCAATTATCGACCCAGCGTTTATTTTCAGGCGAGTTGTGTTAGCAGTGTGTTCCAGACAAATGCGAACCACTACCGACGCCGTATAGTTTTAGACGAGTTGTGTTTATCGTGTCTCAGACATGTCTCGCCCACTGACGCATGTGTATAGTTTCAGACGAGTTGTGTTAGCA